>CM032455.1:102345922-102693896 GCA_019049505.1 Pachyrhynchus sulphureomaculatus | reverse complement strand
GGGCAAATCGCGGGCGTTTTTCTTGCAGCTCGGTTTTCAAACGGTCCAATAACGATGAATAATATTCACCTGTAATAGTTTTACCCTTTTCCAGATAGTCGATGAGGATTATCCCTTGCGAATCCCAAAAGACAGTCGCCATAATCTTTCCGGCCGAAGGAACGGTCTTCGCCTTTTTTGGTGCAGATTCCCCCTTGGTAACCCATTGTTTAGATTGTTGTTTGGTCTCAGGAGTATAGTAATGTATCCATGTTTCATCCACAGTGACGAAACGACGTTTAAAGTCCTCCGGATTCTTCTGGAACAGCTGCAAACCATCCTTGCAACACTTCACACGATTCCGTTTTTGGTCAAGCGTGAGCAATCGCGGCACCCATCTTGCGAATAGCTTTCTCATGTCCAAATGTTTATGCAAAATATGATGTACCCGTTCAGCACTAGCAATCTCACGCACCTTAACTCTTTTGTCATCCATCACCATATCATGGATTTGATCAATGATTTCTGGAGTCGTAACCTCCACAGGCCGTCCAGAACGTTCAGCGTCACTTGTGCCCATATGGCCAGTCCGAAAATTTTGAAACCACTTATAAAACTGTTCTAATCGAAGGTGCAGAGTCACCATAATGTTTATCAAGCTTCTCTTTAATCTCCTGAGGCGTTTTGCCTTTCATAAAGTAATGTTTCATCACCACACGAAATTCTTTTTCGTCCATTTCTTAAAAATCACTCGACTTCCTTGATTCACACGAATGCCAAACACAAAGAAATAGACCAATATGGGTGAAACTTGGTGTGCGTTCATTCAAGAGATGCTACTAACTAAACATGACCTCGATACGCGCCGCTGGTGCCATCTCTCGGACTTTGCACGGACTTTTTAAACCAGCCTCGTAAACATCCCAACAACTTGGTCTTTGCCTCTCACTAATCTGGCTACGCCACCCTGTCCACTAATATAAAAAATGTGTGCCAGCAATATTAAATTAGTAAAAATCTTTGTTGTAACTTTACACAGAAAACGCAAAAAATGCTATAAATACACTAAATATAATATGTAAACACACACAAATTGAGCAAAATTTTGAAGTCAGCCCTATTTTTATTTACTTGTAATTTTAGAGTAACTTGTTTGTTGTACTAATTAGAGCCAGATGGAGATCCTCAATAACCAATGTTAGGACGAGACCTGGAGCATATTGTAACTCAGATTACAAATTACTAAAGGCACAATTGAAAATAAAACGAAACCAATTAAACAAATAACTAATCGATGAATAAAAATTTCCGATAATAATATCTTTCATGAAATACTTCAAAATCTAGGGACGCCAAGTCCAAATGAAATCTCGGAGGAGATGTGACAAGATACAAAAATCTGAATAACGGAGGGAATAAAACAGTGCAGTGGCCACAATCAGGCGGAAAAAGGAAACCATTGGATGTCCGATAACACCTTAGTACTAATAGATCAACGAAAAAAGTAAATTCACCCACAAAAACGTAAGAAATCAAAAAAAACTAGACAAAGAGATGAAAAAGCATGTAGGAGAAAAAAAAACATGCACATCAGTAAAATTTGTCAAGAGATAAAATATTATACAAATAAAGGAGGAACCCACGAACTCTACAAAAAAGTTAGGTATCTGGCCAGAGAGTTTAAACCGCGCACAGAATTAACAAGAAATGACCAAAACGAAATCGTGACAGACAAAGTAGGGATAGCCGAAGCCTGAAAGAAATACTGTATCAATCTGTATAAAGAGAACAACGGGAAACAACCAAATAACTCAATTTCTGAAAAGGAACCCCATATACTGAGATCGGAGGTAAAAAAGGTCCTTAACAACTTGAAAAATCACAAAGCCCAATACAACTTTAGGACTATTAAAAGCTACGGGAGATCTAATAGTACAGGTTCTTCATGAACTCTGTACCTTAATCTGGGGTCTAGCAAATGCCCTAATGACTGGACCGAATCAGTGTTCACTTCTTAAAAAAGGATCGCCTAAAAATGCCACAATTACAGGACAATTTATCTAGTAAGCCACGCTAGTAAAGTAATGCTGCAGATAATCAACAACCGGCTAAAATCATTTAAACTACTTAAAATGTATGAGGAGCATTCCAGGGAAAGGCACAAGAGAAAACATTCTTAATTATAGAAAAAAAAAACATGTGAATTTAACATCAAAGCTTATTTATACTTCGTAGGTTACACCAAGGCGTTTGATTATGTAAAATGGCATAAATGGCCAACACTTAAGAGTATGGGAATTCCCTTACACCTTAACCAGCTTATAAGATCCTTATATGAAAATCATAATGCCGGAGTAAAAGTCGATCTAACTCTATCAAAATTCAAGCTAGTGTTACACGAGGATGCATCTTATCACCATTGCTTTTTAACGCATACTCTGAATACATTATGAGAGGAGTTCTGGAGGACTAGGTTGAAGGTATTTCTGTGGGAGGCCGAAAACTGAACAACTTTTGTCCATTTATACTACTGATCCCCTTTTTTTCTCATTCGAGTTCCTTGAAAACTCCTTCTAATGCTGCTGTAAATAGTTTTGTGCTCATGGAATCTCCCTGTCTTACTCCGCGATTGATAGATATAGGATTTGTTTTACTCTCCGTTGTCTATTCTGCTGTTATACAGGGTTCTTCCGACGGCCCAGCTCTCGATACTATCAAAAGCCTTTTAATAATTTGTAAATACCAGGTACAACTTTAAGTTATATTCTGTTGCTTTCTCTATTAAAGTTCTGATAGGTAAGAGACGATCATAAGTACTAGAACTCTTCCTGAGTTCAGCTTATTCTACCGATTAGTTTAATTCCAGCTTGTTTTCTAATCTATTAATTATTATTTTGGTAAACAATTTGTATATTTGTGAAAGTAATGATATTGGACGGTAATTGTCTTATCACCTTTTTTAAAAACTAAAATTGTTGAAACTGTGTTTAAATTTTCTGGTATCTTCCCTTCTTCTAGACATTTATTGAATAAGAGTTTCAACACCTGTACCACCCCCTACCCCTTCTTTCATTAAATCTGTTAATACTCCGTCAGGTTCTGGCGTTTTATTGTTTTTCGTAGTTTTTTAGTTTGTTAATATTTCTTCATCTGTCATCTCTGGTATTCTGGAGTTAATATTGGTTATTTTTCTATTTCGACGTTCTTTGAGATCATTTGGTTGGACAGTTTTTTTGTTCATACAAGTTTTGAGAGTATATATGTGTGTTATTTTTTTTTCGATCTTTCACACCTTCTCCATTTTCATCCTTTAAGTTGTGTCTTATAGTTTTTCCTAGGCTTTGTCAGAGTGCTTTCATATTTTTGTTCTGTTTTCTACAATTTTTTCTATCTTTGACTCTAACTGTTGTCTTTTATCTTCTTTAATGGACTTTTTAAGAGTTTTGTTAGTTTCTACAAACTGAATAGCATTTCTTTGTCCCTGGGCTAGCAGTTTACGCCTTTCTTAAAGCAATTCTTCTGTTATTATGCTCCATATTTTTGTTTTGTTGCTCTTCTTTCTAGCTATTTGCTCTCCTGTTTTCACTAAGATATTTGTCAGTGTTTCATTAATTTCGTTTATGTTTTTGTTATCAAGGTCATCGATTTTAGTTAATTCTTTTCTTATCTCAATTTGGTATTCTGCTTTCTTTACTCTTAAGATGTATGTATCAATTTTTGGTTTCTTTCTCCTTATGATTTTTTTTTTTCTAAGCGTTCGTTTATTTCTATTCTTCTTCTGTCTATTCTGTGGTAACTTCCCATGTTTATAACTGATATAACTCATCTTTTACTATATTTTTTTTCTGATGATAATATGTACTCCATCCCTTTTTTTACCACCCCGTTTTGACCCATGTCCATTTTATATATATATACTCGTATATATATATATATATATATATATATATATATATATATATATATATATATATATATATATATATATGTAAATAGTGATTTCTCCATGTTAAAGTTAGTTTTTGAAAAAGAATACCCAACATATTTTATGTTAAGTATACACTTTCCCAATAAGTCTGTGAATAGTAATTGATAGTTAACATTAAGTTTTATTTAATAAGTTTCTTCTTAAGTTGCGTATTACATTTTATGTGTGCGTGAGGGTTTTAATTACACATTACTTACATTTTTTGCGTTAAAAGTGACAACAGAGAAGATTTGTTTCGCTAATTATATTTTCCATTTAAGCAACGAAGCTTTAAGATTAGGAGAAACTATTAGCTTATAATTTTTATCACTTTATTAAAGTTAATTTAATTTTTTTTGTAATAATTTTAATTTAATATATGGGCATTGTACGAGGTTGGATTGAAAAGTTCGCGGTCTAGTCAAGAAAACAAAATAAAATACGTACAAAAATAATTTTATTTTTCGACGTAATCTCCACCTAGCTCTATGCAGTTCTTTCACCTCCATCTTCCACCCAGATTCCTCAAGGTCCTCAAAATACTGGTTAACTGCAGCACCGAGGTGCTTTTTAAGGTTTGGGAACAGACGAAAGTCCGAAGGTGCCAAATCAGGAGAATAAGCCGGGTGGGGCTGCAATTAGAAACCACAATCACGAATTTGAGCCATAGACTCAACAGACGCACAGTGTCTCGACTAGTACAAGCTAGCGGGACAATATTATTTCTTCACTTATTTCAATTGTTTATGTATATTCCAGGTATCTTAAGCTATTATTTAAGAAAAAAAAAAGTTGAAAAATGTGTACTGTATGTGTATTAATCGAAATATGTAGCTGCAAGACGGAAGTGGTTTACTAATGTGTCCCATTTGTTCACTATTGTCGCTAATTGTTCTTTAATTAGCTACATACGTCTTCCTACTCATTATGTGTGAAAAGCACAATCATGTTTGTTTACAAAGAAATTTCTAGGAAAAAAATAAAAATCATAATGATAGTACCCACATTTATTAATTTACAAAATATTATTTCTTTTAAAATAGATTAGTACAATAACAGTATCTATATATCAATTATTTACAATAACAAGGTGTATAAGTAAAAGAAATATAATATTAAATAACTTATATACTAAGGCATGAATTATAAGCAACTACAACACACAATAAAATAAGAATAATAATTACAATAAAAAAATACTTAAACCTACTAATCACCATCAGATGAGTCGTCATCACCGCTCTCCCCATTCAGTAGAATATTCAGAGAGTAAATAATCCTCCTCATTTAATTCGTGATGATGACTTACTGATGGTGTTTCGGATGGCAATGAAGATGGGATAATCAACTGCAGAGCCTCCGATAGCAAAGAAGTAAATTTTCTTCGCGGTAATTCTCTATACGAATTGATAACAGGATCAGACGTAATTAAAAGCATTCTCAAAAGATCTGTATTTGTGGCAATACGTGACCTCTTCCTGGTGTGCCATTCACGGAATCTACGACAGTCTTTATTTCTTGCCTCCTGAGCTTCTTCGGAGAGTTGTCCAATGGGAAGAAGAAAAGACTTTATAACTTCCGCGCTGTGTACAAGAATTTTATGCACAGTAACGGGCATGGAATACCACGAATACAGATCAAGGTATAATTTTCTAGTATCAACACAAAACTTTTCGAATTCTATATAATTTATGTCATATCCCGATGACAAAGTTCTTAAAATTACATGAAATCTACGAATAAGGTTTACGTCTAATCCTGTAATTTCGCTGCTCAATTCAGCTTTGGAAAAAAATCTACGTGCTGTGTTTCCATCGTTTGTGTTACCATACCCAGGTTTTGGTTTATCTACCATGAGACCCATACGATCTTTAAACACTTTTTATATATCTTGTGAGCGTTGCTTCACAATAGCTTTGTCGTTATCTCCCCTGACTTGCCACTTTTTTTATTTCTAAACGATAGCTGATGTGAAGCAAACATTCAAACGTGCGGATCCATGCATGTAAAGTAGATAAACGAAATGCAAGGCGTTCTTCGTTGCTGGGATATTTCTTTGACTCCTCGTTCATAGTAAACGGGGTGGCACCGCAAATATAACACTTTTGTGTTGAACTTGTGTCTGTTAAGGCATTGCACACTTTGCCATCAGTCATTGTCAACAACAAATCGTGTTTAACAGAGATTTGAGATCCAGCAACGTTACATAATGTTGGAAGAAGCTGACTTACTTCCTCTAAAATTTTAGAAGTTTCTTCTTTCGTAAACCCTTTTGTCTCCTTGGCAAAAATAAACTTAATAGGACGGCAATATAAAGTAGAGGAAGGTCTTGGATTTTGCCAGTTCACAGTTTCGCCATCAAGCAGTCTCAAAGGGACAAATGAGTATACGAACAAAAATTCGTCTGTAGCGTTAGTGTTCTCAAATTTCTGCTTATACGTGCTATGCCCCGAACTCCCATCACAGCCCCATTTGCTTACCAACATATAATATGAACGAGGTAACACACTTCTAATGACTTCCGTCTGAGCTTTAACTAATCGTTCAGCCGTTTTATCCAAAATCGCGTGAAGTTTAATTTCAGCTCGAGATTCAGTCACAGAAATATATTCGTCAGAAGGACAACAAGAAGCTTTGGACTCACCTAAACTATAAAACGATGGATACACTTGATGTCCCGCTTTCATTGACCATTTTCTTGTTTGTTTATATGAGTGAGAAGTCGATTTCGAGTCCACATAATAAGCTTCGTCTGGTGTTAACTGCCGACTTTGTTCAGAACACTTATTCTTTTCTCTAGTTTCACTGACCGCGACGTTATGGATCTGTTTAGCAATACTTCGATGCCCTTCTTTTCGAGTAGCTAACTCAGCTGAGGTAATAAGCTCACTTGCACTTCGCGATTCCAAGAGATCTTCTACTCTCCGTCTCTTCGTTTTCGTTGATGAGTCTTTAAATGATTTTCGGGGCGCCCTACGGAAAGACGCTGATGATGTTGAAGTGCACGGCTGGTTAACACACATCTTTATTTCGATTCCGGATCCCTCTAACCAATCTTTATGTTTGATTAGAAACATTTCTTTGTTACACTTTAAAGAAGTCCACTTTTGATTGAATTTTGCTGAAAGGCTTGATATTTTCATTTTGAGTCGTTTTAGAGAATCGTCAGAAACATCAGACATATTGAATTTTTCACTTATATAATAAAAAATGCCACTGTTTCGTTCAGTTTTGTCATGTTTTAGCCATTCTTCAAAAAATTCCATTTTCGTCATAGTCACGACTCGTTCTGAAAAAAATAAAATAATTTTAGTTTCGAGCCTTTTCGGGTCTATAATATATATTAATCTGTGCCTGAATGTTGTAGGTATTACATATAGAAAAATCTAGGTGGATATATGTGGATAAAAAAAAGTTGCCACTTTTAAAGTTTACAATTAATGTAAAATTTGCTGGATTTATCTATACATTTACAAATTGATATTACACCAAAAGTATACATATTTTTTATAAAAAATATAAGTCATAATAGAGTACATACCTTCAACAGAATATTCCATCACAAAAAACTCGTTTCACTTTGCTACCAATTTTAAAATATGTTATCACAAGTGTGCATAAAATGCAACTGATTTGCAAATGAAAATGGCCTCTCTTACAAGGGTTACTATGACCCCCTGATAAGATACCTTTATGAGGTGATAAACAAATTAATTCTTGGAATTCGTTAAATGGGGGGGGGGTTGTTTACAAGTCGTTATCAGTGGTTCCTGGAAATTACGTCATGAATATTGTCCCGCTAGCATGTTCTTGCCGAATCACTGTGAGACGTGTGAACGCGAGCGTTGTCCTGAACGAAACTTTCTTTCTCAGTAATCCTGGGCGTTTCTCTTTCTTGAAGTAAACGACGCAAAAGGGTACAATAGGGCGAGTTTATCGTTTCACCTTTCGGAAGGTAGTCGACCATAATAATACCTTTAGCATCCCAAAAATCTGACGCCAACACTTTTCCAGCCGACAGAATTGCCTTCGCTTTCTTTGGGGTCGGTTCACCAGATTTTTTCCACTGCTTGGATTGTTGTTTTGACTCTGGAGTATAGTGATGAAACCAGGTTTCGTCCATTGTCACAAACATGTTAAGAATATCTTGCGGATCAGCCTCAAACATCTCCAAATAGTCGCGAGAAATCGTGAGTCGAATTCATTTTTGTTCAACTAAAAGCAATCTGGGGACCCACCTAGCGGAAACCTTAGAAAATCGGAGTTCGTTGGCAATGATGTTTTGTGTTCGTTCATACGAGATGCCTATAGTGTCTACAATCTCACCGATAGTTAATCTACGGTCTTTCAATATGAGATCACACACTTTGTCGATGTTTCCTTCAGTAGTAGACGTCGTGGGCCGGCCAGAGCGAGGGTCATCTTCGATGCTTTCTCGTCCACGTTTAAATTCTGCAACCCATTTTTTCACAGTGGTATATGACGAAGCAGATTCCTCTAATGTTATTTTCATTTCATCGTGGATATCCTTTGGTGTTAATCTTTTTTTAAACAGGTACCTGATGACCGCACGTTGTTCAATTTTTTCCATTTTTTCCAAAAACGCTGCACTTGGTCTCCCTAAATTCTTTCTAAGCTAAAAACCACAAATCCTACAGCAACAAAATTTTACACTGTGACAACCAAAGAAAGTATGAACTTATTGAGGGTACTATAATAAAAATATTATAATTATTTTTTTTGGTGAGGCCGCGAGCTTTTCGATCCATCCTCGTATAAGTGCTGCAGGAAATTTCCTAAAGAGCTACAAGAGACGCGCGAATCAGTCCAAAGGATTGAAATTCTCTATATAAAAGAATTCTTGAAAGGGTGGTATGAAGAATGATAGGGTGAACCTAATACGAATGTGATGTATTACTGAGACATGTATTGCTTGGATGCACCTCTCTGTGAGGAATCGGACACTTTTCATAAAAGTCCTTCTAGAATAGATTCAGGACCCCAACGGTTCTTAGATATTCCCAGGAATGAAGATTGCCGGGAATTCCGGATCTCCAATCAGGCGAATATCCAACAAATGTAGCCTATGTGTAAGATCAGAAAGAATTGCTATTATAAAGATAACTTTTAAATAATTCTTTCGCTAAGACCTGACTTCAAAAATCCAATACAGATATTTTATTAAAATCGTTTCAGTAGTTTTGTAAGTATTTGAGGACAAATATAGATACATGTAATCGCAAAATTTGGTATATTGATTGGGAAACACATATAACGCGTAGGCTGAAAAGTTTTTGGTCTGACACATAGATGTCGCCTTTTTCAGATAATCCATATGGTTTTTAGGTAGTACCTACCTTCAAAAGATACGTGATAAAATTTCATGACATTCCGACGATTAGTTTACAACTTACAGTAGTTTTAGTGGCGTTACTTTTGACATTTCGTGTGTTGATTAAACACTGTTTTTTGATAAAAAAAAAAAAATACCGTTTAAGCAAAAAAATGGCTTGATAAGTGTTACGGGACTCTGCCCCTGGCAAATCACTCATCATTTACTGGTATGCTGAATTTATACGCGGTCATACAGATACAAATAATGCTGAACGCTCTGAACGCCCAAAAGTGTATAACATCAAAAAAATCCACAAAATTGTTTTGGATGACCATAAAGTGAAATTGAGGGAGATAGCTGAGACCCTACAGATATCAAAAGAACGTGTTAGTCATATTTTACATGAACATTTGGACATGAGAAAGCTCTGTTCGAAATGGGTACCGCGTTTGCCACACCAAAAACCACAACGTGTTGATGATTCTGAACACTGTTTGGACCTGTTTAAACGCGGTAAAAAGGATTGTTTGCATGCGAAATATGACAATGGATAAAACATGGATCCACCACTACATACCGGAATCAAATCGACAGTCAGATGAGTGGACAGCAGCCGGTGAAAGCCGCCCGAAGCGACCAATGACACAACAGTCGGCTGGGCAGGTTTTAGCCTCTGTATTTTGGGTTGCGCATGGAATAATTTTCATCGACTACGCTGAGAAGGGAAAAACCATCAAGAGCGAATATTATGTAAAGTTATTGGTGCGTTTGAAGGCAGAAATCCCAAACAAACGGCCCCAAATGAACAAAAAAAGTGCTCTTTCATCAAAACAATGCACCGTGTCACAAAGCAATGGTTACGATGGCAAAATTGCATGAATTGAAGTTCGCATTGCTTCCTCATCCACCGTATTCTTCAGGTTTGGCCCCCAGAGGCTATTATCTATTCGCAGACTTCAAAAAAATACTCGCAGGAACAAGGTTTGACTTCAATGAAGAAGTTATCGTCGTAACTGTAAATCATTCTGCAAGAAAGGTATAGAAAAGCGTTGGACTGATTGTATCGCTCTTGAAGGAGACTATATTGATGAATAAAGTCGAATTTTGCAAAGAAAAAAAATGTGTTTTAAGTAGCTAGACCAAAAACTTTTTGGCCTACGTGTTACATACACTCGAGTAAGAACGTGTTTGCGATAATTCATTTCTGGTAGATGCAATTTTAGCGATTTAACAAAAAAATCGGTAGAGGGAACCTTTAGCTACGACGCATTTTAGTAAAAGTATCAGTCGATTTCGAACTTTCGTTGAAATCACGTAAAATCGAAAATGAGCCAGTTCGAGGTAGTCTTTCTTTGCTTCAATCCAAAAGGGCCTAAAACGACATAATCAGCGGCAGCTAAAGATATTAAAAAGTCTGTATCGTTTGTGAAGAAGTGGCTAAATCATTTTAAGGAGACGAAAAATGTCGACGACTGACTCGGTACGCAAAGTCACTCCGAAAGTCGAAAAATGAATCGTGTCTTTGTTTTTAGGGGACCCGAAATTGACGCTGCATCAAGAAGCAGCAAAATTGTGAAAACTGGGTTTGAACGTGTCCCATGAGACTATTCAACAACATATTTGTGCTCGTGATGTCAAATTCCGAGGCACGTTGAAGGGACCTTTGCTGGGCGAAAATCACGTCGCGAAGCTGTTCGCGACGTGATTTTCGCGACGATAAGGTACTAGAATGGCCCTTGCAATCGCCGGACGCAAACCCTATTGAAAACGTTTGGTTCCTTGTAAAGAAAGCTCAGAGGACTTTGACTCGGTTATCTCGCGAGATTAGAAAAATTTGGAGATCATTGCAGGAAATCTCATCGACAGCATGCCTCGAAAATGCCAGGCTATTATTGATGCAGGAGGCAATGGGACAACTTACTAAGATAATTGCGCCGTTGTTAGCACACCAAAGAATACAATGATGGCAAAAAATATTCTCGAAACGAATTTTTTTTAAGAATACGAGCGGTCACGTTCTTACTTGAGAGACTGTATATAATAATTATGTTATTTGAACCAGATTATGTTCACGTGTATTGAACAAGAACCTCCTTTTTTGAGATTGGTTTAAAAAGTTTTTAAGCACAAGGTGTCTCAACACAATGTTTGTCTTTAAAATATTTAGAGTAAAAATTACTAAATAAAAAAAGAAATGTGTAACAAAGTACCATTCTTGGAAATTTATCTTCTAAAAATAATGTCACCTAAATGCAAACCATTATGTCCTTGGTCCTCTTTTAAGTACACAGGGAAGCTATACACTACTCGGCACATCGTTTTTCGTCGATCGTTTCTTAAAAATTGTCCCAGCACGAAAAAATTAGCCGAGGCTGAATCAAGACTATATGGAAATTAACTTAGGCTACCTCTTTTAATTAGTTTTGGTCAACTTATTCGTGAAAATTTCACGAATGACTCACAGTCCAGTATGATGGGGCGCATATTATAATGTTGATATGGAGAGGTTCTCAATCATCTCCACCTATAGCTTCGAATTAAGAGTTGTTGTACAGCATCTGTCATTCTACGAACCGATTATTTTATAGATCCGTATTGTAACTCAATCTGTCATTCTGGAGTAATAAAACTGGTTTTGGTGCTTTAGTTTTAGATTTGTTGTACTTAAATAACGGAAATTCTGTTGATCTTTTTGTACTGAGCAGTCTGGAATCTCGCTAACTGACACGCACCAGTTGTATGGATCGCTTTTTGATGTTCTTGTCGCCCTGACCGAGATTTATTTGAAATTGAACAAGTTTCTTCAAATTGTTGTACATATTTTTTAATTGATTTAACACTCGAGGCTTCAATTATTTTCTATTTTTTTTATGGGTCTAGCACACGTGCTGCAGTGAAGTCCCTAAAGCGCTACAGGAGCGACACGTGTGCGGAAAAAAGCGATTTACGTTGTTCTTGAATCGCTGTAAATTGTACTCGGTGGGAAACACAGTCCTGGGCAAATTATTCCAAAGGAATGATGTTCTCCTTATAAAAAACTGCTTGAAAAACGTTATACGAGGAGTAACAAGCTGAAGCTGATACGGATGTGAAGCACTAGCGCGACGTGTATTTCTAACATGCACCGCTCTGGGAGGAATTAAGCGGGCTACATCCCTCGGACACTTTCCATGAAAATACCTGTAGAACAGGCTCAAGTCGCCAACCGTTCTTCGATGTTCCAGCGATTTAAGACCGCCAATCAGACGAGAATAGAGTCCAACAAATGCAGTGTATGTTTGGAAGCGGAGCCCCGAACATGGGAACAGTATTCCACAGTTGGTCGAATTAGCTTTGTAAAAATTAACAGTTGTTGTGGAGAGTCTATAAATGATATTGAACGCCAGTAGTCGCAAAATTATTGTTTTTATAAACTCTGAATAGGAAATAAATTTTCAAAGCTTGGGGTCACCCTCTAGACCCACACTTCGCCTCCCCCTCGTTCGTTGTATTCGCACAATAAACTAAATAAATTGGAACTTGATGGTAGGACATCCTATGTTGATTTACCTTTACCATTTTCAACTCATTTATAGTTAGTTTTATCATCTTCAAATGTTAACTGTACCCTATAAATGTAATTACTTTTACTACTTTATGCTGTGTTTATAAGAGTACTAATTACAATTGCACAACAATATCTGAATATTGGCATACATAACTTTAATTATTTTGTGATTAAGATATTAAGAAATAAGAATATAAAGAGTTTTCCATTAGGGATGTTCGACTTTTGACAGCTCATAGCGGCCATATTGATTGGCAGATGCTTGACATCTGTTGTCAGTTGTGTTTAGTAAGGTTTACATTCAATCGTGAATCGTTTCGCGTTAAAAGAACGCTTGGAAATTGTTTAAAATTACTAGGCAAATTCGCGTTCAGTTCACGCTACGCAAAGAGCAATTCGATCAAAACACGGTCATCATTCTGCTCCAAAGAATCGTGCTATTCAGGATATAATTAAAAAGCTTGAAAGTGAATTTACACTCCACGATAAAAAGGTGCCTCAACGTGTAAGAAAAGCTCGCAGTGAAGAGAATATCGCCACCATTCGAGCGAATGTTCGTTAGAACGAAAATGTGTCGATTCCGCGCCGTTTTCAAGAGTTGGGACGACAAGTTGGCGAATTTTGCTATTGGACTTGGATTTGCATCCGTATAAGATGGTATTAGCCGATTGGGCTCTGGAGATGATGGAAGCCCCCAGCTAGTTTCATGAGAAAATCATCTTCTCCGATGAGGCCCATTTCTGGTTCAATGATTTCGTTAATAAGCAAAATTCCCATTATTGGAGCGAATTCAAGCCACAAGTGATTCACGAAACTCCTTTGCATCCGCAAAAAATCACAGTTTGATGTGGATTATGGCACGGAGACATCATCGGACCTTATTTCTTTAAAAATGAGGAAGGAGCTACCGTTACCGTGAATACCGAAAGCTATAACTCGATACTGGAGGAATATTTCTTCCCAAAATTTGACGAAATGGACGTAGACGACTTTTATTTCCACCAGGATGGCGTATCGCTCCATATTTTCGGCCCAAACATGGCTTTATTGCGCACCAAGTTCGGTGAGTCATTAATTTCACGAAATGGCCCTACTGCTTGGCCGCCGAGATCGTGCGATTTAACACGTTTGGACTATTTTCTTTGGGGCCACGTTAAATCACAAGTTTACAGCAACAATCCAGCAACTCTTGATGCACTTGAAGCCAACATTCGTCGTGCCATAGTCGGCGTAGGGCTAGAAATGCTCATGGAAAATTGGTGTAAGCGGATTCATGATTGCAGAAAGAGGCGCAGCGGCCATTTGAGCGATATCTTGTTTAAATCTTAAATGCCATAAAATTTCCCTTTAAATAAAAGTTTCAGAATGAATTTTGCCTGAAAACGCTTTGTTTTATTCAATTTTAAAGTTAGTACGCTCTTAATGGAAAACCCTTTAGATCCTCAAAAAATAGAGAGATTTTGCAACGCTTATTTCTCATGTGCCTTTGTCCTCATCCTTATCTCAAGCATTCGCCATATTAAACCGAAGGAATTGCAAGGTTAGGTTAGTAATCATCTTCTATAAACTTAGGGGATTTCTTTCATTCAATTCATGGTTAAGCACGTCGGTTATTAGATTTGATGGGTTAGTTAACACAAGTTTCTAAATTAAAATTGTGTCTACCAGGTTTCTATCTATCACTTCATTCAATATTTCGAAGGTAATACGAATGTATAATAAATAAAATTTCATTTGAAATTAGCACTACACACACTGTAATGCCATTGTGCCAAAGATTGCAAAATCTCAACCTAATCTGAACACTAATTAACTATTATCAGTGTTATTTGCAATAAAAGATTATGATTTCAATTTGAATGTATTTTCTTAGTGGTTTGTATACCTAAGTAAGAAAAAAATATGCCCTACCATAATAGCCATAAGAATAGTGAACTTAAAATAACCTCTCTTACAAGTTCCTAAATAAGGGAAATCATTATCCTTAATAAAGGATTCTCTTATTTTGTTTCAATACTGCGCAAGCTCCGAATGGTGAGCGTATGCTTTAAATAACGATAACAGCTCAGTCCTTATATTTAATTTCTTTCCTTTACTATGCGCAAGTTCCAAACCTTGACGATGTTTCGAGTATATTTCATTTGTAAAATCTATTTAAGCTTACATAAATGCTATGTTAACCCAGAAGAATATGGTACTGTCACTAGTAAACTAGGCTAAATCAACATTTTTCGGAAAAAAGACCATTTAAATTATTTAACATGTTGTTTATGTGCTCCTAATAAGTAATGTTCCATGATATTTTCCTCTAAAATAGTTAAATTTTATATGAAAATTTCACCTAGTACAAAGGCCACAGAATGCTATTATATTATATTATTTATATATTATATTTATATTATATATATATATATATATATATATATATATATATATATATATATATATATATATAATAATACTCCGACATTGCGCCTACGATTACACCACGTATCTTCGGGGATCATTATTTTTTTTTAAATTAAAAAACTTAACGTGTCCGGAGATTCCCAAAGCACCGTTACTTTTAGTTTGTTCCGATATTGTCTGGTCACGTGGCCAAGAAAACTTGAACGCCTTTTTGTATTATATCAGTCAATAACATTCAAACATAAGTACTACTTAAAGGTTATCATCACACCAAACACTTGATTTTTGTACTCTATGTACTTTGCGCTTTTAGCATCATCAGGTGCGATGACTGACAATTTTGGTGTATTAGTGACAACTGCTGTGTAGTATCATTGTGCCAAAAAGTCCAAAATCTTATCTTAGTTCAAACATAAGATTTACAATCGAAATTTAATCTAACAATGTAAAAAAAGGAAGATCAATATCTCCTAAAATTAAGGAACATAAGAATTGTATAAAAAAGAAACAAATTGCACAATCGTTGTAGCTGAACGTCAATCCTCCACAAGATACACGACCGATGAAAGGAAAACCAAAGTTCTTTTTACAATCTCTAGTTTCTATAAACGAGAGATTAGGGAATCAATCAAAATCTACCATCACCCTAAACACATTAACAGATATACGGGATACAGTCTGCAGCACACGTGGAAACCGATTATTACGCTAGATTACGGTTCAGTGAAAGCTAGTCATGCTCCCTGAAAATGCTCTGTACACTTGTAAACGAAAAATCACAGCCAATCCTACATCAATTTGACATGGTCAAATCCCAAAAAACCATGATTTCCCAACATTTTTTTGTAAATTTCATCCACATAGTGATGGCAATCTCAAACAATCTTTAATTTCGATATAGGTTTCTTGTGTAGCAATCTAAGTATAATTAATAATATGGCAATTTCGACTCAATTGCCGCCACCGCTGCTTAAAACCTTGATTTTTGTATCGAAACAACCTTATAAAGCATATATTTTTTTCTTTTAGAGATAGGATAGAACTGTTCATAGACGAAAATAAAGCTCTTATGAAACGAATGTATGGTGAGTTCGACATGCCTGACTACGAACATACTTCTAGTTTCGGACCTGGAAACAAAAGAAAAAGGTCCGTCAAACTTGGAGAGCCAGATAGTCATTTTGATCCCGGCCCTGAACCATCGAGCGAAACAGAGGGCACCTCAAAAAAGAGAACCGCAAGGCAAAATTTTAAGAACATGAATTTCAGTAACAATAAGAATAACGAAAGTGGAAGGTAATAAATGGTAAAATATAGTTTTTATTTTGATGAATTGGTAAAAATAAAATGTATTAAATTCAAGACATTTTAAAAAAATCTAATTAACTCGGTTCCTACTATAGTTCAATTTTAGTTAGCTCAGATTTATAATTTACATCATCTAGTGACCTCGTTCCAAAAACAAGGTCCCATTTTTTATTTCTTCATCTATAATTTATATAAAATGCAACGTCTCTCTGTCTGTCTGTCCGTTAGTGCACTTGGGGGCTAGGGGAGTCCCAGGGTTCTCCTAATCCTGAGATACCTGAGTCATATTGTGCGGTCTTGTGTTCTCCAGATTATCTGAGAGGAAGAACGGCACCTATAGAACGAGACTGGAGATACTGGCCCTTTTGGAAACCCAAAATAGCACTTTTCATATCTTCTCAAAACAACGAAAAACAAGAGATACAAAAATAACTTCTAGGAACAGACCAACAATAATAAGCACAGGAATACACCCAAAACTATTTACCTTCTACTAACAGGCAACCCAATGTCGGGACACTTTGAGCTTGTGACATCACAGAACACTGAAAACACCCCAAACAACACTAAACCAATAAAAGAAGCTTCGAGCGAGCAACGTAATGGTCGCGGACGTCGCAGGAAATGGCAGCTCGACCAAAACGAAGAAGACCGGGCAAAAGAAAATGGACCTGCCAAAAGTTTTGTGCTGGCGAGTAAGCCTCTAAGGCTGGAAAATCGAAACAACGCATGAGTTGCACCACAAAAATCAATCAACGAACGTTGCTATAATAAAAGCACAAAACCTGACAACGAAATGACTAAGGAAAGAATGACTCACCGCCTGGACCCACGGAAATCAATCCCAAACACAACCGACAGAGATGCGGGCCAAACACAACCACCAAAGCCAAACCAACCCACGTATGTTTTGCAAGGACAACTTGCAACTACCAAGGCTAGCAAACCAAGACAGCGGTTAAAGTGGACAGATGAAATGAACAGAACAGTGATGCGCTGTTACTACACCGCCACCAATTGTTCCCCTCGTCATATCAGCCACAGGCCTTACACCAACAACATTCACACCACACTTAGTACAATTAGGACTCAACACAAACATACACAAAAACATTCAAAAGTCAATGATTTTGAAAATATGTAAGATCGTCAGGTCATTCCTTAATACACAATGGTAATAGCGTTTGTGCTGACTTGGCTCAGGCCCGTCATGGAACTACATTGACTAAATGTGAGAAAGAAGAACAAAAATAATAATAATATTGGAAAACCATCTGGTCAGAACCCAAACTACATAATAATAACACCCCCTGTATCAAAGCCGAAGAAGACAAACATAAACATGTGACAGAACAAGAAAATTCCACATTAATTATACAAGAAATTACAGAAACAATTAAACACACACAACTGGAAATGCCCTAGAATAGATAATATACAAAACTTCTGGTATAGTTTATCACCACACACGAAGGACTCACACACCAAATCAACAAAGCCATTCTACAAACCACACATTCCTTACACAAGGAATAACATACGTCAAACCCAAAAGATCAAACACCACAAACCCGTCAAACTACCTACCTATCGCCTGTCTTCTAACCCTATACAAGATCATCACAGCTACAATTTCCAAGAAAATAGAACAACACCTACTAGACAACAATATTCTCACAGGAGAGTAGAAGGGATGCAGGAAAAATTGCCAAGGATCAGCTGATCATAGATAGCGTGATCATGCGACAAACCAGAAAAGAACACAGAACACTTCACACCGGTTACATAGACTATAAAAAAGCCTTCGACTCCATACCACACTGCTGGTTAAATCTACAAAATCAACCAATACCTCAGGCAATTTCTCGTGCAAATTATGACAACATGGAAAACCATAATCCACCTAAAAACAGACACCGAACGCATCCAAACAGAAGAGCTGTACATCAGATGGGATATATTTCAGGAAACTCGCTCAGCGCTCTATGGTTTTGCCTCTGTGTCAATCAACTCTCAAATACACTAAACAGAACGGACCCTGGCTTCTGCATGAGACACCAAAAAGTGAACCAATATAAAATAAACCACCTTCTATATATGGATAACATAAAATTCTGCCATAGAAACACAGCTGAAAGAACTCTTCAAAATCACAGAAACATTCACCTTAGACGTCAATATGGAATTTGGTATAAGTAAATGTAAAGTGCTCCACATCAACAAAGGCCAATGGAAAGGTCACCATTAGACATAAACCATCAACAATGAAGCACTCGATAACTTGTTCGACAAAGAAACATACAAATATCTAGGCTTCCATCAAAGCACCAAACTCAACCACACTCACATCAAAATAGAGCTGAGAACCGAAATGGTTGTTTCTAACCAGCCAGCAACCAGTGGTAGCCATTCTCAGGGCCTTATTTTGAACAACTATATCAGACAGAGCATGCTTAGCTATGGAATATATATATATATATAGAATATATATATATATATATATATATATATATATATATATATATATATATATATATATATATATATATACATACAAACTAAACGCACAAATAACAACAACCTACTTATGACTACAAAACAAATAGCAACATCAAAAAAGAGAAAACACAAAAATTAAGTAAAGAGACACAAAATCTTATGAAACAGAGAAGACTGTTAAGGAATGATCCTTCACATGGCAGATTAGAATTGGCAGAAATAGGCAAAAAAATAAAGAAAAAAAATCAGGGAAGACGTCAGACAGTACAGAAACTCGAAAATAGAAGAAACTTTGAAAAAGGAAAAAGTTTGAAACATCAAAATAAATAAATGAATGAAGGGAGACATCCAATAATAAAACTTATAAATAACGATAACCAATAGATCGCACAAATCAAAGAGATAAAAGAAGCTGCAGAGAAATATTATCAAACATTATATGACACGAAATTATCGCAACTGTCCGGAAAAGAAGAAGGAAATAGAGTGATAGTAAGAAATGTGGGATCTGAAGAAATTTCCGATGTAACAATAGATGAAATAATGAACGCCCTACAACATATGCACAACAACAAAGAACCAGAGGACGATGAAATTACTATAGAAATGATAAAGTATGGATGGGCATCGATAATACAATCGCTTTAAGCTCTATTTAACAGGTGCCTAATAGAAAGTAAAATACCAACATCTTTGGTAAACGCCTTGATTGTGCTTATTTTTAAAAAGGGGAACAAATTTAAATTGGAAAATTACAGACCGATCAGCCTGTTATCTGTACTATACAAAATCCCTACTAGAATCATAACATATAGATTAACGAACAAATTAGACCGTTACCAACCACGTGAACAAGCGGGATTTAGACGGGGATACAGCACTTTGGACCATCGTCAAACAATTACTAATCAAAAAAACAAATGAATATAAGGTCACCTTGTGGATAGCAATGGTTGACTACGAAAAAAAGTTTGATTCCGTAGAGATATGGGCAGTCCTTAACGCCTTAAGTAACAGCAGAGTCGATGAAAGATACACAACTCTCCTTGAATACATGCATATATAAAAATACAATATCACAAATAATGCTTGAAGAACAAACAAATAAAGTCAAAATTAAAAAAGGAATTAGACAAGGCGACTCGATATCCCAAAACTGCTCACTTGACTCTAGAAGACATGTTCAAATCGATAAAGTGGGAAAATAAAGGAATACTAATGGACGGTGAACGATTAAATTACTTAAGGTTCGCAGATGATGTCACTCTGATTGCCAACACAAAATAAAAATTGCAAGAAATGCTGATGGAGTTGAATAACAAGTCTCGAGGAATAGGTCTAAAAATAAACTTTATCAAGACCAAGTATTTGAACAATGAAAGTGAAGATAACAGCCAGGAACTGTTAATAGAAGGTAAAAGAATAGGAAAGGTACAAACATACATATATTTGGGACAAAAAATGGAAATATCAAAAAATAATTTAAAGGCTGACTTGTATAGAAGAGTCTCGTTGGCTTGGTCTGCGTTCGGAAGGTTACGATCTACATTAAATTAGACATCCCAAATACAATAAAAGCCAGAGTATTCGATTAATATGTACTGCCGGTATTAACATATGGCACTGAAGCGTGGGCTTTAAATAGAAGTATAATAAATCAATTCCAAGTAACCCAAAGAGCAACGGAGAGAAAAATGCTAAATATTAAACTCCAAGATCGTATTCCTAACGTCGAAATGCTATGTATGCTGTATGCTACAACATACAGTTTGAGTTAAAAGTTTGTCAAGATTTATTTACAAAGAAGATCAAAAAAGTGACAGATATAATACAATGAATATATATTAAGGTGGAATTGGGCGGGGCACGTCGCAAGGATGAATAATATCAGATGGACACGCTGTATAATTGAATGGAGGCCTAGAGAACACAAAAGATGCAGAGGTAGACTACAGACAAGATGAACGGACGACATAAAAAAATTAGCAGGACACGATTGGATGCAAAAAGCAAACAACAATGCTCATTGAAGACATATATATGTATGTATATATATATATATATATATATATATATATATATATATATATATATATATATATATATATATATATATATATATGTATATATATACATATATACATATATATATATATATATATATATATATATATATATATATATATATATATATATATATATATATATATATATCTATCTATGGGTTTATATTTTCTTAGTATTTGGTCTATTTATGGATGAAGGTTGATTAAAAAGTATTTATTTAAACGTTTCGACTTCCTACAAAGTCTTCATCAAGTAAAACATTCTACAATAAAATTGTTCCACATTCAGATATTTAAAATTTCTTTTATAGCACATTTATAATTTGAACTTACCATACACGTAAATTTTTCAAACATTACACTATACATTGACACAATACAATCAAAATAGTAACCTTGTTTTGCTTCTTCACTACATATTTAAAAGCCGATCTTAGTTTATCTGCGGTGTTTACAATACTGACTGGTATATTTTTAAGGCATTATTCGTATCTCTCTTATCATTTATAGCATTTTTGTTTTTTTGAATTTCTATTATTTCCCTTTTTTTGACGTTTTTTTCCGTGCCAATGATTTTTGTTTGTTTGAAATTAAATGTATGCTTTTTATTTTTTGCGTGATTACAGAGGGCTGTTACATTTGTTCTGTCGTACTTATGTCCTTTTATCCTATTTTCCAGATACTGGGATGTTTGACCGATGTATACCCCCTCACAATCATTACAAGGAATTTCATATATTATATTACTCCTTTTATTTTTTGGAGTTTCCGCTTTTAATTTTGAGCAGTGATTGGACATTAAATTATATGCTTTGTAACATATATTCGTGTTGTATTTTTTAAATAATTTATTAATTGGTTGGGAAACACCGTTGATAAAAGGAATAGAAATATAAAGTTTATTGTTTTTATTTATTGGTTTTTGATATTTGGAAGAGTTATAAAGTTTGTGTATGCGCTTTTTGGAAATCTTGTCAATTAGGGTCTAGGGTATTTGTTTAATATTAAGGCATTTTTTGCTTAATTTATCGCGTTTGTTCGAAATTCTGGGTCTGAGAAGCTTATTGCTCTGTCAATCAGCCCTATGATTACTGATTTTTTTTGGTTTATAGGATGATTTGATTCGTAATTTAAATATCTTGAACTCCATGTTTTTTTAGTATACCATTCTGTTTTAATCTTCTCTTCTTGATGGTGTAAGGTTATGTCCAAAAAGTTAATTTTGTTATTAATTTCTTTTTCATACGTAAATTGTAATTTTTTGTGGTATTGATTAAATTTATTTAATACCAATTCAATTTGGTTTTTAGGAACTGCTGTAATACAGTCATCTACATATCTGTAAAAAAATGGGATTTCAAATTCAAATTGAGATAAAACAGTAGTTTCAAGGTCTTCCATTACAAGTTGAGCTATCACACTAGATATGGATGCTCCCATGGCACATCCTTCTATTTGTTTGTATATATTACTTTGATAAATGAAGTAGGTTGAATTTAATGTTTGTTCAACTGCCATGATCATCTCATCTAAAGGAATGTCTGTGTGTTTTTTAATCTCTTCCTCTTTTTTTCTAATTATTTCTGAGGCTAACGAAATTGGTACGTTTGTATATAAGGATATGACATCAAGTGAGACAATTACGTAATCTTTTGGAATTTTAATTTTTTTAATTTTTTCTTTAAAGTGAAATGAATCTTTAATAAATAAACACCGCAGCTTTTAAATATGTAGTGAAGAAGCAAAACAAGGTTACTATTTTGATTTTACGAGTATTGTGTCAATGTATAGTGTAATGTTTGAAAAATTTACGTGTGTGGTAAGTTCAAATTATAAATGTCCTATAAAAGAAATTTTAAATATCTGAATGTGGAACAATTTTATTGTAGAATGTTTTACTTGATGAAGACTTTGTAGAAAGTCGAAACGTTTAAATAAATACTTTTTAATCAACCTTCATCCATAAATAGACCAAATACCAAGAAAATATAAACCAACATAGAAATATAAAATTACTCAAAGGTCTAAGAAGAGCACATATTTTAAAGAAATTTGGAATATGTACGAAAATATATATATATATATATATATATATATATATATATATATAATATATATATATATATATATATATATATATATATATAATGGCCTTTAACTTAACTTCAGGCAAATTATAATTATTCAAAAAAGATCCTTGATAACGTAAATGTTTTAGGATAGATGCATGTGAAAGCAAACTTGAAATTGTTACTCCATACTGGGCTTCGAACTCAGCAGGAAAGATCAGAGCGGTTGTGAACACCCAGCATTTTGAGCAAGCTATTCATCAGGAAGTTTGTGCGTAAGTATATTACCTAAAATAAATTAGACTGACGAAATTAGTGCTACCAATAATTGTCGATTCAAGGGGATAGGGGGTTATCCTCCTTCTCATTCCTACTGCTTCGAGAGAGTATAGTGACATTATGAAGCAATAGCATGTACTGTGTTTCTTCATGTGTCCCTGTCTCGAGCAGCGGTGCTAGTCTCGTTAAAACTGTGGCCATTTGATCCACCCATCGATTTAAAGATCACCGCGAGGGCGTTTTCCATTTACTTCAACAATCAGCTTTTCGAGTCCATTGGCTTTTCTAAGTATGTGGTTGAAGTACCTCAGACAGGATTGATTTATTGTGATGGATAAGGCGCTAAAAAATACGATGAATTCCGCTTGATAACCTTGATTAATCACATCACTAAGGTCTTCACAAAAGTTATTTATAACAGAATCTACAAAAAATGTGACGCAAACATCAGCAAGTCACAATTTGGCTTTCGCAATGCTCTTGGTACACGAGAAGCCATTTTTAGGAATATGAACAAAGATGAATTTCTATGTTTTGTGGACTTCGCGAGAGCATTTGACTACGTCAGCTACGAACGGCTAATCGAAATTTTTCAAAAAGCTAATAGTGATGGTAAAGATATTCTTCTTCTTCTGCAGCTTATTCTGTCCATCGTCGGACATAAGCCTCCCTCAAGTTGTTCCATTCTTCTCTATTGTCTGTTTTCCCCATCGAATCGTGCCCTGCCATCCGTTTTATGTCGTCCGTCTATCCGGTCTGCGGTCTTTCTCTACTTCTCTTATTTTCTATCATTCTATGATCTTACGCGTCCATCTGTTATCTTGCATTCTCCCTACGTGTCCAGCCCAATTCCATCTTAGGGTACACAGCCTTTCTATTACATCGGTTACTTTGGATCTTCTTCATATTTCAGTATTCTATATATGATCTCGTATTTTAACGTTTAGCATCCTTCTTTCCATGGACCTTTGTGCTACCTAGAGCTTACACACGATATTTTTATTGAAGGCCCAAGTTTCTGTGCCCTACGTTAAAACTGGTAACACGTATTGGTCAAAGGTCTTTGCTTTCAGCGTGTTTGGTATTTCCGACTGGAGTACGAGTTTTCCGAACACCGACTAGGCCAGTGATATTCTCTTTGTAGGTCTGCTGTCAAATTGTTCTTTGAAAGTTGGATTTTTTGCCCCAGATATATAAACGCGTCCACTTTTTCTATTATTTTTCCTTCCAGACTGATCTCCTCTTGGTCCTCTATTTCATTTGTTAAATACTTTGTTTTGTTCATGTTTATTTCTAGTCCTATCTGTTTGGATGCTTCGTTTAGTTCTTCTAATATTTCTTGGAGTTCTGTTTTGTCTTTTGCTATCAATATTACATCATCGGCAAACCTCAAATGATTGAGTTTCTCGCCATCGATATTTACTCCTCTTTCTTTCCAGTCCAGCGTTCTAAACATGTCTTCCATTGCTAATGTGAACAATTTGGAGAGATTGAGTCACCTTGTCGTACTCCACGATATGTCTTGAATTTGTTTGTTTGTATATCTGTTATGTACATTATTGCATTTTCATATATATATATATATATATATATATATAAATCCTAAGATATGAAACTAGTTGGGGAACTCGGCAAATGGGCAACAACAGATGTTCACACTATATTCATTTAGCCAATATTTCGGTCCTAGGTTGGGACCTTCATCAGGGCACAAAATGCAGTGTGCGAATTAATCTAACAAGAATGACCACAAATAACAATTGCCATATCTTTTCAGTTGGCAGGTGGTTAATTAATTTTGATTTTTCAGCATCCAAGGTTTCTAATGGCATTCTTGCTGTAAATGCCATATTTTTAAATTAATATGTTAGTGAATAGTGGCTGTTTTATTTCAGTGTTGGTCTTTGTTATAGCAATTGTTATTTGTGGTCATTCTTGTTAGATTAATTCGCACACTGCATTTTGTGCCCTGATGAAGGTCCCAACCTAGGACCGAAATATTGGCTAAATGAATATATTGTAAACATCTGTTGTTGTCCATTTACCGAGTTCCCCAACTAGTTTCATATCTTAGGATTTTGTTTGATGCGGCAACTTTTGCTTTCTCTCTCTTTATTTATTATTATTATTATATATATATATATATATATATATATATATATATATATATATATATATATTTAATAAGGGTTGGGTACCTGTCATCTATTCTGCAGTTAGTTAAAGCGTTTTTTTAAAAACTGCCCATATCTCTGTCGAGTCAAATGCTTCACTGCTATTCATAGTTTTATGTTATATTCGTTTATCTTTTCTACTAGTATTCGCATTGTCTGTAGATGATCTGTCGTGCTGTAACCTCGTCTAAAACTAGCTTGTTCGCGTGGTTGGTAGCTATCCAGTTTGTTTGTCATTCTCTGTGTTATTATTTTTGTTAGTAGCTTGTACATTACTGAGAGAAAACTTGTAGGTCTGTAATTTTCTAGTTTGTATCTGTTTCCTTTCTTAAAGATTAAGACTACTATGGCATTTAACCAGGCATTTAGTATTCGGGAATCCATTTGGCATTTGTTATAAATTTGTTTTAGTTGTTTCAGAACGAGATTTCCTCCATACTTTATCATTTCCACGATTATTCTATCTTCTCCGGGTGCTCGCTTGTTAGGCATATTCTTCAAAGCGTTGTTTATTTCTCCATTTGTGATTTCTAGTAATTCCTCAGATCCTGTGATTATAATTTTCTTTCCGTCTTTTTCTTCTTTTTCTGGGGGCGGTGCCCTTTTGTTTTCATATAAGGTTCTGTAAAATATTTCTATAGTTTCTGTTATTTCTTTGGTTTCTGTTATTTCTCTATTTTCTTCATTTATCAGTTTTGTTATTCAACGTTTTCCCTCATCCATTTTTGATCGTAGATCTTTTAAACTTTCCCGTTCTTTCAGAGTTTCTCTTATTTTCATATTCTCATGTTTCCTTCTGTCCTCTCTTACTTTTTTCCTGATCGTTTTATTAATTTCCGCCAGTTCGATTTTGTTAGATATTCTATTTTTCGATAGTTGTTTTCATGTATTTCCTTTTATTTTCTCGGCTGTCTGCATCAAACCATCTGTTATTTTTGTGTTTAGGGTTTCTAAATCCAAATCTTGCTCGTCTGCTATTTGTTGCATGTGCTTCTCTACAATATGTTTGTATTTGGCTTTTTCTCTTCTTGTTTTTTTCGAGTCTATTTGTCTTCCCGTTGTTGACATTAGTTCCTTTCTTTCTTTCGGGGTGTTAATACGCACTTTTACTCTTATCATCCAATGATCGCTTCCTTCCTTAACAGTTAATTGTGTTAAGTACAGCCGTATCTATGATGATGTTTTTATCATTACATATGAAGTAGTCGATTTCATTTTTTATGTCCCCATTTGGGCTTTGCCATGTCCATCTTCTTTGTTTTTGTTTTTTGAAATATGTATTCATTAAGTATAGGTTATTTCCTTGAATATAGTTAATCAGTATTTCTTCCCTGGAGTTACTCTTTCCTAAGCCAAATGGGCCTATTCCTTGTTCATTTTGATTTTTTTCCACTCCTACTTTTGCATCAAAGTCACCCTTTATTATTATGTATTTTGTTTTGTTAGTTTATATTCTTTCGGTGATCTCTTCATAAAATTTCTCTAATTCTTCGTCTTCATGGTCAGATGTGGGTGCGTATACTTGAACAATTTGACATTTGTATCTTTTCACATCATAACAAATCGGTATTGGGAACAATCAGCTGACATAAGAATTAATAAATTCCTCTCTGACAACGTTGAGATCAAAAAAGGTGTACGTCAAGGTTGTGTTTGACCTCTCCTCCTCTTTATCCTATACTTGGAGGAAATATTTAACAAGGCACTAGAGGAAGTTAACAAAGGCATCCAAAATAAATGATGAGATGCTTAACAACATAAGATACGCCGATGATACCGTCTTGCTGTCCACTAACTTCGATGAACTTCAAGATCTTGTTGAAAGGGAGCAGAGGATTACGAAGAGTATGGTCTCCACCTGAATATATCGGAAACCAAGTGGATGATAATAAGCAAATCTTAACAAGCAGCAAACAGCTTCAGTTAAATAGCTGAGCCTGTAGAATCCTATATATACTTGAGGACAGTGCTTAATGCAAGGTGGGACCAATATTTCGAAATAAAGTCAAGAATCGAAAAAGCTCGAGCATCTTTGGTATAAGAAGACTATTTACAAGCACTAAAAGTTGGATTAGCCAAATGCTAAGTATTCCCTGTTTTGCTATACGGTATAGAATCGTGGATGATGACGGAAACACTAATGAAAAAAGTTGAAGCCTTTCAGATGTGGGTGTACCTCCTGATTCTAAAGATTTCGTGGACCGAACATATGACCAGCTTAAAAGTTCTGCGTCGAATAGGCAATGACAAGGAAATTGCATTCACAATTAAAGGGCGAAAGCTTGAATATCTTGGCCAAGTCATGAGACATAAGAAATACGGTATCTTACAGCTGGTAATTCAAGGAAAGACAGATAGCAAACGAGGTCCAAGGAGAAGAAGACATTCTTGGCTATATAACTTAAGACAATGGTTTGGATTACGTCTGTTCAGTTGTTTCAAAGCACCGTCCGAAACGGATAAGGCACTGGAAGAAGAAGAATTTTGTTGTGACATTCAGTTGTTCAAGGATTGAAGTATTTGTTCGATGAGCCGTGCACAGGATTCGCAGCATACTCCAATAGCATCACATTTTAAAGGCGTCTATTTTCTGTCGTACTGGCAACTTTAGGGTCCAAGTCTCCGAGACGTAAGTGGTAATGGGGAAGATTAGGGCTTTTAAGAGTCTTTACTTGTTGCCGAGTGAAATGGTTGTATCTCTCTATATTTTATTAAGTTTGAACATCGAGTCACGCGCTATGAATAATCTTCTCTTAATTTCTACATCATATCGTCCTTTATCTGTAACTAGGGAGCCAAGGAATATATACTGGTCGATGACTTTAAAACCCGCTATTTTCGTGGTGTTGATGGGGTTTCGATCGATGATCATTATTTTGGTTGAAATTCAATCCATGCCTTTCGTTGACCAGCTCAAACTTTTGCGTGATAAATTTCATTTCGCTCTCGATGGATGTCAGTATCAGAGTATCATCCGCGAATCTTAAATTTGTTACTTGTTTCCCACCTGTAGTTATACATCTGTTCCAATCCTCCAAGACTTCCCTCATTATAGATTAGCCATATATATTGAAAAGCAGAGGAGAGATGATATAGCCCTGGCGTACCCCTGCTTCTAATTCGATCGGGTCTGAGATGATGTTATTTACTTTGACTTTTTCCCTGCTATTTTCGTATAGATTTTGGACCAAATTGACAATCTGTTCCGGAACAGGGGTCGAATGCCTTACTGCAGGGGTGCTCAAACGGTCGATCGCGAGTGCTTTTTGAGTCGATCTCGAGAAAAAAATTCCGATATAGAACTATTCACAGATTTTGTTTTAGGTAACTAAAACAAAATGTAATGAATAAACTACTAAAATTTATTCGATCCACAATTAGGCCAGAATAACCACCTCATCACTTTCTTTTATCGTAATAACCTCCTGCTAGCGGCAAAAGGCGGCTTTATCAAAGGAACGCGCGGTACTTGTCAAAGAAAAGCCGCGTTTTTGATTCCCGCCGATTTTTCAAGAAACTTCGGGCGGCGTGTTTGACGGGAACATTCGAGACTTCGTTCGCGCCGATATAAATGTTGCGCCTGCAGGAATAGGAGTCAGTCTGAGTTGTAACTTGAAGGCGATACATCGATACAAAGTTTATTAATAAATAATCCAAAATGAGTGCGGCGAAGAAAAGTAAAACTTATCATTTTAATAACGATTGGGAGGAAGAATTATTCTTTTGTATGGTAAAGGATAAGTGCATTTGTCTCATTTGCCGTGCGTCAGTTGCAATATCTAAGCGTGGGAACTTAGAGGGGCATCATAAAACGGTTCATAAAAACTATGAAAAGGATTTTCCGTCACAGAGTGAATTAAGAAAACGAAAAGTACGTGATTTGATAACTTGTTTGAAAAAAAGAACAAACCATGTTCACAAGACCAGCCAAACAATCAAAAGCTGCAACGATCGCGTCATTTAAAATATCTCATATATTTGGCGAAACACAAGAAACCATTTGATGATGGATTGGTTGTGAAGGAAGCATTTATTGAAGCGGGTGAGACTTTATTTGGAGATTTTAAAAATAAAACAGAGATTATATCTGCTATTAGAGAACTTCAGTTATCTGGTCCGACTGTCACAAGGCGTTTTGAAGTCATGAGTCAGGACATGGCAGATAAACTAAAACATGATATCATGGAATGTACATACTTTTCTTTACAGTTCGACGAATCCACCGATATGACAGACACTGCCCAGCTGTGTATTTTTATTCGAATGGTATTCAATGATATGTCGGCTAAGGAAGAGTTTTTGACAATGATTCCTCTGAAAGGAAAGACCCGTGGCGAAGATATATATGACGTTTTCTTCAATTTTGTAACAAACTACAAGGTACCAATATATAAACTAGTGTGTATTACAATCGATGGAGCACCAGCAATGACTGGAAATAAAAACGGTTTTGTGGCATTATGTCGAGCTAATGATGATTTCCCTTCATTTTTCTCCTTCCATTGCATTATACATCAACAAGTTTTGTGTTCAAAAGTTCTAAACATGGAGGAGATTATGGGCATTGCAATAAATATTGTGAATTCTATCCGTGCACGTAGCTTGCAACGACGGCTCTTTAAATTGCAATTGGAAGATAGTGAGTCAGCTCAACACACTGATTTAGTTCTTCACACGGACGTCAGTTAGTTGAGTCGCGGAAAATTCCTAGAAAGGTGTCAAGAATTATTGCCCAAAATAACAGCTTTTCTGGACGAAAGAGGTGATGACACTCAGATGCTGAAATTGTAAAAAAAGTAAACTGGCAAATATCGCATCATTTATGAGTTATCCTTTTTCGTGTAAAAACATTGAGGAATTAGCTACTGAAATAGCAAGTCAGTTTAACATGGGCTCATGTTCTGTTGAAAATGAGTTAGTGCAGATTATATCAGATATACATCTCAAAGTCACAGCATCTGATACAAAATTCTGGTGTTTTATATCTGAAGATAAATATCCGAATCTAAGGCAAATCGCCCTTCAACTGACGGCAATGTTTGGGTCAACTTACTTGTGCGAGTCTGCATTTTCTGAAATGAAGATAATTAAGTCAAAATATCGCAATCGACTAACTGACGAACATATGTCATCATGCTTGCGATTAGCACTCGGTAATTACGTACCATCTTATGAAAAGTATGCTGAGGACATGCATGTGCCACGCTTCAACATCCAAAGTCACTCTTTAGTTAAGTTTAGACACTAGAACTCGTTTGTTTTGTAAGAACCAATAAACTCGCAATTTTGAATAATTATGAGTTTTTTGTCATTGACATTTTAGAGCAGACCTACACTTACCTTGACTAAAAAAATGCATATTGTGCGGAAAACTAATATCCATGCCATGACGACAATCCCGCATCACACTTACTTGCAGCCTCTCAGAGTCGATCGATCGTAGTCTAACAATATTGAGGTAGATCGCCAGCAGTTCAAGTTTGAGCACCCCTGCCTTACTGTAATCCCGATAATTTGCCGAACGTTTAATATTTGCTCCCGGTACTACTACCGGGCATAAAACCTGATTGTTCTCCAGGAATTTCTGGTGGAAGGAAACATTTTAGATGACTCTTGGTAATATGTAGCAACTTTACTAGCATGACTTACCAGGGCTATAGTGCTGTAATTATTACAATCAGTGGAAGAGCCTTTCTTTACAAGTGATATGAACAGTGATTCGCAACACTCCTTGAGCCATCTACCACTCTCCCACTCTAAAGAGCAGAGCTTGTGGATGATGAAGTACCCAGCTCTCTCATAACCTTTATGATTTTAGCTCTAATTTTATCAACGCCAGGTGCTTTAGAATTTTTTAAGGAGTTATAGGTCCTTCCGAAAACTATATTATTCATATAGAAATGCCGTGTTTCTTCTGGAAAATTAAATAGTAACTTCAAAAAACGCAAGAGAAAGTAGTCATTTTAGTTTGTTCAATATTTTATTATAGAAGATATTATTTTCCGAGATCCTGGACAGTTTTGACATCCTAACATGCCAATAGTTCCGTATTAATTTATTCTTGTTGCATGTGGAACTCCAAATACTGTGTCGAAGACATAAAGTAGTCTCCAGAATAAATACAGAATTGCATGAGTGATATTTCCAGTTCCAATTCCATATACTTTGGCACTGATAGTTTCTGATTCTGGTTAAATTTTATATCTGGCCGATAGCGTTAAAAATTCAAAGTTTTTGAACAGACCCTTCTTCGAAGAGTCGTAGGCGCGTCAAAAATAAGTGTTTCGGAAAATAAAGAACGAGTACTTTTAAAATAAAAAATTATAGAGTCTTAAAAATTTTTAATTTTTATTAAAATTTCAAAAATTTTACTTGTTCCAAAAACACACTTTCTCTCTCTCTCTCTCTCGAAAAAATTCCCATCCCTAGCTTTGAGATACTCTAATAGTCACCTCTATCCTTGCTGACGACTTCCTGCAAACTTGTATTAACTGAAACCGATTTGAAAAAAAACTGACAATCATAGCTACTTTATTATCATAAAATTGTGACGTTTAAGCTTCGTACGAACGAAATCGTGCACGATACAATTGTAGGCGTTACTGAGATCACGGGAAGTGCTTGTTAAATAGTTTTTCGTTCTCTACAGTTTTAAGAAAATTTAGTAAATCAAATCCAAAATACATTCACTTAACTTCTTCCTACACTCTAAAATAGAGTCTATAACTCATTTACGACGAAAGTAGGGGTTGCTATTGTTTCACATTAAGGTCTTCAATTTTTAGGTTACAATAAGTATCATATCGACAGTTATTTCCCTTTTTATTGTTCCGTACGGATCACTTCGGTACCTGTCGGTCTGTTTTCTGTCTGTCCGTCTGTCTGTCTGTCACCCGATTTTCTCTGAAAACTATTTGACATAAAAAAGTTAAAAATTTGGCACGTGTAGTTTTGAAAGTTAAATTTTGACTTAAGGGGTTAGTTCTGAGGGTGAAAAATCGGAAGTGAAAAAAAAAAAAAATTTTACCAGGTCATCGAGTGGGGTGTCAAATGAAAGCTGTAAAAAACACGAGTTCAAAAATATATATAATGTAATACTTGCGCACACTTTTCTTTGTGTTATTTTTTAAAAATTGCTGAAAATCGCTCTCCCCCTTTATCTCGAAAAGTACTGATCAAAAAATTTTGAAAAATGTCTGGAATATTCTCCACAGGGTGTAGATCGAACGAAAATTATCACGAGTTGCGTTACCTTTAATAATTTATCTGGTAAATAAAAAAATAAAAATTTCAAGTTTTAGTAAAAAATCGGACAAAAACTTTGTTGAAAACTCATTTAGGGTGTGTTTTTGTGAAGTCATTTTATACTTCCGTAACAAAAATGTTTATTTCAAAGCAATCAACGTACCAAAACACTAATTGCTTTTTTTTTAGGAAATCAAGTACCAAGAGATGTTCCGGCGACTGCGGGTGTGAACAAAAATACAAATGGCATCGACTTTTATCCTATGACCCTGACAACGATTGTAGGGGTATTTTTATGGATTGGTTCCTATTTCCGTCATGTTGTGTCTGTAGATGCAACCCATAGAATAAAAAATTTAGATAATTTATATGAAAAAAATGTAAATGTGTATATTTGTACTTAAAGGCGCTTGTAAATTGACCGTAAGTGTATTTAGCTTTGCCCAAAATTTAGTGACATAATGATTTGTATTATTGTCGACATTTAATATTATTTTTTATAGAGCAACTCCTGCATTGAAAATATATTTTAGTAGATTATTACGAAAATAAAAACGTTTACCCAAAATTTGTAGTAGATTGACACTGCCTTTAGAAACATTATTTGTTGCCAACCACTATCGTATCTTACCGGGTGGCCATAAAGTTTCACTATCCCTAACACCATGACTAAACAGTTTGGCACAGTAGTATAATTTAAGTCGATATACATTTCAAGAAGAAAACAATTCCCAATTATTTCCAGTTTTATCGGAAACGATGGATCCTATTTTTACTTTAAATAAAATATCAAGCACGTTATTAAATTTTGGAATTATATAAGAATTTCTAGACAACTTTCATGTACCTCCATCACGCTAGAACCCGGATTATATAAAACTTCATTTTTTTGTCGGCATTTAACTGCTAGAAATGGTGCTAATCAATGTAGTGTACCTCATTTTTTAGTAGTTTTAATGTTTGATCGTGATTGATAAATCCAACGTTCACAAGGCTTTAAAAATTGCTTACTAATGTATGTAGTTGAATTTTTCTGATTCAAAAATCTCGTGAAATAAAAAATAGATATGAAACTTAGTTTTAAAAAAATGGGACTGCAAGTTCAAAAACTATAAACGATTTACATATTTGTAGTAGAATAAAATTGATTGTAGTGTACATAAAAAAGCAGATAGTAGATATTAGAAAAGTACAGGTTAGGTCAGGTTAGCTCCAGCTCCAATAAGGAAACAATTATGGGAAGAGGTGTACAGCGTAACATCAGAAATCGATTGTAGTTACATTCAAGTGAAAAAAAAAATATGACAAATAAATATCTATAAATATATATATATATATATATATATATATATATATATATATATATATATATATATATATATATATATATATGGAATAAAGAAAGAAAGCAAAAAATTGCCGTATCTACCAAAATTATTAAAAATACAATCTTAGTTGGGGAACTCGGCAAGAAGGGGGCGTGATAAGAGATCACACAATTTTCATTAAGCCAATATTTCGGCCCTGGATTGGGACCTTCTTCAAGGCAGAACTGAAAGAAGAACAAAGCGTATTCACTGATCGTGTCTGGGACAACTTTAAATTAATGATGTTATCGTTAGGTTGTTATAATAAATAAAATTAGTGTAGAACAAGAATAAGATATTAGTCATAATAAGTTAAAAAAAAACTCACATGAGAAGTGCAAAGATTTCGTTAGCCTGAATGGCCGTAGGTAGCTTATACAACAAAAGTTGTTACATATAAAAGTTGGTTAATCCATAAATATATAAAATACACACTAAAACACTGTAGACAAAATTCTAAAAACCAAATTTAAAACATGGATGTAATTGGGAACCTTGGATGTTGAGAACATTGTTAATTATTTCACCTGTGACCACCATACATGGCCACCGCCATTTAGGAAAGATGACAAGGACGACAGGAGACAGCTGCCCGACAGAGATAAGGGGTTTTAGTCAAGAAAACTCAATTAACCAGAATGCGGGGTCGACACCTGGAAGGAACCGATAGAAAAGGAAGTGCAAATATTGGACCTTAAGTGAGAAGGAGATAGCCAATTGAGCGACCAAAAATCTGGTATATAGTAGAGGAAGGATAAATCATAACCTAATTATAGTAAAGGGTGAGCGAGGGAGCGAGAGAGAGAGAGACAATAATGGGAGCAAACGAAGAGGAAGATTGTCTAATGGAATAATTATTAATTTATTAATTTCTTGTTGGAATCTGATTGGATGAAGAGATCGTTTGCAAAAACCAATGAAGACTGGAGGCACCAGGAGGTGTTATAGGGGTGATGCAAGGTACTGTCAATGGAAGGAAGACAGTAATCGCTAGGTGCACAAAATGGCCCAGATAAAATGGAAGGAATCTGTGGAGCCCAGGATCAAAGAGAACCGTAAATAAAGAGAGGAAGGAGGAGAGAAACCCTGGAAATTACAGAGCTAAAAGAGAGACGACCAACGCGGTTCAGATGGATCATAAAACACTTGAAGACAGGGAATTATTGTGTGGAATTGATTTATCACAGGAGAGGAGGAAACTATATATGCTACTAAGACCATCTAGGTCGGTTCTTTTATTGATATTAAGGTGATTCTCCTGGATGTAACACATCTCAAGGAATTCTCTCTTGGAAAGATTGTTAGAGAAATGAAGAATTTTGGGTTCCCTGAAATTAAAAGAATGACCATTGTCAACAGGGAACCCAAAATTCTTCATTTCTCTAACTCTTATCACGCCCCCTTCTTGCCGAGTTCCCCAACTGAGATTGTATTATATATATATATATATATATATATATATATATATATATATATATATATATATATATATAGATATATAGATATATAGATATATATATATATATATATATATATATATATATATATATATATATATATATATATTTATATATACATATAGTCAGACCAAAAAGTCTCCATACACCACCTGCTTTCTATACTATTTTTCTGTTGTGTTTTAAATTAATTTTTTAAACTTAACCAACGAGGATTAGTATCACAAACTTCTACGGAACATTTTATTTCGAAGTTACATCACTGTTATAAAAATGTAAACAAAGTTAATGTCAAAAAAGTCTCCATACACTCCTCCTTTTCAAACCAATATTTAGCCGTTGGCCTTGATAATCTCCTGTAACATTTTTGTCACGCTTACAACCAGCTTTCTAGTAACTTCTGCTGGCATGTTCTTCCATTCGTTCAATATTCTGTTTTCTAATTCTTCTTTATTTCAAACGTTATGTTTGCGAACGTTCCTCCCATAAATGCTCGGGTGATTGTGGAGGTGTAGGAAGCTGCTGTCGCACATTATGGATCATCCATTCTCGCACCAAGTTTGCGGTATGTGTGCTAATTTTTGGACACTTTCTCTTAAATCGTCTCTCAAAATGTTCAGATAAAACATGCTGATCCATGGTACCATTAATAAAATGTAAATTTCCAACCCCTCCAGCGAACATGCATCCCCAAAGCAGAACACTGCCACCCCCTTGTCTCACCGTGGAACAAATGTTTTTAATACTGAATGCGATATTCTTCTTTTTCCAAACTTTAGTTCTGCCATCAGATCCAAAAAAGGTTAATTTTAATTTCATAGGTAAAGATCGCGGATTCCAAAAATTCAAGAGGTTTAGTAACGTATTCTCTAGCAAAAGCTAACCGCTTTTTGCGATTAGCTTCCAAAATTAACGGCTTCTTCCTGACTGCACATTTCTTATAGCCTGCCCTGTGTAAACAATTTCTCACTGTTTGTGAACAAACATTTTTCGAAAATAGTTCCCGTACTTCTTCTTTTAATTTTGGTGCCCGTTTCTTGGGATTTATAATTATTTGTCTAACAAAACTTCATGTAGAGTCAGTTTCTTGGAACGACCGGAGCGTGGTCGAATTTTGTAGGAACCCGTTAATTTATACTGGTTTACAATGTACTGAACAGTAGCATGCGACTTTTTGCCAATTTTTCCTATATTTCTGTACGATTTTCCATCTTTCCACAAATCAGTTATGATCTTTCGAACTTGAAATGAAATTTCACAATTTCTCTCACTCATTTTTAATGCTACTTTGAAAACCCACTGCAGAATTACTAGCAACAAGTGACAGATTATAAAGTATGGCCGAAAATTATTCGTTTGTTTTCAGTTTAGCGAGCAACAGATAGCTTGATAAAATGTGACTGATTATAAACGTGTTTTCAATGCAGTGCTTGAGTGTATGGAGACTTTTTTGACATTAATTTTGTTTACATTTTTATAACAATGATGTAACTTCTAAATAAAATGTTCCGTAGTCGTTTTTTAATACTAATCCTCATTGATTAAGTTTCAAATATTAATTTTAACATGTTTTCTCATAGTGCCAATTAATTAATTAAACATAACAGAAAAATAGTATAGAAAACAGGTGGTGTATGGAGATTGGCCGTTAAATTTTCTTTGGTGAAATAATGTGTACAGAATTTTGAAAATATACATGCACAGGTATATACTAAATTCTTTCCAATGAAAATGGTAACGTTTTATAGCCTTCGTCTAAACTGACAGTTAAACTATAAAATTTTTAAAATAATAGAACTGCTCTTATTAATAATTTTATACCGATTATGTCACATTTGGCTAAATGTGAATTTCCATCAGAACAATATATACTTTAACAAACCCGTTCCTGAAGACTGCAAAAATAAAACCTTTTTCACCAAGAAGGGGACTCCACTCGAACCGAAAGTGGCTGACGATGTAAACAGGACCGGTCTCGAAATGGGCTGTAGCATTTAAGTTCCTTCTGGCTGACATTAAAAACGTTAAATGAGGCTGGTAAAAAGGTCTTTCTGGTCTATTTACCTACCCATAAACCTCCCCATGCCATACCATACCAACACCATAAAATTTTATTCTATTTTAATCACACTAAAAATAAAACGAGTTTTTTTTCGAAGGTGACTTTCGAGTCGACTTTCTAAAATTTCGACCAATAGTAATTTTAATTTATGAAATTAGAAAATATCTTTTAAAATTGTGTTGATTTCTATATTATATAGAATTATAACAAAAAATTGATTTGTTGTTGGTCCAATCGTCCAACGTTATCGCGGATAATCGAGGAAAAGTAAAAATAAACTGATTTTTAGATCAATCACTCGGCATTTGATATAGAGGGTACAATATAAATGTTGTCTTGAACTTACTTTAAGTTTCAAACATTTAATAATACGCAGGATATTTATATTTAAAGTAAAAAGCTCTTCATGCTTTCGGTTAAGCTGAAAGTGACTGTCAATCGTTTTTTTATTAGGAGAAAGTAACAATACGTTACAATACCAAATACGTTTCACTAGCTAGGACTATGTTCTCCGGGAGCAACATGATTAGAGTCACAAAGATAAAAAATAAAAAAAATTTTTTCCTTCTAGCCGATGAAACACATTTTATTGTGTTGTTTCAACTTTCTCACTTACTAAGATACAACCAATAATCGTTTAAGTATAGCGCCGTGAGGAGTACCTTTATGGCCCCTCGGTATACTCGTAAAATAATTCAATTTAAACTATGAAATATTTAACCAAAAGTAACTGTGATCTGACATCTTTTGTATTCTTTCCTTAAGGATATACATCTTTATATTCATTTTTAGGGTTGTTTTTGAAGCTCTAAAAACCTAGAATGAAAACGGATTGTCCTGATTTTTTAATTGATTTAGCCATTGCTACTTAATACTTTTTGATCTTTCTAAGACACAAAACTTGGTTTTCCGAAGAGCACGCGCCCATTCAACGCCTAAAAAAAATAAATACCTTAGTGTGTAAAATTAAAAAATCAAATTTACATTATATGCTCATTAACCATTAACCTTGTGTCACCGAAAAATATTAAAGCAAATTCGAACGTAAAAAAATGTAATGTAGAAAATATTTTTTAACCTAAACCCCCGCAGATGCTCTAACTTTACATCTATTCACTCTAAAACATAATCCAGCATCGAGATTGTTTTGATGCCATCAATGTCCCCTACGTCACTTTTATATGCTTTTATTATTATTTAAAAAACATAACAATCGCATTTTAGAACAGGAGAACACACTGTTTTTACCAAAAACTCCATATAAAGTCTCATTGTATTCGGGAAATATTATTTATCGTGCTAGGGCAAAAAATGATTTTCTCGTGTGATTTATTAAGGTGACAAAAATAATGAATAGATTAAAATAAACCCCCTCCACTTAAAATTGCATCTAAATGAAATGTTGCTGATGCGTACTGGTAATATTAAATATTCATCTATTATGTAGACGCATAATTTACTTGATTTAAATTTTGGATGGTTGTAGCTTCTACTTGATGGAAATTCATTATAAATATATAATAAAAGATTGTTTTTAGTCAATTTCCACTGGTTTATTTAAATGTAGTAAAATGAAGATCTGAAGAAGCTGCATCGACAGCGAAACGCGTTATCGCAATTTAAATAAACCAGTGGAAATTGACTAAAAACAGTCTTTTATTATATAATTACTTGATTTAGTTAATAAAAAACGAATTATCTACTGCAAGCAATGCGTTTTATGAAGTTTGTTTCTCCATTGTTTCATTCGCCTTAATTTCTTTGGAAGACTCAAAATAAAAAGAAATCTTAAACCAATAATATAAATTGACTGCGCAAAAAGCTGTAGTAAAATGGGTCTTCGGAAAATTAAGTGTCGTTCTTTCGCAATGGAAACTGTGGCGGGATCTCATAATTTTGATGTTGAATGGGTGTAAATACGGGCATATTTTTTCTTTTTTAAACACTTTTAAAGAAAAATACATATATGTATATGTGCTAAACCATCATGGTTATATACCAAGCTGCTTACTATATTTTAAGGTGCCCTGATATTTAATCACGATAGCTATTTATTGTTTTAGTTTAATATGTTATAGGTTTGGAAACAAAAAATAAACTAGTAACTTTATTTTGAGGCCAAATACTAAACTAAAAGAGGCCCGTATTAGCCTACATTCGTAGGTTTAAAAAAAAAACAAACAAATCCAAATCTATAATTTTCGACAACTTTCACTGAAATAAAATCCAAAATTGATCATGTAGATTCTTAGATATATATTTTAGTATTAGAAGATAGTTAGTTGAATTCGTATAATTTTATAAATAGTAATTCATGTCTATAGCAAGATTCTTGCGTGTCAATTTTTTTTAAATCTATGTATTTTATTACATCATATTGCTACTTATATAGGGTGTTTTCTCAATTGAAGCATCATTTTTGCAAGTTATACTAATCAATAAAATACGTTTCCGTACTTTTAAATTTTAGATTCTGGTTAAAACAGGTCCTGTGAAACTTACATCATATGCAGTCGCGTACCCAAGGAGAAGCTAGGGCGCGTATGCACCTTCTCCTCAGCATGGATTAAGAAGAAACGTCCCTTCTTCTCCTATAAGTCGGACTTTTTTATTTTTGTGAAAAGACCTAACTTTTTAAAGTTTTGACGTAACAGAGGGGACTTTTTGTTTGACAAGTCCCTCTCCAGTTAGCCTTTTTAGAGTGGTAAGAAAAACCCATGTCTGGAATATTCCATTGTAAGAAAAGTATTTTTTATTCGGAAGTTCTTTCTTTCTTCTATAAGCGCTTTGTCCTCTCTTTTTTGTCTAAAATTTAGGATCCAATTGTCTCCTTCCCGCCACTAAAACTTTATTGCGTGATAATATGCTAACAGCTTTAATACTCATTCAACTTTGACATTTCTGTTTACTTCAGGCGGATATATTCATTTGTCTTCTGACATTTTTACTATTGTTGACACACAATAATAAAAAAAAAAAGTAGGAAAAAAGAGGTATACTCTGCGAACATATAAATAGATTAACACAACAATAATATTGTTGTGCTGAATTACTAACGCGATAGAATACCTCGCTAAAATTAAATACATTTTTATATAATTCAGGTGGAATTTTTTTAAATAGCTCTTCTGAGAATTTCTAATAGGCTATTTTTGGCAAAGTAAATTTACGTTGTGGAACTTTATATCTTTTTTATTAAAGTACTTACAGGCATTCATTTCTTTCCTAACATTCTCTGTGTATTTTTAACCTGTTAAAAAATTATAGATTTTACAGTTACTCATAAGTAAAAATATTCAGGCACAATAAGTTTGTTTAATTTGTCAGTACTAAAAATCCGGTTCTCATTTCTATCTCTCTATCTAATCAGCCTCAAACATCCATTTTCGGACATAGGCCTCCCCTTCTTTTTTCCACTGTTCTCTATTATGAGCGATTTGCATCCATCTCTGTCCAGCGTGTTTCTTCAGGTCGGCCATCCACCTCATTTGTGGCCTACCCCGTTTTCGTTTATGCTCCCAAGGTCTCCACCGCAGGATCTTTTTATTCCATCTGTCGCCCTTTTGTCGTAAAGTGTGACCGGCAAATTTCCATTTAAGCTTGGCTATCTGTGTTAACACATCGCTTACTTTTGTTCTGGTTCTTTTCCATGTATTTTTCTTTTTGTCCATGAGTTTGATGCCTAGCATTTGTCTCTCCATTGTTCTTTGTGTCGTCGCTATTCTATCGATATTTTGTTTTGTAAACGTCCATGTTTGGGAGCCACATGTAAGGATAGGTAATATACATTGATCGAAGACCTTAGTTCTCAGGTACTGCGGATATTTTCTGTTTTTTAAGATGTATGAGAGTTCGCTAAATGACATCCATGCCAACCTCTTTCTTCTTTTTATTTCCTCTGTCTGGTTGTCTTTATTTAGTTTTATTATTTTTCCCAAGTATATATATATTCCGTGACTTCTTCTATTTTCTTTTGTGCAACTGTGATGTTTAGTTCTTCCATCTGATTGGTCATAATCTTTGTTTTACCAAAATTTATTTTTAAACCTATCTTTGACGTCTCGGTTTCTAGTTCTTCCATCATTTTTTACAATTCTTCCCTTTTTTCTGTTATTAGTACGATGTCGTCCGCGTATCTTAGGTGATTTAGTTTATTTTGATTCCATATTTGTCCCCTTGCATATTCTTGCCTCCAGGGCCTGGTTAAACAGCTTTGGCGACATTGTATCTCCCTGTCTGACTCCTCTTCCCACTTTTATTGGTTTAGTAACTTGATCTTCTGTTATTTTAATGGTGAAACTTGCAGTGTTATATGTTTGTTATTAGATCTGTATATCTGTAGTCAGTTCTGCCATTCTATAATGCATGTTTAACTGTCCAGTGTTCTACACTATCGAAGGCCTTTTTGAAGTCGATGAATGCCATATACAGTGGACTCTGGTATTCTGTGACTTTTTCAATTAATATTTCCATTGTCAAAAGGTGATCGCAAGTGCTGAAACCCCTTCTAAATCCAGCTTGTTCTCTTGTCTGGTAGCTGTCGAGCTTGGTAGTTAGTCTATTTGTTAGTATTTTCATTAGTAATTTATACATAGTATTAAGCAATGTTATTGGTCTGTAGTTTTTCAAATGTTTTCGGTCTCCCTTCTTAAATAATAATATAGTTATGGCTTCGTCCCAGCTAGTTGGTATCTGCTTTGTACTGAGTATTTTATTCATAAGGGTGTATAATGCTTTTCTTGTTGTTTTTTCTCCGTTCTTCAGCATTTCTGCCATAATTCCGTCTCTTCCAGCTGATTTATTGTTTTTCAATTCTTTTATAGCTCTTTTTATCTCGTTGTTACTGATTTCTGGTTGTAGATCAGAGTTGACGTTTTTTATTTTAGTATTTATACGGTTGAGAATTTCTTGTGGTGGTTCTTGTTTTGTGCTGTATAGGTTTATGTAATATTATTGAGTTATTTTTGTTATCTGCTCTATGTTGTTGGTTTCTACTCCTCATCAGAGTAGATCCTCTTTCGTTTCTTGTGCCATAGGTTCTCATTTATCTTCGCAATATAAGATTTTTTCTAAAATAAGCTGAATTTCTTTCAACCATTAATGACACGAGAACGCGACTTTTAAAAATTTTCGTTCGTTAGATCACCGGAGTAAAAATAGATAATGAAGTAGTAGGTTCTATTTGGATTAATTTTAGTGACTGTTTAATTTATAATGAACTGAGAAGGAATCATATGTCTTTAAATTAGATCAAATCATCGGAATTTTCGTATAAAGGAAGAAAACTCTCAAGTATTGAGGAAAAAACTCATAGCAGCAGCAGAGTCAGATTTAAAGCAATGTATATTTTTAGTTATCGGTTCAGTTAGAGAAATTGTTCCTATGAATTGTTTTAACTTTTGTAACACAAAATACTTAACTAACGGTACGCACAAAGAAAACATCGTTAACTTCCTGGAACCACACAAACGTTCTGAATTTATGAAAACGCAATTAATTAAAGAATTAATGATTCTTTGTCAGTTCAATATGTTATAATTTGTTCCCTTCAACAAAGAAGCATCTGCTTAATTTCTTTCCTCTTGGTTTCTATTACTTAAGACATGTAGACACAAATCGTTCTTCTAAACGACGAACTGTCATACCTACAGAGTTTTCAGATTTCAAGCGATGGATTCAATTTGTGAACTTCAAAACTTAGGGCTACTTTCCAACAAACTGACTTACCTATAATTTTGCAAGACGTTAGATAATAAAGAAAAACAATGTGTTAAATTGTAGCAACTAGTTTCATAAAACTACTATTTAATTTTGAAATTATCGCATGCGATAAAATATTTACACGTAGAAAAGATTTAAAAATCATAACATTCTAAACATTATTTCAGTAATTTTTTGTTCATGCGTAATATAATTTGGGCTCGTTTTTGAGACAGAATGAGTCTAGAAACTCCTCGAAAACAATTAACGGACATTCGTGTGATTATTTTCTTTAGCTGTTCTCTTTATTCCATTGATGAATAGTAAACTAATATATTCTATAATTCTGTAGAGTAACTTTGACTCGAAAGGTCATAGTTACTATTAAACCAAATTGTGATCCTGATGTTCCCTAAAACTTACCTTTTTATAATGTCCTACTTGGGGAAAGATTTTAAAATTCCTTTGAATGAGAGGGTCTTTTCTTGTGAAAAATCTCTACTTTCCCGGTTATCTATTTTTAAATTGGGAAAAAAAATTTAGGGTTCTACTGCAGGTAGAGGTTCTTTTTTGTAAAAATAAGTTTTTAAAGTTCCACTGCATAAAATGGGTCTTCTTGGTGAAAATCTCTCCAGTCTCAGTTCATCAATTTTGAGCTTGTTGTGTTGGGTAGTGTCTAGACTTTTAAAATTCCAGTGCAAGAAAGGTTTTGTTTCTTGAAGAAGCTCAGCATTTAATTGTAGATTGAAACTCTTTTGTTTTTTTCCTTTAAGGGAACGTGTGTTTTTTCCATTAAGGGAAAATCCTTTGTATTTATCTTCCCTTCCTGGCTACACCACTGAACAAAGCACTGAGACGTTAGATGGTTGATTCACGATCATGCATCACCCCCATTTTTATATTCTTATGTCAACTACAAGCAATTTGAGAGCACTTCTATAAATTAAATTGACAAGATCAAGATGTCAAAGTTCGTTAGTAAGTTAAAGAACCAAAACATTTCTTGGATTAGGATTTTCGATCCCCTAAAATCTTAATAAAATATTTAAAAATGGGTAAAAAGAAGTCTAGTTAAGTATTAATATTACTTAAATACTTGAATTCAAAATTATTCTACAGATGACTAGAGAAAAGATATTGTAACCAATGGCGATAGCCGCAGAACGGAGCCTCTGCAAAGTAAAAAAAAACCTCTCTTGCACTGCAACTCTCAAACCTTAGATCCTTTTCAACACAGTAAATTTAAAATCGATGACCGAGAGACGAAGATATTTTTTACAGAATAAGAATCCTCTCATTCATACAGTGTAACTCTAAATGCTTAATCCCGATTTAACAATCGATGACTAGTGAGAAAAATTTTTCACGAAACAGAACCGTTTTTTATAGTAGTACTTTAAAACCTTCACGTCAAATTCAAAAATTGATGGCCGGTGAGTTTCACAAAAAATAACCTTTTCATAAAATGGAACTTTTACAATTTCTCCCATTAGGAAAAAACCTATTGCTAATCAATATATACCCGTAAGTTAAATCATATTTTTTAAATCAATTTTATTATTTCCCACATTCATAGCAGTGCAGTAAAAAAATGTCAAAATAATGACGAGATTTTATCCTCTCTGGGGTATCACCAGGAGTATTGTCCTAAGTTTTGGACCTCGAAAAACTTGTGTTCTTTTGTTTATAAACAATTTAAGTTTTCAAAACGCCTTTTTTGAGCTTAAAATGTGAATAACTCCGGTTAGATAACTCGGATCAACAATCAAAAATCTAAACTTTCCAATAAATTCCGTTAGTAGTAAATCGCTCAAGTGCATACATAACCTATATACATACATCAAGGATTTTCTACAGCTGACGCTGTCTTTCTTCTCTCAGCCTTTAATTCCATCCGTTTCCATCTTCGCAGTCTCCATTTGTTAGACCCCTGCCCTCCATAGCCCCGTCCACATCGTCTCTCCACGATCGTCTGGGTCTTCCTCTTTTTCTTCTCCCTATAGGGCTCCACTCCATTATTTTCTTTATCCACCTATTATCTTCGCTCCGTCTTATGTGTTCATACCATTTTAATTGTTTTTCTTCAACGGTGTTTATTGCGTTCTCTTTGATGTTCATTCTGCTTATTTCTTCATTTGGTATTCTCTCCATACGTGTCACTCTACAGCATTTTCTCCAAAACTCCATCTCTACCGCGTTAATTTTAGATTTATTTCTTTTGTCGATCATCCATGTTTCTAACCCGTATGTCATTATGCTTTGTATTATTGATTTGTACATGCGTGTTTTGTTTCTCTTTGTAATGTATTTGTCTCACAGGATCGAATTTAATTGTCTTATGCATGTCCGCGCTTGTCCTAATCTAACTTTGATCTCTTCTTCTGATGTTGCGTTTTTTGAAATAATTGTTCCTAAATATTTAAATCTATCGGTTCCTTTGATTGTTGTTTCATTTATCAAAGTTTATTGTTAATCCTGCTTTAGGGTATTCTTCTTTCAGTTTCCTTACCATATAACTGAGGCCTTCCTCATTTTGCGCCATGATTACCTGGTCGTCTGCGAAACTTAGAGTATATAAGTAATCTTCTCGTATTGGGACTCCCATTCCACTACATTTTTTCTTCCATTTTTTTAACGTTTGTTCGAGGTATATTTTGAATAGTGTTGGGGATGTAGAGTATCCTTGTAGTAAGCCTTTTTATGTTTGGAGTCTCTTCCCTATTTTATATCCTAATTTTATGTTCACTGTGTTGTTTTCGTAGAGAGTTTTTACTGTGTATATTAGTTCTTTATCAATGCCTATTTCTTTCATTGCGTTCTATAATCTTTGTCTTGGTATTGAGGCATAGGCCTCTCTTATGTCTATGAAGGCTAAATGAACTTCTCTATTCTTTGCCAGTTTTATTTCCATTGTTTGTTTTATAGTGTATATGTGGTCTATACATGATTTTCCGGCCGTAAAAACCTGCTTGGTCTTCTCCAGTTTTTCCTTTTATATTTTCCTCTATAATATTTTTAATAATTTTTCCATACAAACGCCCCATACTCGATATTATGCTTAGGCCTCTATAGTTTGTGCATTTTCTGCGGTCTCCCTTTTTAAATAAAGATACTATATAGGGTTTTGACCATTCCTGTGGTATTTTTTCTCCATTTATCGCTCTGTGGAACATGTTTCTCAGCGTTCGATGTAATTTATTAGACCCGTACTTAATCATTTCGTTTACCACATCTCCAGGCCCTGCAGATTTATTATTTTTATTTTTAAGTATTTTTATTGTCTTCTTTACTTCTTTTTATGGGCCTAGCACACGTGCTGCAGGGAGATCCCTAAAGCGCTACAGGAGCGACACGTGTGCGGAAACAGCGTTTCACGTTGTTCTTGAATCGCTGTAAATTGTACTCGGTGGGAAACACAGTCCTGGGCAAATTATTCCAAAGGGATGATGTTCTCCATATAAAAGACTGCTTAAAAAGCGTTGTAGGAGTAACAAGCTGAACCTCATACGGATGTGAAATATCAGCGCGACGTGTATTTCTAACATGCACCGCTCTGGGAGGAATTAAACGGGCCACATCCTCCGAACACTTTCCATGAAAATACTTGTAGAATAGGCTCAACTCGCCAACCGTTCGTCGATGTTCCAGCGAATCAAGGCCGCCGCTCAGTTTCGGGTCTCCAATCAGACGAACAGATCTTCTCTGAATAGAATCCAACAAATGCAGTGTATGTTTCGGAACGGAGCCTTAAACATAGGAGCAGTATTGCATAGTTGGTCGAATTTGAGCTTTGTAAAGAATTAACAGTTGTTGTGGAGTGTAAAGCTTTCTGATTCGAAATAATATTCCCAACTTTTGAGAAGCTCTTCTTGCTATGCCTGCAACATGCTCATGCCAGGACATATTTGCTCCCAAATTAACGCCCAACAAATTGAGTGACGATGTTAGAGGAATGGAGTGCCCCGCCATAACTATGTCTGGTTCAGCAACGTTAACTTTTTTAGAAAAAACTGCCGCCTAGGTTTTTGTAGCGTTAAATTCCACTTGGTTACTGTCACCCCAAGATAGAATTTCTTCCAGGTCTTTGTTAAGTTGAACAACTTCCCGCTGTTCTCTGCTTACTTCTATCTCTTTTTTTTCCTTATTCTGTTCTTTTTCAGTGTTTTCTTCTTGGAATTCTTGTTGTCTGTCTTCTGTTAGCAGTTTTTTATAATATTCTTCCCACTCGCTTTCTGGGATATACTCTATATACGTCTTCTCTCTATTGTTGGTCCTTAATGCTTTAATAATTCTCCATGACCCTGTGCTTCTAGCTCCTCCTATATACTGTTCCACATGTTCGCATGCTTTTTCCCATTTCTCGTTCCTTTCTTTATTTATCATCCTTCTCGTTTCTGCATTTTTGTCTTTATATTTCTGTAGATCTTCTTCTGGTTTTGTATTCAGCCATTTTTCGTATAGTCTTTTTTTCTCCTTTATACATTCTTGGTTTTTTCACAGATTCTAATTTTATGTTTCTTACTCGCGTTGTCTTCTTACACAATCTACAAAATTGAAAAAAATAGGCAAAGAAACTTTCAGAAAACATACATGTTGTTATAGCAAAAACACTCTGAAATTTTGGTACAGAAATATTGAACCCAGTGGGTACAATTGATTTGTTATTTAAGATTTGAATTGCCCGCCATTTTATGCCGTTTAGTCCAAAATGGGTTTTTTTTTTATTTCAAAATTTAGATCTCGATATTTGCTTTCCGATGCCATTAAAAAAAATTTTTTTGGAGTCATTTTAACCGTTCGCATCGCAAAATAACATAACTCTGTTATAAACAATACTTCTAAAATTAAAAAAAAAAAAACATTAAAAAATAAATGTCAATGTTACATACAGTGGCGTAATACTGGCAGTTTGTTAGAATCTGAAGATATATTTATAGTCAATCCTTACACCCTAACGAACCTAGTATAGGGCAGATTTACAATGTAAGTCTTACTTAAGGTCTGGATACTCTCTCAAGGGTCGATTATAAATATGAGCCATATTTACAATGAAACGTAACAATTGCCAACCGAGTGTCTTGAAAGCAGGCTTAGAGTACACAAAGTAATAAATGGAAGATAATGTTAATACAAGAAGAACATGTTGAGTTAATGTTTAGACAACGAAAATTAAAAATTATTTAGCAGAACTCAAATTTGATTCTGCAGTGGCACTTAACGGGGTTTAAATGATTATTTCATTATTTTCCAAATAAAAATATTAGAAAAGGCAAAACTGCATTTTTAAAGAAGATTGTTTGAATAATCCAGATCCCTCAATAGCGAACATGTTCGACAGTATGACGCAAAACTGCATTTTTAAAGAAGCTTGTTTGAATATATTGAGGGATCTGCTCAATAGCGAACATGTTCGACAGTATGGCGTTTACTTGTGTATACGCAAACTCCTCTTACTTCATGTAAACAAATTATATATAACGGAAATAGGGAATGTACTAGTTAAATTTACGGTACTGTATTGTGAATACTGTGTCGAAACAGCTAATCCCAATGATGAATAGGAATTGAGAAATTTTCCTTGTAAAATTTTAAAATAAAAATTATAAAATGACATTATAATTTAATAATAAATATAGTTACCTTAGCATTGTAGAAAAACATTTCTAGAAATTTTCTATTAGATTAGTATTAGATAAACATAATTGCTGCCATTTTTGTAATTTTTAAAATAAATTATTTCTTAGAAACATTGTATTTTTTTTGTAAGTGATCCTCCATGTCAGGGGTACTCAAACTTGAACTGCTGGCGATCTACCTCAATATTGTTAGACTACGATCGATCGACTCTGAGAGGCTGCAAGTAAGTGTGATGCAGGATTGTCGTCTAGGTAGAGTGTATCGTGGCATAGATATTAGTTTTCCGCACAATATGCATTTTTTTAGTCAAGGTAAGTGTAGGTCTGCTCTAAAATGTCAATAAAAAAACTCATAATTATTTAAAATTGCGAGTTTATTGGTTCTTACAAAACAAACGAGTTCTAGTGTCTAAACTTAACTAAAGAGTGACTTTGGATGTTGAAGCGTGGCACTGCATGTCCTCAGCATACTTTTCATAAGATGGTACGTAATTACCGAGTGCTAATCGCAAGCATGATGACATATGTTCGTCAGTTAGTCGATTGCGATATTTTGTCTTATTTATCTTCATTTCAGAAAATGCAGACTAGCATAAGTAAGCTGACCCAAACATTGCCGTCAGTTGAAGGGCGATTTGCCTTAGATTCGGATATTTATCTTCAGATATAAAACACCAGAATTTTGTATCAGATGCTGTGGCTTTGAGATGTATATCTGATATAATCTGCACTAACTCATTTTCAACAAAACATGAGTCCATGTTAAACTGACTTGCTATTTCAGTAGCTAATTCCTCAATGTTTTTACACGAAAAAGGATAACTCATAAATGATGCCATATTTGCCAATTTACTGAAATCATAAAAACGTATTTCGAATTGGCCCAAAATATTTGACAATTCTGCCTAATAAATATCATAATTCAACTGAGGAATCCTTGCTTTCAAAGACGGACAATTTTTCAGATCCTTTCTTTTCAGTTGATCTATCATAAGTTGCAATTTACTTTTAAATGCGTTTATTGCGCTAATCATCTCAATAATAGTTTTTCCTTTACCGTGAAGCTCCAAATTAATGGTGTTTAAATGCATTGTGATGTCTGTCAAAAATGCCAAATCAGTCAGCCATTTTCCGTTTTTTCAGCATCTGAGTGTCATCACCTCTTTCGTCCAGAAAAGCTGTTATTTCGGGCAATAATTTTTGAAACCTCTCTAGGAATTTTCCGCGACTCAACCACCTGACGTCCGTGTGAAGAACTAAATCAGTGTGTTCAGCTGACTCACTATCTTCCAACTGCAATTTAAAGAGCCGTCGTTGAAAGCTACGTGCACGGATAGAATTCACAATTTTTATTGCAATGCTCATACTCTTCTCCATGTTTAGAACTTTTGAACACAAAACTTGTTGATGTATAATGCAATGGAAAGAGAAAAATGAAGGGAAATCATCATTAGCTCGACACAATGCCACAAAACCGTTTTTCGTTTCCAGTCATTGCTGGTGCTCCATCGGTTGTAATGCACACTAGTTTATATATTGGTAGCTTGTAGTTTGTTACAAAATTGAAGAAAACGTCATATATATCTTCGCCACGGGTCTTTCCTTTCAGAGGAATCATTGTCAAAAACTCTTCCTTAGCCGACATGTCATTGAATACCATTCGAATAAAAATACACAGCTGGGCAGTGTCTGTCATATCGGTGGATTCGTCGAACTGTAAAGAAAAATATGTACATTCCGTGATATAATGTTTTAGTTTATCTGCCATGTCCTGACTCATGACTTCAACACGCCTTGTAACAGTCGGACGAGATAACTGAAGTTCTCTAATAACAGACATAATCTCTGTTTTATTTTTAAAATCTCCAAATAAAGTCTCACCCGCTTCAATAAATACTTCCTTCACAACCAATCCATCATCAAATGGTTTCTTGTGTTTCGCCAATATATGAGATATTTTAAATGACGTGATCGTTGCAGCTTTTGATTGTTTGGCTGGTCTTGTGAACATGGTTTGTTCTTTTTTCAAACAAATTATCAAATCACGTACTTTTCGTTTTCTTAATTCACTCTGTGACGGAAAATCCTTTTCATAGTTTTTATGAACCGTTTTATGTTCCCACGCTTAGGTATTGCAACGGACGCACAGCAAATGAGACAAATGCACTTATCCTTTACCATACAAAAGAAAAATTCTTCCTCCCAATCGTTATTAAAATGATAAATTTTACTTTTCTTCGCCGCACTCATTTTGGACTATTTATTAATAAACTTTGTATCGATGTATCGCCTTCAAGTTACAACTCAGACTGACTTCTATTCCTGCAGGCGCAACATTTATATCGGCGCGAACGAAGTCTCGAATATTCCCGTCAAACACGCCGCCCGAAGTTTCTAGAAAAATCGGCGGGAATCAAAAACGCGGCTTTTCTTTGACGAGTACCACACGTTCCTTTGATAAAGCCACCTTTTGCCGCTAGCAGGGGGTTATTACGATAAAAGAAAGTGATAAGGGGGTTATTCTGGCCTAATTGTGGATCGAATAAATTTTAGTAGTTTATTCATTACATTTTGTTTTAGTTACCTAAAACAAAATCTGTGAATAGTTCTATATCGGAATTTTTTTTCTCGAGATCGACTCAAAAAGCACTCGCGATCGACCGTTTGAGCACCCCTGCTCCATGTATTTTATTTTGTAGTGTATACAGGCAGGGAAAAGCAAAACAATTTATACTTTAACCTTAATAATTTGATTCATAAGTTAGTAAGAAATATTCAAAGTGTTTCACATAGGGTTTAATGTTCAAACATATATGTATATACACTACTCCTCGCAGAAGTATGGACACCTTGTTAAAATGCAGTTATACGGTGAATAACTACTCTATTCGTATTAAATTTCCATTTTCCTCAAACACTAATGTTTGGAATGAAAATAACTAGCCACTTGTAGATTTTTTATAAGCATTTGTTGAATCGAAAACTAGAGTAAAAAAACCATAATACTTATATGTCCTTGAAGTGACACTCGAGACTACGAGTCCTAGTTTCTGTACCCATCATCCCTTGTTTTAGATGTTTGTTTATTCTAAAAAAACTGTCCGCCCACCGGAGCTTCGACTTCCGAGCTCGCCATGGACGCTTCAGACATGGAACAAAACTTCTAACTAATAAAAAAGTTTTACATTCTCTGTACAGCTATATTCTGCAGAGAATAAATATGGCTGTAATCTATTTTTAGTAAGAAAAATATGAATGTTTTGAAAGTGCTTTGTCTGTTTATATTTTTAAACTGTTAATTATGATGAAATCCTCCTTTCAGGATAAGTAAATAATACTGATGAAGACCAACTGTGGTCGAAAGGGTTATTATAATGAACCAACACCAAATTGACAGAAAATACACATTTGCCAAAATCAATTTTTGGCTAAATTAATCAAGAACCACATTCCCAAGAAGAAAAAAAAACAAAAAGTATATATATATATATATATATATATATATATATATATATATATATATATATATATATATAAAAGGGTGAGCCATCTATCGGTTTAAATTTGAACCACCGGTTATTTCGAATCTGGCAATACTTATGTCATTCTATTCTGTCACAAAATTCAGTATATTTTCTCCACTGAACGAAATGAATCGATTTACGCTTGAGCAACGTTGGGATTTATTGGAAATTTATTTCCAAAACAAAGACAATTGGTCGGAAATTGCACGAAAATGTCGTACAAAATTTGGTCGCAGAGAAGGACCAACAGTGCCCGGTATACGCAAGTTTATTGCTAAAGTTCGTGAAACTGGTTTCATTGTTGATGCGCCAAGACGTGAGCGTGCTCGTACAGTGCGTACACCCCGAAAATATCGAAGCTATGGACGGCGCAACCATTACGGTCAATGGAGACACCTATCGCACCATAATAACCGATTTTTTTGTGCCCGCTCTTCATGGTATTGATGTGAACGATGTTTGGTTTCAACAGGATGGTGCAACTTGCCACACATCTCATGCCACAATTAATTTATTACGTCAAACGTTTGATGGTCGTTTAATTAGCAGAAATTGGCCGCCAAGAAGCTGCGATTTGACACCGTTGGACTATTTTCTGTGGGGCGCCGTTAAAGACAAGTGTTATGCCGACAAACCAGAGACAATTGAGCATTTGAAGGCCAACATTCGTGATGCCATTGCCGAGATACGACCCCATACACTCGAAAAAGTGCTCGAAAATTGGTCCGATCGAATGGGGTACTGTGAGGCCAGCCGCGGCAGCCATATGAATGAAATAATATTCCATCTCTAACCGGAACAATTGTACTTCACAACAAAAAAATAAATTTGGCAAAATTTCAAACCGTTTTTGTTTTATTGCATTTTTAAATTTAAACTTTTAAATGGCCCACCCTATATATATGTACACTACATACAACATAAGTATCAACAACAAACAAACAACATCAGCTCTTTTTCAGCACCATCATGATACTGGTCACAACATCAATCTTGAGATCTAAACAAATAGCCTCGATTTCACATTATAAAACACGCATAGTCAGAGAAGCCTTGGAAATCGAAAGGAATGGACAGCTAAATAAGCGCGATGATGCGCTGAATATCTCCACTACATGGAAGGGTCTACTAGCTAAATCAAAGAATAACCAAAACATCGAGAAGGCAACAGTCAGCGTAGCGCTGGAACCTGTAATTACCACCTAGCCGGCAAACACCGATGCTCGGTCGGACACATCCGGCCCCCCACCTACAATCTGCGTAGACGCCGACCTATATAAGACGGCGACCGCACATCGGTTTCTCAATTAGCTTCGAGCGGTAGCAGCAGCAAGATCACAGTATCGAGTAGCAGCAGCAACGGGAGCAAATTCATTGTTAGACAAAAGGACTGAAATATATATATATATATATATATATATATATATATATATATATATATATATATATATATATATATATATACATATATATATATACATATATATATATATATATATATATATATATATATATATATATATATATATATATATATATATATATATATATATATATAGGAATATTTCCTTCCTGCTGGAAATGTGCCACAGTTCAGCCAATACCTAAAAAAGGCAAGAAGGCCTTGCCAAATAACTACCGACCAATCGCATTGCTTTCCCTAATATCGAAAGTCATGAAAAAGGCTATCAATCAGCATCTTCTAAAATACTCGTATCTTGAAGGATTCAACATTATTAGCGATCACCAATATGGCTTTCGTAGATCAACAGGAGATCTCCTGACTTATGTAACACATGTTTGGAACAACGCAATTGAACACTCGAGCGGTTGCTCTTGACATATCCAAGGCATTCGACCGTGTTTGGCACGATGAGCTGTTGGCTAAGCCACGTTCTTATGGTATGTCTGAAAAGTTCTGTATGTGGCTCTCATGTTTCCTCAGAGAGCGTTCTTTGCGAGTGGCAGTCGACGGATTTCTTTCTAACACCTTCACTATCAACGCCGGTGTACCCCAAGGCTCCATACTGTCTCCTACTCTCTTTCTCATTTATATTAACGATCTGATGGAAAAGACCGAGAATCCAATCTACAGCTTTGCAGATGACAGTACACTTATCTCTTCATTCACTTTGAACGCTCGGACATCGGCTACTCAGACGAACATCCGCACACAGCAGGAAGTCATTCAACTTAACAAAGACCTGGAAGAAATTCTATCTTGGGGTGATAGTAACCAAGTGGAATTTAACGCTACAAAAACCCAGGCGGTAGTTTTTTTCTAAAAAAGTTAACGTTGCTGAACCCGACATAGTTATGTCGGGGCACTCCATTCCTCTAACATCGGCACTCAATTTGTTGGGCGTTAATTTGGGAGCAAATATGTCCTGGCATGAACATGTTGCAGGCATAGCAAGGATAGCTTCTCAGAAGTTGGGAATATTATTCCGAACCAGAAAGCTTTACACCTCACAACAACTGTTAATTCTTTACAAAGCTCAAATTCGACCAACTATGGAATACTGCTCCCATGTTTGGGGCTCCGCTCCCATGTTTGGGGCTCCGCTCCCAAACATACACTGCATTTGTTGGATTCTATTCAGAGAAGAGCTGTTCGTCTGATTGGAGACCCGGAACTGACAGGTGGCCTTGATTCGCTGAAACATCGAAGAACGGTTGGCGACTTGAGCCTATTCTACAAGTATTTTCATGGAAAGTGTTCGAAGGATGTGGCCCGTTTAATTCCTCCCAGAGCGGTGCATGTTAGAAGTACACGTCACGCTAATACTTCACATCCGTATGAGGTTCAGCTTGTTACTCCTCGTACAACACTTTTCAAGCAGTCATTTATATGGAGAACATCATCCCTTTGGAATAATTTGCCCAGAACTGTGTTTCCCACCCAGTACAATTTACAGCGATTTAAGAACAACGTGAATCGCTTTCTCCGCACACGTGTCGCTCCTGTAGCGCTTTAGGGACTTCCCTGTAGCACATGTGCTAAACCCCATAATATATATATATATATATATATATATATATATATATATATATATATATATATATATATATATATATATATGTATGTATATATTAGTCCAAAAAGTCTCCATTCCCACCTGCTTTCTATACTATTTTTCTTTTATGTTTAACTAATTAATTGGAACTATGAGAAAACATGTTTAAATTAATATTTGAAACTTAACCAACGAGGATTAGTATTAAAAACAATACAGAACAAGTTAAATAATTCTTATAAAAATGTAAACAAAATTAATGTCAAAAAAGTCAAAGAACTGCATTGAAAAAAACACCTTATAATCAGCCGCATTTTATCAAGATGTCTGTTGCTCGCTAAACTGAAAACAAATGAGTAATTTTCGGCCATACTTTATAATCTGTCACTTGTTGCTAGTAATTTTGCAGTGGGTTTTCAAAGTAGTGTTAAAAACGAGCGACAGAAATTGTAAAATTCCATTTCAAGTACGAAAGATCATAATTGATTTGTGGAAAGATGGAAAATCATACAGAAATATAGGGAAAATTGTCGCATGCTACTGTTCAGTACAGTGTAAACCAGTATAAATCAACGAGTTCCTATAAAATTCGACCACGCTCCACTCGTTCCAAGAAACTAACTTCACGCGAAGAGGCCAGTATTAGGCAAATAATTATAGATCCCAAGAAAAGTGCACCAAAATTAAAAGAAGAAGTACGGGAACTATTTTCGAAAAATAAGTTTGTTCACAAACAGTGAGAAATTTTTTACACAGGGCAGGCTATAAGGGGTCTGCAGCCAGGAAGAAGCCGTTAATTTCGGAAGCTAATCACAAAAAGCGGTTAGCTTTTGCTAGGGAATACGTTACTAAATCTCCTGAATTCTGGGAATCCGTAATCTTTAGTGTTGAAACTAAAATTAACCTCTTTGGGTCTGATGGCAGAACCTTGGTTTGGAGAAAGAAGAATACCGCATTCGATATTAAAAACATTTGTTCCACGTTGGGACAAGGGGGTGGCAGTGTTCTGCTTTGGGGATGCATGTCCACTGGAGGGGTTGGAAATTTACATTTTATTAATGGTACCATGGATCAGCATGTTTATCTGAACATTTTAAGAGACAATTTAAGAGAAAGTGTCCAAAAATTAGTACTCGAAAAAAGATACATTTTCCGACGGAACAAAAGATCCGAAACATACCGCAAACTTGGTGCCAGAATGGATGATTCAAAATATGCAACAGCAGCGTCATACATCTCCGCAATCACCCGATGTTAATCCCATCAAGTTTTTATGGGCGTTTAAATGGCTCGTTCGCAAACATAATGTTTCAAATAGTGAACAATTAAAAAACAGAATATTGAACGAATGGAAGAACAGGCCAGCAGAAGTTACGAGAAAGCTGGTTGTAGGCGTGACAAAAATGTTACAGGAGATTATCAAGGCCAACGGCATTCCCACTAAATATTAATTTAAACGAAGTTATTTTCCGTTAAACTCCGTCGAACTATTATTGATAATTGTTAAGTGTATGGAGACTTTTTTGACATTAATTTTGTTTACATTTTTATAGCAATGATGTAACTTCTATATAAAATATTCCATGGTTGTTTTTGATACTAATCCTTTTTGGTTATGTTTCAAATATTAATTTAATCATGTTTTCTCATAGTTCCAATTAATTAGTTAAACATAACAGAAAATTAGTATAGAAAGCAGGTGGTATATGGTGACTTTTTGGACTGACTATATATATCTTTGCTGTAGATATCAAACAACAGTCATTGAAAAACTCTCTCATATAAATGTGAACTTTTCTAAATAAACGGTAAAATTATTGATGTACTTCGTTTCTTACCATGCCACAAGTCCACTTCAAGTTGGCAATTGCATTAGCTAATTGTATTTGCTTTTCGAATAAGCGAAACATCTCTTCTGCACTTTGTGTTCTGGTCTGTTTACTGCTATTCCCTAACTAAGACAACTGTTTTGGCCCAATCCCTCTACGACCTTAATAAGTTGTAATGTTTTATACTAATCGCCTCTAAGAATATATCCCAGATATCAAACTTGTGGTTAGTAGTTCGTTAGTTAGTAATTCTGCTCGAGGTATTCGAAGCTTTCGTCTACTCAGACGTGGTTATATAACCACATCTCCAATGATTCGAGACGTTTAATCGTGATAATTATTGGTCCAGTTGTTCAGTAATGTAACAACACAGGTTTTTGAAGTAAACAACTATTGTAACGTGTTTTCCATTAATTTACAATCATTTATAAGAGTATGGTTTATAGCTGAAAATCATGCTTTATTTTAGTAACAATGATATGTAGTTGCATGTCTTGTCCCACTGCATTTATAGAAATTAAAAGGTGTGGAAAATTCTGAAGGGGGCCAATTGATCCTAATCTCACATATATGCAGGTGCTGTACACTATGCACTTTTATTAAGGCCATTAACAAAATATATGAGAAGTTTCGTAAACTGATTGAAGTGAATATACAAAATAATGCCTAATTATTATAAAAAAACTGGGTTTAAAATTTTCTCGTAACCAAATAATATGACGGAATTATAAAGGGTGATTCATTAGTCTTAAAACTAATTTCAAGCGCGTATATAAGTAAAATCAAGAAAAATATTTCAAATGCAGTTGCTTATATAGTATAAATTGATTCAAAATCTATCAAATAGCACGTTTACAACGCAGCGAATGGACAATTATCTTGGATTTGCTTGGAACGCGATCCATCAGGCGTTGAACGACCGAAACTTCCATTTCTTTCAACTTCCTCTTTATTATTATTATTCTGCCAATCAGGTGCCGGTGGTTCTGTGCTTCCCAACTATTTTCATAAACTCTACGTGAAAGTATTGCCCAGAATCTTTCAACTGGTCGTGCCTGTGGAACATTTGGTGAATTGTCATTTTGCGGTACATATTCGACCTTTTCACTTTTGAGCCGTTCCTGTGTTTTTTTTTTGCATAATGACAACGTGCAAAGCCTGGTCAGAAGATTATTTTCTGGCGCGCATGATTTTCTTTGATAAACTGCTTCAATTTACTCAAGCATTTATTGATATACACATCAGAATTTACTGAAACAGCACTGCTTGGTTGAAAACATGGAGCTAAAATACCTTTCGATGAAATGGTAATCCACATTAACACTTTTGATTCAAAATTCATTTTTCCATCGCCTGTACTTTTTTTTTTTTGTTTCTACGGGGGTCATTCAATAAGTAAAAAATAGCTCTAGCTCAAGAACGGTTTATTGGATTGCTACAAAATTTGTCCTACTTTTTGACATAATCCTCCCCAACGTTAATACACTTGTCCCACCTTTCTGCTATCATCTTGATTCCTGTGGCAAAAAAATTCTTTCGGTTGACGTAGAAGCCACTCTTTCCTTCACTTCTTCATTGTCGGTAGGGCATCTTTGAGAGATCCGAAGAGGTAAAAATCACATGGAGCCAGTCCTGGGCTGTACGCGGGATGAGGCAAGATATCACAACCCAGCTCTGGAAGCTTTTCTTGGGTAAGCCCGTATGAGGGCGGTCATTGTAAATGGTTCTGAATAATATTATGAGTAGTGTCAACGCTTACCCCAACCTCCTAAGCTATCATTTCAATAGTAATTCTTACGTTATTACGAATAAGTCTATCAATCCTCGATGCCAACGAGGGACCGGAAACTTCGACTGCTCGTCACACATTCTTGTTCGACCACTTTTGAACCGATCTATCCACTTGTAAACGTTCACAGGATTCATGCAACTTTGTCCATACTGTAATAGAATTCTAGAATGTATTTCACTTGGCTTAACACCTTCTGGTACTAAAAATCTGATGATAGAACGTTGTTCTTCTAAAGTACAGTCTTCCAATGGACTCGCAACGGTAAACTGGATATTTTGAGGTTATGTTTACATTACATGATTGAACTATTAAAACTCATCACAAGGTTGCCCACTTGCCGTCCTAGAAGTATGGAGTGGTTTCGTTGAATGGGTTTAAGCTTAGACCAATTGCCTCTTTACTTATTGAATAACCCTCGTATTTTTAAACTATTTAGATATATATTTAAACTAGTGTTAATATAAGCTATTCCAGAAGGGTCAAAAGTCAAATTGGTGTAACGTCAGTTTATGTACAGGGTGAGTCAACGATAGAGTAAAGTTCATTATCTCATTTGTTTCGGGAATGACGAAAAAATGTTAAATACAATAGTTTTAGGAAATGTTAAGGTACACAGTTTAAAATTATTTTTGAGTATATAGGGTACTTCAAAAAAGTGTAGCCGATATAACGTATGTTTTTTTTTTAATGGGACATCCTATTTTCTAATTTGTTTTTAAATTCTGCGTAAAATTTTATAACTTTTTTGTCAATAATGTTATATACCTAAACCTAGTAATTTTTCTAATATTTCAATTTTGTTAAAAAAAATACTAGTTTTCAATTTTGTAAAAAATTGCCAGTAGCGCCATTGTTTCTGAAGTGGAATACTCATAATTGGTACGCGCATTCTATAGAGATGAAGAAAAAGTCATAAGTAAAGAAATTTGAGTTAGATGCTACAGGGTGTTCAAAATAAATTTATGCATTTCGACTATTTTAAATTTAAAAAATCTCAAATTTTTTAAACGGCACACCCTGTATATTATTATTTTTGCTAATAGATTTTACAAAACCCTCCAACTTTTATTAAGTATGTCATATACTTATTTCTAATAGTTCTCGATTTATTTTGAATTTTTCAATTTTTACCCTTGTTTTTAATACACTTACGCTATAACATCATAGTCGTCAAGACAAAACAAAAATATAGGCATTGTCAAATTTTGACATGTCTATTAAGCAAGTAAAAATAGTTTAATTTGTTGTAGTAAGTGACGTATCAAGGTAATAGTTATGGATTTTCCTAAAAATGAATGATATGGTTTGTATACTGGGCGAGGCGGGAGGGAAAAAATTATCTTTTGGCAGTAAGGCTTTACGGAGCGAAGTACCACGTATACCATCTAGAAAAATTTTTCAGTGCTTAATGGAACGGTTTGATGGTAGTGGTAGCGTTGAGTATACAAGACGGAAAGTAGTAAACCAGAATGCTACCCATGAGGAAAAAGAAATGGAGATTTTACTTCATGTTGAAGATAATCCTCAGGTCAGCAGCCGTCAACTAGCTGACTTACCTGACACGTCCCAATCTACGGCTAATCGCACCTCGAGAAAATACAAGTATCATCCCTTTCATATGGAACTACACCAAGAACTTCAAGACCGTAGTTTTGAACGACGAGTAAACTTTTGCACCACCATGAATGAAGCAATAGAGGCCGATCTAAATTTTTTATCCAAAATAATGTTAATAATGTTTTCTGATGAAGCTACTTTTCGCAGTAATGGAGCAGTTAACAGCCATAACATACATTATTATTTAACAGTTAATCCATTTTGGGTCCGGGAAGTTCAAAACCAAAACCATTGGTCGCTTAATGTATGCTGTGGAATATTAAATTTTCAAATTATTAGTCCATATTTTTTCCGCGATCCGCTTAACGGGCCTAGATATCTAAGTTTTTTGCAAAACGAATTATCCCAGCTTCTTGAAGAAGTTGATAACTTTGAAAGGAAGCAAATGTGGATTTAACAAGACGAAGCTCCTGCTCATTACCACCGGGAAGTTCGGGAATTTTTAAAGGATCGTTATCCACAAAAATGGATCGGTAGGGATGGATTCATTCAGCAGCTCCCTCGATCATGTGACTTAACACCTTTAGACTTCTTTTTGTAGGGCTACATTAAAGATCATGTTTATGTGAATCCGCCTACAATACCAGCAGATATGGAAAATAGGATACGGGATGCGTGCAGGACAATAACGCCCTTTATGCTAAGGAAAGTGAAGGAAAATATAGTAAAACGACTAAGCATGTGTATTCAAGTAGACGGGCATATTTTTGAACATTTATTACGTCATAATAATTAATCATTAGATAAGTTAAACTATATTAAAATTATTAGTAACTATTTGTTTATGTTTTCACAATAGCGTAAGTGCATTAAAAACAAGGGTAAAAATTGAAAAATTCAAAATAAATCGAAAACTATTAGAAACAGGTATATGACATACTTAATGAAAGTTGGAGGGTTTTGTAAAATCTATCAGAAAAAATAATAATATACAGGGTGTGCCATTTAAAAAATTTGAGATTTTTCAATTTAACGTAGTCGAAATGCATAAATTTATTTTGAACACCCTGTAGCATCTAACTCAAAGTTCTTTACATACATCTTTTTTTCATTTCTATAGAACGCTCGTACCAATTATGAGTATTCCACCTTCAGCAATTTTTTACAAAACTGAAAACTAGTATTTTTTAAAAAAAATTGAAATATTAGAAAAAACTACTAGGTTTAGATATATAACATTATTAATAAAAAAGTTATAAAATTTTACACAGAAATTAAAAATAAATTAGAATATAGGATGTTTCATTTAAAAAAACTTATGTTATATCGGCCACACTTTTTTGAGGTAACCTGTATACTCAAAAATAATTTTTGAACTGTGCACCTTCATATTCCCTAAAACTATTGTATTTAACATTTTTTCGTTATTCCAGAAACAAATGAGATAATGAACTTTACTCTATCGTTGACTCACCCTGTACATATAACAGGAACAATATTCTAAGCATTTGGAAACATATGCAAATTATTGTACTAATAGAGTGACAGAGAGTCGGACGGACGGAGAAATAGACCGACCCAGACTATCGGAAATTGGAAAGATATTTTTCGTGATACCTGAAAAGGGAAGAAATTCAAAAATCTCAAATTGTATTTTTTTTCAAGAATACAGTTCCCTTAAAAAGTAAAGTAAAAATTGTTCATTTTCAACAATTATTGTTACAGTTCTCTATAAATCAAAGAAATAGACAGTAGTGGAAAGTTCCATCCGTTACATAATTTGTGAAAAATTATGTAACGATTTAATAATATTAACATAATTTTTTTAAGCTATTACATTTTAACATTTCCCAAATTAAATGTTTTTCCATATTAAAAAAAATATATACCACTAATAAGATAAATAGCAAATCTTACTTAGTATCAAATACTTTAGGCTATAATTCTGTAAGTTACCTTATAGCAAATTGAATTCGCTATTGTTTTTAACAATTCTTTATTAAGGCAATTAAAAAATTATTACGATATTCTTTCTATTTGTGGCAGAATTTACTAAAGTACATCATGGCTTAATACATATAGTTTTAGTGCATAATTATTTAAAGTACAATAGAGTTCAGCGGGTCATATAGGAAATATATTTCACATTTTCCTTTCATAAGAACATAGTTCGACATATTTCTTGGATTATCTTGTATACAAAATACAATAATTTTGTTTGTCATATATATATTGAATAAAAAGTAAAATTATAACTAAAATTCATCCAACATAAAGTCATAAATACGAACAGGAAAATCCCAGACAAAATACTTACTTTGACCAATTCTAACCGAAAGAAAATTCATTGATTACGTATTTTCCTACAGACCTTATTGAACTTCAATACTATCAACAGTCGCCATTCTTGATAAAATAAAATTTATAACCTTTATATTTTAATTAAATCATTTTATATAACTCGCCCAGATTGACCCTAGTTCTTCATGAAGTATTCTTGAGTTGTTAAACATCAGTAGTGCTAATGGTGGTTTCTTATATCTTATCGTCAGTGGTCGATATTCATCAATTACTTATTTGGTTGGTGGATTTGCAGGCCATGGATTTCCAGAAGGTACTAATTGGCCCAAATCTCCTCCTGATATACCTCCTGATGATCCTGCAAAAGTTGGTCGTTGAGGTTTATATTCTAAAGGTGACTTAGTAGTAGGCTTCTGACTGGATTTAACCTCTTCCGTACTAACAGTAGTCTCTTTTACACGATCTTCAAGGGTAATATTCTGTATTGGTGAATCTTGAATGATTATAGTCTGAATGGGTGGATTCGCCGGCCATGGACTACCAGGAGGTATTAATTGACCCAAATTTCCTTCTAATATACCTCCTGGTGATCCTGCAAAAGTTGGTCTTTGAGGTTTATATTCTAAAGGTGACTTAGTTGTTGGTGTCTGGCTTGGTTTAACTTCACTAGTGCTAGCAGTGGTTTCTTTTATACGATCATCAAAGGTAACATTCTGTATGAGATTATCTTGAAGAACTATAGTCTGCATGGGTGGGTTTGCCGGCCATGGAGCACCCGATGGTATTAGCACGCCCAAATGTCCTCCGGATATACCTCCAGGTGATCCTGCAAAAGTTGGCCTTTGCGGTTGATACTCTAAAGGTGACTTAGTTGTAGATGTTTGGCTTGGTTTAACTTCACTAGTGCTAGCAGTAGTTTCTTTTACACGGTCATCAAGGGTAACATTCTGTATGGGGGTATCTTGAATAATTATAGACTGAATGGGTGGATTTGCCGGCCATGGAGTACCAGATGGTATGAGCACGCCCAAATGTCCTCCGGATATGCCCCCAGGTGATCCTGCAAAAGTTGGCCTTTGCGGTTGATACTCTAATGGTGACTTAGTTGTAGATGTTTGGCTTGGTTTAACTTCACTAGTGCTAACAGTAGTTTCTTTTACACGGTCATCAAGGGTAACATTCTGTATGGGGGTATCTTGAATAATTATAGACTGAATGGGTGGATTTGCCGGCCATGGAGTACCAGATGGTATGAGCACGCCTAAATGTCCTCCGGATATGCCCCCAGGTGATCCTGCAAAAGTTGGTCTTTGAGGCTGATACTCTAAAGGTGACTTAGTTGTAGGTATCTGGCTTGGTTTTTCAGAAGTAGTAGTCTCTTTAAGACGATCTTCAAGGCTAACATTTTGTACAAGTGAATCTTGAATGACTATAGTCTGATTGGGTGGATTCGTTGGCCATGGATTACCAGATGGTACTAGTGTACCCAAATTTCCTTCCGAGATACCTCCTGATGACCCTGTATGTGGTGGCCTTTGAGGTGTGTATTCTAAAGGCGACTTGGTAGTAGGTTTCTGAGAAGGCCTAACAGTAGTATCTTTAACATCATCTTCTAAAGAAATGTTCTGTGTGAATGACTGAGTTGGTCGACTCGCAGGCCAAGGTGTACCAGGAGGTATTAACGGACCCAAATTACCACCAGATAATGCTCCTGCATAAGATGGTCTTATTGGTTTGTATCCCACAGAAAAGATTGTTGTAGTTTTCCGTTTTTGAGTCGTTGTAGTGGGAATAGTAGTAGTTTGAGAATCACTAGGTCGCGGTTTTTGTGGAGTTACCGGAAATCCAAGAAACTGCTGTATTATCCCTGGAAAAATTTGTCTTTGCGTCTGATATTCTAAGGGAATATCATCATCTAATTCGTGCGTACTTTCATTGGGGATATCATCTGTTAATTCTTCAATATCTTCTACAGGTAATAGATCCTCTGAGTTACGATCCAAATTAGATTTAGCTGTATTATCTTCATTTGTCAAAGACTGACCAGTATTCCCACCACTGAATTTTGTATCTGTTGATTCTAGTTGACCTAACGGTAAAAGCTGTCCCAAAAAATCAGTTTTATTTGATGCTGATAATATTTCTGGTAGCACTTCAGATTGTGACGCACCTTCCAAAAATGGTTCAGAAGTAAATAGACGCTCAGTAGGCGTTTGCACAGTTAGAACAGTTGGCGAAGCTGCACGCCTTGCTTGTTCTGGGAAGTTCTGTGGTGCAGAAAATTCCATTAGAGTCTCTTGTAAAAGCGTTTCATTGAAAAGACCAAACAGTTGCCGAACTGAGTTAAATTCATTTTTGGGAGAGACCTCATCTATTTGTGGATCTGAAAATAAAAAAAATAATAATAATTATTTTAACCTACAAAATTATGTCGTGCAAAAACATCAGGTATATAAAATTTTATTAGATTGGGAACCCCACTCAAAAAATATTTCCAGGAATCGTAGAAATAATATTATTTTTATGGAATGCGATATGATTCGGATTTGAAGTATCTGGTAAAAACAATATTACTATTGATATCAAATATTATCTAAAGTATTTGGGTTCCAGATTTCTTTTTTCGGATATTTTATATTCTATTTAAAAATCTAAAGTATTTTCTAACGAAAATATAGAGAAATTGAAATTAAAATCTCTTTTTGGTGTCACTATATCAAGAAACTAAAAAAAAAAAGAACGAAGGAGACATTGCAAACAGTATCTACTTGTTTTTTAATATGTATAAGTCACTGTTAAACCAATTTACATAAGAGGTTTCGCCCCCTAGTTGTCATTTGGCGCCTCTAAATACGCCACTTGAGGTTCTCCTCTATAAGTAGCTTTTGGGTGCTCTTTTTTTCTTAAAGAAACTCCCCAGGTATTTAAGTACCCCCGAATCACTGTTTGACCGTGCACATGTACAGGGACATTTTTTTAAATCTCTTCACTAATTCATTATTTTCCTATTTAACATACCAAGAAAACTCTTCCATTACTAAACTTAGTTTACAAAGCCAGCTCACAAAGCCAGTTGGTTTTTTTTAAATAGCACCCTCTAGATATGAATACACCCTTCAATAGCATTTTTTAGGCCATTTACAAAAATTTGTAACACTTGATATTTATTATATATATATATATATATATATATATATATATATATATATATATATATATATATATATATATATATATATATATATATATATATATACGTGGGTAAATCAAATATAAACGGTAATTTTTTTTTGTACGTTTCTTGAATAACCTTATACACAAATCATTGATTTAACATTTTTCAATATAGTCTCCTGCATGATCTACACACTTTTGCCACCGATTTCGAAGTTTCCGTATTCCCTGGTCATAAAAGGTTTGAGGGCGGGTTGTAAGCCAATTGCGCACGTGTTCCTCGACTTCTTCATTGCTTCCAAATCGCTGTCCTCCCAGTGATTCTTTCATAGGTGCAAACAAAAAATAGTCACAGGGGGATAAGTCAGGGCTATAAGGAGGGTGTTCGAGGGTTTCCCCAGCCCATTTCTTCCAGTGTATCCCTTGTCAAAGCCGCAGTGTGAGGCCTGGCGTTGTCCTGGAGGAGAATGACATCTCTGATGGGCATGTCCCGTCTTTTCTTTCGATAGGCGGCTTTTGCCAACCGTAACAACTGGCAGTAGTAAGCCGCATTCACCGTACGTTGATCGTGCAGGAAATCGATCAGTAAAATTCCCCTAGAGTCAAAAAAAATCGTTGCAAGGATTTTTCCAGCAGAGAGACAAGTTTTGGCCTTCACTGGGGAACTTTCATTCTTTCTTCGCCACTCCTTACTTGCCATTTCTGAGACAATATACTGTCCCCAAACTGTGCCTTCAAACGGGTTAAAATTTCTGACGGTTTAACGCCTTCATTGGTTAAAAACTTGATGATAATAATGATAATACGTTGCGCAACAGACGAAGGTACCTCTTGCTCGGTCATGGCTGTACTGACGACAAAGAGGAGTTGGCGCACGCACCCGTCCGATTCCCCCACTCCTCACAAACCAAACATCTACTCCACACAACATCATCTAGCTAAGAACTGCATTCTAAGAAGAATAGCAAAATTACCGTTTATATTTGATTTACCCACGTATATATATATATATATATATATATATATATATATATATATATATATATATATATATATATATATATAGTTATTGTTGTTTATTTTAAGCCGTTATCGAACCGAATTTTAACCTTTAAATGGTTTACTCCATTTACTCTTTTCCTATTTTTGGGGTATTAAAAAAATTCTTTTTCCCATAAACTTAGTTTTTGTGAGGAAGCCAAATATGATAGCAAAAAAATTGCCTGCATATGGCCGCACCGTGAAATGACATTTTATAGTCCGTTTACAAAATTATATAACCCTTAATATTTGTTTTAAAATTGTGATCCATATACAGGGCATTAAAGATGAGCTAAGGCAGTTAGTCAAAATTTTACCAAATCCACCATACCACCACTCACACGGCCAGATAATTCTATTGCAACGACACCTCTTGAGAAAACGAATTTGTTGGCTGAATTCTTTGCTTCACATTCTTCTATCGATTTCCAAGGAAAAACACCATCTACTATTATCATAGTGCAGTCAAGGATGCTCGATATTGTCTTTAGACAGCGTATCATAAAACGTATTTTGATGAAGCTAGACACCAAAAAGGCTTCTGGCGCTGACGGAATACCTGCCATAGTTCTCAAAAACTGTACGAGGGAACTAACACCAGTTTTCTGTAGACTTTTCAACCAATCCTACAGAAAGGGAATATTTCCTTCCTGCTGAAAATGTGCCACAGTTCAGCCGATACCTAAAAAGGGCAGGAAGACCAAATAACTACCGATCAATCGCACTGCTTTCAATAGTATCGAAAGTCATGGAAAAGGTTATCAATCAGCATCTTCCAAAATATCTTGAAGGATTCAACATTATTAGCGATCATCAATATGGCTTTCGTAAAAATAGATCGACGGGAGATCTTCTGACTTATGTAACACATGTTTGGAACAACGCAATTGAACACTTTAGAGAATCTCGAGCGGTTGCTCTTGACATATCCAAGGCATTCGACCATGTTTGGCACGATGGGCTGTTGGCTAAGCTACGTTCTTATGGTATATCTGAAAAGTTCTGTTTGTGGCTATCATGTTTGCTCAGAGAGCGTTTTTTACGAGTGGCAGTCGACGGATTTCTTTCTAACACCTTCACTATCAACGCAGGTGTACCCCAAGGCCGTACTGTCTCCTACTCTCTTTCTCATTTATATTAAAGATCTGCTGGAAAAGACCGAGAATCCAATTTACAGCTTTGCAGATGACAGTACACTTATCTCTTCATTCACTTTGAACGCTCGGACATCGGCTACTCAGACGAATATCCGCAGACAGCAGGAAGTCATTCAACTTAACAAGGACCTGGAAGAAATTCTATCTTGGGGTGACAGTAACCAAGTGGAATTTAACGCTACAAAAACCCAGGCGGCAATTTTCTCTAAAAAAGTTAACGTTGCTGAACCCGACATAGTTATGTCGGGGCACTTCATTCCTCTAACATCGTCACTCAATTTGTTAAACGTTAATTTGGGAGCAAATTTGTCCTGGCATGAGCATGTTGCAGGCATAGCAAGGACAGCTTCTCAAAAGTTGGGAATATTATTTCGAACCAGAAAGCTTTACACACCACAACAACTGTTAATTCTTTACAAAGCTCAAATTCGACCAACTATGGAATACTGCTCCCATGTTTGGAGCACCGCTCCCAAACATACACTGCATTTGTTGGATTATATTCAGAGAAGAGGTGTTCGTCTAATTGGAGACCCGAACTGACCGGCGGCCTTGATTCGCTGGAACATCGAAGAACGGTTGGCGACTTGAGTCTATTCTACAAGTATTTTCATGGAAAGTGTTCGAAGGATGTGGCCCGCTTAATTCCTCCCAGAGCGGTGCATGTTAGAAGTACACATCGCGCTAATTCTTCACATCCGTATGAGGTTCAGCTTGTTACTCCTCGTACAACGCTTTTCAAGCAGTCTTTTATATGGAGAACATCATCCCATTGGAATAATTTGCCCAGGACTGTGTTTCCCACCGAGTACAGCTATTCAAGAACAACGTGAATCGCTTTCTCCGCACACTCGCTCCTGTAACGCTTTAGGGACTTCCCAGTAGCACGTGTGCTAGACTTATAAAAAAAAATTGAACAGAATTTAAGTTTTAAGTTTTCCTATTTGACATAACAGAGAAATCTTTTACCAATTAGTTTAGTTAGCTAAATATTATTCTGGTACACTTGTCACCTGTGAGAGTTAATATATATATTATATATATATATATATATATATATATATATATATATATATATATATATGTATATATATATATATATATATATATATATATATATATATATATATATATATATATATATATATATATGTATATATATATATATATATATATATATATATATATATATATATATATAAATATATATATATATATATATATATATATATATATATATATATATATATATATATATATATATATATATATATATATATATATATATATATATATATATATATATATATATATATATATATATATATATATATATATATATATATATATATATATATATATATATATAAATATATATATATATATATATATATATATATATATATATATATATATATATATATATATATATATATATATATATATATATATATATATATATATATATATATATTATATATATATATATATATATATATATATATATATATATATATATATATAAATATATATATATATATATATATATATATATATATATATATATATTTATATATATATATATATATATATATATATATATATATATATATATATATATATATATATATATATATATATATATATATATTATATGTTACAATAAAGTTTTCACGGATGGTGGAATGGAATGCATTAAAATTCCAGGTTTTAATCCGTTCGTCTAACAATGAATTTGTCCGACATTTCGCCAAAATCTCATTTGACATTTTCAAGTGCTCCTGCTGCTACTACTGCAGCTACTCGATACTGTGATCTTGTTGCTGCTGCTGCTCGAAGCTAAAACAAATTTACCTTCGAGCGGCAGCAGCAACAGTATCGAGTAGCTCCAGCAGCAGCTGGAGCACTTGAAAATGCCAAATGAGATTTTGGCGAAACGTCGTGCAAATTCATTGTTTGACGAACGGATTGAAACTCGGAATTTTAAAGCATTATATATATATATATATATATATATATATATATATATATATATATATATATATATATATATATATATATATATATATATATATATATATATATATATATATATATTACTGTGGTAAAAAAATAGTAAGACTTTTGAAATAAAACGCAAATGGGTTATTTATTTTTAAGCGGTTTTTTGAGTTTAGGGAATAGCCAGATGTCCGACAGAGCGAAATCAGGCGGATAAGGCGATTGCAGAATGATATGAGTTGAATTTGTGATGAAAAAGTCGCGAAGAATCAATGCTGTGTGAGAAGGCGCATTATCGTGATGAAAAAAACCAAGAGTTATCGGCCCATAATTCCGGTCTCGTAAGACGAATAGCTTCACGCAAACGACGCATAACACTCCTTGTTGACAGTTTGGCACGGTGGAAGGAATTCATAATGAACAACACTACGATAAAATCTATATCTATAACATATATAAAATGCAACGTCTCTCTGTCCGTCTGTCTGTGTGTCCGTCTGTTAGTGCGTTTATCACTGGAGAACCACTTAACCGATTTACATGCTTTTTTTTTTAAAAACATACATATGTTCTCTGGCCAGGTTATAGACTATATTTTATTACGTTAGGTAACATGAGGAATAAGCAGTGATAATAATAGTGAATCAAATCGGAAAAAGTATACCGCTAACGCGTTCTCTTGCAATACACTGCCTAAACCACTAAATATGGAACAATATCATGTAGCAAAGGATATCTATAATGCAACATCTCTCTGTCTGTCCGCCCGTTTGTGCACTTATCACTGGAGAACCACTTATCCGATTTACGTGCTTTTTTTTTAAACATGCTAAACCATTAAATATGGAACAATATCATGGTGCAAAGAATATCTATAATATATATAAAATGCAACGTCTCTCTGTCTGTCTGTCCGTTAATGCGCTTATCACCGGAGAACCACTTATCCGATTTACGTGCTTTTTTTTTAAACATACGTATGTTCTCTGGCCAGGGTTTAGGATATATTTTATTACGTTAGGTGACATAAGGAATAAGCAGTGACGATAATAGTGAATCAAGTCGGACAAAGTTTGCTGCTCTCTTGCAATACACTGCCTAAAGCATTAAATATGGAACAATATCATGTAGCAAAGAATATAATATATATAAAATGCAACGTCTCTCTGTCTGTCTGTCAGTTAGTGCGCTTATCACTCGAGAACCACTTATCCAACTTACGTGCTTTTATAAATTTATACATATGTTCTATATAATTCGATATAAGCCTAGATAATGGGAGATAAGGTGAGATAATGGGAGATAAGGAGAAATAATTGGAGATAAGTTGAAATAAGCCTCGATAATGGGAGATAAGGTGAGATAATGGGAGATAAGTATAAATAATGGGAGATAAGGAGAAATAATGGGAGATGAGCAGAGATAAGTCTAGATAATGGGAGTTATGGTAAGATAATGGGGGATAAGAAGAAGTAATGGGAGATAAGGAGAAATATTGCGAGATAAGTCGAGATAAGCCTAGATAATGGGAAATAAGATGAGATAATGGGAGATAAGGAGAAATAATGGGAGATAAGGAGAAATAATGGGAGATGAGCAGAGATAACCCTAGATAATGGAAATTATGTAGAGATAATGGGAGATAAGGAGAAATATTGGGAGATAAGGGGAAATAATGGGAGATACTTTATTACGTTGGGTAACATAAGGAATAAGCAGTGACGATAGTAGTGAATCAAGTCCACGCGAGCGGAGCCGCGGGCCCTGCTAGTATATATTATATATATATATATATATATATATATATATATATATTATATATATATATATATATATATATATATATATACGAGGACTGGTTTGAAAAGTCCGTGCAAAAATAAAAACTACTTATGTGTTTGGGGGTAAACCTTTTTTATTTTTCGACATAGTCTCCTTTTAGGCTTATACACTTCGTCCAACGATGTTCTAGTTTGTTGATCCCTTCCGAATAATAGGATTTGTCCAAAAATATCCATTAGTGTCTGCAATGACCTCCTCGTTTGAATAAAATCTTTGTCCCGCCAGCCATTTCTTCAAATTGGGGAACAAATAGTAGTCCGAGGGAGCCAAGTCTGGAGAATAGGGGGGATGTGAAACGAGTTGGAATCCTATTTCCATTAATTTTGCGACCACAACTGCTGAGGTGTGTGCTGGTGCGTTGTCGTGATGGAAAAGGACTTTCTTTTGGGCCAATCGCGGGCGTTTTTCTTGCAGCTCGGTTTTCAAACGGTCCAATAACGATGAATAATATTCACCTGTAATAGTTTTACCCTTTTCCAGATAGTCGATGAGGATTATCCCTTGCGAATCCCAAAAGACAGTCGCCATAACCTTTCCGGCCGAAGGAACGGTCTTCGCCTTTTTTGGTGCAGATTCCCCCTTGGTAACCCATTGTTTAGATTGTTGTTTGGTCTCAGGAGTATAGCAATGTATCCATGTTTCATCCACAGTGACGAAACGACGCTTAAAGTCCTCCGGATTCTTCTGGAACAGCTGCAAACCATCCTTGCAACACTTCACACGATTCCGTTTTTGGTCAAGCGTGAGCAATCGCGGCACCCATCTTGCGGATAGCTTTTCATGTCCAAATGTTTATGCAAAATATTATGTACCCGTTCAGTCGAGATGCCCACAGCACTAGCAATCTTACGCACCTTAACTCTTCTGTCATCCATCACCATATCATGGATTTGATCAATGATTTCTGGAGTCGTAACCTCCACAGGTCGTCCAGAACATTCAGCGTCACTTGTGCCCATATGGCCAGTCCGAAAATTTTGAAACCACTTATAAAACTGTTCTAATCGAAGGTGCAGAATCACCATAATGTTTATCAAGCTTCTCTTTAGTCTCCTGAGGCGTTTTGCCTTTCATAAAGTAATGTTTAATCACCACACGAAATTCTTTTTCGTCCATTTCTTGAAAATCACTCGACTTCCTTGATTTACACGAATGCCAAACACAAAGAAATAGACCAATATGGCTGAAACTTGGTGTGCGTTCATTCAAGAGATGCTACTAACTAAACATGACCTCGATACGCGCCGGTGGTGCCATCTCTCGGACTTTGCACGGACTTTTCAAACCAGCCTCGTATATATACATATATATATATATATATATATATATATATATATATATATATATATATATATATATATATAGATCATCATCAGCTTATATTGTCCACTGCTGGACGAAAGCCTCCGTCAAGTCTTGCCACCTTTTTCTGTTCTGGACCACTTGTACCCAATTTCCGGTTTCTCTCTTCAAATTATCAGTCCACTGACTTGGTAGTCTACCTCTACTCCGATAGACTTCGGATCTTAGTCGCAACTCGATAATTTTTTTTTGTCCATCATCTTTCCTTAAACCTAGCAACATGCCTGGTCCATTTTCATTTCAGATGTAGAAAGAATTAGACTGCGTCTTGTACCTCCGTTTTTGTTCTGATAATGTGATTTGGGATCTGATTTCTAAGAGTAACGCCTAAAATTGACCTCTCCATTTTTCTTTGCTTGACACATATTTTGTGGATATTTTTCTTTGTCAATGAGAGTATCGGCTCCATACAAGAACTGGTAGTACGCATCCATCAACATTTTTTCTTTTTAAACACATCGGAGCATGAGATTTAAATATATAGCCCAGTTTGTCATATGCCGCCCAGGAGGAACCTATCCTCCGCTGAATTTCAGGAGTTTGGTTGTATCGTCCTATGCTGACTTCATGTCCTACGTATTTATATCGGTGTACGTCCTTGATCTCCACGTTATTCAGTTTTAATACAAGATTTGTCATAAACTGGGTTTTAGATAGATTGATTTTTAAACCAACCCTTCCTTAGGCTTCTTAAAGCATATGCAGCATATTTTGTGCTTCTTGCATATTCTGTTATTGAGTCAATGTCGCCGGCAAAACAAACGCGATTTAACTTTTCACTGTCATTGTTACACTCCATTTTTTCCCAGTTTATTGATTATAGCATACTTTCTAGAAGTGTTACGAAAAGCTTGGGAGAGAGTGTATCAACCTGGCGCACTCCTCTTTCGATTTAAAATTTGCTAGTGGATTGGTTAGTTTATGTTTTGACATTAACGGTAGTATTTCCATATATGTATTTAATTACAATGGAGAATCGATGATCAGTACGACATTTAGCAAGCGTTTCTAAGAGTCTCTGCTGGTTTACTGAATCAAAAGCCTTTTCGAAGTCCACAAATATGAGCATCAGAGGCTTATTATATTCTATATATTTTTCGATGAGGACTTTAACTGTAAGCAGATGGTCGTTTGTTCCATACTCTGTACGGAAACCTTCCTGGTCCTTTAAAAGAAAAAGCTTAAATTTATTTGCAAATTTAGTAAATAATTTGTATACATGACTTAGGAGGCTAATAAATCGATAAAATTAGTAAGGTCTGAAGTATCTCCTTTTTTATGCATGATGACAATAGTTGCATAATTCCATTACGATGGAATCATTCCTTCCAGGAGACATTTATTAAATAATATTTTCAGATTTGATAATTTGTTATCTTTCTTGTTTGATTTCTTCTATTACAATATTGTCTTCACCCGAAGCTTTGTTATTTTTCATGTCCTTCATGGCTGATTTCTTCTTCTGTGATGTCTGGGATCTCTTCTGATCCCTGATTTAGGACTTTTGGTATGTTAATTTCTGTTCGTTTATCTTGTAAGTTGATAAAATAATTCGATGATCTTTAAAATATCTGTTTTGTTTGTTATTATATTCCAATGTATGTCTTTAATCTTGCATATGTCTTTCTTTCCTAGTGTGTTCTTTTTTCTCAAAACTTTTGATTTATTCTATGATTTTAATGTCCTCTGTTTTTTCTATTTTTCTTAGATATCTCCTTATTTCTCTCCTTTGCCGCATTAACTGTTTTACTCTTTGATTTAATTTCTGTTTTTTTTTTGTTGTTTTGGACAAGTTTTTTCAATATCATTTTCAGTACTATTTTTAATGTTTTCAAATATGTTATCAACTGCTATATTTTCATTGTGTTCCAAGGAGTTTGCTAACTCCTTTTTATAAGAATCTACATTTTGCGGGGTTGTCCATTTCTTATGGTTTTTTTTTCAGAATCATGTTCTTTCTTTTCGTATATATATATATATATATATATATATATATATATATATATATATATATATATATATATATATATATATATATAAATATATATATTTAAATATTTTTTCTCATGATACTTGCAAAAATCTTTTTCCCCACATGCTTAGCACAATTAGTTTGAACTATGATCAACAGCAGGGTTATTCAAGATTACGTAACAATAATTAGAATCTTAGAATACAAAAATTTGTAATTTTGGCACTCGATAAACTAGTTTAAGGTGTAGATTTTCTCAAAATTCATAAAAGTATCCATATCTCGAAATCCAACGATTCATATTTACAAATTCTGGTGAGTTATGAGCTAATTTATCAGCCCTCGAAAAGAATACGTTGGTTTTTGAGAGACCCGTATAAACTATAAACAAAGTAAATATTGAAGATCTGTGAAAAATATATAGAAATGACTTATGATGGCTTATCGCACCAAGATCGTTCTTTGCCCCTATCAAAAGTACGAATCCCCAAAAGAATACCAAATCCAGGCCAGCCATCTATGAAACAATAAAGTAGGATATGCCAGCTCCAAATTAGAGCTCGTTAGCTAGGCTAGTTGAGCAAGTACAAACAACCGTAATAGCAGGAAAGTTTTAAAAGGATACACCCAAAAGTAATAGTAACCAACAAATATCAGCGCCATCCCATTTAAGACGCAAAAACCTGAAATTCGTACCTTTGTGGCTATAAGCAAATAAGGTACAATAGAATTGATTTATCGTCATATCTTTTTTTAAAGCTACATATAAAATTACATTCAATTGTAGACGTGACTACATAAGTACCCATTATTTTTCAATTCCATAAGTGCTTATGATGACGTTATTTTCGTTTATCTAAAAATAAAATACAACTGGGTTTATATTATAACGAGATTACGGTAATTTTCTGAAAAATCACTATTGAATAAATGAAAGATAACAAGTACTTATAGTACAATTGAATAGAAAATCTATTACTATTACTCAATATAATTGGTATTTTATTAAACTGGTACACTATTTTTCATAATATTTTTTTATTAAACTCAATTATTTATAATAAGGTATTACCACTACGAGATTTTGAACTTATTATTCATATAATTGAATATCAACATTATTGCCGCACCCTTTATTAAGATAAGTTATAAAGATAAAATAATAATTCATGTTCTTTTTAAGCCAAACATTTAATTTACACAATTTTTAAAAATCTAAACTATTAAGTTGCGTAAAAAAATACTGGTAGTGTGTAAGACTTTTTGGTCCATGTCAGTAGCACGCATATATATATATATATATATATATATATATATATATATATATATATATATATATATATATATGTATGTATGTATGTATTATATAGTGGATTTTCCACTATCACCAACGTTAGAAAAAAACGCCAAAAGTTTTAAGAATAACAAATTAGCACAATCACAAGGGGAGAAAGGGAGTTTGTGTTATGCCAGTGTGGCTGGACAGTTTATATCACCACCAACGCTTATATTCAAAAGAATGAGACAAAATCCTGAATTGGAAAATGGCACACCTACTGAGAGTATTGTCACTATTCCAGACACTAGCTATATTAACTCAAACTTATTTGTAAAATGGATAAAACATTTGATAAGCGTCTTTTAAAGCCAATCCTATTCGAAGAACCTGGAAGAGTTGAATAAAGCAAAAGCTAATGGGATAATAATGTTAGAACTACCAGGCCTCTTTTTTTAAACCTATGACCAATTACTATATTCAAGCAACAGAAAAATGGTTAAGGAAAAATCCAGGTCGTTAAGTAACGCAATATCAAGTTGCAAGTTTATTTGCAGAAGGTTACCAAAGAGCTGCTATTATTGCCACCATTATGAACAGATTTAAAGCGGCTATGAATCAAAGCATATTTTCATTTGTTTAAAGCATAGCCAATAACAAAGGAAGGATTTCTTTTCGCCGTTCGACAAAAGATCCTTTGTAGCCTTTAGAAGAAAGCTGAACAAGGTGAACAACTTTAAAAACCTACCTCAATAATTTATTTATTATGTTGTACTCTTTAGAATGAAGCAAATAAAATTTTTTACGGATTACATATGTTAATATTTTTACTTATTATAAAAAAATATTAAAATAGAAAACTCGTGTAATTAATATTTGGTGCCAGGAAGTAATTATTTTAAAAAGCACCAATTTTTTATATTTTTTTATTTAATTTATTTAGGAAAAACCTATTCATTATAAAGTTGTATGATATATCAGTGGCAGCATAAAAAAAATATTCATGTCATCGTTTCTTTAGGGTCAATTTTTTCCTTTATTATTGAGATATCAAAAAAGTAAAAACCTACATCAGTAATGAATGTTGATTTGTAACTGCTTCAGCTAACTTTTTGGAACGAAAGGTAACTATCGATGAAACGTTTGTCCATCATTATAATCAAGGGACAAAGAAGCAGTCAAAGGAGTGGAAACATGCCAGCTTACCTCGCCAAGAAGTTTCTCTTACAGAAATCAGAAGAAAAATTTCTTGCTTCCGTTTTCTGGGACAAAAATGAGACACCTCCTACAGATTGCTGCAGTTTATTAACTAAATCTTATCAAAAATTGTGGGTGTTAGTTTAAAAAAATAACCAACTTGAACTTTCAACTGATTGATCATCCTCCATATTCTCCTGATTTAACACCTTCGGAGTATTATCTACTCAGAAAGTTGAAAAAAAAAAACATTTGAAATGACACAGTTCGTGTTTTTTTACAATTTTTAATTAACCTTTGTAGCAATGCTATTCTATGGGTTATAGAATTCAGAGTTAAATGAAACCCCAACGTTTCAGATAATATTTTTCCTTTTTGAAAGCTATTAAATAAACCTCATCCGACAATAAAAAAAATGCTGTACGTAAAACCGGACATCGGTACAATGGTAATATAAAATTATGATTTACATAAACCTGAAAAGAACGGAAAACATTTTGGGAATTTTAATTTAGTAGTATGTTTTATTACCTATACAAAACGACAACGTTAGGAATTTTTGTTTTTATTGGAAATTTAGTCCAAAGTGAATGGTTCGAAGAAACGCCATGAACTATAAATGCATTATTTTAAATAATGTAAAGTAGTATAGATTTATATCTAATAGTTTCTTAGATATTGACGTCTAAGGAAAATTACATTTATTAATACGTCACTATTTTTACTCATTAAACAAAGTAGGTACAAACAGAAAATATAGCAAGGTAAGATTGAAACACAAAATGCAGTATAATTGAAAATATTATTATTTTCCTGCAGGCAAAACTGCAATCACAAAGTCTCCAAGGATAAACTGATTTAAAGGATCATCTCCAAAGAAAGCTGGTAAAATACTCAAACTCAACAGGGACCAAATGCGAATATATACACGTCTACTGACAGGGCACTTTCTCCTGAAGTTACACCTATATATGGAGTCCTGAACTGCAAATTGTGTAATCAGGAAACAGAAACAATTCACCATATCCCATTCGACTGTATGGTTTTAGACCACGGAAGACAAGATGTTTTTGGAGAAATAATTATGTAAGAATACATCAACCAACCACATACACAAGAAATAGAAGAGAATACAGTGCACCTGCAGTATTTGCGAAGATTTATTTCGTTTTAAACCTTTTATTGAGTAGGTACCATAAAAAAAGCATTTGAACGAGTTTTTTGATAATTTACCCAAATTTTCGAATCGCTAAACACAAATCTAAAGTTTCTTTTTTTGAGAAAAATAATAGGTTAGGTAATAATATATGTCTTCCGTCAGGGTCACTAAACTGCCATACTCGTGTGAAAAGACTTAGAAATGTCATTTGAACTTTGATACTTGCTAAGTTGAAATTATCAAAAACTTCATCTAATAAGTTTAACACGTGTCAAGTATGACATTTAATACGCCATGTAACCATCCAATAGATTCTGTAAAACTTGTTTCATGTGTGCCATTTTTTTGGTGTCCTATAGCACAAGGCTTTCTTCAAAAGGAATACTTTTTCTCATATTGGTATTGACTTTTTCAACATTTTTTTTTTTTTGTTCTTTAAAAATGCCCTATACTAGCCCAAATAACTAATAAACTGACGTTATTTACGTGTAAAATTAAATACAGTCTGTCAAGTAAGAATGTGTCCGCGGTAATTCATTTTTGATGCTACTATACATTTTTCCTTGGTTGTGTTGATAATCATGTTTAGTTTTCTCGCTTCCAAATTAAAGGCATGAAAGATCTTCTGAGGGTTGTCCTCAGATTTGGAGATGAGGACTGCATCATCGGCGTAGCAGTTTGCTAAGAAGCGTGTGTTGCCCATTTTGTATCCTCTAGTTTTTGGAAAGATTCTCCACTATTCTGTCCATGACGAGGTTGAAGACAAAAGGACTAAGTGAGTCGCCTTGTCTTAATCCGGCCTATATTTTTACTTCCTTGCGCAGTAGATGTTCCACTTTTATATTTGTTCTACATTCTGTGTTAATGTCATGTATGATTTTTTAAGATCTCCTGGTTTATCTGCTTTTCCTGTAATGATTTTATAATACCTGTTAATTGCACTCTATCAAAGGCTTGAGTTATGTCGACGAAACACATATACGCAGGTTTGTTAAATTCTTTAGCTTTTTCCATTATCAGCCTCACTATAGATATGGCATCTATGGTCGATCGATTTTTGCGGAATCCCTGTTGTTCCTCTCCTATTTGAATATCCTCATTCATTTCTTCCAGTATGATTTTTGTAAATACTTTTAAAATAGTATTTAGGAGCGTTATTCCGCAGTAGTTTACAGGTTCCTTATTTTCTCCTTTTTGTAAATATTGGGATTATTATGCTAGTTTTCCAATCTGTAGGTACTTGTCCATGTGTTACTATGTTTGTACAGAGTTGTGCTGCTTGTTGATATAGGTTTTTTTCTCCATATTTTAACATATCATTTGTAATGTCGTCTGGTGCTGAGGCTTTTATATTTTTAAGACTTCTTATAATTCTTTCTGTCTGTTCTAAAGTAACTTCTAGATTTACTTCTTCCACTTCTTCAAGTATGGTTTCATTATTTTCTTCTTCTTCTTATAATTTCTCAAAATATGTTTGTCATTCTTGAATTGTACTTTTATTAATTAGTACCGTGTCTTTTATATTAAGTTTGTTCCGTCTTAACATTTTCCAAACATTCCTTTGAGCTCCATACAGATCACTTTCCATCCCTTTAGTAAATCTCTCTCAATATTTTTTTTAGTTTGTTTTCTTCTTCTATTCATTAAGTTTCTTTCGGCGATATATGCGTTTCAATTGTTTTGGGTTTTGTTGTGTATGTAATGTATATGTATGTCTCCTTTTCCTTCTTTGCCAACTCCTTTATTTCTGGCATGAACCAAGGTGTTTTATTTGTCTTGTTGGTGTTTACCCATTAGGAATATAACTAGAATTAATAGTTATGACGATGACTTAATAAACAAATTAACAAATAGACATAAGTTCAGGTTAATTATTCAGAATTACACCTTTTTTACACGCAAAGCAAATAAGACCAAGTATGTCTCCATACCATAATCCGAAATATAGCAGGGGACTGAATAAGGCATTTAATAAGGTAGGCCTCACCTTAGTCTGTAAGTCATCAGACAATTTGAAGAATATCTTAGGAAAACCCAAAGATAAGATTCCTAATTGTGCGAAAAATGGAATTTATGAAATTAGTTGTAATGATTGCGACAAAAAGTATGTTGGGCAAACTAAAAGGTCAATCAAAACACAATTTAAAGAATATTTAGCACATTTAAAATACAGTAGAACAGAAAAGTCTAGCATTACCGAACATGCCCTTGAAGCTGATCATACTATAACATTAGGTAATCTAAGATTAATTGAAAATGTATCTGATAGGAGATTATTGAACGCATACGAAAGTGTATGGTAATTTAAATAAAGACAGATGACTTATTCCTTATAGTCCCCTCTAATGGTTACTTGACCGGAACTGTTGGCCTCGCCTATTCCATTAGTTCCGCTTGAGTAATTCAGGTGTTAAACTAAGTATAAATATGATAGTTTTGTAGCTCTAGTCAATCATCGCTCCTGATGAAGCTAACACGGTTAGCGAAACGCGCGCCGAGTGCAAAAATAAAGTGTTTGGTGTAGTGGTGATATATACATATACATATACCTGATCTGTGTAGATATATACTGAGTAGTGTCATTGTGTCAAAGGTTCCACATTCCCAACATGAAATAAATAGTGTTCATCATTTATATAGATTTCAAAATGCCACTTCTAGGAAACGACATGTATATTTACAAAGTCAAATAACTAGATATAGAGAAAAGTCAATTAGCGCTATTCAATTTGTAAAAGTAGCATCGCATTATTACTCTCATGTATGAAAAAAATTTTATTGTTGAGTTTGCTATGCATATACTCAATTAGTTTTTTAATAGTATAGTACATATTTATAATTATTGTAATAATTAATGTAGTATTCGCATATATATTGAGATGCTGACATGATAATTTCAATTAAATAATTGAAATGTTTTAAGTATGTACATAAGACGTAGGCTGAAAAGTCTTTGGTCTAGCTACTTAAAACACATTATTTTACAAAATTCTACTTTATTTATGAATATAGTCTCCTTCAAGAGCGATACAATCAGTCTAACGCTTTTCTAACATTTCTATAACTTTCTTGTAGAAGGATTTGTCTTTGCCTTCAAAATAGGCCTCAATTTTGGCGATAACTTCTTAATTGGAGCCAAATCTCTTTCCCGCGAGCATTTTTTTTTTGAGGTCTACGAATAAAAAAATAGTCGCTGGGGGCCAAATCTGGAGAATACGGTGGATGAGGAAGCAATTTGAGCTTCAATTCATGCAAATTTGCCATCTTAACCATTGACTTGTGACACCGTGCATTTGATGAAAGATGTTCATTTGAGGCCGTTTCATCGTAATTTCCGCCTTTAAACGCACCAATAACTTTATATAATATTCGCTGTTGATGGTTTTTCCCTTCTCAGCATAGTCGATGAAAATTATTCCATGCGCACCCCAAAATACAGAGGTCAAAACAGATTTTTGTGTCTTTGCACGCTTCGGGCGGCTTTCACCGGCTGTTGTCCACTCAACTGACTGCCGATTTGATTCCGGTGTGTAGTGGTGAATCCATGTTTCATCCATTGTCACATATCGCATTAAAAAATTCTTATTCTTCTTTATAAGCAGATTGCTTGTTAGTTTCAAGACCATTCTGATAGTCTTCATTGCTCTTGCGATGCAAACTGCCAGCTATCCCTCCAGCGTTTGAGTGATGGTCCTGGAGGTCTTGTTCCCGGTGGTTTGTGATCTCTGGCCACTTTCACCATTCTACCATCTGCCATGCGCGTAATGTACTCATTCCATTCTCTGCGTCTCTGACGGATCCATCTAACGACGTCTTTGGTTTTGGTCTTCTCTCTGATGTGTTTCTTTTCTTGTCTAGTAGTGTGTACCCTGCGATGGTTCTTAATGTTTTCATCTCTGTAGTTCTCATCATTCTTTTAGTTTTTACTGTATCGGCTCTTGTTTCACCTGTATATGTCATTAGAGGTCGTCACGACATCGTCAGGAGCAATGACCAACTAAAGCTAAGATTGAAACTAGAATATTTATACTAAGATTGTCATTAGTTAAGCGAAATTGACCAATCAAACACACTGGCTTAGTTCTGGTCAAATAACAAGTACAAAAAGATTGTAATTTATCTATTTAGTTTATTTTTACACTTTATATCGTATGCATAAAGAAAATCACCTCAGATTCATTTTTGATTAACAATAAATTATCTAATGTTATATACAATATGGGCATGTTCAGATGTTTTTGACCGAACTGTTTATGTTTTAGGGGAGTTTACTTTGACGAGGGTGGATTTATAAGTCTGGTAAATTGTTACGAAATGGCGGGAAATTTTGCTGGCCTGGTTTACAAGTTTTGTATATTCTGACCTTACATTCCGTCATGTGTCTGTTACTCCATATGGTGTGCTTCAGACCACCTGATATTCTTGTTGCTTTGTTAGTCAGGTGCCTTACGTCATTGCTTAAATCGCCGTTGCTTAATATCTCAGCTCTTAGGTAGTTAAAAGACATGCTTGTTCAATCGGTTTGTTATTGATGACTATTTTGCATCTTAATGGTTGTCTAGATATAGTCATGCGCTTTGTTTCTGTTACAGACGTCTCCATGTTAGTTGCGGCAGCCATTTGTTCAAATGCGTATACTAGTCTCTGCAGATTATCTTCAGATTCAGCAATGATGGCGGTGTCGTCTGCGTAGCATATTATTTTGATCTTTTGATCACCCAGCCTATAACCTTCTTCTCTGTCTAGTACAGCGTTTATTAATAATTCCAATATTCAGTTGAAAAGTAGAGGGCTGAGACTATCGTTCTGCCGAATGTCTAAGTTCGTCGGGATCTCTCTAGTGATCATCGTGTGCGTTTTTATCTTTGTACTGATGTTCATGTTTAGTTTTTGTATTTTTTTTTATGATGTTTTTAGGTATATTTTTTCTTAGGAGAATCTGGATAATGTCTTGTAACATTACTTTGTCGAAAGCTTTTGTCAGGTCCACAAAGCAGATGTATGCTGGTATATTGTATTCCAAGGCTTTCTCCGCGATTTGTCGGAGTATATATATATATATATATATATATATATATATATATATATATATATATATATATATATATATATATATATATATATATATATATATATATATATATATTGTGTCTATAGGGGATCGATTTTTTCTGAACCCCTGTTATTGCTTCTTTATAAGTATTTTGTCTGATATAATGTCTGCTATGATTCTGGTGAACAACTTCATTACTGAACTAAGTAGAGTTATCCCTCGGTAGCTGGAGGGTATGCTTTTACTACCTTTTTTAAAAAGCGGAATGGTTATGCTTTTCTTCCATTCCTCTAGTACTCATCATGATTTTGTTGAACAGTTTCAGCAGTTCCTCTTGTATTTCGCCACCGTATTTAATTAGTTCGTTTGCTAGGTCGTCTTCTCCCGTCTCTTTCCTATTTTTCAATTTATTTATGGCATTTTGGATTTCCTTACATGTCATTAATGTTACTGCTTCGTCATTGATTTCCTCTATGTCTGTGTTGGCGTTCTATCTACCTTCGGTGTATAAATGCTGAAAGTATGATGTCTATTCCTCTTCTGATATTGTGTCAATTTGCACAAGTTCGTTTTCTCCACTTTTTAATTTACATAGGGTGTTCCAGACTCTCTTTTGTGCACCGTACATATCGTGTTCAATATCTCTGCTGAATTTTTCCCTAGTTTTTCTTGTTTTATTTGTCGGGTGTATTGTTTACTCGATTTCGTACTCTTACGTAATTTTCTTGTGCGTCAGTCGTTTGTCGACTTCTATATTCCAAGTATGCTTTTTTCTTTTCTTCTGTTATGATCTTTATTTCCACCACCTACTATTCCCATGTTGCAATCAAGGATGCCCGATGTTGTCTTCGTCGTCAGCGTATCATAAAACGTATTTTAATGAAGCTAGACACCAAAGAGGCTTGTGGCGCTGACAGAATACCTGCCATAGTTCTCAAAAACTGTGCGAGGGAATTAACATCAGTTTTCTGTAGACTTTTCAACCTATCCTACAGAAAGGGAATATTTCCTTCCTGCTGAAAATGTGCCACAGTTTAACCGATATATATTTTATAGCACTTAAACAAGTCCAAACAGCTCTCAGAATCAACACGTTTTTTTTTTAGGGTTAGATATCGAATACGATTTCACTTTACGGTCATCCAAAACAATTTTGTGAATTTTTTTATGTTTTTCCGGTCTAACCACCTCATTTGGGCGTCCAGAGCGTTCAGCATCATTTATATCTGTACGACCGCGTTTAAATTCAGCATATCATTAATTTTCCAGGGGCATTTTTGTCATTGTTTTGAAAATATCAAAAGTAGCGTCACTAAAACCACTATAATTTGTAAACTAATCGTCGAAATGTCATGAAAATTTGACATGTATCATTTGACGGTTGGTACTTCCTAAAAAATCATATGGATTTTTTTGAAAAGGGCGGCATCTATGTTTCAGACCAAAAACTTTTCAGCCTACGTAATACATTTTGCAAAAATGTTGCTTCACCTATCAATTACCTCGCTAATTACGTAGCATAAACCTCTGGGCCCAATTCCGTATACCACTGAAGGGACCAATTTTATTGTTTGGCCCAATTTCGTAGTTTTTTATTTCTTATACCTAATCTTGGGCCCAATTTCGAATCGCCCTTAATTGTCCTTCGAAAAAGGTTAGGTAAAATACTCATAAAGGAACTTTTATGGGTATAACAACAATTGCATATGGATTTATTAAGCTCGGGCATAGTAAACACGTACAAATGATTCATATCTTCTGAACTAGGAGTTGTATGACACTTTATTTTGAATAGTATTATGAAAATTTTGTCTGATTTTTGGTTAGATTAACGAAAAAACTTTACATAAAGTTTCTTCTAAGTTGGGAATGTGGAATCTTTGGCACAATGGTACTACTCAGTATATATCACTACTACACCAAACACTTTATTTTTGCACTCGACGCGCGTTTCGCTAACCATGTTAACTTCATCAGGAGCGATGATTGACACAATCATCGCTCCTGATGAAGCTAACATGGTTAGCGAAACGCGCGTCGAGTGCAAAAATAAAGTGTTTGGTGTAGTGGTGATATATACTGAGTAGTATAAAGTTTCTTATTAAATATATTGTATACTTTCAATAACATTAAATGGGTAGAGAAGAGACTAGAGCGTTTACTTAGAATATACCGTATTTACGTCCAGTCCAAAGTTCTCGGGGATTCGAGGAATCTGCAATTTGTGTTATTTTCCCATTATTTACAATTTTAATAGAAATATTGTTTAAAGGGATGTGCTTTTATATTGACATCAAAAAATACATGTATTAACTTTACAACTTCTGTTAGCGAAATAGTAGATAAATTACTTTTTATCCCTCTACACGTAAGTCTAAGAATTATAATTGCGTAAAATGAGACAGTCGTCATGATAAATTTGTGGGATAAGATAAGGGGTATAAAATCTGCTTTAGGACTCTACAGAATTAAATAAAAGACAAAAGAAAAATTCTAAGAATTAAAAATATAATATGGAAAACTATTAAAACTGATTATATGCCTCGCTACAATATATAACTATTTTTATTTAAATTTATTAATATAAAAAAATAAAAATGATAATAAATAAATAATTACCTATTTTGGCAATGCGTATAATCAATTTTAACAATTTTACACATTATATACATAAAAAAAATATTCTCCTTCTCTGTACTTAATTTTATAGAGCCGTGAAGAAGAGTTTATATGAATCAAAACATTATTAACAAACAGAGAGAGTTTTTCTTAATCCTACTGGTTCATCATCATCAGCCTATACTGTCCACTGCTGGACGAAAGCCTCCCTTTTGTCTTGCCGCTTTTTTCTGTTCTGGGCCGCTTATACCCCATTTCCAGCCCCTCTTTTCAAATCATCCGTCCACCAATTTGGTAGTCTACCTCTACTCCGATAGGCTTCGGATCTTGGCCGCCACTCTATAATTCTCTTTGTCCATCCTGAAACGTGGCAACATGCCCAGCCCAGTTCCATTTAAGATGTAAAATGAATTTGATTGCGTCTCGTACCCCCGTTCTCTTCCTGATAATGTGATTTAGGTTGTGATCTCTAAGAGTAACGCCTAACATGGACCTCTCCATCTTTCGTTGCATGACACATATTTTATTTATGTTTTTCTTCGTCATTGTGGCTTCGTACGTAAGAACGGGGAGTATGCATCCGTCAAATACTTTTCTTTTTAAACATAGAAGAAGATTAAATTTGAATAGATAGGCCAGTTTGCCATATGCCGCCCAGGAGAGAGGAGAGTTTTTTTTGGGGGGAAATCATGTTCTTTTCACCCTTCCCACCCAAAACCTAACACCTAAAAACTCACATCCCTACCATTTCGCCAAATCGTCTGGTAAATTATGGCTTTAAACCCCTTTACTAAATCTGAGCAGTTAAAACTTCTGGAAAGGTCCCTAGACAGGTGGGCTCATTGAATGACAAGTCCTACACCATGAAAAAGGTCTGCCTCAAGGATTCTTAGGGAGGCAAAAACTGGTTAAATTTTGGACTGACTATATAATGTAAGAACTCTGTCAACAAATGAAAAGCTGATAGAACAATCCTACTGGCTACAGCCCATAAATGTATAGGCTATTATTTAGGTAATCAATAATTTTTGTACTGTTTAAGATACATTTATTTGGTGTCTACAATGCATTTATTATAGCAGATAAGGGATCACACATAAATTACGGCACGCAAATTTCGTGTCTTTTTGATCTCCCTCCCCCTATGTCACAGGTTGTCACATTCGAGTGATCGCAACCCCCCTGTTGGGACATCACATTTTTTTAAATTTAATTTATTACTGCTTGCAATGCAGCCGTAGTAGGTACCTGTAGATTGTCTTTCATATTAATGATGTAATGTCACAAAAGTCTTAACTCCCCCCTACCCCCTATCACACTGTGTTACACTCTCTAGATCTCTCAATGTGTAATGTAATTAATGAATGGTCTCTAAACTGGCAGCGAAAAATTGGTTTAATTTGTCCTACACAACAGGTATCATCACTGCACATATTGTCTCAACCAATCAGCACTCCAGATGATGCTAACATGGTTAGCAAAACGCATCGAGTGCAAATATAAAGTGTTTGGTTTAATGGCGATTGTAGTGTAGTGTCATTGTGCCAAAGATTCCAATGTCTCAACGTAGTAGTTTCATTTTAATTAATAATTAAATCATGTCATACGATTTATTTTGTTTAAAACTATTAATTATTTATAATTTCAAATTAGTTGGAGGTCACAATTTGGTGCTTAAAATTATTATTTTGATACCATTCATAAATTTTTTAGTTGCATTCTGCGACTATTTTCCTGTTATTAATTAATAACAAGCCTTATTTAAAAAGATTGTTAGATCGTATCTTACCTGCTACAGGACTTGCACGATATTCAAATAAACAAAAACAAAACACAACTAAGAACCTTCTCATCATGTTGGTTTACCTACTATGATAAAATCATTTGACGCCGAAGATGCGAACTGAAGAATCAAAAAAAAAGAACACAATGCGACAAATAAACCGGTACCCGAATGGTTCTTTGAAACTGGTTTATTTTGACCGGGACTCATGATAATGAACGCGCAAAATAAAAAATAAATAAATATTGTTTTAGGTAATGGGGAGTTACTAAACAAGAACGGTTAATTAGTCAATGATCAAAACACAATCCATTTTTTGAAATGCATCTAATTAGGAACTCGTTTTTAGTGCAAGATTATCTGATGGAATGCTGATTTTCGTATCAACATTTAAAAAATTTTATTTTATCTTCCTACTAATAGTTTTTCCAAATTAAAAAGTAAAGAAAGGACTCCTTTAAAATATTAAAAAAACCGGTCAAGTGCAAGTTGAACTTGCACAATTAGTGTTCCGTACGTTGATTGTTTTTAAAATTAAAATTTTTGTTAGGGTGGTATAAAATGATCAGTGACTTCACAAAACACACCCCAAATGAGTTTTCAACAAAGTTTGTTTCCAATCTTTACTGAAAACTGGTGACCTTGAAATTTTGTTTTTTTTTATATACCAAATAAATTATTAAAGGTAATGCACTCGTGATAATTTCCGTTCAATCTATAGCCCGTGGAGAATATTCCAGAATTTTTTCAAAATTTTTCGATCAGTACTTTTCGAGATAAGGTAGGGGACAGCGATTTTTTTAAAAATAATACGAAGAAAAGTGTGCGCAAGTATTACATTACATATATATTTTTTGCTCGTGTTTTCACAAGCTTTCATTTGACACCACACTCGATGACCTAGTAAAAAAAAATTTTTTTCACTTCCGATTTCACCCCTCGAAGCGAACCCCTCAAGTCAAAATTTATGTTACGGTGGTATAAAATGATCAGTGACTTCACAAAACACACCCCCAAATGAGTTTTCAACAAAGTTTGTTTCCAATCTCTACTGAAGTCTGATGACCTTGAAATTTTTGTTTTTTTTATATACCACATAAATTATTAAAGGTAATGCACTCGTGATAATTTTCGTTCAATCTACACCCCGTGGAGAATATTCCAGAATTTTTTCGAAATTTTTTGATAAGTACTTTTCGAGATAAGGCCCGGGACAGCGATTTTTCGCGAATTTTTTAAAAATAATACAAAGAAAAGTGCGCGTAAGTATAATATTATATATATATTTTTTACTCGTGTTTTCACAAGCTTCCATTTGACACCACACTCGATGACCTAGTAAAAAAAATTTTTTTTACTTCCGACTTCACCCCCCAAAAAACTAACCCCTTAAGTCAAAATTTAATTCTCAAAACTACATAGCTCTGATGAGGCCATCAATTCCTATATTATTACCAAATTTCACCTTTCTATGTCAAATAGTTTCGGAGAAAATCGGGTGTGACAGACAGACAGACGAAGTGATCTTATAAGTGTTCCGTACGGAACACTAAAAATTACCAATATTAATAGAAGCAATCTAGTTACGCAGCCAGATACAAGGAGCAGTGGACATATGGATACAAATGGCGTTTCTTTAAGGCAATAGTAAAGCCAAGACGGTTTGTAGGGAGGGCTGCCTCAATCGCCAAGCGGAGGAGGGAGACTACAACTTAGGCCAACGCCTTTGCACTGAAACTCTTATAACTTATATACACGGTAAACTAAAAATCGATTACCAAGAGAGATTTTTTTACAATAAAACAACCTTTACATGCAGTGGAACTTTAAAAAGTTCCTCCTAATTTAGAAATCGACGAAAGTGCTCGGATGTCTACATCTATAGGTGCAGCGGGAGGGTGGAATATGCTACCTAGCTATTCCACAGAAGCTGTCTTATAAATAATTTCAAATTTGTTTGTTTTATTCGTTATTCATGTATTTTCATGAGAAGAGTGCCTTCTGTCTGACAGAATTTAAAAAAAAAAAACGATAATTCTGCCAATATTAAAAAGTGAAAATTTCTCAATCAATATTGTTTACACAGCGTAAATGAAGCCCTATGTGTTCAAATGACTAAAAAACGATAAAGAGATTTAAATAAACTAGTTCCAATCTAAGTAAATCTCAGGCCAGATAACTAAGGAAATTAGGAGTGATTCAAACATACTCAAATCTACTTTCGACCGCTTAATGCTCAAATCATCAAGCGCTGTAAATGAGTCCAAAAGTTTATTACCATGCATTTTTTAAAAAGATTTATGTCTACAACATTACAAAATGAGTCCAAAAGTTTATTACCATGCATTTTTTAAAAAGATTTATGTCTACAACCTTACAAAATAGATGCTAGAATTATAGTCGGTTGATTCTGCTCAAAGACTTAACTTTATTAACTTTAATTCATAAAGGTGAATGCTTTTTAATATTTACCAACTTTTTCTTCTTCAATATTTATGGGTGACGCACATTTCTACCGTGACCAAATCAGTACACAGAAATTCCGTTATTGGAGTCCAACAAATCCTAAACTAAAGCATCAAAAACTTTTTTAGTCATATCGACATGTACTTCTTTAAGGATGACAGTGACCACATAACAACGATAGCAGCGATATAAAATTTGGATGATTATAATCAGAAAAATCTGGTTTCAGCAGGAAAAGGTAACATTACATACTTCAAATACGTATCCACAAGTCGTTAGATAAATATTTCCGAACAAATTGATTTTCAAAAAAGTGATATAAGTTGGCCTCTAGTAGCTCTAATTTGACGCCGATGATTTTCTCTTGTGAAAATAATTTAAAACTGAAGGTAACATAGTACTCCTCGCTCCTTGGAACAATTAAAAAAAAAATTGGTAAGAAATCGCAAAGATCACCGAAACGACTTGCTGGGACATTATAAATATTTTCACCCCTCACTTAGCAGAGTGCCGTAAACGCAATAGTTTACATTTGGATGACATATTTGTCAATTTGTTTTTTTTTACAATAAACATTAGACTTTTTTATGGGACATCTTGTACACTGCGCTATGGCTCACTTATTTCATTTTATATATTACTTATGGTTTACGGATTGATAAAAACTATGCGGGTTCAAAATAATTAAACATAAGAAAAGCTCAGTTTATGATTCATGCTAATCTTGGTAAGACTGCCATGAGTATCTTGGTAACTTTATGGTAAGAACTCATTTTTTGCTTCGTCTAATAGTAAAAAAAAAACAAAAATATCTCGAATTCAAAAATTCAAGTGAATTAATTTTCATGCTCCTATTAAGTTGGGAATGTGGAATCTTTGGCACAATGATACTACTCAGTATATATCACCACTACACCAAACACTTTATTTTTGCACTCGACGAGCGTTTCGCTCCCCCCCCCCCCCCCCCAACCATGTTAGCTTCATCAGGAGCGATGATTGACTAAAGCTAAACTACCAAATCTACCCTATTTATACTTAGCCTAACCCTTGAATTACTCAAGCGGAACTAATGACATAGGCAAGGCTATCAGTTCCAGTCAAGTAACCAGTAGAGGGGACTATAAGGAATAGGCCCTCTGTCTTTGTTTAAACTACTTTTACATTTTATGATTTCCATACTTTCGTATGCGTTCAACAATCTCCTATCAGATACATTTTTTTATTAATCTTAGATTATCTAATGTTACAGTATGATCAGCTTCAAGAGCATGTTCGGCAATGCTAGACTTTTCTGTTCTGTTGTATTTTAAGTGTGTTAAATGTTCTTTAAATCGTGTTCTAATTGACCTTTTAGTTTGCCCAACACACTTTTTGTCACAATCATTACAACTAATTTGATAAATTCCACTTTTCTCACAATTAGGAATCTTATCTTTGGAATACCTTAGGAAATCCCAAAGATAAGATTCCTAATTGTGAGAAAAGTGGAATTTATGAAATTAGTTGTAATGATTGTGACAAAAAGTATGTTGGGCAAACTAAAAGGTCTATTAGAACACGATTTAAAGAACATTTAGCACACTTAAAATACAACAGAACAGAAAAGTCTAGCATTGCCGAACATGCTCTTGAAGCTGATCATACTGTAACATTAGATAATCTAAGATTAATAAAAAATGTATCTGATAGGAGATTGTTGAACGCATACGAAAGTATGGAAATCATAAAAATGTAAAAGTAGTTTAAACAAAGACAGAGGGCCTATTCCTTATAGTCCCCTCTACTGGTTACTTGACCGGAACTGATAGCCTTGCCTATCTCATTAGTTCCGCTTGAGTAATTCAAGGTTAGGCTAAGTATAAATAGGGTAGATTTGGTAGTTTAGCTTTAGTCAATCATCGCTCCTGATGAAGCTAACATGGTTAGCGAAACGCTCGTCGAGTGCAAAAATAAAGTGTTTGGTGTAGTGGTGATATATACTGAGTAATGCTCCTATTATGTAAAAGGACAACTGTGCCCTTTTGAATCTAAACGCCACAGCCCCAGACACAGATCTAATATTTTGATGAAGAGAAATTATTTTATTAATTCCATACTTCATCCGCTTGTCTCTGTCTTGTCCGTTTAATCTATGGCACAGTGACATGGTTTTTTTTATTAATTTAAACGAAATATTAAAGGTTAACCTACTATATCCTGAATTTGTACTAACTCTATTTATTACCTATTCGAGTTAAAATATTCCGTTATCAAAAGTATATGTATTGAAAATAGTTGTGTTCCTAGATTTGCCATTTTTTTACTAGTGTGCTGCTAGTTTGTAATTTAACGAATTTGGCAGCTCCAATAATAAACAAGGAAACCCATATTAATTTTCGACCCGACCTATATTAATAAAAGAATATAATGTAAATTAAACAAGCTTTAAATTTCAATGAGAAAGTATAGAGTCAAGATGGAGGAGATTAACCTTCCTTTATAAGACTAAAAATAACTTTATTAATTACAGAAACATCCTGCGAAATGTTAGAAGTTACAACGCTAATGTCTCATGATTTTAGAAACAAGAAAATAGCCATTACGTGCTGAAACACAAGAAAAACTTCCAGTGGTCCATCTTTCTTCTCCTTATTGAGAATCTCATAGATCTGGGGAACCTGACAGCGTTTAGTACATGTTTTATTCATTTTTTTAATTCAAGTACCTCTCATAAGAATTTTTCTTTTACCCATGAATATGTTAGGTATATTCTTGGGTAAAATGGGAAAACTCCCACAATTTAGCTCTAATCCCGCATATATCCGCCGACTAGAGGTAAGTTGTCAACCCAGATGCCTATCAGGCCAACTCCAAAATCCCGATGGAGTGTAAACGTGACTTAGCGTTAGATGCCTATCGGGCAAACTCCAAAATCCCGATGGAGTGTAAACGTGACTTAAAACTTTCCTCTAGGAACAACAAGGTTAAACTACTGTGTGTTCCAGGAGATTCAGGGAAAAAGCTGACGAATTAGCAACATTCGGAACTAAAACATCATACAGAACCAGTGCTTGGTATACCCAATCAAGTGTTAAAAACGAAAATTAACAGATGGTCATATTAGCAACATCTAGAGGGCACATAACTATTAATTCGAAGAGCTATATGGAGATGACTGACAATTCATAACCACTTTACGAAATTTTTATAGTTACAGTCCCTGGCCAAATTATTAGACGCACTGTATTTTTTTTTAGTAATTTTATGTTTCTTAAGAGTTTTTATGCAATAATGGTATATTTAAACTACAATATTATTGATTTTTATTTAAAAGAATTGTTGTAGACTACATATTTGTATTTATTTTTAACATATGGCAACACTGTGTTGACAAAGTGATACATGAACGTAAACAAGTACAAACCTGTATCAGTCGCGATCGGAATCGAGTCAGGTACGGACGTGTTTCTGTGGCTTTATGGACTGTGATTGTTTTGTTTAACAGTTTTATACTACTCAGTTATTAGTTTATTTTGTATGCAGTGTGTTAAAAAAGTAATTGGACTATTTTCGTTATGGGTAGAAAAGGCGATCTTTCACCACGTAAAAAAGCTGAAGTGAAGGCCCTTGTGATTGCGAAAACATTTACAAACCGAGAAATATCACGAAGATTGGAGGTTTCTGAAGCTAGTGTACGACGCATAAAAAAGAAAATTGAGTCAGGGAAGGAATTAAGCCCGAAAAGAAAGAAAAGATGCGCTAGAAAACCAATTTTCACTCCACGGTCAGAGAGATGTTTGAAGAAAATTTGTGTAGAAAACAGATTTGCTACCACAAAGGTAATAAAATCACAACTCCAGGATGCTAGCGTTAATGCTTCTGAGCGCACTGTTCGAAGAAAATTGAAAGAATTAGATTTTAAGGCCTGTCGCCCCGCCAGGAAGCCCAAGTTAACAGCTGCAATGAAAGCAAAGCGCCTGAAGTGGGCCAAACAATGGCAAGACAAAGATGTGGACTTCTGGAGATCGGTAAGATACAGCAATTTAATCAATAATTGATACATTATTATCATTTTCAGTTAAATAAAGTAAATAAACATGGAAGTTTATATATTTTTCCTATTTTTGACAGGTCTGCTTCAGTGACGAAAGCACATTCGAAATTTTGCAGAATAAAGCTCAGTATGTGCGTCGTCGTCATGGAGAAAAGTTTCATTCTGATTGTGTCGTCCCGACGGTTAAACATCCCACCAAAACAAGTGATGATTTGGTCAGTCATCAGCGGCAACGGCACTGGACGTCTGTACGTCGTCAAAGGAATAATGAGGCAAGATCAGTACAGAGAAGTGGCTAAAGATGTGATTACCAACAAAACCCAGCTCCTAGAAAAGATTATTCATGTGTGGAATCATCATCCTCAAATGCGGGAGACAGTACAATCTTGCATTGATAGCATGCCGCGCAGAATTAAAGCTTTGATAGCGGCTAAAGGTGGCTCAACTAAATATTGACTTTTACTAACATTAATTTCACTTTTCTTTAAAACTTAATAAACTTATGCTTTTCTAAATTAATGCTGTTTTATTTATGTCAAATAAATAGGTAATTGATTGGATAAAATAAAAATAAAAAACAAATCAATTTAAAATAATAAAACGGTACAATATCACTCGGTAATTAATATTTTACATGAAATCTTGCAGTGCGTCTAATAATTTGGCCAGGGACTGTACAGTTAAAGAATCTGATTTCTGCAAGACGAAACAACTTCACACTTCCAACACATTTCTACCAGTCACTTTAAATAACTGCCTATATTAGCCTCTACATAACCCTAATTTGACACCGGTTGTTTTTTTTTGTGTGGAGATATGCAAAAACCGTCGCTTGTCGGTTTCTTGAAAGATTAAAAGAGGATATGCAGGCTGCAATCACAGATATGACGTACCCAGCAGTTATCCATAATTTCTTTAAGCTCTGTTTTAAAGAAATAATTTTTCCAAGGCTGTAGTTTAATATATAACACGTAGACCTAAAAGTTTTTGGTCTGACTACTTAAAACACTTTTTTTTTGCAAAATTCGACTTTATTCATCAACATAGCCTCCTTCAAAAGCGATACAATCAGTACAACGCTTTTCTAACATTTCTATACCTTTCTTGTAGAAGGATTTGTCTTTGCCTTCAAAATAGGCCTCAGTTTAGGAGATAACTTCTTCACTAGAGACAAATCTCTTTACCTTGAGCATTTTTTTGAGGTCTATGAATAGATAATAGTCGCTGGGGACCAAATCTGGAGAATACGGTGGATGAGGAAGCAATTCGAACTTCAATTCATGCAATTTTGCCATCGTCACCATTGACTTCTGACACGGTGCATTGTCTTGATGAAAAAGCAATTTTTTCTTATTCATTTGCGATTTCTGCCTTTAAACACACCAATAAGTTTATATAATATGCGCTATTAATGGTTTTTCGCTTCTCAGCATAGTCGATGAAAATTATTCCATGCACATCCCAAAATACAGAGGCCAAAACCTTCCCGGGGGACTGTTGTGTCTTTGGACGCTTCGGGCCACTTTCATCGGCTGCTGTCCACTCAGCTAACCGCTGATTTGATTCCGGTGCGTAGTGATGGATCCATGTTTCATCCATTGTCACATATCGCATTTTATTGCGCTTAAACAGGTAAAGCAGCGCTAAAGATTATTAACATATTATTGTTTTTGATCCACTGTGAGCAAACGCGGTACCCATTTCGAACAGAGCTTTCTCAGTCCCAAATGTTCATGCAAAATATGACCAACACGTTGTTTCGATATCTTTAGGATGTCAGCTATCTCATACAATTTTACTTTACGGTCATCCAAAACAATTTTGTGGATTTTTTTTTATGTTTTCCGGTATAGCCACCTCATTTGGGCGACTAGAGACTCATGCAATTTCACTTTACGGTCATCCAAAACAATTTTTTGGATTTTTTTTATGTTTCCCGGTATAACCACCTCATTTGGGCAACTAGAGCATTCAGCATCATTTGTGTCTGTACGGCCGCGTTTAAATTCAGCATACCAATAAATGATAAATGATTTTCCAAGCGCAGAGTCCCCGCAACACTTACCAAGTCATTGCTTTGCTTGAACGGTATTTTTTTCTCATCAAAAAACAGTGTTTAATCAATATACGAAATTCGATTTTTTCCATTGTTTTGAAAATGTCAAAAGTAGCGTCACTAAAATCACTGTAACTAATCATCCAAAATGTCATGAAATTTTGACACGTATCGTTTGAAGGTTGGTACTTCCTAAAAATCATATGGATTTTTTGAAAAAGGCGACATCTATATGTCAGACCAAAAACTTCTAAGCCTACGTATTACAAATGGCATTTTTCATTTATTAGTTTGTTTGTTTTACCATAAATATATTCAAAACCGTTTATGAGACACCTTGTTCGACATCATTAATTTATTTCAAAACGTTATTTTAACTGTTGCAAACACTATCTATTTAATTAATATTATAGTTATGTTTCCGAGGTGAAAGAACGCAGTTTACGGTTTATTGTTTAAACTTAGTGGCCAATTCCATTTTAAATATTCTATACATGCATTAATCTATAAATATTCGGCATGTCTTTGCATCAACCAGGGTACTCTTGGGTAATATAGTATCTTATGAAAATGAGACGGCCAATAAAAACGGAATTTATGAAAGCGATATGTCTTATCAAGCTGGATTAAGGATTCTCAACCAACAAAAAAGATTTTCTAAAAATTATCTGCTGATTACGCAACTCCACAAAAAAAAGTTCATTACCACGAACCAAAATACATAGATCTTATGTATTTTTCGACGCTGAATTCGAATCCATAGCTAAAGAAAAGATTTATTGTGTCATTTTTTTTTGGCCAAAAACATCCCATGAAATTGGCAAAAACTACAAAAACGTGTGAAAAATGGTAGATATTTTATAGTCTAGAGAAGAGAATATGCATTCAAACCACAGCAAGCTATTTCTATTAATTAAACCAAAATCCACCCTTATAAGGGGTGTAAAGTACCTCTAAAACACAAATAACGCGCGTGAGTTTAAATAACATCTACAAAGGACAAATTCTTGTAGCTCTTAGGACAAAATATCTGAATCTAGAGTGACAACCAGACATTACTTTTAAAGGGTTGAGACTCACCCCCTATAGGGTATAAAAACCACCCCCTCTACGGAGGTATCTCATTAGTTTCAATAATAATAATAATAATAAACAATTTTGTTCAAAGTATGCAGTATACAGTGAACAGGACAACGTGCAGTTGAACAAAGATAAAAGAAAAAAAAACAACTTAATTTAACTGAAGCAAAATATATGTCCATCTGTCTTTACACTTGCCCCTAGGCAGCAACACACTAACACATGCACAACCAAATAATAATAATAATGCACAACCAAATTATATGATGCACAACCAAATAACAAATAAACAAAAAAAAAAGAAAAGAAAAGAAACGTTATGTCAGTTACAGAAAGCCATGATTTAAGATTAGAAAACTTGCATTTTTAGGAACAAGTAAATTCTTCAATTTCTCTTTCAATAAATGCTTTAGGTACTTTTTGAAACATTTGACTGATTTAGATTTCAGAATGTCCGGAAGGTTGTTATAAGTTTTAACTAAATTCTAAGTGAAAGACCTTTCAAATATGCCTGTTTTATGAAATAGGGGCGTAAGTAAGCCTCTGCTTCTTATATTTATATTATGAACGTCAGTCTTGAATGGAATTTTTTTAAAAAGATACGTAGGTGACTTTGTGCAGATAATTTTATGATACTCGGTACAACAATGCAAATATCGTCTTGACTGCATGTCAATCCATTTAGCTTCCTTTAGTTTATAAGTAACTGGATTTCGTTTCTTTATACCGTAGCTAAACCGTAAACAATATTTCTGAATTTTTTTAATTGTTTTTGTATCCTCTGCAGTCAAACAGGAGCCGTAAACGACATCACAGTGGTTAAATATTAATAAAATGATAGAATCGCAAAGCATAAGTTTTAATTGAGTATTTAGTAAATGTCTTGAGTTATAAAGACACCTAAGTAGACCCACTGCCCTCTTAATGCAAGCCGACAGGTGTTTTTTAAATCTTAAAGTTGAATCCAAAATTAAGCCAAGATTTTTAGCCTCAGCTTTAACAGGTATCCTTTCATTAGAAATATTAACGTCAACTAGTGAAGTGAGTCTCTTTACAACAATTGGTCTACCGAACAACATTGCGACACATTTGTTGGGATTAAGTTTCAAATGATGTTCCTCCGAAACTCTCTGTATAAGCTCCAAATCACCATTTATCAGTCGACAACCGTCAAGAATTCTCAGAAAAAGAGTAAAACAACTGAGTATCATCAGCGTACATTTGACAGCTACAGACTCTGAGAAATGACGGAAATAAATTGGTATAAATGCAGAATAGAATAGGGTCTAAAATTGATCCTTGCGGGACGCCTCTGGTCACCCTTTGGATATCTGAGAAAGAACCACTCAAGACAACTCTCTGATGACGATCTTTGAGATATTCTCCAATAAACTTAACAGCGTCTTTGTCCAGACCTACAAACTTCAATTAAAAGTGAGTGGTCGAGTATGTCAAATGCTTTTGAATAATCGAGCAAGATTAAAATAGTACATTTATTTCTATCGATCTCCCTAAATATATAGTCGGTCACATTAAGATGTGCAGTAGCACAACTGTGTGATCGCCTAAAGCCAGACTGCACTGTAGGTAAAATATCATATTTTTCTATATATTCTACTAGTTGTGATTTTACAATATGTTCAAGAACTTTTGATAATACTGGAAGTATGCTCACAGGGCGTAAATCACTTAGGTAATGCTACAACATGCACCGGGAAACGGTGCATGTTGTACGACAAAAAAGTTCAGGCTTTTGTAGTTTTAAGCAGAGTGGACAAATATAGAGAAGATTCGCTTGAACCACCCATACACGACTATGAACTTCCTTTAGACCAGAGGTGTCAAACTCAATTTTGCAGAGGGCCATATATTAAATTTAGAATGTGTAGGCGGGCCAGATTCAAATAAAAAAAATGTACTGAATTATTATAACATTTTATTTATTTAATTATATAGTATATAATATATGGTTGTTAAAAATTATGATTCTTCATTGCGATCGCGGGCCTTATTGATACGTCCCGGGGGCCGCGTGCGGCCCGCGGGCCGTATCTTTGACATCCCTGCTTTAGACGGTGATAGAAACTACCCGTACGCTCTAATGATGCACATGGATGTTATTGAAATTAGGATAGGATCAAGTACTTATATTTCATTGTGCCGAACATTGAAGACAACTAGATCATATTCCTAATAAGGTTGAAAATCATCTCTAGGAGGGGGGAACTACCCCCTGGGATTAATGGAAGTTTTAGCAACTGAGAAACAAAATATGGGATTTATTTGGCCATCCTGCCTGAGACTACAAAAGCCTGTATTTTTTTCTCAGATGCTAAAACCTCTAAGATCCATTAATCCCAGGGGGTAGTTCCCCCCCTCCCTCCTAAGAATGATTTTCGACTTTATTAGGAAGATGATCTAGTTTTCTTGAATATTTGGCACAATGAGATAAAAGTACTTAATCCTTTCCAAATTTCAATAACATGCATGTGCATCATTAGAACGTAGGGAAGTTTCTACCACCCTCTTATGGTAGTTTAGAGTCGTGTATCGGTGGTTCAAGCGACTTTATTCCATATTTGTTCACCCTGCCAAAACTACAAAAGCCTGAACTTTTTTGTCGTCATTGAAACTTATGAGATACCTCCGTAGATGGGGGTGGTTTTTACACCCTATAGAGGCGAGTCTCAACCCTTTAAGACTAATATCTGGTTGTCACACCAGATTCAGATGTTTTATCCTAAGAGCTACAAGAATTTGTCCTTTTTACATGTTATTTAAACTCACGTGCGTTATTTGAGTTTTAGAGGTACTTTTCACCCCCTATAAGGGTGGATTTTGGTTCAATTAATAGAAATAGTTTGCTGTGGTTTAAATACATATTCTCTTTTCTAGACTATAAAATATCTACTATTTTTCACACTTCATTAACAGTCATTACATTATTACTATAGTTTTAGCCCATTTGAAGGGATCTTTTTGGCCAAAAAAAATCGCACGATAAATCTTTTCTTTCATTACAGAAGCGTAAAAAAATACACTAGATCCATGATTGTGTTATCTATTCGAAAATTTTAACCTAACAGATCATCATCTCTATGGGACACCTGGAAGGTTATTACCCCCACTAAAATGATCAACTCCTTAGCTTAGTTTATATATGCGTCGGAGTTCAGAATATGGATCATTCTCCGGTACATTTTAAATGCATGTGAACACGCGTTCAACATCGATAGCGGGGCAAAAAATCTTTTTGATGATCCACATAAAAAATAAACTTAGAGGTAGAACCGCCCAACTCATCAGCTCTAGAAACCTAGACAGTTATTAACAAATAAAGCATTTGCTAAATTTACACTTTAGTGATTCTAGGGACCTTACGTCTCTAATACAAGATCTATAAAGACTTAAACAGTTAGCGAACCAATCACCCCTACTTTCTACAACAGAATTCAAGTCTTGAATTCAAAAATGTATGTAAGCATTCAAAAATCTAACCTTACCCATAATCAAAAGAAGTCTGTACAAACTTCCCTTATCGACACCTTGCTTAGGGGTTTAGAATCCAGATTAGGCCCATTAATTCGGGTCGAAAATCCGATGAGTTTGCTGAAAACCCGAGCTCGCATCCAGCGAAAATTACAGCTATCCTATTTTGAAAACCAACGGTTAGTCAAATCAAATTTTCCTAAACCTAACTAGGCGACCAAAAGGTCACCTCCTCAGCTTTTAAAATATTTTAAAGGTAGGCGCAGGGGTTATCTTTCTAACCGTGCTCTCAGACTCAAGAAATTTCTTCCAACTTCGGCGTTTCGAGGTCTTCAAGTCAAACTTCAATACCAAACCACTTCAATCAAACAAATAGCTTTCAACAAAACTATTCCATGCCCTCACAAGCCAACAGTTTGGAACCTATGGAACAATTGCAACAGGAAAGTTATCAGAATTTTCTTTCGCTCACCGTCTTCTTCCTCCTGTACCATGTAGTCAAATACGTCGGAGTCTCTGTATCTTTTCTTCAGCTTATATTGAGGTTGTTATTCTCTGCTAGTGGAAAAAGGCACGCAGCATTCGGAGCTCCACACCAGTCCCTGATATTCTGGATCCACGAGTGCTGCTTTCTACCGGGTCCTCGACGACCCTCTATTTTTCCCTGAAAAGTAAGTTTTGGAATCGAGTAGCGGTCACCTCTTAGTATATGTCCTAAATAAGATACCTTTTATTAAAAAGATGACGACAGCAGGGAGATGAGACAGCCCCCGTTAAAATTTAAAAGAAATCTAACGCATTTGTTAACTATCATAAAAATAAATCAACAATTGATTATTCCAAATTTAAAATCTAAAATTTCCTACTATTCCAAGAAAATACACGAGCATATCGTTACCCTTTTCTGGCAAAGCTTCCGTTACAAAACTATTGACGATATGTTTCAAGACCCTTCTAGTTTTCCTCAAAACAAAATAATCATTTTGTCTAACAAAACAGCTAGAGACAAAAAATATCTTATAATTTCTCCTAAAAATTCTAAGAATGTAGTAGGAAATATATTTTCCATTCTTCACAAATGTTAAAACAAATTTAATTTTCAGACATCCATTTTAGTGCAAACTTCGCGATAATAAAAATTGTTTTTCACTGAAATGGACATAAAAATATTATTAGTTTTTTTCTTTCGCTACCTTTTCCCATATAGAATAGACTATAACAATACGACTATTGTTCAGTGTATAGTTAAGTTGATAATATCCTACTCAAAAACTCTTGTGAGCCATATGACACAAATTTTTGCGTTGTTCCTTATTCAAAATCTAATGGCTTAAATTGAAAATGTTCACGGAACGTTTATCAAAAAACTAAGGATTCATACTGAAATAGGATTAATAAAAATCGTTTTAATCATCTTTGTTACGTAATTGTAGCCTATAAAAAAAAATAAAAAAAATTTACATCTAATTACTTAATTATGGGTCCTTCGTCCGGTAGACTTACCGAAACACTGCTAAAAAAATCTCTAAATATGTCAGAAATACAAGCGGTATATCGTTTCCAAATTGCACGCATTTAAACCCACTAATAAAAAGAAAGAACCAAAAAGTTAGGTTCTTTAGGTTAGTTTTAGAGAAAACGTCCACATATAAACTCGAAGATAAAAAGCTACAAATTAATCACCGAAAATACAAATACAGTAAGAATATCAATAAATCATAATTTCATCAAAATTTTATATCAATATAAAAATGAGCATAGGTCAAGACATTCCTGCAATATGCTATTTTAAACAAAATAACAAACCTGATTCAGCAAAAGTATTCTTTAAATGCAGTAGCAAAAGCACACTTTAATTTTAGTCAGTCGTAAACAGAACCAACAAACGATAGTTACGAATGTATATCGTGTCTCAAATGTATGCATAATATTGGTTGTCTTTGTAAATCACTTTTAAGTTGGGGATTGAAGTTTATTATATTATTAAACTATGTTTGCCCATTAAGAAGCAGATAGTTTCTTTCCCAAAAAATCTAATATCCACGTGTACTACTAATTTTTACTCAATTCATTCAACCGAATATAACATATATATATATATATATATATATATATATATATATATATATATATATATATATATATATATACATACATACATATATACATATATATATATACGAGTATATATATATATATATATATATATATATATATATATATGTTATATATATATATATATATATATATATATATATATATATATATATATATATATATATTATATATAGTCAGCATTTTCTATATGTAAAATCCTCGTTCCAGGCCTGGTTAAAAAAAATTAGGATAGGCCGAACGATGCAATGTGAGAAGGAGAATATTAATTATTTATAATTGTTTTCAGGCAGACTGGCTTGTTTACATTAAGTAGATTTAACCATACTTAAGTGACTGTTATTGATTTGTCCCAAAACCATTAATTTTAGTTATTACGACAGATATGACCATAGCTTATAAAAGTGTTTATGTAACCCTAATGAGATTTAGGTAACAGAGATATTTTGGTACGCACTATAAATTATAGTTTAGAGAGCCAAAGTAGTCGGTCAGCTTTGTTAGATGTCTGAATGCAATTGTTAATAAAAGTTATTGTTGTCGAAATTGCCCAAAAGTTTTAAATTATTTTCTTTTAAAAATAAAAGCTAACAGCTATATATATATATATATATAAATATATATATATATATATATATATATATATATATATATATATATATATATATATATATATATATATATATATATATATATATATATATATATATATATATATATATATATATATATATATATATATATACATACATATATATATATATATATATATATATATATATATATATATATATATATATATATATATATATATACATATATATATATATATATATATATATATATATATATATATATATCTACATATATATATCTACATATATATATATATATATATATATATATATATATATATATATATATATATATATATATATATGTTAGACTGACCACAAAAAAAAAATGGTTTTTTTGTATATTTTACAGGATAAAAATAGAGATAGAGGGAACAATGATCACTGATAAAATATGGACTTCATTCATTTTTAGTAATTAAAACAGAATTTGATTACTGGATTAGAACCTTAATGATTGAGCTATCTAGCGGTAATTATTTTTTATAATTCCTCTCTCAGTCTGTGTGCTTTTTAATTTTAGGCTTTCACAGGGCAAATTTGTTACATTTTGATATCTGATATGAAGATAGTTTTGTTCTATTTGGGGAAATACTATATTTAATAATGGTGGCAAGATGGTGTACTGCTTGTTATGGATATTTTTTTTCAATAAGGGCATTAATTTTATTTTTTTTTGAAATTTCGATTATCTGCTTATTTTAAGTAAAATTTTACAGATATGTAACTTCGAAAATAGAGTTAAGAGTAAAATGTTTATGCATAATTTAAACAAAAAACACCATTTAAGACTCATTTTATCTAAACATTTTCATTATCCTTTTTGTCTAGTAGGATCACTACTTTAAAAACGTATTTATCTAGTTGTCCAATAGTCACAAGTCATGACGGAAAATATGTTTTTGTTTGGTCAAATGCAAAAACAGCAATCGCTCAGAGAGTTTGAAGCAATAAAACAAATAAATACTTTTGGCATGATGCTTCAATTTTTGTTTGTTATTATCAGTCTACTAAAAAATATGTGAAATCTTTTGGTTGATCAACAACAAAGAAATTACAAAACGTTGAAATAACATATGTGTATTTGTTCCTTGGAGTTGAAGATTTAAGGTATTTAGTTTCTCGAATATATCGACCAGGTAGCTCAATTTCATCACAAATAAACTATCTCGAAACTTCTCGACTTTCGGTCGGTTTTCCTCTTCTAGCAAAATGGCGATTTCATTTCTTAATTCATAAACAGGTTGCAAACATTTCCCACGTGATGACCATCTTGCCTCGCAATAAAATAGTAACGCTGAATGTTCGGCACCCATGTCTTTACAAAGTGCAGAAAAAATTCTAGATTTTAGAAGTTTCATTTTAATATAATTTACTACGGTTACAACTGTAGTGAGCACAATATTCAGAGCAGGACTCATTTCTTTGGAAGCCAGAGTTTCTCTGTGGATCATACAATGTGTCCACACACATAGCGAAGATTTTTGTTCCACAAGTGCTTGTACACTTTGAAATCTTTCAGACATTGAATGAGCACCATCAGTACATATTCCGACGAAATTTTTCCTCTCCATATTTGCCTCGTTTATAAAATTATTTAAGATAGCAAATAATGCGAGTGATGTTGCTTTGGGTTCTATTGGTTTGCAAAAAATCGTTCTTCTACTGCTGACATACGATCACAAAATCGAACATAAGCAATGAAATGAGCATCTTTATTGCTATCTGTTGCCTCATCAAGCTGAATTGAAAACAATTTGTCACGCAACTTCCCGAAAAGCTGATGCTGTACATCTTCAGCTATATCACCAATTCGAGGGGCAACAGTATCATTTGATAGAGTTATGGATAGCAATTGTTTGGCACAATTATCTCCAAACATAGTTTCTGCAATCTCAATTGCTGCTGGCAAAACAAGCTCTTCACCAATGGTGTGAGGCTTTTTACATCTGGCTATTTTATATGAAGCTTTGTAAGAGGCAAGTAAAGCTTTTTCATTCACAGACAAAGTTTTTTTTAAAAAATGATTTCTGCTTTACATATAATTTTAATTTTAATTCGAAAAATTCTCGGGGTTTGTTAAGGTACTCACTATGAAGCGTTTCCAAATGTCGTTTAAGTTTATTTGGTTTCATGCTGTCTGTTGCCAAGATTTTTGAGCAAATAACACACAGGGGCCTTTCTTCTCCATTTACTTCAGTACTGGTAAACCCTAAATTTAAGTATTCTTGAGAATATTTTCTTGATTTTATTTTTAGAACCACGCTCGTCTGTGCACTTGTTGATGCTTCACTATCGTCTAATGTTCGCTTACGCCCACTTAAAAATTTATCCATGATTCTGTATAAATTTACTGCCGTGAATACTTAATACCTTGAATTTCAATTAACACGTAAATTACAACATACACTTTCACGATAGATCCGATAGCAGTAGAAGGATCAACTCGACTGAGACGGGCTGTAATTGAATGAGGTGCAGCATTTATACACTTTTGGCTAGACTTTCCGAATGTTCGAGATAACTAGGAACTTCTCGCGAAGCCGCTGCCGATATGTTGGGCGTGACAGAGAGCAATAGAGAGGCATCGATTTTAGTTTTGTCAACGCAGCAGATATGTGTTGCCAAATATGAATAAATTTACTTATTTTTGGTAGTTTGTAAGGTTTGTAATTAAAGTCATAGTGTGGCTTTAGCATCAAAATACTGGAAATACGCGATGCGATGAAAATTATGTTTGAAAACGGGGTCGCAAATACTGAAAGGTTGAGAAACGCTGTAGGTACAAGAAAGGCTTAAAAAACGTACATATTTATTTATTTCCAGCTATCAACATCTTTCAATACCCAATTTTAATGTAAAATTATATGTCTGAAAAAGTAAAGTAAATAACTTGACATTTTCACTATGAACAGTACTTTCCTCTTTTTTTTTATATTAGGGATTTACTAGAAAAGACCAGGAATCCTTTTTTAACTTTCGAATAGCAGCATGCTTATATATGTATTTACCTTGAGTGCTTGAATTCCAGATGTCTACACAAATATCAGCAAACGGGAATAAGGAATCTTGTCTTATCTTAGTGACAAGACCCACGTAGAATTTACATCTACAAACTCACGCACCTGTTTTTTTTTCTGTAAAAGGTAATGTTGTTGAACCAACATAGTTATATTGGAACCCTATCATCGTCACTCAAACTAATACTACTCGGAAGCAAATGTGTTTTGGCCTGATCATGTAGCAGACCTAGAAAAGAAAGCTTCTTAAGTGCTCGAAGTATTCTTTCATTCTAAAAAGCTCTATGCTCTATAATGGCTAGTAATACACTGATAAGCAAGAAAATCGACTCAAACTATTTGGCTTCATTTAACGCGGATCCTAGAATTTGGTGTTCATATATTTTTACAGACTTTAGGATCGTTTTATTCTCTTTCTATTGATATCAAAGTCCATAGCATACCTCATTCTTTTTACTGATTAAAATGGTTGAAAGGGGAAACAAGGAGAGCAAGGATTGAAAATAGGAGTAAGAGAAAGGAAAAAATTAAACAAATTTCAAATTTAACAATTAAATTTATTTATGAAAACCAAAATCGATATTTTGGATTACCCCCCTAGCCCTTATTACTGTTTCCACCCGGTTTTTCATGGAGCGGGTGAGCTTTTTCATCACTGTCTGTGGGGTTCTTCTCCACTCTTCCACCATCGCAACCTTTAAGTCCGTCAACGATACAGGGGCTAGTTTTCTAACTCGAACCCTTTTTTGAGCTCATCCCATATATGCTCGATTGGATTAAGGTCAGGACTCCTCGCAGGCCAGTCTAATGCATCGATGCAGCAGCATGTGGCCTCGCATTGCCGTGCATTAGCACGAAGCTATCGCCAACAAACCCAGAGTAAGGAACGACCTATTCTGCAGGATCTCCTCGATGTACCGGTGAGCAGTTAATCCATCACTACGAGTGACATCAGTCACGAAAACCAAATCGGTTTTCGTGACTGATCCTCACACCATGATAGAACCTCCTCTGTAGGCGACTGTTTGAGTAATGCAGCACTACGCATTGCACTTCCTAGGCCTCCTATGTAGGCACATTCGGGACTCGTCAGAGAATAAAACGGAGCGCCTTTGCTTAAAGGTCCAGTCGACATATTCTCAGGCAAATCTGAGTCACACTTGTCGATGGGCTGCTGTCAAATTGGGTCTGTTAGCTGGTCTCTTCGGAGTTAGGTCAGATGCTTTAAGTCTTCTTCTGACTGTCCAATGACTGTTTGTCGGAGCCCCTGCTGGACTTCAACGCCAGTCAAGTGACGATTCCTTAGAGACTGGAGACAGCAGATGGGCTCAGGAACAGTTGCACAGAGACTACACGTTGGCAATGCCCTTCCTGCAATAGGGCAATGACTTGTGCCGTTTCTTCCGGGGTAGTATCCATTTTCCGATGACGTAACTAGTAAGCAGATATAGCAGAGATGTTGACGGTTCAAATTCTGATAAAGGAATGACAGGAAAATGCAGTTGCATCTGTTTTTGTAGTGATGAATAGCGCGCAACGAGTACGTTGCTGAGCGATCAAAAACGGTTCTACTGAGAAAAAACCTTTTTTATCAGTAAGACTTTTTGGAAAACCAAATCTTTTTGCTACTACTAAAAAGAGTAGAAAATCAGCATGCTAATGTTACCAAAAATAATACCACTGTTTGAAAATTAAATTCAAGGATCGGTGTTAAATGAAGCAAAATCGTTTGAGTCGATTTTTTTGCTCACCACTGTATTATAAAAAGCTCAAATTAGACCAGCAATCAAATATTGCTACCCTATTTGGAGCGTTGCTCTATCTGTTAGATTCCGTCCAAAAGAGAATTATCCCTCTGATTGGGAAAACCTCAACCAAAACCTGATTTTTTTGCAAAGTTTGTTGGCTCGAGTCAGAACCACTTCCATAAAAGAGTTCGACTGATGTAGCTCACTTAATTTTTGCCAGAGTAGTAAATGCAAGAATACACGTCGCCATAATGGAGTGTAGTCGTACGAGGAACAACTTGTCACTCTTTAAAAAGTCCTTTATATAGAGAACTTCATCGCTTTGGACTGAACTGCCCAAAACTGTATTTCTCACCAAATACAATCGACATAGCTTGACCCAAAATGCTTCAACGGATTACAGAATACTTTAATACTAAAATCACTTAAGATGTCTAAATTAACAGTTCATTTAATTCTTAAGATATAGATAAGATTATGTGAACTGTAATGATCGGTGAAAAAGCATATCATTGTGCAGTCTTGAAAGGTTTGCCTGCCTCCTCCAAGAATTGCTGGTGCAACTAGCTGCTAAATTATTGTATGGTCTGTATATCCAAATCTTTGTATAACTTGTCGCTTGTAAAGCGATAAAAGAACGTTATTCTGTATCAGAGTATTTTACACAAGTGAATTAATATCTGGGAGACACAGAGTGACAATTTTTATATATCGTTTATTTGTTTCTAAGCGGATGCTTGTTACAACCTCAGTAACAAGCCCCTGACTTTACCTGTTACAGGTGCAGCCCGATTTCTTCAAACCAGCTTGTCGTAATGAAGACTGGACGTCATTGCATCAGGCCTGCCTGTTACTTCCAACTATAGAGATAGTAAGGATGGCCAGTGCAACAACAAACTGGAATGAAAGTTAGGCATCGGACAACGTCGTCGGCCGTCTTCAAAACCGATTTATAGATATATATATATATATATATATATATATATATATATATATATATATATATATACGAGTATATATATATATATATATATATATATATATATATATATATATATATGTATATATATATATATATATATATATATATATATATATATATATATATATATATATATATAACGAATAAAGAAAGAAAGCAAAAGTTGCCGTATCTAACAAAATTCTTAAATATAAAATTAGTTGGGGAACTCGGTAAAGGGCGTGATAAATGTTCACATAGTGTTCACAATTTCGGTCGTTGGTTGGGACCTTCTTCAGGGCACAAACTGAAAAGGAGAATGAGTCTACTAACTGAGAGAACTTGGGCAAAAAAATTAAATCATTCATATTATTATTAATAAACTGATGTAGAAAATATAATAAAAATATAATAGAAGATATAATAAAAGACAAAAACGATTACACGAAGAGTGCGACGTGGAGTTAACAGGACTGGCCATAATTAGCTTATAACATAAAAGCGACTAACAATCCATTAAAATAAACACTATCAACTAATACATCAAATTCAAAATATTGCATTTATAACAGGGATGTCATTGAAAACCCTGGATGCTGAAAACATTTTTAATTAGTTCACCCCAAACAACCACCTGTGGCCGGCACCATGCACGACATGACAAAAGACAGCTACCTGACAGAGATAAGGGGCTTTTTTGAAAACCTAAAACCTAGTGTTATAAACAACCGGAAGGAGAACTGGTCCACTAAAAAATGTATAAATGGTCAAAATTTATAGAATTGGAACCGAAAGAAATACCAATTGAACACACTTAAAACCGATATGGAAATTCGGATCAAAAAGCAACCGCAATTTTGAGTGAAAAGGGGGTGAGAAGGGAGGGGAAGCGAGAGAGCTAGCAAAAGAGAAATAGAAGAGGGAAAAAACAAATAACTAAATTAATATCCTATCTTTCCCTCCTCTTTTTTCTCTTTTGCTAGCTCTCTCGCTTTCCCTCCCTTCTCACCCCCTTTTTACCCAAAATTGCGGTTGCTTTTTGATCCGAATTTCCATATCGGTTTTAAGTGTGTTCAATTGGTATTTCTTTCGGTTCCAATTCTATAAATTTTGACCATTTATACATTTTTTAGTGGACCAGTTCTCCTTCCAGTTGTTTATAACATTCGGTTTTAGGTTTTCAAAAAAGTCCCTTATCTCTGTCAGGTAGCTGTCTTCTGTCAGCTGTATGTCAATCATGTCGAGCATGATGCCATCCACAGGTGGTTGTTTGGGGTGAATTAATTAAAAATGTTTTCAGCATCGAGGGTTTTCAACGACATCCCTGTTATCAATGTAATCTTTTGAATTTGATGTATTAGTTTATAGGGTTTATTTTAATGGATTGTTAGTCGCTTTTATGTTATAAGCTAATTATGGCCATTTAGGTTAACTCAACGTCGCACTCTTCATGTGACTGTTGTTGTCTTTTATTATATCTTCTATTATATTTTCTACACCAGTTTATTAATAATAATATGAATAATTTAATTTTTTTGCCCAAATTCTCTCAGTTAGTAGACTCATTCTCCTTTTCAGTTTGTGCCCTGAAGAAGGTCCCAATCAAGAACCGAAATATTGGCTAAATCAACATTGTGTGAACATTTATCATGCCTTTTGCCGAGTTCCCCAACTAATTTTATACTTAAGTATATATATATATATATATATATATATATATATATATATATATATACATATATATATATATATATACATATATATATATATATATATATATATATATATATATATATATATATATATATATATATATATATATGTATATATATATATATATATATATATATATATATATATATATATATATATATATATATATATATACATATATATATATATATATATATATATATATATATATATATATATATATATATGTACATATATATGTATATATATGTATATATATATATATATATATATATATATATATATATATATATATATATATATATATATATATATATATATGTATATATATATATATATATATATATATATATATATATATATATATATATATATATATATATATATATATATATATATATATATATATAAATATATATATATATATATATATATATATATATATATATATATATATATATATATATATATATATATATATATATATATATATATATATATATATATATATATATATATATATATATATATATATATATATATATATATATATATATATATATATATATATATATATATATACATATATATATATATATATATATATATATATATATATATGTATATATATATATATATATACATATATATATATATATATATATATATATATATATATATATATATATATGTATATATATATATATATATATATATATATATGTATATATATATATATATATATATATATATATATATATATATATATATATATACATACATATATATATATATATATATATATATATATATATATATATATATATATATATATATATCTTTCTTCTTCCTTTAGCCGTTTTCTACCCACTATCTTGCCACTCCACTTATAAGTCGCTCTCGCCACATGGCCGGCCTAGCTCCATTTCAGAGATGTTATCCGTTTCGTTATATCATCCACTTTTGTTTGTTGTCTAATCCATTTGTTAGTTTTCTTGTCCTTCAAAGTAACATTTAACATCCTCCTTTCCATTACTCGTTGGTGAACTTGTAGTTTTTCTATTATTCTTTTAGTTAAAACCCATGTCTCGGCTCCATACGTTGTAGCTGGTAAGATACATTGATTATAAATTTGGGTTTTTGATCTTTGAGGAATGTTCATATTCAGTACATATTTTCATTTTCCATATGCTGCCAATTCCATACGTATCTTTCTTTCTATTTAAAGCTGCTGGTTTTCCTTTCCTATCGTTATTATTTGTCCCAGATAGATGTACGTGTTTACTTTTTCTATTGTTGAATGTTGAATCACTATATTTTCATCATTGGTGTCTTCGTTACTCATGTACTTTGTCTTAGAGAAATTTATGTCAAGTCTCACTTTCTTTGCTTGGTGGTGGAGATCTGTAATCATCTGGATCATTTCATTCTTATTGTTTGCTATAATTACAATGTCATCTGCGAATCTCAGGTTTTTTAGCCGGTCGCCAGCTATCAGAAGGCCATTTTCGTCCCAATTCAGTTCCTTGAATACATCTTCCAAGACCATTGTAAACAACTTCGCCCTGTCTTACTCCTCTGTTCATTGGGACCTTGCTTGTCAGTTCTTGATTTACCATAACTTTAAGTGTTGCTCGTTCATATATTCTGGCTATCAGTTCGCTGTATCTGTGATCTATAGGAGCATTTCTAAGAGCTCTTATAAGAGCCCATTTTTCCACTGTATCGAAAGCCTTGCGAACATCTACAAATGTGAACCACATTAGCATATTATATTCGGTGGCCTTCTCGACTAGTATTCTCAATGTGTGCAAGTGCTCAATCGTATTGAAGCCTGATCTGAATCCAGCCTGTTCTATCGGTTGGTATAATTCCATTTTGTATTCCAGTCTGTTTGTTATGACTCGTGAGAACAACTTGTAAACTTGGGAGAGTAAGCTAATTGGCCGGTAGTTTTCTAGTTTTTCGGGGTCACCTTTGTATATTAAGATGACTATGGCGTTTTCCCAGTCTTGTGGTACATTTCCATATTTGAGGCATTCATTAAAGATCTCTTAATTCATTTATTAGGACTTCACTTCCGCATTTTAGCATTTCATGTATGTAATATCATCCTCACCCGCCGCTCTTCCACTTTTCATATGTCGTAAGGCTTTTTTAACTTCATCCATTTCTATATCACGAATTTCTTCTGAGTTGACATTAATTACTCTTTTGTCTGTTGATAAATTGTCCTTTTCAACTACGACATTTTGGACTTTTGACCTGTAGAGGTCTTGATAGAAAGTTGTAATTCTGTTCTGGAAATTTTTCTTGTCATTGATTATGTTTCCTTCTTGGTTCTTCAGTTTAATTATCTCTCTTTTACAGGCGTTTGCTCTTCTAAATACCTTTAATCTCTGTTCTTCTCTATAAGATCTTTGACCATGTTTTCTTTGTATTTGTTTATATCTTCTTTAACCGCTTTTCGTACTGTCTTATTCAATTCTACATATTCGACAGTTAATCTCTTTCCTTCGTGTATAAGTTGTCTTCGTTGTTCCAACATCCTTTTTGTTTCTTCACTGAGCTTGTGATTCTTTCGCCTAGTAGGTTGGGGAGCTATTTTTTCTGCGGTGGGCTTGAGTGTTTCAATTATTTTTCTGTTTCTTACGTTTATACTTGCTCCTGTAGTTAATGCGTTGTTATTGAGGTTGGTTGTAATCTGTTCTTTGTATTGTTCAGCGTTATCTTTTAGTGTTTGTCTGTCTGATTTATTTGTTTTCTTATCGTATAAACGTTTTCGTTCGAGAGTCAAAAAAATAGTAATCATGGGATGGTTGCTCTGACCAGCCTATGATTACTACCTGTTGTAAATCTATTTAGGACTTTCACGTCTGTTACTATGTTCTTATGTGTTGTTAGTGCATAATCAATTTCATTTCTTGTCTCACCATTAGGACTAATTCATGTCCATTTCCTCTTCTCCTTTTTCTGAAAGAAGGCGTTCATATTATGGAGTTTCTCCCTTTCCAGAAATGTCATCAGCATGTGTCCTCTGTTGTTCCTCTCTCCGAGGCCGAAATTTCCTATACAACTCTCCGCATTTTTTGTTTTCTTTCCTATCAATCCTATACAGGGTTACAGGGAAAGTCGTCCTAGATAATTAAGGACGTTATAGTTTAGGTCGTTTCTGACCGATTTGACTCTATGACATGATGTCCTAAACTTAACCGTTTTCGAGTTATTGAAGTTTAAAGTTTTTTCTAAAAAAAAACATGTTTTTTTTGCTTTTATATCGATTTTTTTTTATTAGAGGTTCTCGAGTGCGATTTTTTGGTTATTTTTAATTAGTCTGTATGTCAAGTATCAAAAATCATCAAAAAAAATTTGAACTAGTTACTAACAGTTTCAAGTGGCGACTTGTTAATGTTTCTAAATTACGAATTTTCCTACTTTAAATCAATAAAGAGAAAAAAAAAATGTATGGAAGTTATTGTGCAAATTATTTTAAAAACTTTTACGTCTTTTTAGGTATCTAAAACGATATAATATCTACTGGATCTATTGAAAATTCTAAGAAAATGAGATTTCAATAGGCCCAAATGTAGAGTAACATAATAATAGAATTTAGATACTACCAATTACCGGTTTACTACCTGCACCTTCAAACAATAAAAAGGATTGAGTAAGCATTTTTTCCGGTCGGGGTACTCTCTGTGCGAGTGACATTTTCTGTTCACTAAATATTATTGAATGATTTTTAGTCTGCTCATGCGATTCGTCCGTGGTAGATGTGCTATACCGTGCGTTTCAAAAATATCTGTGTTTCATCTTCTGACTGTGTGAATTTGCTCGTAACTGGATTTTGATCTCTGCTTGTGAATATGGCAACGTATACCAACGAGGAATATGCTGACATCCTAATGTGTTACGGATTTTGCGAAGGAGTGTCGTCGCGTGCACGTGATGAATACATACTGCGATATCCTACTCGTCGTGTACCTGATGTTAGCGTATTTGATGGAACTTATCGAAGACTACGAGAAACTGGTTCCGTACAAAGACGGCGGACTGACATGGGACGACCACGTATCTTTGACGAAGACGAAGAAAACGAAATACGACGTCTCTTTGAGGTGGACCCAACCACATCTACAAATGTTGTCGCACAACAGCTTAGTATTTCGCAGTGGAAGGTATGGTTTGTAATGCATACTGATGGGCAACACCCTTACCACTATACGCCCGTGCAAGTCATTGAAGAAGCGGATCCGTTGCGACGATTAGAATTCTGCAGATTTATGCTCAATACCGATGTCGAAGATGCATCTTTTTTTGAGAAAATACTATGGACTGACGAGTCGAAATTCGACAAAGACGGTCTTACAAACTACCACAATGCCCACTATTGGGCTTCTAAAGAGGAAGGCAACCCAAACAAAAAAAGAACGAAAGGATCACAAACAAGATTCAGCTTAAATATGTGGATGGGTATAATTTCAAATTATTTGGTTGGGCCATTCTTCCTGCCAGATAATTTGAATGGCGAGGAATAGGACAATTTTTCGCGGAACGATTTACCTAATTTGGTGGAAGACCTACCTATTGGTTTGAGACAAAACATGTACTTTCAACACGATGGCTGCCCAGCTCACTACAGAGGAAGTGTTCGTGCATGGCTCAATGACAATTACCCCAACAAATGGATTGGAAGAGGCGGACCCATACCTTGGCCGGCGAGAAGCCCAGACCTAACACTGATGGATTTTTATGTGTGGGGTCACATGAAAAGTCTCGTATACGACCAGATGACTCCTATCGAAAACATGGATGTCCTAAGACAAAAAATAATTGATGCGGCTGACGAAATGAGGCGGCACCTCACAACCAGCGTTGTGAAAAGTAATTTAAGAAAAAGAATGAGAATTTGTGTTAGAAATAGGGGCGAACCATATAGAACATGAATTATAATTAATAAAAAATATTAAATTGCAAGGTTTTTTGTTTTATTTGTGTATTTTTCGTATTTTCACCTAGAACTAAAAATTTACCTTTTGCTACCAGAGCCCGCTTTAGGTGTCATTCTGTGAACAGTTTTTCCTATTAAACTCCTAGTATTATACCTTTTTTGATAGCTAAAAAGACGTAAAAGTTTTTAAAATAATTTGCAGAATAACTTCCATACATTGTTTTTCTCTTTATTGATTTAAAGTAGGAAACACTTGGTAAAAATTCGTAATTTAGAAACATTAACAAGCCGCCATTTGAAACTGTTAGTAACTAGTTCAAATTTTTTTGATGATTTTTGATACTTGACATACAGTCTAACTAAGATAACCAAAAAAATCGCACTCGAGAACCTCTAATAAAAAAAAATCTTGTTTTTTTAGAAAATCTTTAAAGTTCAATATCTCGAAAACGGTTAAGTTTAGGACATCATGTCATAGAGTCAAATCGGTCAGAAACGACCTAAACTATAACGTCCTTAATTATCTAGGACGAATTTCCCTGTAACCCTGTATATATATATATATATATATATATATATATATATATATATATATATATATATATATATATATATATATATATATATATATGATTTGATCCTGAAAGTCCTCGGGCACTTAAGTAAATAGTCTTGATGACTGAAGACTCATAAAACGCTTATAATATACCGAATTTCTTCCTATGTTCAATTTTGTCAAAGGAACTATTCATAGTTTTAGTGTCGTGTAGATGCAAGTAGGTAAAAAAATAACTCGTAGTAATAGTTACTTGATACAATTAAACGTGCCCAAATTATGGCCTGAAAAAGTTGCCTTAATGTTCGAAGATATTATAGATGGTTGGCCTTGAAAACTAACTAATTTATTATTTTTGGGAATGGCAAAGCTCAAGAATATAAAAAAATTACCATTAAGAAAAATAAATAGACAAGGTTGGAAAACCAGGGTGTAACGTCATTATTTGAAATAGGATCTTTCCATCAAATTTTGTGCTACATTAGGATTTTTTGCTATAGCGAGTTCGGTGAGAAAAGCCTAGAAGGATCGAATTTTCGTTCATCATTTAAATTATAACTAACATGCTTACGAAAATAAACCAATATTTCTTTTTTTCGTCTTAAATAACAAAATTGTGATAAATGCCATTTTTATAAGAAGAAATTCTATTTTAAACAGATACCTTACTCGCCAATGTAAGTTCTGATAGGATGGTAATAATATGAGATATTTCAGGAATTTGACCCGATTTGCAGAAGGTACTAATCCTGGTACTTCATACGGCTGAAGAAGTTCCGCTATCTGTGCCATAGCATTATTAGTATAGTAATGTTTAATTGCAGTTACCTTAACTTCTTAGTACATTAACTAATATTACACTTGTTGTTATAGATAACAGATAATTTTAGATCATTAGTCTAGTTAATAAGTCACTAAGTGGTGTTACCAGATATGCCAGTCATTTTATTACATATTCCAGCAAGTACACAGCTTAATTTGAATATTATGTTGGATGATTGATGTGCTAAGTTAGATAAAAAATATTAAAAGGAATTTCCAATTTTGTTATGGTGGGTAAAACTCGTATTCATTCACACAGTCAACGTATTGCTTTTATAAATCCCGGATTTTTATCAATCTTCCTTTCCATGCTATATAAAGGTATAAATGAATTATTTGAAGAGTAGCTAAATTTGCTTAGCTTAGCACAGATGGAAAGTAAATTATGGATATTTGCATACTTTAAGATTGTCATCATAATTAAGGCGCTTTACATAGGGGTATTTCAGCATTTTAGGAGGCCATAAATCGATTTTCTAAAACTTGTCCCAGGTAGAAAAGAATTTGCTACCTTACAATGTTGAATAAACATAGAACAATAGAGGACCCCTATTTTATAGCGCGCGCGCCGGAGTCTCAGTCGAAATTTGATCGTCGCTCTGAGTGTTTGTTTCTCTTCTCGGCATTCGTTACAAAATAGTTACTTACAAAAGTGATTTTTCTTGTTTAGTGTTTATCTTGAAGAAAATTGTGATGGATTTGAATATTACAGGTAATAGCGCATACATATTAATCATTTTTATATATTTTTTTTAATAATTAGTAATGTTTTGAAGGTAGAAAATGTTGCTCGAAATTCTTCTACGAAAATCCGTTTTTCGATATTTAAATATTTGTTATACTTCAGGGTGCGTTCCAGTGATTTTATTGGTTTTAACAGAAAAAAGAGTATTTCCTCTAATTAAATATATCAATATTAGCCGTGAAATGTAGGTTTTCATCGTCTTTAAATCAAACGGTGAAAACCACGTGGTATTTAGTATTTATTTATTTTTTTAATTTAAACAGTGTTTGTTTTGTTCTAGGAACTAAGGGTACTTCAGGTGCTCGTGTAGTAACGCGTAGATAGTTTTTGACGAAATGCAGGAACAAAACTTAAAGAAAAATTAATATATCTTGAGAGATATATTTTATCGTAAAATGAATATTCTGATGAGCAAAGGAAGGAAGTGAAGCATAAGTTCTCCTATTTAAAGTTACAATTCAAGAAAACGTGAACAAGAGCGCATAATACTAACAGCAGTTAATTAGTGTTCAAATTTTACAGTCGTCCATGGCACTGAAGAGATTTTGCAAGCTTATTTTTTTAAATGCTGTATCCTCCTCGTTATCTCAAACATGCGCAGTATTACCGCGAAGGAATTACACTTTCACACCACGGCAGAATTGCAATAAGATAAAGCAAAAGTAAGGTTAGGTTAGTGTTCATCTTCTATAAACTTAGGGGAGCTGAAAAACCCTTATGTGCGCTTTTTCATTGTTGGCAGTTTGTTGAATAGTAGAAAAATTAAAACTTTTTAAAACTTCTAAAAACAATAATACTAATAATAAGAATGACTTATCTGACTGTTGCTAGAAGTCTGAACAAATACGAAGTGACTATATGGCCCGTCATCCAAAATCTTTCGAACCAGAAATTACGAGACTACGTAGCATAACTTCGAAAATTCATTTACGCTCAAAAGCCTGGAGAAGACCAGAGAGTGGATTATCCTGAAGAAATATTTCCGGTAAATCTTCGTTACGCGGGCCTTTCAGAAAAAGTTTTTTTTTTGGAATAGGCTCAAAAAGATCTAATTTTTAAAAACTTACGAGAAAATATCGAGGGAAGGCCGTTTTTGCACTTTTTTTTGCATATGAACATTGATACGTAAGCGTACGAAAATCTACTATGCTATTGACACCCACTGATCGAAACTACTCGGGAGAACTCAGTTCCTTTGTGCACCGAGATGATTATGGTACATTTGGAGTCATAGTAAAATTCCAACCAATAAGGAACTTTGATGTGAAATTTTCTTTGCGGAAAACAACAAGAAAAGAACAAATCACAAGCTTTTTTTTAAAATAGGCATTAAATGATCTAATTTTGGAAGACTGACGAGAAAAAATCGAGGTAAGACTATTTTTGCTAACCTGAAGTAACTCTGGTCTCCAGCCACTAATATAGTGCGTATATCATTTTTTCACATTAAGGTGGGACATTTTTTTTTTTTTCATTATTTAATGCATTTTGTAATTGCTGATTATTTTATTCAGGTTAGTTTCAGTTAGTTTAGGTTAACAAAAATGGTTACCTTCCGATTTTTTCTTATAAATTGTTAAAATTTAGGCCATTTTAAGCCTATTTTAAAAAAATCTTCCTTTTTCGGAAAAGCCTGCGTACCGAAATTCTACCAAAAAAAAAGACAGTAAACATTTTTGTGATTAGATTATAACTGAAAAAAATTTAATAATTTTTGAAAAGATTATGCTGACCTCTACATTTCACCTATTAATGTGAACAGAGCCTATTCTTCCGAAAACAACTGACAGTTTGGATCAGTGGTTCTCAACAGTTGTCAGTGATATAAGTTAATTTTTATTTATCAAGAAAAGTGCAAAAACGGCTTCCCCCGATATTTTCTAGTAAGTCTTTCAAAATTAGACCATTTTAAGCCTATTCCAAAAAAAAACCTTTTTCTGAAAAGCCCGCGTAACGAAGTTTTACCGTCTTTCCTTTAAGCAACGATGTTGAACTCTACCAACGAAAGGTCGAAATTCGTGGAAAAATAAATTCTGTTTTTGGGAAGATTGCTAGCCTGTCTAACCTATCAAAATACTTAAAAAAGTAAGTTATATCGCATATTTAAGAAAGGAACCAAATTATTCCATCTAACATATACCTAAATTTAAAACATTGCCATCTATAAAAGTTGTAACTGCATTCCAGAAAGACATCTATTAGACAAAACAAAACATCAAATACCCTCTCTAGATTGCTTCGAAACCAACTGCATACAGTTACAACAGCAGAACGAAGTTAATCTGACGATCACAAAGGAAACACCCACGAACATCTAGCTAGAATATTTAGTTCCTGGTTGAATGAGGCACAACCAATTCCGAGGGGGTTTTTCGAAGGCAGAACGTTAATTATTCCAAAAGAGAACGACTTAATCAAATCACCAAACTATAAACTGATCGCGTGCTTAAACTCTTTACTCGTATGAACTACAACAGATTACATATTGCGATTGATCGGTTGCTTAAGACGCCAGGAAACAGCGTGGAAGAAAAAATGATCTGAAGGTTGCAAGAATAATCTTTTGGTTGATAAACATATCACTCAGAACGTGCAATACAAAAGAACTTTGTCCACGACATATCTCACGAACGTACCTCCTTTATACAACGTGTAATATTACTTTGAAAAACTAAATTCATCACTACCATCGGGTACTCAAAAGGTAGAAACTGAGCCGGTGATTTTTAAAACCCATTTTTAATGTGTCCTCTGCTGCTACCTCTTTCACTTGCTCCACATCAAACCCGTTATAACTGTGATCCACTATGAAATCACAGACATAAGGTCACTTATCTATTGGATATGAATGATTTGAATTTTGTGGTGCTTCAAAACAAGATCTAAATCAATTACTTAGAGTAAGCGAAGAATACATATGAGATATTGGTAAGGATATTGAATTGGATATATGTGCCATTATAAAGGTCGGTATCATGATAAGCTAGAGAATATGCAGTTATTAAATGGAAACATTCGACATCATTTAATTGCCGAGAAAACTTACAACTTTCTAGACAAGGCACGATGTTACATGCAGGATACAGTAACTATCAAAACCGTCCTGCGCAGCAACAATAGGAAATGACGAAAAATGATCTGCTTATCTCTCAGGACATAATAAAATTGTGACTAACGGTATGCTGACTAGAGATGTCAATATTGTAACTACCGGATACAAAGTACCCGTTGCTGGTCCGGATTCGAAGTATGGGGTAGTCGACAATAAATGTACCCGGTACCAGGTATCTACACACTGATGGCTGGTAACGGGGTCTGCGGCCAACCAAACTGAAACTACCAATGCCATACCGATAGCGGCAAATACCTACTCGTCTCCATGACATACTCGTATATCTCATCTTCATCGGTGGCGTGAGGTTTCGGTAAATTCGATATCAATATTAATGATTGACAAGAATGGATGCGTGTATACAATTATAAATTATATGTACAGGGTGGTCCAAATTGGACACTTTTAAAGGTAAACCCCTTTATCTAAAGGAGATAAACGAAAACTGATGTCGGTTTCTGAGGCTCATTTTTTATGATAAACTCAATGGTGAAAACCGCATATCGATATCTAGTACCGTTTCAGATTTACAGGGTGTTTTTCGAAAATCTACATTCTGGAGAAATGTTTGTAATTCTTTTCCTATTGAAAATTTTTGATTTCTGTAAAAACATTCTCAAAGCACTTTTTCACTTGGATTTCAACAGTGTAAGTTACATTTTTTACAACTAATATTTTAATAGTTATTAACGCAAAAATATATTTTTTAAATGGGATACCCTGTTATCCGAATAGAGCTTTAAATTACCATTCTAAAAATATAGCACACTTTATATTTTGCTTAAATCTACTTCAAAATATAAAGGTTTTCAGTTTTTACGCGAGTTTTAAATGCACATTTTGTGAAGTGGGCTTGGAGGGAGCGGCCATATGGTTGAATTCAATCGTTTACTCGTAGTTGTCAAATTTTACTTCAAGATCAGTTATTGAATTGTGTAAATCGCAATGAAGTTTGAAAATTACGAAAAATGGGATATGATAGTGTGTTTCATACAAACCGGCGAAAATTCGGAAGCGGCAATTAATTTTTACCACGAACGGTATTCAGAGAGGCGTCAACCCTTCAAGGATATATTCGCTGGATTGCGACATAACCTAGTTAATAGTGGCCAGTTTGAAAACAAATACTCAAAAGTACCGATACTTGACATCACTAATGCTGACTGTACCGGTGCCTCTTTGCTACTCTACAGTGACAAAGTAAACAAAAAAAATCTGCGATAACCGGAACTTGCATAGAAGAAATCATGCACACGAATCAAAGCTTCTATCCTTTCATATTACCAAGATAGAACTTTTTTTTTATGGGTCTAGCACATGTGCTGGAGGGAAATCCCTAAAGCGCTACAGGAGCGACACTGTGCGGGAAAAGCGATTCACGTCGTTCTTTAATCGCTTTAAATTGTAGTCGGTGTGAAAGACAGTTCTGGGAAAATTATTCCACAGAGGGATGATGTTCTCCATATAAATGACTGCTTGAAAAGCGTTGTACGATGAGTAACAAACTGCACCGCATACGGATAGCGGGCTACATCCTTCTAACACTTTCCATGAAAATACTTGTAGAATAGACTCAAGTCGCCAACTTTCTTCGATGCTCCAACGAACCAAGGTCGCCAGTTAGTTCCGGGTCTCCAATCAGACGAGCAACTCTCCTCTGAATAGAATCCAACAAATGCACTATATGTGGGGGAGCAGAGCCCCAAACATGGGAGCAGTATTCCATAGTTGGTCGAATTTGAACTTTGCAAAGAAATAACAGTTTCTGTGGAGTATAAAGCTTTCTGATTCGAAATAATATTCCCAACTTTTGAGAAGGTCTCCTTGCTATGCCTGCAACATATTTATGCCAGGACATATTTGCTCTCAAATTAAAGCCCAACAAATTGAGTGACGATGTTAGAGAAATGGAGTGCCCCGACATAACTATGTCAGCATCGTTAACTTTTTTAGGAACAACTGCTGCCTGGGTTTTTGTAGCGTTAAATTCTACTTGGTTACTGTCAGCTCAAGATAAAATTTCTTGCAGGTCATTGTTAAGTTGAATGACTTCCTGCTGTCTGCGGATATTCGTCTGAGCAGCCAATGTCCGAGCGTTCAAAGTGAATGAAGAGATAAGCGTACTGTCATCTGCAAAGCTGTAGATTGGATCCCCGGTCTTTTCAGCAGATCTTTAATGTAAATGAGAAAGATAGGAGGAGACAGTATGGAGCCTTGGGCACACTGGCGTTGATAGTGAAGGGGTTAGAAAGAAATCCGTCGACTGTCAGTCGTATAGAACGCTCTCTGAGGAAACATAAGGGCCACAAACAGAAATGTTCAGACATACCAGAAGAGCTTAGCTTAGCCAACAATCCATGGGGCCAAATACGGTCGAATGCCTTGGATATATTAAAAGCAACCGCTCGAGATTCTCCAAAGTGTTCAATTGCGTTGTTCTAAACATGTGTTACATAATTCAGAAGATCTCCTGTTGATCTATGTTTACGAGAGCCATATTGATGGTCGCTAATAATGTTGAATCCTTCAAGATATTTTAGAAGAGGCTGATTGATAGTCTTTTCCACGACTTTCGATATTAGTGAAAGTAGTGCGACCGGTCGGTAGTTATTTGGCAAGGTCTTCTTGACTTTTTTATTTTTTAATGTTTCTTCAACCCTTTGAAAGTACTCTCCTTAAGCTGCAATGGCCAGGCCGTCGGCGTACAGAAAATGTTTCGTATCGTTAAGGATTGGCTGGTCAATGGCTGGTTATATGGTGATAAGACACTTCCTTGGAGGAGTCCGTTTCTTTGGCATCTCTACCTGCTCTTCTTGCCATCCTTACTAACATACAATCTTCGATTCTGAAAGGTTGATTCGATTGCCTTCATCAGCTCGTAGTCCCTAGTGACTTCGTAAACTTTGGTTATAAGTTTTCTTTGGTTCACCGTATCATACGCTGCTGATAGGTCCTCAAAAGTGACTCCGGTTATGTTCCTTTCATCAAAACCCCTTTCTATGTATTCTATTAGTGCCAAAACCTGATCAGTGCATAATCTCCCTGGCCTAAATCCCCCCTTGTAGCGGAATGAGTTTTTAGTCAACATATATTTCGAATCTTTTGAGAATTAACCTCTCATAAAGTTTAAACAGGTGGCACAGGACTGAGATAGGTTTGTAGCTCTTAAGACGATTTGAATCTTTACCAAGTTTCAATAAGGCCATAATTTTTGCTATTCTTCGTGACTTCGAGATTTATTTAGTCAGGTAGCATGTATTATACAGTTCTAGAAGCCACGGAGGACAAAGAAGGAGCCTTCACGTAAGCTATGAAAGACACGACCAAAGACTGCGGACGTCCCCTGAAAACACCTCTTAGAGACGGCTAATCCTTCCACAACCAAATCCTATCCTATATCAGCGTACCCAATTCACTCTATATCCTCGTACACCCATCATCATAATGCAGCGTTGCTTATCATATGTTACGACATTAGTACGGGTATTGATGACATTTTCAGGCTGCCGTATCTTGAGAGAGAGATCAAACCAAATGTAGAAATGACAGGTGCCGCATTTACTGACACAATCAAGAAAAAAGATTTTTATAATTGGTTTTTCGACACCTGCTGAAACAAATCTAGCAATCAAAGAGGGGGACAAACGTTCTAAGTACAAAGAGTTAAACTACTAACTTTGCGCTCTGTTCTGGAATAATGGTGATCCCGATATCGGAGTTTTAGGAGGAATAAGGAACACTTACAGTGACTCACAGCTTAAATGATGCAGTCGCTATAAGAAAAGACTAACTGGTCTCAGTGCCTCTTTATTTATTTGGAAAAAAACAACTTATTGAAATTAAATTAGTAAAGAGTCTTCTAAAAAAGTATGAATTACTTTTTGTCTTAAATATGCCTTACTTAATTAACAATAAATAATTAATTAAATTGTATGCGATTTTAAGGTCACAGCTTAAATGATGCAAAATTCAATATACCAAAATTATTAGAGAAAACAAACTGTAGCATTTGAAATAAGCCTGCTAATATTTGGTCGGGCCTCCCTCATTATCAATAACGGCTTGTAATCTTCTGAACATTGATTCAACTAACTTTCTAGTATACTCCGGGGAAATAGTGTTCCATGCTTCAGTAATTTTTACTTTTAATTCTGTTTTATTTGATATTAGGGCACTATTTACTTTATTTTTTAATGTCAGCCACAAATTTTCAATTACATTTAAGTCTGGTGACTGGACTGGTGTTTTAGTAACATTTGGACAGTTATAAAGCAACCAACTGCGGACTCGAAATGACGTGTGCTTTGGATCATTGTCGTGATAGAACCGATAATTGTTTTCAATATCTAATTTTTGGGCACTAGCGACGAGATGCTGCCTTAGTATATCCAAGTACACACAATGGTTCATATTCCCTTCGACGAAATACATGTTACCTACTCCTGCAGATGATATACACCCTCAAAACATCACTCCACCTCCACCTCCACCGTGCTTTACCGTAGCTTTCATATTTTTCAATTTTAATTCTTCGTTAGGCTTTCTCCACACTTATATTTTTCCATCGGACCCAAATAAGTTTATTTTGGTCTCATCAGCAAATATTACAGAATTCCAGAAGTTCAAGTCTTTATTGATATGCTCTCTGGCAAATTCCAATCTCACGCGTCTATTTTTTTGGCTAATGAAAGGCTTATTTCTAGCAGTTCGACCATGTAAATTATTATTTCGCAAGATCCGTCGAACTGTTTCGGGGTTACACCTTTTTCCAAACTGTCTTTCCACCTCGGCGCACAACTTTGGCGCACTTTTTTTTGGATTATTTGATACCTCTCTTAAAATCCATCTTTCTTCACGTTCATTGAAGATCTTATTTGGAGCCAACCTTGACTTATTCTCGACTCTATTTTCATTCCGGTAACGTTCAATGATATGCTGAACAGTTGACGGACATTTATTTACCATTTTGGCTGTCTCTTTGGCTGTATCCATTCCTGTAATGAGTAATAATTAAATTTCTCTCAGAAATTGTAGTTCGACGACCCATTCTTAAACAATTTCGTTTTATTGAACGAAAAAATGTCAAACTAAACAAAAAACAATTGCCCTAAGAAATTAAAGCAACGCCGCCTTCGTAAATTTCAAAATGCGATAAGTTTTGACCCCTGTTGTTATTTTGCATCATTTAAGCTGTGACGTTAAAATTGCATATGATTTGATTAATTATTTATTGTTAATTAAGTAAGGCATATTTAAGACAAAAAGTAATTCATACTTTTTTAGAACACTCTTTACTAATTTAATTTCAATAAGTTGTTTTTTCCAAATAAATAAAGAGGCGCTGAGACCAGTTAGTCTTTTCTTATAGCGACTGCATCATTTAGGCTGTGAGTCACTGTAACTAAAAAATCCGAAGAAGATACCAGATATCATAGAGTCGCAAAGGTTACGGACAAACTATACTAAGCAATGTATAAGTATTAAAATGTTCGACATAAGGGTATAAGATATATTCACAACCATATAACATAATAACGGCTGATACTTGAAGAATATAACCATATTTGTGCAGAATGAAAATAGTTCAAAAAGTAATTGTGGTAGCGCGAGAAAGAAGTACTACGAGTATTAATAACTAGTTAGCTTAGACCACTACCCATTGTTAAAGACAAATGTGGTTGCCACAGATAGTAGCTTGATATTTAGTGAATACGTACACAAAGTTTGGTAGTCCAGATTTTATTGGGCTATTTGCAGTGAATTTTTTCAAAAGATATGATCGACAAAAACTGTGATTTTAGTAAAAAGGAATATCCATCGGCAATAGAGTCCCTCTTTTAGAAAGAACTGTCCGCTAAAGAAAATTTATGACGACATATGCCACTATCAAAATTTAAGCTGTAAATTTTAATAGTGATAAACACCGTGCTGGAAGACCAGTTTCTGTGTTTACCCTAGAGAATATTGAGGCTGTACATGAAATAATTTTGGAAAATCGATTAATTCGACTGAAACATATAGCAGACCCTCTGAACATGTCATACGAACGTGTTAGCCATTCTAATTTGGATATGAGGAAATTACCAGCTAAATGGATCCCTAAATATCTGAACACCGGCCAAAAACAACTGATAATCGCAACATCTAAGTTAATTTGCAGCCGTTTTGAAGAGAATTGATCTAACTTTTTTGGATTGAATGGTAACTATGGATTAAATTTAGGTCTATCATTATGATCCAGAAAATTAGGAACAGTCGAAGCACTCTAAATATGCTAGCTTACCTTGCCCCAAGACGTTTCGTTTGCAAAAATCAGCAGGAAAATTTCTTAGTTCCAATTTTTGGGTATTATTTGGAATACCAGTGACTGGAAAATATTATTATTCATCTTTGATTAAACTTTACCAAAAAATTATAGAAAAGTGGTAGTGTTTTGCAAGACAATGCACCTACTATTAAATCGTTGTTGCTTCTGTAAAAAATACATAAATCAGGCTTTGAACCGACTAGTCATCCCTCATATTCCCCTGAATTAGCTCCTTCGGATTACTATAGAAGTTAAGTTCAATAAACAATTTATGTTTTTGAAAAATATTTGACACATTCCTGATGATTTATAGATCGCAAGATCCACACTTCAGAAGTTACCCAAAATGTTCTTTGTATTTGCCGGACCATCCCAAGACCTATTTTGAGTACTGAACTTACCATATTTGGGAAGTAACCATTATTTACGGCAATTTGTTTTTAAAATTGTAATTCTTTATTGAAATCATTTTCAGAGAGAGGAACACTCACTAGCCTATGTACCATACTGTGATATGCTGCAAATTTGTGTTGTTTTGGGTGCTTTGAAATGTTGTGTATTGTTGTGTCTGTGCGTGATGGTTTGTGAAATATTGAAAATTTGTGTTTGTTGTTATCCCTTGATATAGTAAGATCTGGGAAATTAAGTCAATTATTTTCCTCTATTTCCATTGTAAGTGTTATATTTTTGTGGATGGTATTGATATGATTAAAAAATATATTGAATTGCCTATCCTTGTCATTGAAACAAACTAAAATGTCGTCTACATAACGATAGCAGTATAGTAAAGATTTGTACGTATCATGTTTTTGAATTATATTTTCGATGTTATTCATAATAATTTCTAACAAGAGTGGGCTTAAGAGTCTTCCCATTATAAGTCCTTCTGGTCTATTGTAGATAGAATTATTAAATATAAAATAATTCTGATTCAGACATGTTTTTAGTAGGTTGAAAATATCTTGTTTTATAATGATTTTGTACATCAAATAATACTAACTTGGAAGAATTATATTTGAAATTCGAGTGGGAAGCTCGAGAAGGTGCGCTTCTGCAATTAAGTGTCAGCCATGCTGGCCGCTTTGTTTTGGAAAGACTTTAAATAAGTCAACGACAGAGCGCAATACCATCTACTTTGGCGTATATATATATGGAACAAACTCGATTCGATTCTAATCAACATGGGAACACCTATATATCTATATGAGAATACAAATGGCAAAGTTAAACTGAATAATTATTTTTCCGATCCTTTTAACGTAGAAGTCGGCGTCAGGCAGGGACGTATTCTGTCACCCTCACTTTTTAACATATATAGTGAACATATCATGAGGTCTGTTTTGGATGGCTGGAGTGGGGGTGTGACAATCGGTGAAAAAAAGCTAAGTAACCTTAGATATGCGGATGATACTGTTAGACTTACAACTTCAATACAGGACTTAGAATTAATTATGAAGCGTCTGGGAATCACTAGCAAAAACTATGGATTGAGAATTAATAGAGCCAAAACCAAAGTAATAATGAAGATCTGACAAACATAAATGAAATTGCTGATCTCACTGTTCTAGACCATTTCAGCTATTTACGATCCCCCGTAAGAAGACGTTTGGCTATGGCTAGAAACTCGTTGATCAAACTCACTAAAATCTGGAAAGATCCAACGGTCACAAAATCACAAAGTATAGCAACTTACGCATCGGAAACCATTAAACAAGCTGACAAAAGATGAATCGATGCGTTTGAGATGTGGGTATATCGAAGAGTATATTGAAGAATCCTCCGATTATCATATACCGAACCCCATACTAATGTATCTATTCTTGAAGAGCTTAGTATAAATGACCGACTTTCAAATAGAATTAGTAGACAGTACCTGAAATATTTTGATCACATTATAAAAAAAATAGATGCCATGGAGAAGCTTGTAGTAACAGGGAAGGTAGAAGATCAAGGGAACGGTCTCCAACGAGATGATCCCACCAAGTAATTATACTAGTGCATACCCATACCCTTGGTATGGGTATGCACGAGTCAAGTCGCAGCAACTGCATAGTGTCACCGATACTCCTATTGCAGTGAAAGGATTGATATATATATATATATATATATATATATATATATATATATATATATATATATATATATATATATATATATATATATATATATATATGTATATATATATATATATATATATATATATATATATATATATATATATATATGTATGTATAATATATATATATATATATATATATATATATATATATATATATGTATGTATATATATATATATATATATATATATATATATATATATATATATATATATATATAAAATGCAACGTGTCGCTGTCTGTCTGTCAGTCCGTTAGTGCGCTTATCACTAGAGAACCATTTATCTGATTTACGTGTTTTTTTTTAAAGATACATATATGGCCAGGTTATAGGCTATATTTTATTACGTTAGATAGCATAAGGAATAAGCAGTGACGATAATAGTGAAACAAGTCGGTAAAAAGATTGCCGCTAGCGCGTTTCCTTGCAATACACTGCCTAAACCATTAAATATGGAACAATATCATGTAGCAAAGAATATCTATAATCTATAATATATATAAAATGCAACGTCTGTCTGTCTGGCTGTATGTCTGTCTGTCTGTTAGAGTGCTTATCACTCGAGAACCACTTATCCGATTTACGTGATTTTTTTTTCATTCTTACATACGTTATCTGGCTAGGTTATAGCCATGGAACCAAATAGCATGATGAGGCACCTGAATACAAAAAATTCCGGAGGTAAAATAGCCTCCCGTTCGGATCTCCGGATGGGGGCTGGTTCAGGGGCGTCGATATGTAGAGATTAGAATTTCAAAATGGATTTTTGCAACATACGAGGTTTAAACTCGAATATAAATTTAGTGCACCAACATCTGCAATCAAATAAACCTCATTTACTCGCTCTCTGTGAAACCAAGGTCAGTTCATCGACCAGCACAGTCAACTATCTTTATCCTGGGTACAACTTCTATTCCCGATTTAGGCGTAACTTTGGAATCTGTCTTTTTGTCAGCAGCGACCTCTCTTGCCAACGAAAAGAGGCTCTGTAGCCCCCAAACTTTGATGTTATGTGGTTAAAAATAACGACTCAACCAACCACAAGGTTCATCTGTATCCGCTATCGACCAGCAAGTGATACTAACTTTAGAACACTTTTCGCTTCTCTTGCAGACACCATCGATCATTTACAAATTAACTATCCAAATGCCGAAATTGCCATCCTGGGCGACTTTAATGTCCACAACATCAACTGGCTTAAATAGTCCAATACTACCGACGAACAAGGTCGTGATGCCGAATCATTTTCAATCGGTTGTGGCTTAACTCAGCTTATTGACGAACCAACACGAATCCCTGATCAAGACGGGGATTTTGCCAGTTTTCTTAATCTGTTTTTAACCACCAATCCGGAGATTTATACGATCAGCGTAAATCCGCCGTTAGGTTCTTCCAACCATTAACTACTTTCGACATCGAGTATCCTACCAATCAGTGACAGAGAGGCGCCCAAACCACGCAAGATTTGGCATTACAAATCTGCTAAATGGGAAGATCTCATGGAATATTTTTGATCTTTCTCTTGGTTAGACGTTTATTTTCGATCCGACTATCCATCTGACTGTGCCAGGGAGGTTTCCGATGTTATTTTGGCCGTTATGAAGGCTTACATCCCTTTTTCGAAGAAATGCTCCTCCAACGGCTAGCCTTAGTTTGACCGAAAATGCAAAGAAGCTGTTGCTTCTAAATATCTTGTATACCGACAATGGCGTGAAAATCCTAACACCATAAATCGTAACACCTTTGTTCGTACCAGGAACAGATGCAAAGAAATAATCGACGAAACCAAGGAGGCACATAATCAACGGATTAGAAACAAACTTCTCGCTTGCCCCAACAATTCCAGTCCACCATACCACCACTCACACGGCCAGATAATTCTATTGCAACGACACCTGTTGAAAAAGCGAACTTGTTGGCTGAACTCTTTGCTTCACATTCTACTGTCGATTTCTAGGGAAAAACACCACCTACTATTCCCACAGTACAGTCAAGGATGACCGATATGGTCTTTAGACAACGTATAATAAAACGTATTTTGATGAAGCTAGACACCAAAAAGGCTTCTGGCGCTGACGGAATACCTGCCATAGTTCTCAAAAACTGTACGAAGGAACTAATACCAGTTTTCTGTAGACTTTTCAACCTATCCTACAGAAAGGGAATATTTCCTTCCTGCTGGAAATGTGCCACAGTACAGCTGATACCTAAAAAAGGCAAGAAGACCTTGCCAAATAACTACTGACCAATCACACTGCTTTCAATAATATCGGAAGTCATGGAAAAGGCTATCAATCAGCATCTTCTAAAATATCTTGAAGGATTCAACATTATTAGTGATCACCAATATGGCTTTCGTAAAAATAGATCAAAAGGAGATCTTCTGACTTATGTAACACATGTTTGGTACAACGCAATTGAACACTTTGGAGAATCTCGAGCGGTTGCTCTTGACATATCCAAGGCATTCGACCGTGTTTGGCACGATGGGCTGTTGGCCAAGCTACGTTCTTATGGTATGTCTGAAAAGTTCTGTTTGTGGTTCTCATGTTTCCTCAGAGAGCATTCTTTACGAGTGGCGGTCGACGGATGTCTTTCTAACACCTTCACTATCAACGCTGATGTACCCCGATACTCCATAGTGTCTCCTACTCTCTTTCTCATTTATATTAACGATCTGCTGGAAAAGACCGAGAATCCAATCTGCAGCTTTACAGATGACAGTACACTTATCTCTTCATTCACTTTGAACGCTCGGATATCGGCTACTCAGACGAATATCGGCAGACAGCAGGAAGTCATCCAACTTAACAAAAACCAGGAAGAAATTCTATCTTGGGGTGACAGTAACCAAGTGGAATTTAACGCTACAAAAACCCAGGCGGCAGTTTTTTCTAAAAAAGTTAACGTTGCTGACCCCGACATAGTTATGTCGGTGCACTCCATTCCTCTAACACCGTCACTCAATTTGTTGGGCGTTAATTTGGGAGCAAATATGTCCTGGCATGAACATGTTGCAGGAATAGCAAGGACCGCTTCTCAAAAGTTTGGAATATTATTTCGAACCAGAAAGCTTTACACTCCACAACAACTGTTAATTCTTTACAAAGCTCAAATTCGACCAACTATGGAATACGGCTCTCATATTTGGGGCTCCGCTCCCAAACATACACTGCATTTGTTGGATTCTGTTCAGAGAAATGCTGTTCGTCTGATTGGAGACCCGGAACTGAAGGGCGGCCTTGATTCGTTGGAACATCGAAGAACGGTTGGCCACTTGAGCCTATTCTACAAGTATTTTCATGGAATGTGTTCGAAGGATGTGGCCCGCTTAATTCCTTCCAGGGCAGTGCATGTTAGAAGAACACGTCGCGCTAATACTTCACATCCGTATGAGGTTCAGCTTGTTACTCCTCGTACAACGCTTTTCAAGCAGTCATTTATATGGAGAACATCATCCCTTTGGAATGATTTGCCCAGGACTGTGTTTCCCACACACGAGTACAATTTACAGCGATTCAAGAACAACATGAATCGCTTTCTCCGCACACGTGTCACTCTTGTAGCGCTTTAGGGACTTCCCTGTAGCACGTGTGCTAGACCCATAAAAAAAAACTTTATTATGTTAGGTAACATAAGGAACAAGTAGTGACTACAATTGTGAATCAAGTCCGAAAAAAGTTTGCCGCTAGCGCTCTCCCTTGCAATACGCTGCCTAAACCGTTAAATATAGAACAATATCACGTAGTAAAGAATATAATATATAAAATGCAACGTCTCTCTGTCTGTCGGTCTGTCCGTTAGTGCACTTATCACGCGAGAACCACTTATCCGATTTACGTGTTTTTTTTTTTAATTCATGAATATGTTCATTGGCCAGGTTATATAATAATAATAATAACCTATATCTATAATATATATAAAATGCAACGTCCCTCTGTCTCTCTGTCTATCCGTTAGTGCGCTTATCCCTCGAGAACCACTTATACGGTTTACGTGATTTTTTTCTACTTCATACATATGTTCTCTGACCAGGTTATAGATATATATTTTATTACGTTAGGTAACATAAGGAATAAGTAGTGACGATAATAGTGAATCAAGTCGGAAAAAAGTTTGCCGCTAGCGCGCTCTCTTACAAGACGCTGCCTAAACCGTTAAATATGGAACAATATCATGTAGCAAAGAATATAATATATATATATATATATATATATATATATATATATATATAATGCAACGTCTCTCTGTCTGTCTGTTACTGCGCTTATCATTCGAGAACCACTTATCCGATTTACGTGTTCTTTTTTAAACCATGCATCGGTTCTCGTGTCAGGTTATAGGATATATTTTATTACGTTAGGTAAAATAAGAAATAAGCAGTGGCGATAATAGTAAATCAACTCCACGCGATCGGAGCCTCGGGCACAGCCCGTATATATATATATATATATATATATATATATATATATATATATATATATATATATATATATATATATATATATATATATATATATATGGCGCATTGGTAAAGCAACCAAGGCGAATTGAAAAATCCGCACTCGGTAGTTCCCAAAAGTGTTCTCTATATTTGCTTGACCATCCCAAGACGCGTTTCGCCGTATCACGGCTCATCAGCTGAGCTAAGTTCAGCAAACTCACAGAACACCATTTCAGACCTTCAGTATCCAGGTACTGACGGAAAACTATGACAAAAGAGCATAGTATAAGCATCTATTTTGACGTATACATATATATATATATATATATATATATATATATATATATATATATATATATATATATATATATATATATATATATAATATAAATTATATGTTTTTATTATGGCTATCGCCGTTAACCACTTGTGCTTCGTCGAAATCTTTCTTCCAACATCTGAGTGACCTGCCACGTATTCTCCTCTATGGTAGGATCCAGTTCGATATCTTTTTTAGCTATCCCGTTGGTCGTCTCTCATTAGCCGAAGATGACCGAACCACACAAGACGTTTTCCTTCTAAGGTATCCAAAATACTTCCTTCTACCTTCATCATTTGTCGAATGGCTTCATTTGAGACATGTTCTACCCTTGATGTTTGACTGCTGCCTGATGATTTACTTAATAATATAAAATTATACCTTACATAAAATGACGATAGATGAATATACTTAAAGAGTACGGATCGGGGCATTATGATAAAATTTTCATCAGATTTATTGACCCAAAAAATACAAACAGCATACTCATTCAAGTTGATTCTTTCATAATGTAATCTTTGGTTATGTTAATTTTCTCAATTAAAGTGCAAAATCACAGAAGGGCACCTTTAGTTTGTTAGTATTTTTGTCATAAGCTACTTGAGATCGCCTTTGTTATTCATAATCAAAAAGTAGAATTAAGTGGTACGATAGAAACTACTACGATTAAAACGTGTACACCATACTAAGTCCTACACTTTTAGCGTAATAATATTATAATGGCACTATAGAAATAGTAAAAATAACGTCTTAGTATTGTCGGTTGAAAAAAAACTAGTCATTATACGATTTTAAAAGAAAATGAAAGGATAGACCCGTACCAAAGAAAATGTAGTTGTGGATATATTTTTTTTTATTTGAGTCTAGCACACGTGCTGTAGGGAAGTCCCTAAAGCGCTCCAGGAGCGGGACGTTTGCGGAAAAAGCGATTCACGTTGTTCTTGAATCGCTGTTCTTTATAGTTCTTTCGATCCTTATTACGTTAAATAAAAATTTTTATCAATTAATTAGTTACTATATGGCCAATAATTGAAGGTATTAGTGCTGTTTATTGAAATTATAATTGCATTTTATTTAATGATAAATTTTTGACATATTTTTATTAGGCACATAAAATTTATAACAATGGTTTTTACGAGTACTTTCTTTATAAAAGGAAAGTATTGTATTCTTAAAAAATCACTCTTCGAGATTTTTGCTTTTCTTCACGTGTTAGGGTTTCTAGATCACGAAAAACATAGTAGCTCATTTTAGTCGGTCTGTCTGTCTGTCGATCTGTTGGCACTGTAACCCTCGAACGAAGAGATTTTAATTTCAAACTTGGTACATAGATAACAAGAGGATGAAGCTTATAGTTTTGGAACCATATTGCTACATGAAAAGAGGGTGAAAGGGGTGGGGATCGTTTTATTTTATCGGCATTGCACACGCACTGCAGGAAAATCTCTAAAGAGCTACAGGCGCGACATGTGTACGGAAAAAGCGATTCACGTTAGTCTTAAATCGCTGTAAATTGTGCTAGGTTCATCGAATCCTTTCCATAAAAATACTTGTAGAATAGACTCGATAAATTTTAAAAGGTATTAATACGAGGATTGTATGATAAGTACCTGACCTTGACAAGAACAAAACATTTTTATGTATAAAATTTATTTTATTTTTCAATATAGTCTCCTTTTAACTCGATGCACTTAGTCCAATGTATTCCATCTAAAAAATACAATTTCTCCAACTCTTCAAAATACGCGTTTATTTCAGCAATCACTTCATCGTTTGAGCCATTTTTTCATATTCGGAAATAGGAAATTAACACTGGGGGCCAAATCTGGCGAATATGGTGGATGTCGACGCAATTCGTATCCTAACTCATGGAATTTTGTCGTGGCGACTGCATAGTGTCACCAATACTCCTACTGGGGTGAAAGAATTGATATATATATATATATATATATATATATATATATATATATATATATATATATATATATATATATATATTTATCAGAGGTGTCAAACTCAATTTTGCAGAGGGCCGTATATTAAATTTAGAATGTGTAGGCGGGCCAGATTCAAATAAAAAAAAATGTACTGAATTATTATAACATTTTATTTATTTAATTATATAGTATATAATATACGATTGTTAAAAATTATATCAAAGTTATAAAAGAGGATAATTATTTTGACCTCGAGGATCCAGATACCTGACTTCTCTTGTTTTTGACAAGCTCATTCATGTCAGGTATCATATTCGTTGTAGTTATTTTAAGAATTGATTGGAGATGTTCATTCGAAAGTCTTGTGCGATGTTTGTTCTTATTTATTTTCATGGCGGAAAACATCTGCTCACATAAATAGGTGCTACCAAACATGCAGAGAATGCGTGCTGCATGCTTTTTTAATTCCGGGTAGTTATCCAAACTCTTGAAATATTGTGTATAAAATGTAAGAGCGTTAATCTCTTTAAATTTTTCTTTCAAAATACTGTCCGATTGAAGATCTGTCAACTCCATTTGCAAATGAACTGGTGCCTGTGAAGCTTCAAAATTGAATGGATTGTTGAAAATTGGGAATTCCATTTCATTCATTTTGTGAAAGTCTTCAAAACGATTGTTGAATTCCGTGATCAAATTTTGCAGAAGTTGAGAATATTGATCCAATTTTTTTTGGTTCACTGTGTCAAATGATTTTAAATGAGGGAAATGATCCAAAGTTTGATTTTTTACCTGATTTTCCCACAGCCTCAACTTTGTTTCAAAGGTTTGAATACATGAATACATTTGAGTGACAATCAGATTTTTACCCTGTAACTTTACATTCAGATCAGTCAAGTGTTTATTCATATCTACCAAAAAGGCACAATCAACCCACCAGTCATTGTTATAATCAATTGGGTTGCCTTTTTCTAACATGAAAGCTTGAATAGGGTCACGTAATGCAAAAAATTTTTCTAAAACTACTCCTCGACTGAGCCAACGAACTTCGGTGAAGTAAGGAACATCAGAAAACTTTTCGTCCAAATCTTGTAAACACTACCTAAACTGTCGGTGATTTAGTCCTCTGCTCCTTATAAAATTTACTATTTTAATTATAGGTTGCATGACATGGTCCATTTTTAAATGTTTGGATGCCAATGATTCCTGATGAATTATATAGTGAAATCCCACAAAATTCCCTGATGTTTTCTGTTTTAATTTAGTTACAACGCCCGAATGTTTGCCAGCCATGGCAGAAGCGCCATCCGTAGTTGTGCTGCTAAGTATATTCCAGTCGAGTTCATATTCTGCTATCAAATGCTCAATTGCAGAATAAATATCATTTGCTGTTGTAGTACCTGTCAATGGAACGCACTTTAATAGTTCTTCAGTTATTTCAAAGTTACTGTTAATACCTCGTATAAAAACAGCAAGTTGAGCTGTATCAACAGTATCAGTGCTCTCGTCAACAGCCAGTGAAAAGTTTGTAAATTCCTTAATTTTCTCCTTCAGTTGAAGAACCAAATTTTGAGATAAATCATTTATTCTTGAAGCAACAGTGTTTCTTGACAGCAAAATATTTTGAATTATTGACTTTTGAAATGGAAATGAAACATCGACAACTTTCAACATACAGTCTTTAATAAAATCACCATCAGTGAAAGGTTTTGATCTCTTCGCGATTTCTAATGCAATAATAAAACTTGATTTCAGGGCATCTTCGCTCTCAGTATTAGCTTTAGTAAACATCGATTGTTGACCTTGAAGTTTAGATTTTAAAGATGACAATGTGTCCATTCTTATTTTTTCAGTGTAACAATCGAATTTTAATTTATGATTCGTATCATAGTGTCTCTTCAAGTTAAACTCCTTACAAACAGCAACTGTTTGATTGCAAATCAAACACAGTGGTTTACCTTTCCATTCTATGAAAAAATATGCAATTTCCCATTTAAACTGAAAAACTCTGCACTTACTATCAACTTTACGTTTTTGTGACATTATGCCAAAATCGTAACAATTATGGAACTCGACACAACAATTATGGATATCGCACGCGCACGACACAAACAAATGCACAATACCTTCACAATCACTACTTCGCAGTACAACTAAAATCCTTCTCCGACCGTATCGCTTCGATTACTCGACTCACACTCAACTGACTCACGTCGCGCCGACGCACTCCTTTTATACTATCGATAAGGAAGGTTCTAGTCTAGGCTCGAAGCGCGTGGAAGATTCTATTGTTCTCAACAAAAATAATAGAGTATTTCCGCTTGTTGCTAAGAGATGGCGTTACTGTCTATCTCTCTCGCTTGTCAAGGCACGCGCTGCCCTTGAAATTACTTATAAAAATGTAGTGTGCGCATTTTAAAACTTCCGTAGAGGAATCGAGTGAAGTCTAAAAGCTCTAAAAAACATGATTCTTCTTTCTGTGACACATTGCGATCGCGGGCCTTATTGATACGTCCCGGGGGCCGGATGCGGCCCGCGAGCCATATCTTTGACATCCCTGATATATATATATATATATATATATATATATATATATATATATATATATATATATATATATATATAAAATGCAACGTCTCTCTGTCTGTCTGTCTGTCAGTCCGCATGGTTTTATTATGACTATTGCCGTTAACCGCTTGTCGAGTTCCATAGCTTTTGATTTTACTAGTCGCCCTCCTGGAGTTCTCGGTTTGCCATGGCTTCATTGATATTTTTCTTCCAACGTCTGGGTGGCCTGCCACGTTTTCTCCTCTCTGGTAGGATCCAGTTCCATATCTTTTTTGGCCATCTCGTTGGTCGTCACTCATTAGCTGGAGATGACCGAACTAGGCGAGACGTTTTCCTTCTAGGGTACCCAAAATAGTCCCTTCTACATTCATCGTTTATCGAATGGCGTCATTTGGGACATGTTTTACTTAATAATATAAAATTATACCTTACATAAAATGATGATAGATGAATATAATTAAAGAGTGTGGATCTGGGCATTATGATAAAATTTTCATTAAATTTATTTACCGATAAATTACAGACAGCATACTTATTCAAGTTCATTGTTGCATAATAAATACAATTTCTCCAACCCTTCAAAATACGCATTTATTTCAGCACTTCATCGTTTGAGCCATTTTTTCATATTCGGAAATAGGAAATTAACGCTGGGGGCTAAATCTAGCGAATATGGTGGATGTAGAAGCAATTTGTATCCTAACTCATGGAATTTTGCCATGGCGATGACAAAAGTGTGCACGCGTACATTATCTAAATGAAAGAGAATTTTATCCTTCGCCAAATGCCTTCGCCTTGGCCTTCTTTGGCTCCGGTTCCCCACGGAAAACCCACTGTTTGGACTCTTCTTTGGTCTATGGTATTCTGTGATGAATCCATGTTTCGTCAACAGTTATGAATCGACGCCAAAAATCATTCTGATTGAGCTTTAATATCGCCAAACATTCTTTTTAAATTGACACACGTCCGTGTTTATTGTCACAGCAATCTCCCTCTCTGATCATTTATCACTGTATCGTAGATTTTTTCAATCATTTCTGATGTGGTGACCTCATTTGGACGACCTGGACATTCTTCATGAAAAATGCCTGTACGGCCACGTTTGAATTCAGCTGTCCAATATTTCATGGTCGATAACGAAGGTGCAAAGCCCCCATAAACTTCGCTAAATTCCGTCTTTATTTCATAACTCATTTTCACAAGAGTCCACGGCGGGCGTTTACTCTTGATAGCTAGCTTAACTTTGCTATCATTTCAACAATAATTCTTCTGTTATCACGAACAAGTCCATCAATCTTCGATTCCTACGAGGGACCGAAAACTTCGACTATTCGTCCACTTCGCTGCTCGTCACACACTCTTTTTCGGCCACTTTTGAACTAATCTATCCACTTGTAAACGTTCGTACGGTACGTGCAACTTTGTCAATACTCTAATAACATTCTAAAATGTATTTCACTTGGCTTAACACCTTCTGCTACTAAAAATCTGACGATAGAACGCCACTCTTCTAAAGTGCGGTCTTCCAATGGACTCGCCATGATAAACTAAGAATTTTGAGGTTATGTTTACATTACATGATCGAACAGCTAATTAAAACTCATCACAAGGTTGCCAACTTGCACTCCTAGAAGTATTGTCTCTTTACTTATTGAATGACCCTCGTAAATCACGCAGCGACTTGAAAATTTGACAGGATTCTTGTAATGTATATGAAAAATATATTTTTTAAAATAGTAGTAGCGCTATCTCTGTACTTATCATACAACCCTCGTATATCGTATTATGTATCCTTTTCTAGATTTTTAAAGTCTAGAAGTCCAAAAATTAGGATATTTTTTCATTACTTTAAATTTTAATCGAGGAAGAGGCTGAAAGAAGCTGAAATAGTTTAATATTGTATAATTTCAATAGTAGAATATGTCAGAGATTAAAGGGTAGGGTAGGGGGTTAATGGATTTCTTCCTATATACGGTAGAATTGGTCTTTTTTAGGGTTTATAGAGTCGAGAAGTCTAAAAATTAAGTTATTTTTTTCATTACTTTCAATTTTAATGAGGAAAAGAATGTAAGAGGTATTATATGATTTCAATAGTATTATGAGAATATTTCCAGATTGTCGGTTACCATAATGAACCATTTATAGGCGTAATTATTTATTTACTATATATTTTTATTACCTATTGTGTTATAGATATTTTTCAAAGTTCTTTGAGTCAACGAAACATTACATTATTTTTTTATTTTTTGCAATAATAACAGAGGTAGAAGGTGAAAGTGGTGGGAATCATTAAATGTTGTATGATTTCAATATTATTATGAGAATTTGGCCTGATTTTTAGTTCGGATATTTTAAAAAATTTAGCTCATCATTTATGATAAAAGATATATAAGGTGAAAGAAATTGAATAGAGCGTTTGAGTGGTGGTTGCGCATATATCATAATATATTTCTATTTCAGTGTTTCTCGCTTTTTCATTATTGCCAATTTTAACAGAAACAGTATTAAGAAGAGATTACGATACCAGAGTCCCCTAAAAATGTTAAGTTGATTATAGAAAAAACAGCTAAATTGGCAGAAACTTACTTTTGGCACAGTGGATAAATTACACTGGTCGCAAAAAAAAAATTTCGGAAAAATAGTGGGACCTGAGTAGTATATTCCTATGTATTTTGACCCGTTGAACACGAATTTGAGGCTAATTTTGCTTCATCAAGTCAGGATTTTTTTCCAATCTCAAAAATACTTAAAAATGGACTAATGGTAAAATAGAAACTCAAATTTCTAATTTTTCTGGGATGCTGAGTTCAAATTAATGCAAAAATTGCACTCTGTGGTCAATATTCCTTTCTAATCCGAAAAAGTACCTAAAAAATGAACTACGACCCTAAATACTTAAAGAACTGTTCAAAGTCACTTCAAGATAGTTTCTTGGGTTAAAACTTCTTATTAGGGAGGTTTTCGTATGGCCGATTAAAAATTTAAGGTTGGAATATTGAAATTTTTAAATCGAAAATGGTGCATACAAAATGACGGACGCAAATGTTATGAAATAAGGTACAAGCTGTATGAATAGAACATGTTTTGGCAGTTGGCGACTTGAGTCTATTCTACAAGTATTTTCATGGAGAGTGTTCGAGGGATGTGGCCCGCTTGATTCCTCCCAGAGCAGTGCATGTTAGAAGTACACGTCGCGCTGATACTTCACACCCGTATGAGGTTCAGCTTGTTACTCCTCGTACAACGCTTTTCAAGCAGTCTTTTGTATGGAGAACATCATCCCTTTGGAATGGCTTATCCAGGACTGTGTTTCCCACCGAGTACAATTTACAGCGATTCTAGAACAACGTGAATCGTTTTTTCCGTACACGTGTCGCTCCTATAGCGCTTTAGGGACTTCCCTGCAGCACGTGTGCTAGACCAATAAAAAAAAAACAAATGGTACACAGAAGCGGCCTAATTAGAGAGTGACTTAAAAAAATGTTAAGTTGAATATAGAACGTGTTTTAGAAGGGTTACGTTGGCGGAAACGTACGCATGGCACAGCAGGTGAATTATATTTATTTCCAGCTAACGAGAAGTTTATTTATGAGAAAACGACCCTCCGAAAATTTCGCTTTCTTTCACGTGGTAGGATTTTTAGATCACGAAAAACATACTTCCCGATTTTCTTCAGTTTGTATATCTGATCCTCGGCCTGTTGATCTATTGGTCTGTTAGTACAATAACTCTCGAACGAGGTGATACTATGATATTTTAAATAAGGATCAAACCTTATTAGTTCTTAACTAATATCATTTTACGAGAAGGAGGTGAAAGAGAGAAAGAAAGTAAAATTCAGCACTTATTTCAGAATTAACTTTGCCTTTGTTTGTATTAGTAGTTTTCCGCAAGTCAGTTTTACCACTGTATAAACAAGTTATAGAATGTGGGACTCTGACAGTTGACTCAACAATACGCTGATGTGATTTATCCTGATTAAATTACATGATTAAATATTTGTATTAAATTCTCAAATATCTAAAACTGAATTAAAACAACCGGTCCAGGGCAAGTTAGACTTGCGTAATTAGTGTTCCGTCCGTTGATTGCTTTTAAAATAAAATTTTTGTTACGGAGATATAAAATCATTAATAACTTCACAAAATACATCCCAAATGAGTTTTCAACAAAATTTTTTCCTATCTTTACTGAAAACTGATGACCTTGAAGTTTTTGTTTTTTTTTTATATACCAGATGAATTATTAAAGGTGTTAATTTTCGTTCAATCTGCAGCCTGTGGAGAATATTCCAGAATTTTTTCAAAATTTTTTGATCAGTACTTTTTGAGATAAGGGGGAAGGACAGCGATTATATATATTTTTTACAAGCTTTCATTTGACATCCCACTCGATTAACTGGTAAAAAAAAATTTCACTTCTGGTTTCACTCCTAAAACTAACCTCTTAAGTCAAAATTTAACTTTCAAAACTACACGGCTCTAATGAGGCCATCAATTCCTAGATTAGTGCCAAATATCAACTTTGTATGTCAAATGGGTTCGGAGAAATATATATATATATATATATATATATATATATATATATATATATATATATATATATATATATCCGATTAACCGAGTCGCGATTATCCGAGCTCCGGATTAACCGAGCCAATCTAAGAACCTGATTATCCGAGGTACGCACGTCTATGCTGCGTATTAACCGAGCTTCTAAAATATGTATGTACATATTTCCATTTAAAATCGTCGGGGCTTTCGGGGAATCACCCCTGGCCCGTGTGAGGGGTTCCCCTATTTATGTTTTTGGACTTTTTCAGCATGTAAATTTACGTGAATGCAGTGCGTTATAGCGTTTACTACGGAAAAGTACGAGTATACTCACATAATTTATTTGTTTGGAGTTCTGATAGTTAAGTGTAATTAATACGAACTGCTTTGTTTGAATTTTTGTTTGTCGTATTATAATGGAGCAAAACAAGCGTAAAAGAATCGTCGTTCCTATTGAAGAAAAACCGGTCAAGTGCAAGTTGAACTTGCGCAATTAGTGTTCCGTACGTTGATTGCTTTTAAAATAAAAAAGTTTTGTTACAGATGTATAAAATGATCAGTGACTTCACAAAACACACCCCAAATGAGTTTTCAACAAAGTTTGTTTCCAATCTTTACTGAAATCTGATGACCTTGAAATTTTTGTTTTTTTTTAAATACCAGAAAAATTATTATAGGTAATGCACTCGTGATAATGTTCATTCAATCTACATCCCGTGGAGAATATTCTGGAATTTTTTCAAAATTTTTTGATAAGTACTTTTCGAGATAAGGCGCGGGACAGCGATTTTTTGCGATTTTTTAAAAATAATACAAAGAAAAGTGCGCGCAAGTATTACATTATATATACATTTTTTACTCGTGTTTTCACAAGCTTTCATTTGACACCACACTCGATGACCTAGTAAAAAAATTTTTTTTTCACTTCCGATATCACCCCCAAAACTAACCCCTTAAGTCAAAATTTAATTCTTAAAACTACAAGGCTCTGATGAGGCCATCAATTCAATATTATTACCAAATTTCAACTTTCTATGTCAAATAGTTTCGGAGAAAATCGGGTGTGACAGACAGACAAATAGACAGACACCGAAGTGATCTTATAAGTGTTCCGTACGGAACACTAAAAATTAAAAGCCATCAGAAGAATTGAAGCAGGAGAGACAATTAAAGTTGTTGCACGAGATTATGGAGTAGGTGAGGTAACAGTTGGAGATTGGAAAGGAAACCGCACAAAAATAGAAGAGTGGTGTATAAATCAAGCCTCCTCGTCCTCAGGAAGAAAATCAATGAAAACCGGCGACTATGAAAAGGTTAACGAAGCTTTATTCATGTGGTTTAACCAACAGAGATCAAAAGGTGTGTCTCTGTCAGGTCCAATTTTACAACAGAAAGTAATAATGATTAGTAGGCAATTCCCAGAGATAGATCAGTTTACCGCCAGTTCTGGATGGCTTGACCGCTGGAAAAAACAGTACGGTGTACGACAACTGACTGTATGTGGTGAAAAAAACTTTCTGCTGATGCGTCATCAATTGAAAAGTTTAAGCAGAACTTTAAAAAGCAAATCGAAGATTGTGGATACACATGTGATCAAATTTACAACTGTGACGAAACTGGTCTGAATTATAAAATGCTTCCATCAAAAACATTGGCATCTCGACAGGAATAATCAGCTCCTGGACACAAACGAAGTAAGGAAAGAGTAACTATAATGGTATGTTCCAATGGATCTGGCAAGCACAAAATCCCACTGATGGTGAATGGCAAGTCTGCACGTCCAAGAGCTTTAAAAGACATCTCACCCAAAGCCCTACCAGTCTATTACAAAATTCAGAAGAGCGCATGGATGAATGCGACCTTATTTGGTTTGAAGAAGAGTTCGTGCCATCTGTGACTAAATTTTTGAACAGAAACCGTCTTCCTATTAAAGCAATTTTGTTAATGGATAATGCCCCCTCTCACCCTGGAGAAGGACTTCATGTGGGCGAAAATTTTTTCCTCCAATTGTAACCAACAATATGCAACAAATGGATCAAGGCATCCTCGAAAACATTAAAAAAAATATAGGCGTTTATATCTTGAACATCTGTTAGAATACACAGAAAAGGAGGATATTATCAATGGGATGAGAAAGGTTACACTGAAAAATGTTATTTACTGGGTAAGTCAAGCTTGGGATTCTGTGCGTACTACCACTATTCAAAAATCTTGGTCAAAAGTTATTGATTTTGAGGACTATAATGACAGTGAAGATGATACTCGATTAAATGAATTAGCTTTGAAATTGAGAAGCCATGGAGAAATGTCCTGTTCAAATTTTGACAGCGAGATAGAAGAAAAAGAAAAAAAGTTTATTTGAATTAATGCAAAAATTAAAAGGTTGCGAAAATGTGACAAGAGAAGATGTTGTTGAAGGATTACAGCAGATGATTTAGAAGAAGAAATGAGTATTAAAAAAATAACGAATGCCTTTCAGGAAACCGAAAAATCAGATGACGATGACGATGACGAAGCGGCGGTGGATGAACAGTCTCCCAATAAGATCTCTCATGAAGAAGGTTTTGCTTCTTTGGAAAAAGCTTTGAGATATATCGATCAACAACCAGAGGCAACCTCAGCGGATTTGCTTCTTCTTAATAGATGGAGCGAGAAAAAGAAGATGCAATATGAAACAGAAGCGCATAGAGACCTATTTCACTGTTTTATAATGTATGTACCTATTTATATGTCAAAAACGTTAATACGTCGGTTTAAAGTATTGGTGTTGATTTTTTAAAAGAATAAAAAAACAAATCCGGATTATCTGAGTTTTCAGTTATCCGAGGAGGGTGCCCCTCCCCACATTACCTCGGATAACCGGGGTTCTACTGTATATATATATATATATATATATATATATATATATATATATATATATATATATATATATGTGTGTGTGTGTGTGACTGTGTATGTATATGTAAATAGTGACAAAATGGCCATTTTGTTTAGTAGTTAAGTCGGGAATGTTTAAGAATGTAGAGCTATTGGTGTATACCAAAATTTTCAACTTTGGATATATAGCATATGTTATTTCCGTTAAAAAATAATTATTTTTAAAACGCTAAATGTCAGATGTAGTGTGTTTTTTTCAGCATCAGTTGTTTTTTAAAAACTTTTAAAGGTATTTTTTTATAAATTTGATATAAATATAAAATAAGAAATTGATAATTTCAAGCATGCCAAAATTGTCACATTCTAGGTTATTAGCAAAATTTCTATCAATTATTCTTGATGTACATATGTACAACCCATGGTATGCATGCTGAACAATTTCTAATCTCAGACCTCAGAGTCGATTTTCTCACACGATCTTGTAAGTAAGTCCGTACGAAACACTAAAAACGTATTAATTCCGTCTTTATTTCTGGGAATCACCTATTTCATTATATTTATTTAACTATTTTTATAACATATTTTGATAAGAGGAAAAATTAGATATGTCGGGATTATGAGATCCCCGAGAGTTGTCAGTGAGTATATAGAACGATATTTTATGTAATAAAAGTGTTAAAAAATAAGCAGTTTTGTTTAGTTAAGACATAATTTAATGACTAAATGACAATTATAATCTTTATTAAAATTATCTTTATCAATTTAATTAATAATATAAGTAAACATTTTGATAGATATGAGATCCTCGAGAGTTGTAGGTGAATATATAGAACAATAATAAAACTGTTAAAAATAAACAATTTTGTTTACTTAAGATATAATTTAATGGCGAACTGACAATTATAAACTTGATTAAAATTATCTTTTTAATTTTAATCAATAATATGAGTAACATTTTATTGAATTTCGAAATAAAAATTTATGACAGATTTATATTTTATTATTGCAACATCGTACTTACGGAAATTAACAGATTGCATAAAACTCGTTAATCGTATGACAAATACGTAAATTACTCTTACAAATTCCGAAAGTTCAGAATAAAAGAATTGCAGAAATTAATTTGATTAAATTTTAATTTTCGTACCTGATTAAAAATTAATAATTAAGATTATTCCATTTTATTGTTTTTCGGAATTTATATTAATTGTATCCAATGAATATAAATTTAATTCTTTGAGATATTATTTTGTATTTTTTTTTTATTAAGCTTCTGTAAGTCTACACAAACAGAATAATGTCAATTATATTTTTTTTGGGAATTATATAACACGTAGGATGAAAAGTTTCTGGTATAGCTACTTGAAACACATTTTTTTGCAAAATTCGACTTTATTCATCAATATTCTATACCTTTCTTGTAGAAGGATTTGTCTTAGCCTTCAAAATACGCCTCAGTTTCGGCGATAACTTCTTCATTGAAACCAAATCTCTTTCGTGCGAGCATTTTTTTGAGGTCTGTGAATAGATAATAGTCGCTAGGGGCCAAATCTGGAGAATACGGTGGATGAGGAAGCAATTTGAACTTCAACTCATGCAATTTTCCCTTGGTAACCATTGACTTGTGACACGGTCTTGATGAAAGAGCACTTTTTCTTGTTCATTAAGGGCTGTTTCCTTGCGATTTCTGCCTTCAAACGCACCAATAACTTTATATAATATTCACTATTGATGGTTTTTCCCTTCTCAGCATAGTCGAAGAAAATAGTTCCATGCGCATCCCAAAATACAAAGGCCAAAACCTTCCCAGCCGACTGTTGTGTCTTTGGTCGCTTCGGGCGATTTCACCGGTTGCTGTCCACTCAGCTGAGTGCCGATTTGATTCCGGTGTATAGTGGTGGATCGATGTTTTATTCATTGTCACATATTGCATAAAAAAATCCTTTTTATTGCGCTTAAACAGGTCCAAACAGCGCTCAGAATCATCAACACGTTGTAATTTTCGGTCTACTGTGAGCAAACGCGGTGCCCATTTCGAACAGAGCTTTCTCATGTCCAAATGTTCATGAACAGTATAACCAACATATTCTCTTGATGTCTCTAGGGTGTCAGCTATCTCACGCAATTTCACTTTATGGTCATCCAAAACAATTTTGTGAATTTTTTTATGTTTTCCGATATAATCACCTCATTTGGGCGTCCAGCGCGTTCAGCATCATTTGTGTCTGTACGACCGCGTTTAAAAAACTCAGCATACCAGTAAATGATGAACGATTTTCCAGTGGCAGAGTCCTCATAACACTTATCAAGCCATTGCTTTGCATGAAGGGTATTTTTTCCCATCAAGAAACAGTGTTTAATCAACACACAAAATTCGGTTTTTTCCATCGTTTTGAAAATATCAAAAGTAGCGTCAATAAATCCACTGTAACTTGTAAACTAATCGTCGAAATGTCATGAAATATTGACACGTATCGTTTGAAGGTTGGTATTTCCTAAAAATTATATGGATTTTTTGAAAAGGGCGACATCTATGTGTCAGACCAAAAACTTTTCAGCCTAAGTGTTACGTCACATATAGTTTACGCGCAAAGTCTACCCTTTTCCAAAAATTCATATATTTTTACACACAGATATAGAATGTTAGTTGGTTGGTTGTAGGCTTCCCCCTCTTGGTTACATAAGCGTCGGTCATTTAAGAAAGTTTATTAGCTTTCTTCAAGCCCTTCATGAAGTAATTTATTGCCACGATGTAGATCTCCGAACCGTTTATGTTCTGAGTTAAAGCTGCACATTCATAAAGGATGTGCACAGAGGTTTCTTCCTCTTAACCACATAGTCTGCATGTCGTATCCTCATTTTCTGTAAATTATTCATCAGGTGGCAGTGGCCGGAGATCAGTTCTACCCCCTTCATTACCTTTTATACCCAAATGTTCTGGAATTTACTGTAGTTCAACCCTGTTGTTCCTAGAGGATAGATATAACAGGTCACATTTACACTTCATCGTGATCTTAGAGTTAGCACTAATGGTATCTTAAGCCTCTAGAGAAACTTGGCTGTCTAAAAGAATATTCTCGTAAACACATGTTTGTATTACGTGAATTTCTGCATAAAATAGTGTTGCACTTGTCTCTAGTGAAATGCTAAAGCTCCACTTAGGCTTTTCTGCATATATGAATTAAAAAGGTTTTAAACGATATTTTATTGATAGTTACTTTGTAAATATTAATTTACAAAATTAGTTTTATTTAAAGAAAGAAACGACCCAACGCTAAACTACTTAAAAATACTGAAATAAATATGAAATACACAGACTGTTTAAATGAACAACTAGATGGAATATCTATCTCTAATGATATTGAACAGGACTGGGTCAAAGTTAAGAAGTCATTTAACACTTATCTTCAACAATCAACAATAAAAACGAAGAACGAATGGATGACCCAACATATATTAAATCTTATAGGAAAACGCAGATAATGCAAAAACCAACAATATCAGACTGGTTATGCCAGTCTTCAAAGAGAAATCCGTAAAGAAATAAGGATTGCTAAAGGGCACTGGCTGGAAAAAAGATGTAACGAGGTCAAAAACTTGCAGCGTCTTGGTGACACCTTCCACTTTCATAAGAAAATAAAAGAAATAACTGGAACATATAAGAATAATCCCTCCTCTCATATCCGAAATGAGGCGAATAACCCGATCTTGGACCCAGAAGAACAGCTTAACACATGGAAAAGTTACAGCTCAAATTTGTTTAATGATAATAGACCATGTTCACCAGATATCTTAACAGACAATTCGTCTGGCCCTGAAATATTGAAGAGTGAGGTGATGAAAAATGATAAAGCCCCTGGTTCAGATACCATGTTCGCAGAGACATTCTGTAAACTCAGTAATGATAATTTAACAATGCTTGTAATACTCTTTAACAACATTTATGATACTGGAAAAATACCGAAGAATTGGCTGGGTTCTATATTTATTACCCTGCCAAAAACAGCCGGCTCTAAACTATCACTTAATTAGTCTCATGAACCACTTTCTCAACCTCTTCTTACGCATGATTCAGTGGAGATTGATCTGAGATCTGATTGTCTGGATCAGAAACTGGATGTATTCATGTGCTTCACAGATTATGAGAGGCATTCGACAACGTTAAACATGACCTCCTCATGAAATATCTACAAGAACTAGGGTTAGATTCTAAAGATATAAAAATCGTTGCCCACTTATATTTGAATCAATCAGCAGATGTAAGACTTCAAAACGGTTATACAACGGAAGATTTTGAAATAAGAAAGGGAGTTAGACAGGGTTGTGTTTTGTCATCCATGCTGTTTAATTTATATGTCGAAAGAGCCTTCGTTGAGGCAGTGTCGGAGAGTGATCTGGGTATCAAAGTAAACGGTGTTCCGATAAACAACATCAGATATGCAGATGACACTGCCATTCTGGCAGATAGCGCAGATGCTCTTCAAGCATTATTGAAGGCTATACATAAAGCAGCAGAAAACATTGGATTAAGCATCAACATAAACAAAACAAAATTCATGATCGTCAGTAGAAATGCAATTCAAGGCATCCGAATTCATATAAATGGCGGGAATATAGAACGGGTTAACAAGTTCAAATACCTGGGATACCGTGTGAATGACAAATGAGATCCGGAAGTTAAGCAGGCAAAAGCAACTTTCATCAAGTTACGCAAATTCCTTTGAAATAAAAACCTTAACCTACAACTCAGGTACTGGCTGGTTAAGTGCTATGGTTGGTCTGTTTTGCTGTACGGTGTTGATACATGGACACTGAAAGTATCATCTATTAACAAACTGGAGGCATTTGAAATGTAGATACTCAGAAGAATGCTGAGAGTATCTTAGGTTGATAGAGTAAAGAATGAGGAGGTGATCGAGAGAGCCAACCTGGAAGATCGCGAATTATTCGAAAACATAAAAAGGAGAAAGATTTCATACTTGAGTCAAATTATTTGTGGAGAACGTTATAGCTTTCAACGCCTGATACTGCAGGGTAAAATTCAAAGCAAAAGGGAAATGGGACAAAAAAGACTAGCATGACTGCGCAATATTCGTCACTACACAGGAATAAGTGATTTTCGGTCTCTCCAAGATGCGGCTTTAAACAGACTTATCTGATGAGAGAAGTTTGGTACAGACCTCTACGCAGGAATATACACGGCACCTTAAGAAGAAGAAGTTTTATTTACAATAAAAAGAAAAAAATATTTATAATTATACTAATACTCACAATAAAAAGCTCCCCCTACTATTGGAGTGTAGTTAGTTGTCTGTAGCGCTACCGAGACAATCATTGGTTTTTCACGTTCGTTTTATTCAAAAGAGAAACGGAAATCAGTCATCGCTACATCGCGCTACTTTTGTTTATCTCTGTTATTGATTTCTAGAGATTTAACTCCTTTATAACTTCATATTTTATTAACATTATCAAGATGTATCAAAATTTTAGAAATTCTAAATTTCCAATTCATTCTGTGGCCTTAGCTCTACATTTTTATAGTAAATTTTCTTATAGATACTATAGATATTTGGTGACTTAGAGTGCCCTTATATACGAATTATCCTGTCTTGCCCCTAAGTAGGAGCACATCGTCGCTAGGAATCGCCATCCTATTTAATACCATTGCTTCCAAATGAACGCTATCAGATAGAGGACGCCGTCGCGCTGTCAGAAACAAGGACTCCCAGCAACGACACTACGTTACATAAAGTGGCCGGGATATATATATATATATATATATATATATATATATATATATATATATATATATATATATATATATATATATATAAAAATATTTTAAACTGCCTAAACTCCTAAAGGCATTTTAATTGACAAATTTATGGGAAAAGGTTTTGGTAATTATTGATTTTGAAGTGACTATACTTACTAATCGTGATTGCTTCTTGTCTCTTACTCTCTCTTTCTTTCTCTCTCTCCCTCTCTCTCTTACTCTCTCTCTCACCATCCCTGTCGCTCTCTTAGTCGAGTTTAAAATATTGTTGTTGTGTCTATAAAAAATTTCCTTGAAAAATAGGCAATTTAAAAAAAAATAAAATTATTAATTTCCATATTAAATTTTTAAAAATAGCTCTTGTTCTCATTTAAAACTTCTTAACATCAAATTATTTCATCTTGTTCATTTAATCAATTATAGAATTATAATTTAAAATCACGAGAAATCTAAAAGTGTCTAACCATATCCTAAAATCCTCGACAATTAAAAGTTTTCTGCTTAACGGCTCTAGTTAGATAAAATAAGGATTTATTATAAAATCCAATATTTATCCGTCGCTCGGCTCACATAAATTTAAGAACATGACTTGGCATTAGGATACATAAGATTTGTTTAGGTAAATTGAATTGAATTATGTTTAGCTCCGTAAAAAAATACTTATAGAATAGTCTTAAATCATCAACCGTTCTTGGAGGATCCAAACCAGATCTCTTTGATATACATGCAATATGCCAAGATATATTTGTTCCCAAGTTGATGGTAGAAGAATGGAGTGTCCCAGCCACTTAAGTTTCTGCGATTATTTGTTTGTATCTATTCCGACTATTAAGAAAGATTATTACGATTTATAATGTCAGTTTTTAGGTGAAATATATTTTTTAATCCTTTTAAAGATGTTGGACCACTGAATTTATAACAAATTCACCTAGACCTTTGACATAACATAAATCAAATCTATATTTTTTCGGTCAATCACTCCTCTGTATAGACAAAACAATCCATTTACCTTGTAGCTAAATATAAGAAATATACTTTGATTTCTCATAATAGAATACTACAAAGCAATAATAAATGAGATAAAATAATTTGCATCTCTACGTGCTGTTAGCCTAGTTTTAAAGGTATTCTCTCGATCCTAGCTCGACTGATGAGCCGCAATATGGCAAAACGCTTCCCGAGATGGACGGACAGATGAGAGAACAGTAAATAATTGGTGAAATATAGACTTTGTTCAATATTAGTAGTTGATATTGATTTTCGAAGGCATGAATTATACTTAAATACTCAGTTTCTCATTGATGATAATCTGATATTTATTATTGTTTACCCAATGTGCAAGGATGGGTCATTTCTTTTATAAATTTCCCGAGAAAATTCAAAGATATGAGAACACACAAAAAAATTGCATTTGCTGCAAGAACAATATGGTCGAATTCCAATGCTTACTATGTCAATAGAGGAACTCTGGACGCAAGACAATCCTGTAATAGGAACAATTCAATTTCACCCCTTTAGGTCCAAATAAATACTTCTTTGACTGAACGAGGGTCATACTGGCTAAACCTAAGAAGAACATCTTATGAGTAAAATTCTAATGGGCCAGGAAACATTTCCTTGTGGCAAACTAGTTACTTAGTTAAGAGGAAGAATTATGTTTTTTTGTAATGTATTTAGGTTATATAACTGTTTGGGCAAAAGAAACAGTTATAAATTAAATTACAATTTTTTCTATATGCGAGGGCTAGTACATCAGTATCCAATCAACAACAGCAACTAAAACATAACGGAATAGAGCAGTGTATATTATTATTTATCATCGATTTAATATAAAGCTCATAACCAAATACTGATTAATTTGCCCTAAATAGCTTAAGTGGACTTACGTTAACAATAAAATACTATTAAAAACAGAATACCTTAACATACTCCATATTATTGAACAATATATTCCAGAAGCAAGCATTTAAGTTATATAACTGTTTGGGCAAAAGTAACAGTTCTTTTCTGTATCTCATATTTGATTTTTTTTAGTTCATTATTTTGTTTCATGCAGATATATGTCCAGACCAAATTGGGAGAGAAAAAATACATTAACCACAAATGACGCTCATGCGCAAGCAAAAGATTTATTAAAATAAAAATAAATTAAATTACAAATTTTCTCTATGCTAGGACTAGTACATCAGTATCCGATGAACAACAGCAACTAAAACATAACGGAATGGAGCAGTGCATTTTACCAAAACAATATATTATTTTTTATCATTAATTCAATATAAAGCTCGTAAACAACCCGCGTTTCGCTAACCATGTTAGCTTCATCAGGAGCGTTGATTGACTGACTGAAGAAGCTAACATGGTTAGCGAAACGCGCGTCGAATGCAAAAATAAAGTGTTTGGTGTAGTGGTGATATATACTGAGTAGTATCATTGTGCCAAACATTCCACATTCCCAACTTAACTCATAAACAAACACTGATGAACTTGCCCTACATGGCATAAGTAAACTTACGTTAACAACAAAATACTATTAAAAACAGAATACATTAACATACTCCATATTATTGAACTATATATTCTAGAAGCACTTGAGTGTGTAGTAGTTTGAATGGGGCCATCTGTTGTAGTACTATCAGTCGTCTCAGAAGTAACTGGACTCGAAACAGTAGGTGTAACAGTACTAGTTACCTCAGACGTAATTGGACTAGAAGTAGTGGCTGTCACAGTAGTAGCCTCAGACGTAGTGGGATTAGAGACAGTAGATGTTACAGTACCTGTTACCTTAGACGTAGTTGGACTGGAAGCAGTAGATGTCACAGTAGTAGCCTCAGACGTAGTTGGATTAGAGGCAGTAGATGGTACAGTAATAGTTACTTTAGACGTAGTTGGACTGGAAGCAGTAGATGTCACAGTAGTAGCCTTAGACGTAGTTGGATTAGAGGCAGTAGATGTTACAGTACTAGTTACTTTAGACGTAGTTGGACTGGAAGCAGTAGATGTCACAGTGGTAGCCTCAGACGTAGTTGGACTAGAGGCAGTAGATGTTATAGTAGTCTCAGACATAGTTGGAGTAACTGTATCTAAAACAAATTAAAAATATATTCATATTTACCTGCCAAGCTTAACACTTTGAGTAGGTAGTTTTTATGAACTTTTTATTTGATATTTTTTTAAACGGTTATTCTGTTATAGGTTTACGTAGATGTATCGTGAGCACTTTTTGTTAGTAAAAACGCTTTGACTCGCTAATTTTATTATTTCCACTGAGTAGTAGATTTAATTAATAAATATATAAACTAAGGTAAAAATATCGGCGACATCAAATAAAACTTTCATTTTATTACTTGCAACTTTTATGACTACAAATTTATTTTGAAATAAATTTTCAACAGCAAACTAAAACTCCTGAAGTTGCAGACGTGAATAATTTGCAACTTCAGGGTTCTGGTACTGGACAATATGAGGATATAAAAATCAAAAATACTAGACAATTGATTGGTCGCATGTAACATAAGATTATATTTAGTAACGGAACGTAATTATATTGTTTCCTACAACTGTATCAGTTGATATTTTTTGAGTTTTTTCGTGACAAAATATAATAAAAATATGCTAGAAAATAAAGTTTTTGTTTTTTGAAAATACATTTAAAAAACTAATAAAAAATATTTCTAAGCATTAAAGTACAAACTTTAATATTGTCCGAAAAATATAATTCTATAAATGTGAAGGATGTTTAGTTATTAATTATAATAGACCTCTCATCTAACTCGTTAGCCAAGAATATTAACTACAGTTTCTTAAACAGTTTTTAACGAATTAAACAGAAAAAACTGGCACATCGTGTTTTTGATATATGAGGAAATTTATATTTTTAAATAGGAAACCCTGTGTATTGTTCAGTTTTCTAGAACTTTTAATTTTAGAAACGTCAAAACATTTTTGGTGTTATTTTGCAAAATAAAGAAAAAAAAACTGACAGAAACGCAAATTGGCAGTAATATTTGTTTATGTTAAAAATTTGATAGTAGTTAATCAAAACTAAGAGTAAGTAAAAAAAAGTTTTTTCGGAGAGTGTAAAACGGGATAGTAATTACGAAGGGTTATAGCAAAAACTAAGCTCAACGAGAATATGCAAGACTTCATGGAGGCAAAGAAGTATCTTTAGTTTAAATATATTTCTAAAAATATAAAACCACATCTAACCGGAAACAATGTTTAGACAAAAGAAACGGACTTTATAAAAAGAAGAAAACTACAAAAGTAAGGAATTGAAAACCCATTAACATTTAAAAAAAAATATTTTGATATTTTAAGATGTTGTGATCTCCAGTCTGCTTGAGAAAGATCACTTACCTTCCATTTCTTAGTATTTAACACTTTGCCCAAATTAAATATATTTATTTTTCTGTTCAGTTGGAAATAACCGGTCAAGTGCAAGATGGACTGGCGCAATTAGTGTTCCGTACGTTGATTGCTTTTAATATAAAAATTTTTGTTACGGGGTTATCAAATGATCAATGATTTCACAAAACACACCCCAAATGAGTTTTCAATAAAGTTTTTCTCCGATCTTTAGTGAAAACTGATGACCTTGAAATTTTTGTTTTTTTTTATATACCAGATAAATTATTAAAGGTTTATAATTTTCGTTCAATCTACAACCTGTGATAATTTTCGGTCAATCTACAACCTGTGAAGAATATTCCAGAATTTTTTCAAAATTTATTGATCCGTACTTTTCGAGATAATGGGGGGCAGCCATTTTCCGCAATTTTTAAAAATAATACAAAGAAAAGTGAACGCAAGTATTATATTATATATATTTACTAACTTTCATTTTATTACTTGCAACTTTTATGACTACAAATTTATTTTGAAATAAATTTTCAACAGCAAACTAAAACTCCTGAAGTTGCAGACGTGAATAATTTGCAACTTCAGGGTTCTGGTACTGGACAATATGAGGATATAAAAATCAAAAATACTAGACAATTGATTGGTCGCATGTAACATAAGATTATATTTAGTAACGGAACGTAATTATATTGTTTCCTACAACTGTATCAGTTGATATTTTTTGAGTTTTTCGTGACAAAATATAATAAAAATATGCTAGAAAATAAAGTTTTTGTTTTTTGAAAATACATTTAAAAAACTAATAAAAAATATTTCTAAGCATTAAAGTACAAACTTTAATATTGTCCGAAAAATATAATTCTATAAATGTGAAGGATGTTTAGTTATTAATTATAATAGACCTCTCATCTAACTCGTTAGCCAAGAATATTAACTACAGTTTCTTAAACAGTTTTTAACGAATTAAACAGAAAAAACTGGCACATCGTGTTTTTGATATATGAGGAAATTTATATTTTTAAATAGGAAACCCTGTGTATTGTTCAGTTTTCTAGAACTTTTAATTTTAGAAACGTCAAAACATTTTTGGTGTTATTTTGCAAAATAAAGAAAAAAAAAAAGAAAGCTGACAGAAACGCAAATTGGCAGTAATATTTGTTTATGTTAAAAATTTGATAGTAGTTAATCAAAACTAAGAGTAAGTAAAAAAAAGTTTTTTCGGAGAGTGTAAAACGGGATAGTAATTACGAAGGGTTATAGCAAAAACTAAGCTCAACGAGAATATGCAAGACTTCATGGAGGCAAAGAAGTATCTTTAGTTTAAATATATTTCTAAAAATATAAAACCACATCTAACCGGAAACAATGTTTAGACAAAAGAAACGGACTTTATAAAAAGAAGAAAACTACAAAAGTAAGGAATTGAAAACCCATTAACATTTAAAAAAAAATATTTTGATATTTTAAGATGTTGTGATCTCCAGTCTGCTTGAGAAAGATCACTTACCTTCCATTTCTTAGTATTTAACACTTTGCCCAAATTAAATATATTTATTTTTCTGTTCAGTTGGAAATAACCGGTCAAGTGCAAGATGGACTGGCGCAATTAGTGTTCCGTACGTTGATTGCTTTTAATATAAAAATTTTTGTTACGGGGTTATCAAATGATCAATGATTTCACAAAACACACCCCAAATGAGTTTTCAATAAAGTTTTTCTCCGATCTTTAGTGAAAACTGATGACCTTGAAATTTTTGTTTTTTTTTTTTATACCAGATAAATTATTAAAGGTTTATAATTTTCGTTCAATCTACAACCTGTGATAATTTTCGGTCAATCTACAACCTGTGAAGAATATTCCAGAATTTTTTCAAAATTTATTGATCCGTACTTTTCGAGATAATGGGGGGCAGCCATTTTTCGCAATTTTTAAAAATAATACAAAGAAAAGTGAACGCAAGTATTATATTATATATATTTTTTAACTCGTGTTTTTTACAAGCTCGATAACCTGGTAATTTTGGTCAAAATTTAACTTTCAAATCTACTCAAATTTCAACTTTCTCTGTCAAATAGTTTCGGAGACGGACGGACGGACGGACGAACGGACAAGCACCGAAATGATCTTATAAGTGTTCCGTACGGAACACTAAAAATAGTAAGTCGAATTTATTGATCAAGAGTAAGATAGTGTATATTATGATTGGAGATCTGTATGTGCCAACTGTAATGTATCTAAAAGTTCAGAATCAAAAAGCTTGAAATAGGCATGCAGATACTATTAATTTGGAAAAAATTTAAATAATCTATCTTATTATTTCTTCCAAATCCATCATAATATGGGTCCACTCTCCATTAACTAGTAAAAAATTATGATATTTTTATAGCGCATATCGCTTAAGGTTCTAAAATTTTTCCTATGCTAATTAATTTTGTTGTGACAAGTTCAAAAGCCAACTAGCAGCTAACCCAAATCACCTGATAACGCAAAATAAATTAGGCTGCCGTCGGCACTTTAAAAATCATTGGCACCGCATTCGTAGCATGTTCGTCCTACGTAGGATACATCTAAATAAATCTTCTGTATTGATTTTATTGCTCTAGTCGTGCTGCCTGTGTCGTATGCAGTACGAAACCTAAGTAGGACTCGGCGTTAAAATCATTTAAATAAACTCCTCAACAGAAATCACAGTTGACGAGTAACAATAAGTCAGAGATTTTTTAATTCAGACACATTATATAATTGTTTTTTGTCATTTAATTAAATATTTTAAAGACAAAATTTGTATATGTGTTAATTTACATAATTTTTCAAATTGAGATTTTTAATAAATTCGCAGCAACTACATGTTTAGCTAAGCACATGCTGATGTGCTGATGTCATAATGTTGCCAAAAATTTGTTTTACGCATAATAATTCATTTATTATATATTCCATGATTTGAGAAGGTAGTAGTGCAATGTAATCTTAACTCATTCGACGGGAAGATATTACCAGAAGCAGGTCTATTAGCGTTTTTTGGGCTGGTGAAAATTTACATCTCGAAAAATGTCAAAATCGATTAAAAGTGAATAAATTGCTTTTTAGCATCAATATTTCCATTAAAAAAATTATAATAACAAACCTCTATACGTTAATTTTCAGTATGCTATTCATATTATTTCTCCAAATAAAGCCTTTGACTGTCATCGTGACTGTAGTCACATATGCATGGGGAACAGAACAGGACATCCGCAAAACCAAAAAGTAAATAAAACTACCTTGACAACAACATAAAGTTAAGGTATTTTTCGACATTTTATAACACTATTTTTTAGAAAATCTTTTTTTTTTGTTTTATAGTTATTGAAATTAATCATAACCGAAAAATAGGATATATAAACAAGACGGAAATATTATCTAAATAATATATATATATATATATATATATATATATATATATATATATATATATATATATATATATATATATATATATATATATATATATATATATATATATATATATATATATATATATATATATATATATATATATATATATATATATATATATATATATATATATATATATATATATATACATATATATATATATATATATATATATATATATATATATATATATATTCAATTTCTTGGGCTTTATGGTTCTTTTGTTTTAAGGATAGAGAAATTACATCACGTTCTAGTTAGAATTTATTGAAAACGTTTCGCCTGATTTTTAGGCTTCTTCAGTTCATCTAAAAATTGAAATTTTCTGTTTTGGATATTCAATAGGACGCACAAATTTTTTTTAATTATGAATATATAAAATTCTTAAACTTATAATACAATGTAGAAGGTGAAAGTAATAAAAATACACACAAAAATATATATAAATAAATTATATATATAAAATAATTTTTTTATATATATTTTTGTGTGTATTTTTATTATTTTCACCTTCTACATTGTATTATAAGTTTAAGAATTTTATATATTCATAATTAAAAAAAATTTGTGCGTCCTATTGAATATCCAAAACAGAAAATTTCAATTTTTAGATGAACTGAAGAAGCCTAAAAATCAGGCGAAACGTTTTCAATAAATTCTAACTAGAACGTGATGTAATTTCTCTATCCTTAAAACAAAAGAACCATAAAGCCCAAGAAATTGAAAAAATATATATTCAATATTCCAAGGTTCAAGAAAGAATTCAACCCAACTTATATATATATATATATATATATATGAATATATATATATATATATATATATATATATATATATATATATATATATATATATATATATATAATAATAATAATAAATTTAAACCTAGAACCAAGCTAATAGTAAACAAGGTGCGCCTAGGTGTATAGAGACACCTGTATGCGCAGGGCTAAAATACAATTTAAATTATGCTAAGATTTGTAGAAGGTAAAGATAATAATTAATACATAAGAAAATTAAGAAAAAGAAAAAACATACATATAAACATGCAGACAATCGCAGTTATGAACTATAACAATCCACATAATAGTTCAGAATTTTCTGTAATGAACAGTTTACATTTTTTTTCAAACAGTTTATAATTATTTATATTTCTGATATTCTGTGGCAACTTATTGAAAACCTTAGGTCCCAAAACTGACAGAGACCTCTGGTTTCGGTCATATTTTCTAAAGGGTACAACTAATATCGCATTTCTAGTTCTATATTGATGATTCACAATTTTTTTTTCATTTCTATAGCAAAATAGAGAAATGTTTAAAAGATATAAATTTCTTATATTCATTATATTTTCATTATATAATCTCTTGGTTGGAAAAAGTCTATCACGAAAGAAAATTACTCTAACAATATAGTTTTGTATCAAGCTCAGTTGACTCAGTGCATTATTAGAAAGTCCACCCCACACAATGATGCCATATCTTAACAGTGACTCGACCAAAGCCTTATAGACAGTAACCCGTAGTTTGAGGGGTAGTATTTTACTTATTAGGTAAAACTTATATAAGAGTCTTCTCAGTTTATTAGATAAATCTTGGACATGTTCAGTCCATCTGAGATGTTTATCAGTCGTAATTCCAAGATATTTTGTGTGTGTGATTTCTTTTATGATCATGTTCATATCGTTTACCTGTATACAATCAAAGTCCGGTCGATTTGCCTCAGTCAGAGAGAAAGCAATGTATACCGTCTTAGAAAGATTTAAGGTTAATTTCATCAAATCAAGCCAGGCCCCAACAATGCCCACGCCCCTACCAACTGCCATTTTTACAGCATCCCATGTCTTTTCTCTGAAAACAAGAACTGTATCATCAGCATATGATATTGAAACTCCTTCTATGTTTAGGCTTAGTAAAGAGTTTATATAGCAGATAAAGAGAAGAGGACCTAGGACAGTGCCTTGTGGTACTCCAATCTGCACAGTTAGTGGTTCACTCAGTACTTTTCCGATCTTCACAACTTGTTTTCTTTCCTCTAAGTAATTTCTAAAGATGTTTAAAACCGAGCCTCTGACACCACAACGCTCCAAAACATCAAGAAGGCCAGAGTGAGGTACGATGTCAAAAGCCTTAGCTAGGTCCAGGAAAACTGCAATACACTTTTTATCCTCATCCAGAGAGGCCTTAATATGGCTGACCAGTTCAGACATTGCATCACCAGTGCTAACTTCCTGCATGAAACCAAACTGTTTTTTGTTTATGATATTTTTGGACGTTAGATAATCATATAATCTTTTTTTAAGGCATTTTTCAAATAGTTTACCATAGGCTGATATCACACTAATTGGACGGTAATTGGAAATATCAGTCTTGCTTCCCTTTTTATATATAGGGGTTATTATTGTATGTTTAAACTGTGGTGGAATTCTTGCAGTGGTGAGGATCAGATTGAAGATGTGGATCAGATGCAGCAAAATCGACTGATGAACACTTTTCACTAATTTGCCTGTGATGCCATCTAATCCAGGAGCACATGAGTTTTTAGGCTATTGATGTGGCTTATAAGTTCATTTGCTGTAACTGGCGTCAAAGTCATTGAATTTATAGGTTCAACATAGTCCATGCTGATATCAAACTTTGGTTTTTTTATCTTCGCTGCCATATTTAGTCCAACATTTATGTAATAATTATTACAGTAATTGGCAATCTCTGCATTAGTTCCAATTGGTATGTCCCTTTCATTGACTATGTACCAATTAATATTATTTTTAACTGTGGCTTCATTTGCTGCATCATTTATTATTTTATAAAGTTTTCTTAAGTCACCACTATATCTATCTATCTCATTACCATAGTATACCTGTTTTGCCCTTTCTGTCGTCTTATTTAGTACATTTCTATATGCCTTATATACATTCCATAAGCCTTCATTATTTTTTTGTTTTATAGCACGTCTTTTAAGTTTGTCCCTGTGTTTAATTGAAGTTATGATTCCTTCCGTAATCCAAGGCTTAATTTTTTTTTGCTTCTTCATTATCACTATTCTTTCAGTAGTACAGGCTTTTTTGAGGGAATCAAATATTTCAATAAATTTATTGTAGGCCACCACAGGATCGTCGGATATATATATATATATATATATATATATATATATATATATATATATATATGAACATATGTATGTTCCATGCCCCTAGAAATGTAAAAAATACACCCCTTAAACACAGAATGTTTTTTTCATCGAAGCTTCTTTTTGTGAAAAATGTTCACGCACCCCTTCGTCGATTATTAGAGTTCCATTCTAGGTAGGGGTTCTTTTTTATGAAGGGGTTTTGCTCTTTGGTTTTTCGTTCAGTTGATCGTTAGACTTCCAAATCAAGAGGGTTCCTTTTTTTAATTAGGAGTTTGCCACAGTAAACACAAAACACAGTAGCGACAGTCCGATTCGGGACGGGTTCGAGTTTGTAATGCTTACATAATCTGTCGCCATATTCTTGTATGATGCCCGCGAGTTTTTGAAATATTCAAATTCCTTCTGTCAAGAAAAATCCTATCCTGTAGATTTTTATCAAGTTCTACATTACCCTATGTGTTATATGGTTTTTCAATATCCACATTGACACCTGCTGATAACCATGATTCTGCCCTGAATTCAGAAAAAAAATGTACAAGTGGAATAACATAAACCAATACTTAACAATAATAAAACATCAACTGTTTTACAAATAAACTGCATCTCTAATATGAAAACACAATTATCATAATTTTTATATAATATATTGCATAATAGAAATAAAGAATTATGAATAAACTATCTTTCAGGATCTTTGGGAAATTAAAAAAAACTTACTCCTTTGGAGATACCACATATTTTTTACAAGCACTAACAGCACAACAAAAACTTCCTCTTGACATCTTTTTTATAATTATTTTCAATTATAACGTCGAACGAGTCATTTACTGGTTGGAAAATTATTAATAATGAATTTTGGAGCACGTTAAAAAAGATTCTCCTTGAAATCCAAATATAAACACAAGCCGCGACCGCGCTGGCAGCCATGTTGTTGGTGTGATAGGGAAACCATGCGTGATAAAAAACAAGACCTAAAAATTTTTCTGAGAGGCGGTACTGTGTTTTATGCTTACTGTAGTTTTGCTCTTTGATCGTTATTTTGAGACCTCCTATCTATCGATTAACGACTCCCCCTCAAAGCAGTTTTTTTCTTACCGAGACACCCTTTGTAGCCGTATATCTCTCCATATATACATATATATATATATATATATATATATATATATATATATATATATATACTTACTTACTTAATCCTTATGCCTTTCTATCCCTTTTGTTAGGAGTGTAAGGCCCGTGGAATTGAGTTATTCTATATTTGTCTTTTCCGTATTTCCTTATATATCTTTCCATCCTGTTTAAATTGCCGATTGCCTCTTTTGTTTCTTCTGTATTAGTTTCTTCTGTTTGTGTGAGTTCTGTATCTTATTCCGGTATTATGTCTCTATGTTGATTTTTGTATGCTATGTCATTTCCATCTGATCTTTATAGTATGTTTCCATAATTTTGTCTTCTTCTTTTATGACATTTCCTTATAATTTTTGCACCATTTCCTTTTCTTTCTGTTTCAGTAATTCCTACATAGTGCATTTGTTGTTCTTCTGTCAGTTCATCCTCTTTTCCGTTTATACCCCTATTATTTCGTGTCCTCAATCTAATCACTCGATAATTATTTCCCATTTCTTTCTTCCTCTCTATTTCTTTGATTATCTTCTTATTTGTATTCATTTTACTAATCCTCTCTTCCGTATCCTTTATCTTTGCCAGGGTCGTCGTCAAACTACCTATCTCTCTCCTTTTTCTCAGTTTTTTTGATGGTCGATGTATTCTTTGTTTGTTCTTTTCAGTTTTTTTTCCTCAATGTCCCATTTATATTCTCTTCCTTCGATTACTATTTTTTGATATTCTATTTTCACCCTTTTTCCATTCTTTCACTTGTTCTCTGCTATATGCTTCAATTTCTTTTGAATTTCCCGTTCACCTTTTGTTAAATCGGTGTTTATGTAAACTCTCTCTCTTAGATTTCTCAATTTTTTTTTTATTTTTCATTACAGCTTCTTTATCTCCCGTGTTTCCAAGTTCGATATATATATATATATATATATATATATATATATATATATATATATATATATATATATATATATATATATATATATATATATATATATATATATATATATATATATATACACATATATATACATATATATATATATATATATATATATATATATATATATATATATATATATATATGTATATATATATGTGTATATATATATATATATATATATATATATATATATATATATATATATATATATATATATATATATATATATATATATATATATATATATATATATACACATATATATACATATATATATATATATATATATATATATATATATATATATATATATATATATATATATATATATATATATATATATATATATATATATATACATATATACGTATATATATATATATATATATATATATATATATATATATATATATATATATATATATATAAGTTGGTTTGAATTCTTTCTTGAACCTTGAAATGATCTGTATTAATAAAGAGAAAAACAATATAAACGACAAAAGCGACGTTAGGGGTCTGAGTCATATTTATTTCGGACTCTTCTCATAGTAACTCAATAGCAGATAATAAATAAAAAAAAACACTTAAAGAAACCAAAGGATGTCTGTCATATATATATATATATATATATATATATATATATATATATATATATATGTATATATATATGTATATATATATATATATATATATATATATATATATATATATATATATATATATATATATATATATATATATATATATATATATATATATATATATATATATATATATACACATATATATACATATATATATATATATATATATATATATATATATATATATATATATATATATATATATATATATATATATATATATATATATATATATATATATATATATATATATATATATATACATACATATATACGTATATATATATATATATATATATATATATATATATATATATATATAAGTTGGTTTGAATTCTTTCTTGAACCTTGAAATGATCTGTATTAATAAAGAGAAAAACAATATAAACGACAAAAGCGACGTTAGGGGTCTGAGTCATATTTATTTCGGACTCTTCTCATAGTAACTCAATAGCAGATAATAAATAAAAAAACACTTAAAGAAACCAAAGGATGTCTTTCGTTCCCTATACAAATCTAAAGTTATTTTAAAAAAATGTGACCGTCTTAGTAACACCATTTAAAGAATGTTAAGTGTGTCTTCGTTTCAACCCACACATGTAAGTTTTTATATATATTTTGAGTGTATTTTTATTATTTTCACCTTCTACATTGTATTATAAGTTTAAGAATTTATATATTCATAATTAAAAAAATTTGTGCGTCCTATTGAATATCCAAAACAGAAAATTTCAATTTTTAGATGAACTGAAGAAGCCTGAAAATCGGGCGAAACGTTTTCAATAAATTCTAACTAGAACATGATGTAATTTCTCTATCCTTAAAACAAAAGAATCATAAAGCCCAAGAAATTGAAAAAAAATATATATATATATATATATATATATATATATATATATATATATATATATATATATATATATATATATATATACATATATATATATATATATATATATATATATATATATATATATATATATATATATATATATATATATATATATATATATATATATATATATATATACATATATATATATATATATATATATATATATATATATATATATATATATATATATATATATAAGTGAATAATAAACTAAATTAGTACCGCTGTAGTTCAAAAATCGTTCGCTTATGTCGCTTCTGTGTAGGACATCTCTGTATCAATGTATTGTTTTAATTTTGTTGCTCTACTTATATATCTCTCCCGACCAATCGCCCATGCAGGAAATAGCGCAAGAAGTTTTTATTTGAATGAAATTCTAAAAACTTGTTTTGTAATAAAAGATGAAGATTAATCAAAAAATAATATTAAGACAAATGTTCTATTTTTTTTACCATTACAAATTTATTTCACAAGATTGTATATAATATCAAAGATAGTCTTCAAATATTTACTATTGTGAAGTTTTTAGTGTGTTACACATACATAGCAATATTTTTTTAACCTAGTTTACTTACTGTTAATTATTACTATTTAATATCTTTGAAACCAGCTTGGCTGTTGTTTAGGGTATATAGCCTGATATATAGCCAATTTGAACAGCTATAGCAAAAATTACAAAACAAATTTTTTTATCCTTTTCTTTAAAGTAGTAACTCTAGTTTTTCCCCTGAATTTTTCCATCGAAGTTAGTCATTGGTTAGATTCACCAAAATAGTTTAAACACGATCTCGTTAGAGATGGAATTTGAAGCAAGGCAATATATTTGGTATTGTGAACGTCACGAAAGAGATGAATTCGTAGAATTTTGATGCGAGCTTTGCTTTTATTATCGATTTATTCTATCTATATATGTGTATATGAAACTACACGTACGTATGTATCGTTGGTTATAACTCGATAACGTATTATCCAAATTTCATGCAGTTGACTCTCACGCATTGGTACTTGAACTTTGCCCACCAAAATCGTACATAAAATTTACACTTTTAAAGCCTTATCTCTCGATTTTTATGGAAAATTTTCTTATAAAATATTTATTTCATGACATTGGCAACATCAAATTTACCAATTACATCTAGTTACTTTATAAAAGTAGTGGCGTACATATATTTACCCTGACTAAGGCTAATTCTATACAAAAAAAAACCGGCCAAGTGCAACTTGGACTTGCGTAATTAGTGTTCCATACGGTGATTGCTTTTAAAATAAAATAAAATCCTTACCTAAGCTAAGTTAATTAGGTCCTTGACACACGTATATATATATTAAGATCCAATATGTATTTTCACGTTTTTTCTTAGTCAGTAATGTAAATTAGTTATAGCTTCTTAGCTACCTAATAGCCCATAAATGAATCTAGCTCAATCTTGAATCTAGTAGTAAAAGTTTAAAGCAAATATTGACTACCTAAATATTTGTTTAATTATAAACAAATAAAATAAAATTGTTTTGTCTCGGTACCTCTCCGTTAGTCACCAGTCATTATTAAAATTTATTTTATATGTGATTGGCCAAATGCAGTAATGTACTGAAAAGTACCTATATGAATATATTGCTGTTTGCACACAATACGTATTGACATCCTGTAGCTCTTAGTCCCGGTTAAATTCACAACTTTCGACGAAAAAAGCCTTCACTATATTGTCAAGACAAATAGTTTTTTTATACCAGATAAATTATCAAACGTAATGACACATCACAATATGAAAAAAAGTTTGCGCGAGTATTACATCATATATTTTTGAACTCGTGTTTTGCACAAGCTTTCTTTTAACTCGATGACAGAAAAAAAATACTTTCGATTTCACCCCCCAAAACTTAACCCCTTAAGTCAAAATTAAATTTTCAAAACAACACGACTCTGATTGGGTCATCAATTTTTATATTTGTGACAAATTTCAACTTTTTATGTCAAATATTGTAGTTTCGGAGATAACCGGATGTGACAGACAGACATAAGTGTTCCGTACAAAACACTAAAAATTATATAGTATCCACCACCAATGCAATAGCGAGTAAGAAATTTAAGTTTAAATTATTGTAATAAATTTTCATTTGGAGAATGTTTTGTTACGTATAAGCGAAATAAAACCAGCCAAGTGCAAGTCGGACTTGCACAATTAGTGTTCCGTACGTTCATTGTTTTTTAAAAATAAAATTTCGTTACGGTGGTATAAAATGATCAATGACTTTACAAAACACACCCCAAATGAGTTTCGAACAAAGTTTCTTTCCGATCTTTACTGAAAACTGATGACATTAAAATTTTTGTTTTTTTGTATGCCAGATAAATTATTAAAAGTAATGTACCCTGTAAAGAATATTCCAGAATTTTTTCAAAATTTTTTGATCAGTACTCAAGATAAGGGGGGAACGGCGAATAATACAAAGAAAAGTGTGCGCAAGTATTACATTATATATTTTTTTGAACTTGTGTTTTTACAAGCTTTTATTTGACACCCCACTCGATGATTTTTTTTTCACTTCCGATTTCACCCCCCAAAACTAACCCCTTAAGTCAAAATTTAACTTTCAAAGCTACACGGCTCTGATGAGGTGCCATCAGTTCCTACATTAATGCCAAATTTCAACCTTCAATGTCAAATAGTTTCGGAGAAAATCGGGTGTGTGACAGACGGACAGACACCGAAGTGAACTTATAAGTATTCCGTATGGAACAATAAAAATATAAATTTTTACAGTATTTGTCGTTACCGGTTTGCGTATTTGTTTCGAAATCAGTTCTAAACTGTCTAAAAGATTTTTAAGAAAATTTGTAACGAGCTATAATAGATGTAGAAATAAGTAAATAAGTTAACATAATGGACTATTATTTTCTTTAAGACAATTTCATTCCTTTATCTTGATAAGTCAATGAAAGAATCCGAATTATATGCGAGTTTATACAAAGAAATTAAATAGGTCATTAGTTTTAGGAAGACACACTGTGGACATATAGCGATAATATGTGTGGATGCATAGAGATATTGGAATAGATTAGGTAAGTTCTCGTGAGAGTGGCGCTCATGGAAAGAGAAAGAATTAATATGAGTCATTCTGTCTCTCTGTGTTATTTGTATTTCGTACGGAGCCAATGAAAAACAAGGAAGAGTAAGAGAGACAGAATGACTCATATTATTTCTTTCTCTTTTTAACGACGCCACGTTTTCGCTTACAGCAAGCTCTATACTTTACCTCCTCTATTCTAATATCTCTACGTGTGGATGTGTGTACAAGTATGTATGAATATCTGTGTGTGTATGTATTTGTGGGTGTGTTCGTTGATAATCTGAGAACGACTGATTTAATTTCCACGGAAATATTTTTCAACTTTAAGTGAAATACCCTGCAAAATTTTGGTCTGTATTGGGTTATAACTGGCTAGAGGGTTCTGGAAAATTAATGGTGCTTGTTGCCGTAATATATGGGGTAAGCGCAGAATAAAAAGTAGTAGACAGATGGGCGTTTTGTCACTTTCGTCGGTCGTGAGATCTATGCAGGCAGAGCCTCGACTACATGCGAGTAATAAATAAAATATAATTCCTCGTATTGTACTACACACATCCCTAACTTTAGTCGACTACACTGGTGGGTTAGTCAGTTAAAATCCCCAATTATTAAATCAGATCATTTTTATAATTAAACTCTTTTTAGTGAATTGGGCTGTAGTAAGTAGATTCACTAAAAATGTCTAAAATTACCCTATCTAGTTGTCATGGAATTTAAAACTTCTACTCGTCCAGATGATTTTTATATTTTATGTGGTAAGTACCCACAAAAAACCATTTTCATCGGAAAATTTAAATTAAACAGGCCAAGTACAAGTCGGACTTGCGGAATTAGTGTTCCGTACGTTGATTGCTTTTAAAATAAAAATGTTTGTTACGGAGGTATAAAATGATCGATGACTTCACAAAACACACCTCAAATGAGTCTTCAACAAAGTTTGTTTCCGATCTTTGTGGAAAACTGATGATTTTTTTTTTATTTACCAAATAAGTTATTAAAAGTAATGCACTCGTGATAATTTTCGTTTAATCTACCCTGTGTGGAGAATTATCCAGAATTTTTTCAAAATTTTTTGGTCAGTACTTTTTGAAATAAGGGAGAAACAGCGATTTTTAGCAATTTTTTAAAAATAATGCAAAGAAAAGTGTACGCAAGTATTACATTATACATATATATTTTTGAGCTCGTGTGTTCACAAGCTTTCATTTGACACCCCACTCGATGACCTGGTAAAATTTTTCTTTTTCACTTTCAATTTCACCCCCTAAAACTAACTCTAAGTCAAAATTTAACTTTCAAAACTACACGGCTCTGATGAGGCCATCAATTTCTATATTAGTGTCAAATTTCAACTTTCTATGTCAAATAATTTCAGAAAAAATCGGGTGTGTCAGGCGGACAAACACTGAAGCTTATAAGTGTTCCGTACGGAACAATAAAATATATATTTGTCGGATATTTTAAAATTTTTCATTTTTATTGGACTAATGGACCGAATTTTCTAGCCTGGTTTTTTGTCAATTTAAATCTCCATATACCAAATAAGACTCTTTTGAAAGTTGTACCTTTTTAGTGAATTAGGCTTTTACATCTTTTTGGTATTACAACTCACTACATAACAAAAGAAATTTAAATACGTGTCAAAATAGGTTGAAAGAAAAATGTTACGAAGAACTAATTTTAAGACCCCCTAGCAGTAAATGAAACTGCAAATTAATCAATAATGTTGAAACCGTTGCGGCTACTTATGGGATAGCACCTATCAAGAAGGCAGCTAATTTTTAAAAATGGCCTTATTCGTATATAAAATCAATTTAATTTTTTGTTATTCAGCACTACGTTATAAACAAAAATTTACAAATCACATAAACAATGAGACTTACTCTGTAGTAATAATAAGCACATAAAAAGGATAATTCCCAGAATATTCATTGTTATTGCCAATAATTCAGTATATCACAATATATAAGTCTGGATAAGAACGTTTTTATTGCCTTATAAAACAACAATAACGATATGCATTGTGGGGTTGTTTTTTATATTAGATTTCATTTTCTGATAAGCTATTTTCTGTATTTACTTATAACATAATTCACATCTCTATCTTATCCGCTAATTACAAGACCATAGGTGCCATCAATATTTTGCAATAATAATCAGCAGAAATGACGTTCTAACATGTTTTTATCACAAGGTAAAGTACCACACCCTTATTTTGTTTCCATTTTAATGAGCGATGATGCCATGTCATGTGAGCAACCTGAAAAATTACTACTCTTTCTCACAGTTTTTGTTATTTTTTCTTATTTTAAGTACCTTTTAAGTCATTGTTTTTATTTTTTGTGCTAAGTGAAAAAAACTCCAAGAGTTTTCCGTTTCTTCAGCTTCCAGAATTCCTGGAACATAAGCAATATACTTGCTAATTTCTCCCGGTCCATGTGTCGGTCCATCGTAAAAAAAATAAACAAATTTTAAGCTTAATTATCTATAGTAACAAATAAACAGAGGAGACAGGAGGTTAGAGAAACAGCCTCGAATATGTCATATCCTTTACATAATTCTTGGAGTTAACACACCTGGAAAACACGTAATTATTTCCAATCTTAAGTTAAGGTTACATAAACACAATATTCATTTTTTTTTCTGATTTTTATTCTCTATGCTTATAAGAATTATTCAAAAATTTTTTTTTAAGAAAATTCAACTCCATTACAAAGTTGCAGCATTACAAATTAACTATCCATGTGCCGAAATTGCCATCCTGGGCGACTTTAATGTCCACAATATCTACTGGCTTAAATATTAAAATACTACCGACGAACAAGGTCGTGAAGCTGAATCATTCTCAATCAGTTGTGACTTGACTCAGCTTATTGATAAACCAATACGGACCCCTGAACGAGACAGGGAGTTCGCCAGTCCGCCAATCAGTGACAGAGAGGCGCCTAGGCCGCTCAAGATTTGGCACTACAAATCTGCTAAATGGGAAGATCTCATGGAATATTTTCGAACTTCCCCTTGGATAGACACATGTTTTCGATCCGACAACCCATCTGACTGCGCCAGGGAGGTCTCCGATGTTATTTTGGCTGGTATGGAAGCTTACATCCCTTTTTCGAAGAAATACCCCTCCAACGGCAAGTCTTGGTTTGACCGAAAATGCAAAGAAGCTGTTGCTTCTATACATATTCCCTACCGACAATGGCGTCAAAATCCTAACACCATAAATCGTAACACCTTTGTTCGTGCCCGGAAGAGATGCAAAGGAATTATCGACGAAACCAAGGAGGGACACAAATCAACGAATTAGAAATAAACTTCTCACTTGCCCCAACAATTCCAGGTCCGTTTGGGCAGTCGCTAAGGCAGACAAAATTTCACCAAATCCACCATGCCACCATTCACACGGCCAGATAATTCCATTGCAACCACACCTGTTGAGAGAGCGAACTTGTTGGCTGAACTCTTTACTTCACGTTCTACTGTCGATTTCCAAGGAAAAATACCACCTACTATTCCCATATTGCAGTCAAAGATGCCCGATGTTGTCTTCAGACACCATAACATAGAGCGTATTGTAATGAATGAAGCTAGACACCAAAAAGGCTGATGGCGCTGACAGAACACCTTACATAGTTCTCAAAAACTGTGCAAGGGAACTAACACCAGTTTTCTGTAGACTTTTTAACCTATCCTACAGAAAGGGAATATTTCCGTCCTACTGGAAATGTGCCCCGGTTCAGCCGATACCTAAAAAAGGCAAGAAGACTTTGCCAAATAACTGCTTTCAATAATATCGAAAGTCATGTATCAATCAGCATCTTCTAAAATATCTTGAACGATTCAATATTATTAGCGATTACCAATATGGTTTTAGTAAACATAGATCAACAAGAGATCTTCTGACTTATATAACACATCTTTGGAACAACGCAATTGAACACTTTGGAGAATCTCGAGCGGTTGCTCTTAACATATCCAAGGCATTCGACCGTGTTTGGCACGATGGACTGTTGGCTAAGCTACGCTCTTGTGGTATCTCTGAAAGGTCTTGTTTGTGGCTCTCATGTTTCCTCAGAGAGCGTTCTTTACGAGTGGCGGTCGACGGATTTCTTTCTAATACCTTCACTATCAACGCCGGTGTGCCCCAGGGCTCCATACTGTCTCCTACTCTCTTGCTCATTTACATTAACGATCTGCTGGAAAAGACCGGGAATCCAATCTACAGCTTTGCAGATGACAGTACGCTTGTCTCTTCATGCACCTTGAACGCTCGGACATCGGCTGCTCAGGCGAATATCCGCAGACAGCAGGCGGTCGTTCAACTTAACAAAGACCTGGAAGAAATTCTATCTTGGGGTGACAGTAACCAAGTGGAATTTAACGCTACAAAAACCCAGGCGGCAGTTTTTTCTAAAAAGTTAACGTTGCTGAACCCGACATAGTTATGTCAGGGCACTCCATTCCCCTAGCATCGTCGCTCAATTTGTTGGGCGTTAGTTTGGGAGCAAATATGTCTTGGCATGAACATGTTGCAGGCATAGCAAGGAAAGCTTCTCGAAAGTTGGGAATATTATTTCGAACCAGAAAGCTTTACACCACACAACAACTGTTAATTCTTTACAAAGCTCAAATTCGACCAACTATGGAATACTACTCCCATGTTTGGCGCTCCGCTTCCAAACATACACTGCATTTGTTGGATTCTGTTCAGAGAAGAGCTGTCCGTCTGATTGGAGACCCGGAACTGACCGGCGGCCTTGATTCGCTGGAGCATCGAACAACGGTTGGCGACTTGAATCTGTTCTACAAGTATTTTCATGGAAAGTGTTCGAAAGATGTAGCCCGTTTAATTCCTCCCAAAGCGGTGCATGTTAGAAATACACGTCGCGCTGGTGCTTCACATCCGTATGACGTTCAGCTTGTTACTCCGCTTACAACGGTTTTCAAGCAGTCTTTTATATGGAGAACATCATCCCTTTGGAATAATTTGCCCAGCGCTGTGTTTCCCACCGAGTACAATTTAGAGCGATTCAAGAACAACGTGAATCGCTTTTTCCGCACACATGCCGCTCCTGGAGCGCTTTAGGGACTTCCCTGCAGCATGTGTGCTAAACCCATAAAAAAAAAATGGTCTCGGATTAAGACCGCTACCTGTCTTCAGACACTGTCTGCGATATTACTCAGATAAATTAACTTTTTTTTTTTAAACCTTAATATTTACTTTTACTACAAAATGTCGAGAGGTTTTTTTAATTTTTCTAATAGATAATTTTTTATAAATAATTAAACATACATTTTTTGGTCGAAAATTGCAGACTAAAGTTTGAATCATAGTAATTTTTTTATTTTTGAAAAAAAACTACTACATTATTTTACAAGATTAATTTTTATATTTGCAGATTGGATTATTTTTTGTGAAGTTATCCTACAGGCAAAGGGTCCATTTTAACCCGATAAAAAACACTGTTAACATTTAAAATATATTTAAAAAAAGAGTTGTTTCTTATAATTTAAAGTACAATAAAAATATATAATTGCCATTCTTTTGTACTAATCACTTAATAACCTTTAAAATATTTTTTTTAAATATACATATTTTTTGCTGCGCCCAGGTGTATGTAACCCCGTAGCAAAGATAATACGTATACGAGAGAGAGGGTCTCAATACTCGTACTGGGTAAATAACGTTACCAAATTTACTTTTCTCATTAAGGAGATTTTTGCAATTTCAGTTGGTCTATCGCTGGTTTTTTTTATCTATTGGGGCGATAACTCTAAAATGAGTTATCGTATATAAATTTGGGATATATAACACGTAGTTTGTTTTTAGTTTTGGTCTGGCACATAGATGTTGCCCTTTTCAAAAAATTCATAGTATTTTTAGGAAGTACCAACCTTCAAACGATACGTGTCAAAATTTCATGACATTTCGACGATTGGTTTACAAGTTATAGTTGGTTTTAATGACGTTACTTTTGATATTTTCGAAACAATGAAAAAAATCGAATTTCGTGTGTTGATTATACACTGTTTTTTGATGGGAAAAAAATACCATTCAAGCAAAGCAATGGATTGATAAGTGTTACGGGAACTCTACCCTGGAAAATCACTCATCATTTACTGGTATGCCAAATTTAAACGCAGTCGTACAGACACAAATATTGCTGAACGCTCTGGACGCCCAAATTAGGTGGTTACACCGGAAAACATCAAAAAAATTGTTTTGGATGACCATAAAGTGAAATTGCGTGAGATAGCTGACACCCTAAAGATATCGAAAGAACGTGTTGATCATATTTTGCTTGAACATTTGGGCATGAGAAAGCTCTGTTCGAAATGGGTATCGCGTTTTGCTCACTGTGGACCAAAAACAACAACGTGTTGATGATTCTGAGCGCTGTTTAAACCTGTTTAAGCGCAACAAAAAGGATTTTTGCATGCGATATGTGACAATACATGAAACATGGATCCACCACTACACACCAGAATTAAATTGGCAGTCATTTGCGCCCGAAGCGACCAAAGACGCAACAGTCCGCTAGGAAGGTTTTGGCCTCTTTATTTTGGGATGCGCATGGAATAATTTTCATCGACTATGCTGAAAAAGGAAAAGCCATCAATAACGAATATTTTATAAAGTTATTGATGCGTTTGAAGGCAGAAATCACAAAGAAACGGCCCCAAATGAACAAGAGAAAAGTGCTCTTTCATCAAGACAATGCACCGTGTCACAAGTCAATAGTTACGATGGCAAAATTGCATGAATTGCTTTCTCATCCACCGTATTCTCCAGATTTAGCCTTCAGCTACTATTATCTATTCGCAAACCTCAAAAAAATGCCTGCAGGAAAGAGACTTGGCTCCAATGAAGAAGTTATCGCCGAATCTGAGGCCTATTTTGAAGGCGATGACAAATCCTTCTACATACAAGGAAGGTATAGAAATATTAGAAAAGCGTTGGACTGATTGTATGGCTCTTGAAGGAGACTATGTTGATGAATAAAGTCGAATTTTGCAAAAAAAAATGTATTTAAAGTAGCTAGGGTCGATAATAGTATTATGAGATTGAGTTTAAAAGGGTCTGTCGGTCTGCTGACACGACAACTCTCGAACGAAATAAGATCTTAATTTCACACTTGATATATATATATATATATATATATATATATATATATATATATATACATATATATATATATATATATATATATATATATATATATATATATATATATATATATATATATATATATATATATAATAAGAGGATGAATCCTATAGTTTTATATCGCTTAAGGTGGTGAGAGTCGTCGATGCATTTCGTATGATTTTAATAGTAATACGACATTTTTTTCTGTGTTTTTTTTGTTGAGAAAATAAAAAAATATTTATGTTATAACATAAAAGGAAGAAGATTAGAGGAAGTGCTTCAAATATATCATGTTATATGTCTCTTTCAGGTTTCTGTAAGTCAACAAATCTGAAATTTATGTTTTACTTCCCATACCAAAAGAAAGAATTATATTCTTTAAAAAATCACTTTTCAAGATTTTTATAGTTCTTCATGCTTCTAGTTCCCTAGATCACGAAAAATACAATTTCCCATTTTCACCTGTCTGTCTCTCCGCCTGTTGATACGATAACTCTCGTTCGAAATGAAATATGAATTTTAAATTTGGCTGATTTTTAATACTTTAAATAGGAATGGAACCTATATTTTTTGAGTCATATCCTTTCAAAAGAACGATGCGAGTGGAGCGAAGAATTTTTTTTTAAGCTTCAATAGTACTTATTACAAGAATTTTTCCCTCTTTCTGTTGTAATAAAAACCAAGCTTAAGTAAAATATTTATAGTCAAAAATGCAAGAGATAAAATGGGCGGGGGACGGAGTTAGAATGTTAGTTTCGAGTATGTCTGTTTCAGGGACTCTGAAAATTTTGTTAATACCAATCCTAACAAAAATGATATGTAAACGGAGTTGTAAAAATTTATTTTATAGTGTAAAATAGTCTAATTCAGCATTTAGAGAGAGACAGGAGGTTAGAGAAACAGCCTCGAATATGTCATATCCTTTACATAATTCTTGGAGTTAACACACCTGGAAAACACGTAATTATTTCCAATCTTAAGTTAAGGTTACATAAACACAATATTCATTTTTTTTTCTGATTTTTATTCTCTATGCTTATAAGAATTATTCAAAAATTTTTTTTTAAGAAAATTCAACTCCATTACAAAGTTGCAGCATTACAAATTAACTATCCATGTGCCGAAATTGCCATCCTGGGCGACTTTAATGTCCACAATATCTACTGGCTTAAATATTAAAATACTACCGACGAACAAGGTCGTGAAGCTGAATCATTCTCAATCAGTTGTGACTTGACTCAGCTTATTGATAAACCAATACGGACCCCTGAACGAGACAGGGAGTTCGCCAGTCCGCCAATCAGTGACAGAGAGGCGCCTAGGCCGCGCAAGATTTGGCACTACAAATCTGCTAAATGGGAAGATCTCATGGAATATTTTCGAACTTTCCCTTGGATAGACACATGTTTTCGATCCGACAACCCATCTGACTGCGCCAGGGAGGTCTCCGATGTTATTTTGGCTGGTATGGAAGCTTACATCCCTTTTTCGAAGAAATACCCCTCCAACGGCAAGTCTTGGTTTGACCGAAAATGCAAAGAAGCTGTTGCTTCTATACATATTCCCTACCGACAATGGCGTCAAAATCCTAACACCATAAATCGTAACACCTTTGTTCGTGCCCGGAAGAGATGCAAAGGAATTATCGACGAAACCAAGGAGGGACACAATCAACGAATTAGAAACAAACTTCTCACTTGCCCCAACAATTCCAGGTCCGTTTGGGCAGTCGCTAAGGCAGACAAAATTTCACCAAATCCACCATGCCACCATTCACACGGCCAGATAATTCCATTGCAACCACACCTGTTGAGAGAGCGAACTTGTTGGCTGAACTCTTTACTTCACGTTCTACTGTCGATTTCCAAGGAAAAATACCACCTACTATTCCCATATTGCAGTCAAAGATGCCCGATGTTGTCTTCAGACACCATAACATAGAGCGTATTGTAATGAAGCTAGACACCAAAAAGGCTGATGGCGCTGACAGAACACCTTACATAGTTCTCAAAAACTGTGCAAGGGAACTAACACCAGTTTTCTGTAGACTTTTTAACCTATCCTACAGAAAGGGAATATTTCCGTCCTACTGGAAATGTGCCCCGGTTCAGCCGATACCTAAAAAAGGCAAGAAGACTTTGCCAAATAACTGCTTTCAATAATATCGAAAGTCATGTATCAATCAGCATCTTCTAAAATATCTTGAACGATTCAATATTATTAGCGATTACCAATATGGTTTTAGTAAACATAGATCAACAAGAGATCTTCTGACTTATATAACACATCTTTGGAACAACGCAATTGAACACTTTGGAGAATCTTGAGCGGTTGCTCTTAACATATCCAAGGCATTCGACCGTGTTTGGCACGATGGACTGTTGGCTAAGCTACGCTCTTGTGGTATCTCTGAAAGGTCTTGTTTGTGGCTCTCATGTTTCCTCAGAGAGCGTTCTTTACGAGTGGCGGTCGACGGATTTCTTTCTAATACCTTCACTATCAACGCCGGTGTGCCCCAGGGCTCCATACTGTCTCCTACTCTCTTGCTCATTTACATTAACGATCTGCTGGAAAAGACCGGGAATCCAATCTACAGCTTTGCAGATGACAGTACGCTTGTCTCTTCATGCACCTTGAACGCTCGGACATCGGCTGCTCAGGCGAATATCCGCAGACAGCAGGCGGTCGTTCAACTTAACAAAGACCTGGAAGAAATTCTATCTTGGGGTGACAGTAACCAAGTGGAATTTAACGCTACAAAAACCCAGGCGGCAGTTTTTTCTAAAAAGTTAACGTTGCTGAACCCGACATAGTTATGTCAGGGCACTCCATTCCCCTAGCATCGTCGCTCAATTTGTTGGGCGTTAGTTTGGGAGCAAATATGTCTTGGCATGAACATGTTGCAGGCATAGCAAGGAGAGCTTCTCGAAAGTTGGGAATATTATTTCGAACCAGAAAGCTTTACACCACACAACAACTGTTAATTCTTTACAAAGCTCAAATTCGACCAACTATGGAATACTACTCCCATGTTTGGCGCTCCGCTTCCAAACATACACTGCATTTGTTGGATTCTGTTCAGAGAAGAGCTGTCCGTCTGATTGGAGACCCGGAACTGACCGGCGGCCTTGATTCGCTGGAGCATCGAACAACGGTTGGCGACTTGAATCTGTTCTACAAGTATTTTCATGGAAAGTGTTCGAAAGATGTAGCCCGTTTAATTCCTCCCAAAGCGGTGCATGTTAGAAATACACGTCGCGCTGGTGCTTCACATCCGTATGACGTTCAGCTTGTTACTCCGCTTACAACGGTTTTCAAGCAGTCTTTTATATGGAGAACATCATCCCTTTGGAATAATTTGCCCAGCGCTGTGTTTCCCACCGAGTACAATTTAGAGCGATTCAAGAACAACGTGAATCGCTTTTTCCGCACACATGCCGCTCCTGGAGCGCTTTAGGGACTTCCCTGCAGCATGTGTGCTAAACCCATAAAAAAAAAATGGTCTCGGATTAAGACCGCTACCTGTCTTCAGACACTGTCTGCGATATTACTCAGATAAATTAACTTTTTTTTTTAAACCTTAATATTTACTTTTACTACAAAATGTCGAGAGGTTTTTTTTAATTTTTCTAATAGATAATTTTTTATAAATAATTAAACATACATTTTTTGGTCGAAAATTGCAGACTAAAGTTTGAATCATAGTAATTTTTTTATTTTTGAAAAAAAACTACTACATTATTTTACAAGATTAATTTTTATATTTGCAGATTGGATTATTTTTTGTGAAGTTATCCTACAGGCAAAGGGTCCATTTTAACCCGATAAAAAACACTGTTAACATTTAAAATATATTTAAAAAAAGAGTTGTTTCTTATAATTTAAAGTACAATAAAAATATATAATTGCCATTCTTTTGTACTAATCACTTAATAACCTTTAAAATATTTTTTTTAAATATACATATTTTTTGCTGCGCCCAGGTGTATGTAACCCCGTAGCAAAGATAATACGTATACGAGAGAGAGGGTCTCAATACTCGTACTAGGTAAATAACGTTACCAAATTTACTTTTCTCATTAAGGATATTTTTGCAATTTCAGTTGGTCTATCGCTGGTTTTTTTTATCTATTGGGGCGATAACTCTAAAATGAGTTATCGTATATAAATTTGGGATATATAACACGTAGTTTGTTTTTAGTTTTGGTCTGGCACATAGATGTTGCCCTTTTCAAAAAATTCATAGTATTTTTAGGAAGTACCAACCTTCAAACGATACGTGTCAAAATTTCATGACATTTCGACGATTGGTTTACAAGTTATAGTTGGTTTTAATGACGTTACTTTTGATATTTTCGAAACAATGAAAAAAATCGAATTTCGTGTGTTGATTATACACTGTTTTTTGATGGGAAAAAATACCATTCAAGCAAAGCAATGGCTTGATAAGTGTTACGGGAACTCTACCCCTGGAAAATCACTCATCATTTACTGGTATGCCAAATTTAAACGCAGTCGTACAGACACAAATATTGCTGAACGCTCTGGACGCCCAAATTAGGTGGTTACACCGGAAAACATCAAAAAAATTGTTTTGGATGACCATAAAGTGAAATTGCGTGAGATAGCTGACACCCTAAAGATATCGAAAGAACGTGTTGATCATATTTTGCTTGAACATTTGGGCATGAGAAAGCTCTGTTCGAAATGGGTATCGCGTTTGCTCACTGTGGACCAAAAACAACAACGTGTTGATGATTCTGAGCGCTGTTTAAACCTGTTTAAGCGCAACAAAAAGGATTTTTGCATGCGATATGTGACAATACATGAAACATGGATCCACCACTACACACCAGAATTAAATTGGCAGTCATTTGCGCCCGAAGCGACCAAAGACGCAACAGTCCGCTAGGAAGGTTTTGGCCTCTTTATTTTGGGATGCGCATGGAATAATTTTCATCGACTATGCTGAAAAAGGAAAAGCCATCAATAACGAATATTTTATAAAGTTATTGATGCGTTTGAAGGCAGAAATCACAAAGAAACGGCCCCAAATGAACAAGAGAAAAGTGCTCTTTCATCAAGACAATGCACCGTGTCACAAGTCAATGGTTACGATGGCAAAATTGCATGAATTGCTTTCTCATCCACCGTATTCTCCAGATTTAGCCTTCAGCTACTATTATCTATTCGCAAACCTCAAAAAAATGCCTGCAGGAAAGAGACTTGGCTCCAATGAAGAAGTTATCGCCGAATCTGAGGCCTATTTTGAAGGCGATGACAAATCCTTCTACATACAAGGAAGGTATAGAAATATTAGAAAAGCGTTGGACTGATTGTATGGCTCTTGAAGGAGACTATGTTGATGAATAAAGTCGAATTTTGCAAAAAAAAATGTATTTAAAGTAGCTAGGGTCGATAATAGTATTATGAGATTGAGTTTAAAAGGGTCTGTCGGTCTGCTGACACGACAACTCTCGAACGAAATAAGATCTTAATTTCACACTTGATATATATATATATATATATATATATATATATATATATATATATATATATATATATATATATATATATACATATATATATATATATATATATATATATATATATATATATATATATATAATAAGAGGATGAATCCTATAGTTTTATATCGCTTAAGGTGGTGAGAGTCGTCGATGCATTTCGTATGATTTTAATAGTAATACGACATTTTTTTCTGTGTTTTTTTTGTTGAGAAAATAAAAAAATATTTATGTTATAACATAAAAGGAAGAAGATTAGAGGAAGTGCTTCAAATATATCATGTTATATGTCTCTTTCAGGTTTCTGTAAGTCAACAAATCTGAAATTTATGTTTTACTTCCCATACCAAAAGAAAGAATTATATTCTTTAAAAAATCACTTTTCAAGATTTTTATAGTTCTTCATGCTTCTAGTTCCCTAGATCACGAAAAATACAATTTCCCATTTTCACCTGTCTGTCTCTCCGCCTGTTGATACGATAACTCTCGTTCGAAATGAAATATGAATTTTAAATTTGGCTGATTTTTAATACTTTAAATAGGAATGGAACCTATATTTTTTGAGTCATATCCTTTCAAAAGAACGATGCGAGTGGAGCGAAGAATTTTTTTTTAAGCTTCAATAGTACTTATTAAAAGAATTTTTCCCTCTTTCTGTTGTAATAAAAACCAAGCTTAAGTAAAATATTTATAGTCAAAAATGCAAGAGATAAAATGGGCGGGGGACGGAGTTAGAATGTTAGTTTCGAGTATGTCTGTTTCAGGGACTCTGAAAATTTTGTTAATACCAATCCTAACAAAAATGATATGTAAACGGAGTTGTAAAAATTTATTTTATAGTGTAAAATAGTCTAATTCAGCATTTATTTTAAAATTGTATATTTAGAAAGTAAACACCGGGTAAATGAATTTACCAAATTCAAACAAAATTCAAAAATTTTTTTATTAATTACAAATTTGTACATATGTACTTAAGCTTATAAGTTTGACTTATGTGGCATAAATACAATATATTGTATAACATATTCATTTATATCTTTCGGTTGACAGGTGTTTTGCCGGACGGTAAGCCCTCGTACCGTTTTGGTATTTATTGCATCATTTTCAGATATCTTTACAGGATGGTGGTGTTTGTTATTAATTTAAAGTCGTTTGTTGCTTATTATGTTTTATTTTTGTTTCTTTATAGCTTAGTTAGTTGGGAAAAATTAAACAAAAAACCCAACTCGATTTTTACAGGTACGCGGCCTTATATTGTTACTGTTTGCATTCACTCTCTTTTTTCTCTCTCTCTCTTTGACGCGTCTGACATTCATTCTTCTTTCTCACTCATTCTTTCTTAAGTTATTTACTTGCATTATTTACATTCTTTATCTATTTACAATATTGCAATCGCTATACGTGTAGATTACGTGTACATATAATGAGTAATTTTGTTTTATTTTTTTTTGTGTATTTTCACTTCACTATTACTACACTATTGTTTCTATTACACTGTAGTGCAATAAAAAAAAAGCATTTAAAATTGCTCAGTCTAGATACAGCAATATTATGATTTTACCCTCGCTGGGGTATCATCAGGAATATGTCCCGAGTTTTGGACTTAGAAAATCTTGTGCTCCCTTGTTTATAAACAATTTAACTTTTCAAAACGCCTTTTTTGAGCTTAAAATGCGAATAACTCCGGTGATATAAGTCGGATCGAGACAAAAAACCCAAACTCTTCGTAATGAAATTACCAACAAATCCTCGTTAGTTTTAAGTCGCTCAAGTGCTCACATAACCTACAAAATTAAAAAAACAGGCAAAACACTATTTTTTTTTTATTTTATTATATAGGTCGACTAAGTCAACCGATCGGCTTAAAACTTTTCGAAAATATGCCTTTTGTTATAGCAAAAATACCCTGAAATTTTGGTACAAAAATATTGAACCAGTAGGCCAATTGAATTTGTTATTTAAAATTTTAATTGTCCGCCATTTTATGCGATTTGGTCCAAAATGAATCTTTTTTTTCAAAATAACTCGTCTCCAGTTTTCGGATGTCATTAAAAAAAAAATTTTTTTTGGAGTCATTTTAGTCGTTTCTTTTACATTTGTTTATTAATCAAATAACAGCAAATGCGTTTTTTCGGCTATTTTGCACATCACATCTGGTAGAGAATCGCGAGATCTTTATTTAAAAAAAAATTCATTTTCGTTTACTTTTTTTTTCAAAAGACGCATTTGTTGTTATTTGATCAATAAACAAACGTAAAAAAAAAACGGTTAAAATGATTCCAAAAAAATTTTTTTAATGGCATCGGAAAACTAACGTCGAGATCTAAATTTTGAAAAATAAATATCCATTTTGGACCAAATGGCATAAAATGGCGGGCAATTCAAATTTTAAATAATAAATTCAATCGTGCCCACTGAATTCGATATTTCTGTACCATAACAAAAGGCATATTTTCTGAAAGTTTCAAGCCGATCGGTTCATTTAGTCTACCTGTACAATTTTTTTTTTTCATGGGTCTAGCACACGTGCTTCAGGGAAGTCCCTAAAGCGCTCCAGGAGCGGCACGTGTGCGGAAAAAGCGATTCACGCTGTTCTTGAATCGCTGTAAATTGTACTCGGTGGGAAACACAGCGCTGGGCAAATTATTCTAAAGAGATGATGTTCTCCATATAAAAGACTGCTTGAAAAGCGTTGTACGTGGAGTAACAAGCTGAACCTCATACTGATGTAAAATATCAGCACGACGTGTATTTCTAACATGCACCGCTCTGGGAGGAATTAAACGGGCCACATCTTCCGAACACTTTCCATGAAAATACTTGTAAAACAGACTCAAGTCGCCAGCCATTCTTCGATGTTCCAGCGAATCAAGGCCGCCGGTCAATTCCGGGTCTCCAATCAGACGAACAGCTCTTCTCTGAACAGAATCCAACAAATGCAGTGTATGTTTGGGAGCGGAGCTCCAAACATGGGAGCAGTATTCCATAGTTGGTCGAATTTGAGCTTTGCAAATAATTAACAGTTGTTGTGGAGTGTAAAGCTTTCTGGTTCGAAATAATACTCCTAACTTTTGAGAAGCTCTCCTTGCTATGCCTGCAACATGTTCATGCCAGGACATATTTGCTTCCAAACTAACGCCCAACAAATTGAGCGACGATGTTAGGGGAATGGAGTGCCCCGACATAACCACGTCGGGTTCAGCAACGTTAACTTTTTTACAAAAAATTGCCGCCTGGGTTTTTGTAGCGTTAAATTCCACTTGGTTACTGTCACCCCAAGATAGAATTTCTTTCAGGTCTTTGTTAAGTTGAAGGACCTCCTGCTGTCTGAGGATATTCGCCTGAGCAGCCGATGTCCGAGCATTCAAAGTGAATGAAGAGACAAGCGTACTGTCGTCTGCAAAGCTGTAGATTGGATTAGAGGTCTTTTCCAGCAGATCGTTAATGTAAATTAGAAAGAGAGTAGGAGAGAGTATGGAGCGGCGTTGATTGTGAAAGTGTTAGAAAGAAATCCGTCGACCGCCACTTGTAAAGAACGCTCTCTGAAGAAACATGAGAGCCACAAACAGAACTTTTCAGACATACCACAAGAGCGTAGCTTAGACAACAGTCCATCGTGCCAAACACGGTCGAATGCCTTGGATATGTCAAGAGCAACCGCTCCAGATTCTCCAAAGTGTTCAATTGCGTTGTTCCAAACATGTGGTACATAAATCAGAAGATCTCCTATTGATCTATGTTTACGAAAGCCATACTGGTGATCGCTAATAATATTGAATCGTTCAAGATATTTTAGAAGATGCTGATTGATAACATTTTCCATGACTTTCGATATTATTGAAAGCAGAGCGACTGGTCGGTAGTTATTTGGCAAGGTCTTCTTACCTTTTTTAGGTATCGGCTGAACCGTGGCACATTTCCAGCAGGACGGAAATATTCCCTTTCTGTAGGATAGGTTGAAAAGTCTACAGAAAACTGGTGTTAGTTCCCTTGCAGAGTTTTTGAGAACTATGGCAGGTATTCCGTCAGCGCCAGAAGCCTTTTTGATGTCTAACTTCTTTAAAATACGTTTTATGATACGCTGTCTGAAGACAACATCGGGCATCTTTGACTGCAGTATGGGAATAGTAGGTGGTGTTTTCCCTTGGAAATCGACAGTAGAATGTGAAACAAAGAGTTCAGCCAACAAGTTCGCTCTCTCAACAGGTGTGGTTGCAATGGAATTATCGTGCCGTGTGAGTGGTGGTATGGTGGATTTGGTGAAATTCTGACTAACTGCCTTAGCGACTGCCCAAAAGGACCTGGAATTGTTGGGACAAACGAGAAGTTTGTTTATAATTCGTTAATTGTGTGCCTCCTTGGTTTCGTCGATAATTCTTTTGCATCTGTTCCGGGCACGAACAAAGGTGTTACGATTTATGGTGTTAGAATTTTCACGCCATTGTCGGTAGGCAATATAATATGTTCAAAAGCAACAGCTTGTTTGCATTTTAGGTCAAACCAAGGCTTGTCGCTGGAGGGGCATTTCTTCGAAAAAGCGATGTAAGCTTCCATACCAGCCAAAATAACATCGGAGACCTCCCTGGCGCAGTCAGATGGGTTATCGGATAGAAAACAATAGTCCATCCAAGGAGAAGTTCGAAAATATTCCATGAGATCTTCCCATTTAGCAGATTTGTAGTGCCGAATCTTGCGCGGCCTAGGCGCCTCTTTGTCACTGACTGGTAGGATACTCGATGTCGAAGGCAGTTTATGATCGGAAGAACCTAACGGCGGATTTACGGTGACCGTGTAAATCTCCGGATTGGTGGTTAAAAACAGATCAAGAAGACTGGCGAACTCCCCGTCTCGATCAGGGATCCGTGTTTGTTCGTCAATAAGCTGAGTTAAGCCTGAAAAAAAAAAAACAGTTTTTGCCTGTTTTTTTTTCAGTCTTGTAGGTTATGTACGTACTTCAGCGAATTAAAATAAATTGTTTTGATCCGACTTATATAACCGGAGTTATTCACATTTTAAGCTCAAAAAATGCCTTTTGCAAACTTAAATTATTATAAACAAAAGAGCACAAGTTTTTCGAGGTCTAAAATTCAGGACAATACATAATCACAATAGGTGATATCTCAGAGAGGATAAAATCATAATATTGCTGTATCTAAACTATGCAGAGAGGAGAGAAAGAACAATAGAAACTTGAAAACATGGAACGTAAGAGGACTGAATGGGTAGGAGGTGGAATTGAGAGATGAGTTTGAAGAGACGAGCTTGGAAATATTGACAATTAGCGAAACAAAGAGAAAGGGACAAAGAAGAATAAGTTTAAGTAATAAACATACATTGATATACAGTGGAGTGCAACAGAGCCAAAGAGCAGCGGCCGGGGTTGGATGCATAATACACAGAAGAATAAACAAACAAATAATACATTGGGAAGCAGTATCCAAAAGAGTACTCACAGTAGAACTGAAAAATGGCAAAGGAGAGATAATTACAGTGATAGCGGTATATGCGCCAGATGAAAATGAAAAGGCCGAACAAAAGGACAAATTTTGGGAAGAATTGAGTACAATAACGGAAGAAGCCAGAAAAACGCTATATATTGCAGGGGGACTTTAATGCTAGAGTAGGTAGAAGAAAAAATACAGAAACAACATCAATATGACAGCACGGTGAAGAACTTAGAAATAATAATGGAGAAAGGATGCTAGACTATTGCCAAATACATGATCTCATCTTAACAACCACATTTTACCAACATAGAGACATACATAATTACACAAGGGTTCAACATACAAAACAAGAGAGGTCAATTATAGACTATATACTGGTACAAAGGAGCAAAAAAATATGTGAAAAACGTAAGAATAAGAAGAGGAGCCGAAATATACAGTGATCATTACCTACTAGTAGGAATAATCAAAGGAAGGTTGCCAAAAGATGAAAACCCAACGATAAGAAAATACAAGTCAATAAGGACATATAAACTAAGAAATGAAGAAATTATGATCAAATACCGACAAATAACGGATGAAAAATTCGAAAAAAGGATACAGAAATATAAAATATGCAAATTTGGAAGAAAAATGGAGCATCTTCAAGAATATAATCCTGGACGGGGCTACCAAAGTATGCGGAGTGTGCAACGCAAACAACAGTAGGAGACAAACAGATTGGTGGAATAGTAATATCCAAGAAGAAATTATTGCTAAGAAAAGAAAATGGAAAAAAAATATCTCAAAACAAAAACACCAGAACAATATGAACTGTATAAAGGAAAAAGGAAAAGAGTTAAAGAGTTGGTAAGAGAAGCAAAAGAACAGTCACGGAAAGAATTCGGAGATAAAATGGAAGAAAATAGTAAAGAAAATCAAAAGCTATTCTACAGAGTTTTTAAATCATTCAGGAAGGAGTAACCTATAACTGAATTATCCGTAAAGGACAAAAAACAAGAAATCCAACCAACAGAGAAAGCAAGAATGGAAAGATGGAAAGAACACTTTGAGGAACTATTGGGAGGTAATGAAGAAAAAGATAATACAAATTATGAAGAAATGGAACAACAAAATATGGAAAAAGAGAAAATGGGGAACAAATAGAATGGAAACAGTTGGAGGAAGTCATAAAAAAATTGAAAAATGGGAAAGTCTCAGGCAGCGATAAGATAACGTCTGAAATGATTAAATACATGGAGAAGAAAGGAAAAACAATATTGTTAGAAATAATTAATAATGCATGGGAAGAAGAAAAATTTCCGGCCGAATGGGGAATATCGTTCATTACACCAATCTATAAAAAGGAAGATCACAAGGATTGCCATAATTACAGAGGAATTACTATACTGAACACAATTGTCAAAATTTATGAGGGCATCGTTAATAACAGGATAAAGAAAGTAATAGAACCACAACTATCGGAATCGCAAAGTAGCTTTAGACCAACAAGAAGTACACAAGACCACATATTTACACAGAAACAGAAAATAGATCAAAACAAAATAAAAGTCTACACCTTGCTTTCATAGACTTAGAAAAAGCATTGGACAGTGTGCCGAGAAATAAAGTGTGGAAAAACCTGGAAAACAAGGGAAAAAACAAAAAGACAATAAGAATCATAAAGGGAATACACAGCAACAATGTGCAGTATGTAATAAAGAACAACCTCGATATTTGGAATAAAGCGTTCAAAGAAGAAGAAGAAACAAAAGTAATGACAATGGAAAACCAACAAACAAACATTTACATAGAAGGGAACAAAATACAACAAGTGGAACAGTATAAGCATTTGGGAGTGATAACGGATGAAACTGGAAAACAAGACAAAGAAATTATTGAAAGAATCGAAAAAAAACGAACAACCTTTACTATGCAATAAGTAATAAATTCATTAGGAAGAAAGAAGTAACGAAACAAACAAAAATAAAAGTGTTCAAAGCAATTTATAGGATAATCCTAACATATGGATGTGAATTATGGACCCTAACAGACAGGCAGAAAAAGAGAGATACAAGCCGTAGAAATGAAATACCTGAGAACAGCACAAGGAGTTACACGGAAGGACAGAATAAGGAATACAGAAATAAGGAGAAGGCTGAGAGTACAAGCAATTATGGAATATATATAACAAAAACAGCTGGAAGGGTGGGAACATATACAGAGAATGAAGGATGAAAGACAAGTGTATGAAGCCCGAATACAGAGAAAACAGAAGCGAGGAAGACCTAGACAGACCTAGAATAGGAGTATTGGAGGTATACTTAAGGAGAAAGGAAAATCCTGGAAAGAAGCAGTGAAAATGGCAAAGAGTAAAGACGGATGGAAGAAGTTTATATGTAGAGATTGAGAGGAAAAAAAAAAGGAGAATGTATAACTGCCCTACACCATATGGTAGACGGGATATACGATTATATATATATATATATATATATATATATATATATATATATATATATATATATATATATATATATATATATATATATATATCTTACCTGTCCAGTTTTTTGTTTCGCGTGTAAACTGGACTGTTTCTGATTTACTTAAAGAAATATCCACAGGTGTAACTTTTCAGTGTTCCGTACGGAACACTTATAAGATTACTTCGGTGTCTGTCCATCTGCCCGTCTGTCTGTCGGTCACATCCGATTTTCCGCGAAACTATTAGACAAAGAAAGTTGAAATCTGGCACTAATATAGGAATTGATGGTCTCATCAGACCCGTGTAGTTTTGAAAGTGAAATTTTGACTTAAGGGGTTGGTTTTGGGGAGAATTGGAAGTGAAAAGAAAAAATTTTTTACCAGGTCATCAAGTGGAGTGTCAAATGAAAGCTTGTAAAAACACGAGTTCAAAAATATATATAATGTGATACACACACTTTTTTTGTATTATGGTATATTTAAAAAATCGCGAAAAATCTCTTTCCACCTTCCCTCTCGAAAAGTACTGATTAAAAAAATTTGAAAAGATTCTGGAATATTCTCGATAGGGCAGGGATGTCAAAGATACGGCCCGCGGGCCGCATCCGGCCCCCGGGACGTATCAATAAGGCCCGCGATCGCAATGTGTCACACAGAAAGAAGAATATTATATACTATATAATTAAATAAATAAAATGTTATAATAATTCAGTACATTTTTTTTTTATTTGAATCTGGCCCGCCTACACATTCTAAATTTAATATATGGCCCTCTGTAAAATTGAGTTTGACACCTCTGCGATAGGGTGTAGATTGAACGAAAATTATCACGAGTGCATTATCTTCAATAATTTTGTCTGGTATATAAAAAAAAACAAGAATTTCAAGGTCATCAGTATTCAGTAAAGATCGGAAAAAAAACTTTGTTTAAAACTCATTTCGGGTGTGTTTTGTGAAGTCATTAATCATTTTATACCTCCGTAACAAAATTTTTTATATCAATAGCAGTCAACGTACGAAACACTAATTGCGCAAGTTCAACCGGTTTGTTATTTAATTCTTTCATTTGTAGTCATACTTTTAGAGAAAATTTTGTTGATTGTTTTCTTTAAAATATTTATAATGTTAAAATTCTATTTTGGTTTAAAGCCTGGGGCTCATAATTATAGCTAAGTTTATAGATCCTATGTTATCTAACCGAAAGACATAATATGTTTCCTTTTTTTTCTGCACATCATCTTTAATCTATTTTTAAATTGGATTTTAGCTTTTAGAGTTCCGTCATATAAAAGAGTTTTTTTTGTAAAAAAATGTCTTCAACCCGACCATTCATGCTTAAATTGAATTGAAGTTTTTAAAGTTCCACTGATTTTGTTAAAAATCCCCCCTCCCACTGGTCATTAAGTTTAATGCTGAATTCCAACATTAAAGCAGTGCTATGTCACTCACTAGTAATTTCTTGTGATAATATGCCTGTGATAATGTTTATTATATAAATACGAAGCCACCCTTTGAAACCCTTTTCCACGCCATTGTTCCCTCATAGGTTTGAGTATAAATAGTTACACTTGAAATTTATACATAATCTTCCAAAAACCAAAAAAGATCGATATACAGAAAATATAAAAAATTTCTCTACCTCCACCCCTTTCACCCTTTCCCCCTACAGCGAAAAACAATTTAAAAAAATTTTTAATGCAATTCGTGTGGAAAGGACTTTTTCATACAAATACGTGCACAGGTAATGTAAAATGTAAAAAATCTTTGTTGCATATGCGGGTAAACGAGGTAAAGACTTTTTTATAGGGGAAAACTCTTAAAGTTGTATTGTGTCAAAATGATCGAAAAATTTCCGTCCTCTTTAATCTATTTTTAAATTGGGTTTTAGCTTTTAGAGTTCCGTCATATAAAAGAGTTTTTTTTTGTAAAAAAATCTCTTCCACCCGACCATTCATGCTTAAATTGGATTGAAGTTTTTAAAGTTCCACCGATTTTGTTAAAAATTCCCCCTCCCACTGGTCTACTGGCTACTGAAAGTACCCTCTATTAGCAGCATTTCCTTCATTTTGCTCTTTTTTCCTTACAGAAGGTCCCTTTGTACGTTTGTCTATGTTGCTCCACTCCTTAAACCTGGCTATGCAATTGCCTGTGATATTTATCGATGATAAAAAGTTAGATATTTTATTGGAAATTACAGAAAATTCTCATACTGTCACCCGTCAGCTTTGCCTAGACCAAAACGTCTGTAAATGTACCTGAATGAAAAAAAATTGCATCCATACAAACCCATTCTATTGCAAGAATTATCTGAAGATGACTACGCGCGTTGAATTTTGCGAGGTCATGATGGAATGACACAATAATGATCCTAACCTAATTCATAATATTGTTTTTTCTGGCGAGGCCACATTTTGTCTTAACGGAAGAGTTAACAGGCATAACTACCGGTACTAGTCTACTGAGAATTGCCACTGGATAATCGACAGTCATTCTGAAAGACCACAAAAAATAAACGTGTAGGTAGGAATTTACTGTAGAATGGCATGCAAGGAGTCCCGATCTTACGCCACTCGATTTTTTTTGTGGAGTCATTTGAAAACCAAAGTTTACCGAAGTCGACCTGAAACTTTAGAAGATTTACAACAAAGAATTCAATATGAAGTAGCACAGATGACCCCGGATTCTCTGTAAAACTGTTCAGGCTGTTTATGAGAGATTGAATCATTGCCCCGCTGTTAACGGTAGATATTTTAAGCAATTGTTACCTTAAAAATAAACCTAGAGTATTTATTAATAGTTTTTTTTGTCTTTTTGTTATTTTAAATTTCAAATGACAATAATTCCAAAACAGTTCAATTTAGACATATGGTATGTTCGACACATAATATCTAGAATTTTTAGTAGGACTCAAAAATAAAATAATATACAGGGCATTAAAAAATCAAGATTACGTAATTTCTTCGAACTGACAGTTCAGAACATTTTATTGTCAACGTATGACTGGGGCACCCTGAATATATATATATATATATATATATATATATATATATATATATATATATATATATATATATATATATATATATATCAAGAAGGTTTTTTTTTATTGAACAAAAAAAAAACCCATCACTTCCCTTGAAATCACGCAGTTCCATAATAGATACTGAATTATCACACTCAAAACTACCTAGCAGGAAAGGTTAAAATACCTAGCCCAACAAAGACCCCCCCGGCAATCCTCCCGAAACGACAGACCCGCAAGCAGTATATATTATTGAACAAAAATAAATTACCCATCACTTCCCTTGAAATCACGCAGTTCTATAATAGATAATAAATTATCACACTCAAAACTACCTTAATGCAAGCATTACGGTAAGACCTTTTAAGCGGTAATTACTTCATAATGAGGATCAGAGAAACAGTAAAATTTTAACTTTTGAAGCAACAACATGTGGCAGACACAGTCAAAGACCTTGCTCAAATCCAAGAATACCGAAGCATTGTACTCTCCCGCCTCAAAAGCATATATATATATATATATATATATATATATATATATATATATATATATATATATATATATATATATATATGTATGTATGTATGTGTATTTATATATATATATATATATATATATATATATATATATATATATATATATATATATATATATATTTTTACTTAGAATCAAGAAGGATTTTTTATTGAACAAAAATAAATTACCCATCACTTCCCTTGAAATCACGCAGTTCTATAATAGATACTGAATTATCACACTCAAAACTACCTTAATGCAAGCATTACGGTAAGACCTTTTAAGCGGTAATTACTTCATAATGAGGATCAGAGAAATAGTAAAATTTTTAACTTTTGAAGCAACAACATGTGGCAGACACAGTCAAAGACCTTGCTCAAATCCAAGAATACCGAAGCATCGTACTCTCCCGCCTCAAAAGCATATATATATATATATATATATATATATATATATATATATATATATATATATATATATATATATATATATATATATATATATATATATATATATATATATATATATATATATATATATATATATATATATATGTATGTATGTGTATTTATATATATATATATATATTTACTTAGAATCAAGAAGGATTTTTTATTGAACAAAAATAAATTACCCATCACTTCCCTTGAAATCACGCAGTTCTATAATATATACTGAATTATCACACTCAAAACTACCTTAATGCAAGCATTACGGTAAGACCTTTTAAGCGGTAATTACTTCATAATGAGCATTAAAAAAAAAAGAGGTAGACAGAGTAGACCTCTGTCATAATCAATAAACAGTTTTCAGATTTCTCGACTCCAAGAACTAAAAAGGACGTTTAAGACAAAATACGAAGCCTCTCTTAACCCCTCTTTTTTTACTTTAAACATATATATATATATATATATATATATATATATATATATATATATATATATATATATATATATATATATATATAATAACGTAGTTTTCAGATGTCTCGACTCCAAGAACTAAAAAGGACATTTAAGACGACATACAAAACCTCTCTTAACCCCTCTTTTTTTCGTTGATAAATGTGACCACTGTATGGCGCTTTTGACATGTAACATTACAATTGTAAAATATGACATTTGTTATTGTTAAAACAGTGGCAGCTCAGAAATTGGCCGAGTAGTTTACAGTGAGCATTTAAAAAAACAGTTTTGTGAACAAATGAAAATTTCACGATTTTTTACCATTTTAGTAAAATTCTAACTCAACAATTGAATTGCTTCATTCAACTTTTGGTAATGAATCGCCATCAAAAAAGACTGTTTACAATTAGTTTGCAGAATTTCGTTATGGTCGTGCTTCCGTCAGCGATGAATTTGGTCAACCAAAATCGGTTGTTGTTCCAAATAACAACAATGCTCTGCGCAACATGATTAAAGAGGATTGGCATGTGACTTACCGTGAAATAGAGGCATCAATAGGCATATCAAAGACTGCAGTACATTCAACTTGATATGAATATTTAGCTGTGAAAACGATCTATTTCCGATGGATTCCGCATAATTTGACCAAAACTCAAAAACATGCTCGTGTCAATTGGTATAAGGAAATGCTCAAAAAATTCGACCGAGGTCATGCAAAATCCATATACAACATCGTAACAAGAGACAAAACTTGGATATATTCGTACGAGCCGGAAACTAAGCAACAATCATCCGTTTAGGTGTTACAAGATGAACCAAATCCAACAAAAGTGGTTCATTCTGCGAAGAACAGTTAGTGCTGAATGGTATACAACAATTTGTTTGCCAGAACTCATCGATGAAATCAGTAAAAACAACCGAAAATGCATCATTCTTCATCATGACAATTCCTACTCTCACACAGCACGTCAAACAATTGATTATTTGACGGAGAAAAAACATCCAATTAATGTCTCATTTCCCGTATTCACCTTATCGCCAAACAACTGCTTTTTGTTCCCGAATGTCAAAAAAAAAATGTATGGACCGCTACTTTCATACCTCAAAAAACTCCTCCAATCCTTCCAAAAACATGTTTTTGAGGTACCAACATCAGACTGGAAAAAAATGTTTCGAGAATTGATTCGAATGCATACAAAAGTGTATAAATCTTAAAGGTGAATATTTTGAGAATCAATTTGTTCCATTGTTTTTGTAAAAACTTAAAAGGTAGTCCTAGCATGTAATAAAATTTATAATTTATCAGACACCAGTTGTAACATAAATAATTCATAAATATATAAGGTGAAAAAAAAAAACAATTAAACTCAAGTTTATTTATTTCAACCATTTCTTTATCAACAATATTTAGATAAACTATTCCAATTATAGTAACATGTATCCTAATTAACAATCTATGTAGTAATTACGATTCTCAATATAAAATATTTGAACTATACTAACAAACTGATTTAGATGATAGTTTAGTCAAAATAAATTATTCTAAAAAAATATTCTACAGTAACATTTCATATGCTGTTTTTTTTTACGGATTGTTAAGGGGATAAATTTTAGCACACTTTTAAAAATTTAAAATTATGCAGCTATAATAACCCTACATAGTGATGTTCTCTTATTGCTTTGCCAATGATTGTTATTATTTTATATTTTATGAGACTAGTATGAAAGGACCAGGCGTCCGCCAACAAAGCAAACCAACTCCTCGGCAGCTGTATCCACACCTAAACAAGTCCAGCAAATTGTCAATTTGCAACAAGTTGACAATTTACAAGACGATCATCCTAGCCAGAATGACCTACTCCAGCCCAGCATGGTGCCAAATATCACGCACCCGTAGATCCACCCTCCAGACCATCCAAAACAAGACCATCATCGCCATGCCCCATGGTTTGTCGCAATACTCAACTTCACAGAGACCTTCAGCTGCCCACAATCCGGGAATTCATCAGCAGGGCCCAGCTCAAATTTCTGGACAAAGTCATCCACCACCCCAACCCTCTACGCTAAGCCCGCCGCCGTCTGCCAAGACTCAGCGACCCTCTGCCACCGGATTAGCTTAAGTTAAACTTAATTAATATTAAGTTTAATTTTAACTTTTCTGCTCATGACATATCTTAAGTTGAAATAGCTTAAGTTCTCTCAATACATTTATATAAAACTCCTTACCTAGGCTAAGTTAGTTAGGTCCCTGTCATGTATATATATATATATATATATATATATATATATATATATATATATATATATATATATATATACATACATACATACATACATACATATATATATATATATATATATATATATATATATATATATATATATATATATATATATATATATATATATATATATATAAGTATATATATGTATATATATATATATATATATATATATATATATATATATATATATATATATATATATAACATATATATATATATATATATATATATATATATATATATATATATATATATATATATATACATATATCTTAAGATCCAAATTGCAAATCATGTTCTAACCAAATCATTGTACTCGTAAAATAGTAATAGCGTAGAAACTAGCTAGTAGTCAATAAAAAGTAATGAGTAATCGCCGGTAGAGGTAATAGCGCATAGGTTTTTACGAGACTTTCTCCAAAAACCTACCCATTTCTGACGAATTATTTCGCGTTGATCACCACTTTGCTTGGTACTGTACTGCCTACAGGGCAACTCTTCGTATTTTACATACTTGGAACCACTTGTCAGAGGAAAACGTGAGTTCTGAGCGGCTGATCATCTTGGATATTGTCAACTTCAGGAATAATATGCAGATTTTACTCAGACGTAGATGGGGTTTTGTCCCAACGTAAAAACAAAATTTTTGTACGAAATCATTTTGTATTATTTTCAACAAAAGACAGTCGTAAGGTGCATGACGATCACATCTAAAAATGTTATTTAGGGCAGTTTCAAAAATTGCTGAAATTTATTTTACTAATGCACCCCTATATAAAAAATCGTATCTCCTCTCTTTTGTCCTGTTGCTGTTTTTATCCTACATATACGAAAGTGCTCTTATTACCGAATGATGGACAAACGATGTTTTCTTCGCGATATATTTTGCCTTCTTCGAAATAAAGTCAAATTTGACTTTTCTAATAATAAAAAATCTCGTTCATTTTAAATTAAAACGGAAGATATGTTAATTCATTACATATCTAATTCATAAATATATCATAGTCAGTATTTCGTGAAACAAGAAACAAACAATTCTGTAATAAGTAAAAACATTTTAAAATTGAAGATAAAAAAAAATATAATTGTCAGTCTACTAACACGTAGGCTGAAAAGTTATTGGTCTAGCTACTTAAAACACATTTTTTTTTTGCAAAATTTTGCAAAACTTTACTGATCAATATAGTCTCCTTTAAGAGCGATACAATCTGTCCAACGATTTTCTAACATTTCTAAACCTTTCTTGCCTTCAAAATAGGCCTCAGCTTCGACGATAACTTCTCCACTGGAGCCAAATCTCTTTCCCGCGAGCATTTTTTTGAGGTCTGCGAATAGATAGTAGTCGCTGGGGGCCAAATCTGGAGAATACGGTGAATGAGAAAGCAGTTCGAACTTTAGTTCATGCGATTTTGCCATCGTTGCTTTGTCTTGATGAAAGAGTACTTTTTTCTTGTTCATTTGGGACCGTTTCTCCGCGATTTCTGCCTTCAAACGCATCAATAACTTTATATAATATTCGCTATTGATGATTTTTCCCTTCTCAACATAGTCGATGAAAATTATCCCATGCGCATCCCAAAATACAGGGGCCAAACCCTTCCCAGCCGACTGTTGTGTTTTTGGTCGTTTTGGACGGCTTTCACCGGCTGCTGTCCACTCAGCTGACTGCCAATTTGATTCCGGTGTGTAGTAGTGGATCCATATTTCATCCATTGTCACATATCGCATGAAAAAATCCTTTTTATTGCGCTTAAACAGGTCCAAACAGCGTTCAGAATTATAAACACGTTGTTGTTTTTGGTCTACTGTGAGCAAACGCGGTACCCATTTCAAACAGAGCCTGCTCATGTCCAAATGTTCATGAAAAATATGACCAACACGTTCTTTAGGGTATCAGCAATCTTAAGCATTTTCACTTTACGGTCATCCAAAACAATTTTGTGGATTTTTTTGATGTTTTCCGGTGTAACCACCTCATTTGGGTGTCCAAAGCGTTTAGCATCATTTGTATCTGTATGACCGCGTTTAAATTTGGTATATACCAGTAAATGACGAATAATTTTCCAGGGACCAGTCCTCGTAACACTTATCAAGTCATTGCTTTGCTTGAACGGTATTTTTTTCTCATCAAAAAACCGTGTTCAATCAACACACGAAATCCGATTGTCGAAATGTCATGAAATTTTGACACATGTCATTTGAATGATATGGATTTTTTGAAAAGGGCGACATCTATGTGTCAGACCAAAAACTTTTCAGCCTACGTGTTAATATTAGAAAGAAATTTAAAAAATGAATTAAATTTACAACGCTGTTTTTAAAGTTATCCACTAAGCCCTAAAAATTACGCCATACAAAAAAACTTCATGATTGTCAAATTATTGTCGCTACTTTACGAAATTTTGTGCATGTTAGTTGCATTTTGAAATTTTTACGATTTTTTTCCACCGAAAAATAAGTAAATTGTATCATTGCACAGTTATAAAGTTTCTCACTAAAGAGAGAATTTTTCTGAAAGTTATTTACAGCATACAGCATTACCGGCTCACCTAATTTCCAAGTAAAATTTTGGCCTAAACAGTTTCAATGAGCCCGAGATATAATCCAGAATGACCTCAGATTAGAAAACTGATTGAAGCAAGAATTAACAAAACTATTAAACTTGCGGATGATTTCCAGTGTCAGATCAACAAATAAAGATCCCAGTTCTTACTAAAAAAAGGTTTCAAGATTGTGCACGAAGATACGAGGGTTTATTGATAAGTGTGATCAATTTTTAAGAAATAGTGGGAAATTTTGTTAAGCGACATAACTCTCGTAACAGTTGTCTACAAAGTGTTAAATAGATTTAAAATAGATGCAACTCGCAGTTATTTGTAGACAGCTATCGTCAGTGATCGATGTTACACGTTTCATAGAAATATATAAGGCCCACAATTGTATTAAAAAAAATGGATTGCGGTCCAGATAAAAATTAAACTGGAGGGAGTTTATGGGGATTCTGCACCAGCACTCAAGACCATTTTTTGCTCGATAAATGAATTTAGACGTGGCCATACGAGCACAGCAGAAGCTGCACGTTTAAGGAACCTAACTGAGGTTTCTTCTGCAGAAATAGTCGATAAAATTCATGATATTGTAATAGAAGATCATCGCATTAAGCCTAGTGAGCCATTAAGATTACTGAGATGGTAAGCATCTCGTTTGAACGGGTATATAATATCTTGCACGAAGTTCTAAAAGAGCTGTGTATAATTATTTATTTAATTTTTTATGGGTGCCGTGTTTGTTGATTCCAGATCAAAAACGCACTAGGAGGGACATTTCAAAATCATGTTTGGAAAAGTTGCAGAGGACTTCTGACATAGTTTTGCGACTGTAGACGAAACGTGGACCTACCATTCCACTCTGGAGATAAAACGGCAGTCAAAACATTTGGTTGGCAAAGGTAAAAGTTAACTGAAAAAAGTAAAAGTAGTTTTATTAGCAGGAAAAGTAATGCCAAGTGTTTTTTGTGAATAACAGGGTATCATCATGATTGACTATTTGGAATTGGATAAAACACTGACTGGCTCTTATTACGCAATGTTATTAGACCATTTGTATAGTGGGCTGAAGCACATGTATTCCTTCACCAGGACAATGCGCCTGCTCACACATCTGCCTTGAGGGCAAAAGTGCACGGACTGGTCTTCGAAATAGTTCCTCATTTTTATGGGTCTAGCACACGTGCTACAGGGAAGGTCCTAAAGCGCTACAGAAGCGGCACATGTGAGGAGAAAGCGATTCACGTTGTTCTTGAATCGCTGTAAATTGTACTCGGTAAGAAACACAGCCCTGGGCAAATTATTCCAAAGGGATGATATTCTCCATATAAATGACTGCTTGAAAAGTGTTGTACGAGAAGTAACAAGCTGAACCTCATACGAATGTGAAGTATTAGCACGACGTGTACTGCTAACATGCACCGCTCTGGGAGGAATTAAGCGGGCCACATCCGTCGAACACTTCCATGAAAATACTTGTAGAATAGGCTTAAGTCGCCAACCTTTCTTCGATGTTCCAGCGAATCAAGGCCGCCTGTCAGTTCCGGTTCTCCAATCAGACGAACAGCTCTTCTATGAATAGAATCCAACAAATACAGTGTATGCTTGAGAGAGGAGCCCTAAACATGGGCGCAGTATTCCATTGTTGGTCGAACTTGAGCTTTGTAAAGAATTAACAGTTGTTGTGGAGTGTAAAGCTTTCTGGTTCGAAATAATATTCCCAACATTTGAGAAGCTCTCCTTGCTATGCCTGCAACATGTTCATGCCAGGACATACTTGCTCCCAAATTAAGGCCCAACAAATTGAGTGACGATGTTAGAGGAATGGAGTGCCCTGACATAACTATGTCGGGTTCAGCAACGTTAACTTTTTTATAAAAAACTGCCGCCTAGGTTTTTGTAGCATTAAATTCCACTTGGTTACTGTCACCCCAAGATAGAATTTCTTCCAGATCTTTGTTAAGTTGAATGACTTCCTTCTGTCTGCGGATATTCGTCTGAGTAACCGATGTCCGAGCGTCCAAAGTGAATGAAAAGATAAGCGTACTGTCATCTGCAAAGCTGTAGATTGGATTCTCGATCTTTTTCAGCAGATCGTTAACGTAAATGAGAGAGAGAGTAGGAAACAGTATAGAGCCTTGGGGCACACCGGCGTTGATAGTGAAGGTGTTAGAATCAAATCCGTCGACTGCCACTCGTAAAGAACGCTCTCTGAGGAAACATGAGAGCCACAAACAGAACTTTTCAGACATATCATAAGAGCGTAGCTTAGCCAATACTCCATCGTGCCAAACACGGTCGAATGCCTTGGATACGTCAAGAGCAACCGCTCGAGATTCTCCAAGATATTTTAGAAAATGCTGATTGATAACTTTTTCCATGACGTTTATTATTATTGAAAGCAGTGTGACTGGTCGGTAGTTATTTGGCAAGGTCTTCTTGCCTTTTTTAAGTATCGGCTGAACCGTGGCACATTTCCAGCAGGAAGGAAATATTCCCTTTCTGTAGGATAGGTTAAAAAGTCTACAGAAAACTGGTGATAGTTTCCTCGCATAGTTTCTGAGAACTATGGCAGGTATTCCGTCAACGCCAGAAGCTTTTTTGGTGTCTAGCTTCATTAAAGTACATTTTATGGTACGCTGTCTGAAGATAATATCGGGCATCCTTGACTGCACTATGGGAATAGTAGGTGGTGTTTTTCCTGGAAATCGACAGTAGAATGTGAAGCAAAGAGATCAGCCAACAAGTTCGCTTTCTCAACAGGTGTCGTTGCGATAGAATTATCTAGCCTTGTGAGTGGTGATATGCTGTGGGAGTGGTGCTATTCCCCAGATTTGGCCCCAAGTAACCTCAAAAATTGGTTTGGGAGGAAAAACTTTCATCGAATGAAGAAGTTATTCATGCTGTAACGGAGTATTATGCACAGCTCGAAACATTTTATTTTTCTGACAGAATAAAAAATGGGAATCTCCCTGGATCAAATGTAATGAGATCAATGGAGATTAAGTTGAGAAATAAATTTTTATTTTGCCAAAAAATGTTAATTACCTTCTTCTTTACAACACTTTGTGATCCACCCTTGTATGTGGATGAAAAAGATTTTGCATTAAGGATCCTCAAATTCCTTACAACCAAGTAGAAACTGGAGAAGAAAGAAATTTCTCAAGAACATTTCGCCGCTTTAAAGAACGATGAGATGATAATTATTTGTGAATTGTCGTACGTGACGAGATTTGCGTGTTTTATTAAGATTTTACAACCAAGCAGGAGTCGCTGTAATACAGTGGCTAACAACCTTTTTAATTGCGACCCTTTTTAGATTTTTTTAAAAATATTCGCGATCTCCCTTTCCCATCCGCTATACTCGATCAATAAAACAAAAAATAAAAAAAGTGGGTTTCTTTCGGGAGTTGAAGCCGTGTTCTGCAGATATTAACTTCCTGACATTTCATTGACACTGCAGTCAACATTTTCAATTCGTCTTTTTTATTGAAATTCGGTTTATGTTTGTGGATTTCAATAGCCTCTCTCTATAACCTCGGGCAGTAGCTCGATAGGTTGTCTAGAACTCGAGTCTGGTTGAACAGTATTTCGTGGTCTTCCTGAGTTAACGTGTGCTCGGCTACGGCAGATTTGTATGTCCTAGTCGCCAACTCCTTTTGTGTTCAGCTAGCCGTGTATTAATGCTACGTTTCGTAGAATCAACATAGACTGAACCACAGCTGCATGGAATTCGATATACGCCTGCAGAGGCAAAAGTGGATCTCTCTGGTCTTTGACTGATCTTAAACTTTGTTTTATTTTCCGTGTTGGCTTATATGTAGTATTAATGACATTCCGACGTACCAATTTTCCAATGCGACTGTTACATTTTTCATAAAAGGCAAGACAACTCTTTGGCATCCAACGGATTGTTTGTCTTTGTTGTCAGTTTTTGTAGCTTTATTCTGACGAGTAGTTCTTTCTATCTCTTGCCCAGAGTACCCGTTGCTCTGTAGGGCTATTCTTAGATGTTCTAATTCATTTGGCAGGTGTTTTGACTGGCATATTCGGATTGTTCAGCCTATCAAAGTTTTTATTATCCCTCTTTTTTATTTATAGTGATTATTCGAGTCCGTGTTTAAATATCTGTCAGTGTGTGTTGGTTTACGATACAATCGGTGACCCAATTTTCCGTTGTCTTCTCTTTCAATTAAAATATCTAGAAAAGCGATTTGACAGTGAACAGCCAAGAAGAAACCTTCGACCACGGCCACAGCGCCTTTGAAAATGTTGACCACAATGTCAACGAAACGTCAGGAAGTTAATACCTGGAGAACACGGCCTCAACTTCCGAAAGAAACCCACATTAATTCAACCGGTCGTGACAGCCTACATTCTTCAAAAAATAAAGGGTTTGAAAGAATATGTTTTAGGACTTAACAGTGATATTTTTTATAAAGTATTAATTATTAAGTATTAATGATTAAGTGATGATTGAGTTTGCATCTGTTTAACAAGTATTATAATTCTTGGATGAGTTTTTGTCAAGGTCAATCTCATGTCGTCTTGAACATCCAGCTTATTCCTGGCTTTTCTCTTGATCTGCAGAAGAGTTGAAAATCCACTTTCGCAGAGGTAAGTAGAAGCAAATGATACTTATATTTGAAAAGAAAGAATGGAAACTTTAGGATACGAATGACGCATAGCACACCAAAATTGAGGTAATAATTTTTCCTGAAATAAATCACGGGCTGAGGAGTCATTCCGTAGCTCTAAAAATTCATCCTGCACTTCATCAAGAATGTCGGTAACTTCCAAAGATACATGAAATGGATTTTGTACTAATACAGGTTCTTGTTCAAAAAACTCTGGGAAATAATGTTGTATTTTAGATTCAAGGGCTTGAAGATGGTACAATTCCCGTCTCCGATTCTACAGCCTTGGTGCAAAGGTCTTTTTTTTTATGGGTCTAGCACACGTGCTGCAGGGAGGTCCCTAAAACGCTACAGGAGCGACACGTGTGCGGAAAAAAGCGATTCACGTTGTTCGTGAATCGCTGTAAATTGTACTCGCTGGGAAACACAGTCCTGGGAAAATTATTCCAAAGGGATGATGTTCCCCATATAAAAGACTGCTTGAAAAGCGTTGTACGAGGAGTAACAAGCTGAACCTCATACGGATGTGAAGTATCAGCGCGACGTGTATTTCTAAAATGCACCCCTCTGGGAGGAATTAAACGAGCCACATCCTCCGAACACTTTCCATGAAAATACTTGTAGAGTAGGCTCAAGTCGCCAACCGTTCTTCGATGTTCCAGCGAATCAAGGCCGCAGGTCAGTTCCGGGTGTCCAATTAGACGAACAGCTCTTCTCTGAATAGAATCCAACAAATGCAGTGTATGTTTGGGAGCGGAGCCCTAAACTTGGGAGCAGTATTCCATAGTTGGTCGAATTTGAGCTTTGTAAAGAATTAACAGTTGTTGTGGAGTGTAAAGCTTTCTGGTTCGAAATAATATTCCCAACTTTTGAGAAGGTCTCCTTGCTATGCCTGCTACATGTTCATGCCAGGACATATTTGCTTCCAAATTAACGCCCAAGAAATTGAGGGATGATGTTAGAGGAATGGAGTGCCCCGCCATAACTATGTCGGGTTCAGCAACGTTAACTTTTTTAGAAAAAACTGCCGCCTGGGTTTTTGTAGCGTTAAATTCCACTTGGTTACTGTCACCTCAAGATAGAATTTCTTCTAGGTCTTTGTTAAGTTGAACAACTTCTCACTGTCTGCGGACACTCGCCTGAGCAGCCGATGTCCGAGCGTTCAAAGTGCATGAAGAAATAAGCGTACTGTCATCTGCAAAGCTGTAGATTGGATTTCCGGTCTTTTCCAGCAGATCGTTATTGTAAATGAGAAAGAGAGTAGGAGATAGTGTGGAGCCTTGGGGCACACCGGCGTTGACAGTGATGGCGTTAGAAAGAAATCCGTCGACCGCCACTCGTAAAGAACGCTCACTGAGGAAACATGAGAGCCACAAACAGAACTTTTCAGACATACCACAAGAACGTAGCTTAGCCAACAGCCCATCGTGCCAAACACGGTCGAATGCCTTGGATATGTCAAGAGCAACCGCTCGAGATTCCCCAAAGTGTTCAATTGCGTTGTTCCAAATATGTGTTACATAAGTCAGAAGATCTCCTGTTGATCTATGTTTACGAAAGCCATATTGGTGATCGCTAATAATGTTGGATTCTTTAAGTTATTTTAGAAGATGTTGATTGATAGCCTTTTCCATGACTGTCGATATTATTGAAAGGAGTGCGACTGGTCGGTAGTTATTTGGCAAGGTCTTCTTGCCTTTTTAGGCATCGGCTGAACTGTGGCACATTTCCAGCTGGAAGGAAATATTCCCTTTCTGTAGGATAGATTGAAAAGTCTACAGAAAACTGGTGTCAGTTCCCTTGCACAGTTTTTGAGAACTATGGCAGGTATTCCGTCAGCGCCAGAAGCTTTTTTGGTGTCTAGCTTCATTAAAATACGTTTTATGATACGCTGTGTGAAGACAACATCGGGCATCCTTGACTGCACTATGGGAATAGTAGGTGGTGTTTTTCCTTGGAAATCGACAGTAGAATGTGAAGCAAAGAGTTCAGCCAACAAGTTCGCTTTTTCAACAGATGTCGTTGCAATAGAATTATCTAGCCATGTGAGTGGTGGTATGGCGGATTTGGTGGTCTTCAAGCATGGTAAAGTTTCCAAGATTTGCTTTGTGGCGCCAGTTTTGCAACTTTAATACGAACGCCTGGATATTATCTCTGAAGTCAATAATGTGCGTTTCCTTACCCTGCAGTTTCAAATTTAGCTTATTTAGTTGATCTAAGATATCAGATAAATATGTCGAATTTCGCCAGGCATAAGGAGAGGTACGTGCGCCAGCCGTCCACTGATTACTTTGCATATCTCGTTTATATAAATAAATTATTAACATTTTAACACCTACTTTTAAATTTTAAAATTTAACTTTGATTTTTGAAATTGACCAGCAACCCCCCAAAAAAGCCAAAGCGATCCCCTTAGGGATCGCGGTCCACCGATTGGGAACCAGCACTGTAATGGATTCATAAGGGCTCTCCACCTCCAAAGAAGTCAAAGATCCAGTCGTTTCTGGAAATTTAAAGACGGCTTTTTTGGAACTGCGAAGGAATTTTACTGAAAGGAAAATACGTCTCTAAATATTGGAGAGATTTGCAGAAGGGCGATCTAAAACCTGAAGTAGATCATTAGAAAAAAAGTCTGAATTCATATTGAACTAAAACTTGTCTGCAGGGTCCAGAAACTTTACGCAGCTCATGCCTTTACCGAAAGCTGTGACCTCACCGAGTTACATCATCTACCCTATAGCCCTGATTTAGCACCCTGAGACTCCTGTTTCTTAAACATCTGAAGACAGACCTCAGGAGATGAAAATTTTCCTCAGATAATGAGTTGAAAGTCGCTGTATCATCATTCTTAACGCGTGAATAGATAATTTTTTTGGTTAAACTGAAACAACTCCAAAAACGTTAGGCTAAGGGTATTAGTGTAGACTGCAGTTTTGTAGAAAAAGGTTTTTTTAAAAAAACTTTCTCAAATTTCCTCCATAGTTAAATAAATAATTTTATAAAACATCCTCGTATAACACAGCCCCACAAAAAAAAGCGGGGTATACTTTTGATGCGATATATCAGATCCGTAGTATTTTTGCTCGCTGATCACGAATCTGACATCAGAATATCGCCATCACATCTCAATTTTCTCTAACCTCAAAAAATAGGTAAAAATTAGTAAAAATTAAGAAAAATATACTCCTAAAAAATTGATTCAAGCTTTTTCATGAATCCAAAGATGTATTAATATGTATTCGGACACGCTAAGCTAATACTCATCGGTTGGATTGAGTCATACAGTTCTGTTTCCTTTCTAACCTCAATAAATCAGACAGATATACTGCTTCTCGAATGCAAAAAACGAACTCAAATTAAAATTCAACCGATCCTTACCAAATTTGGTACACGGGGATTTTTTGGGTCGCTGATCACGAATCTGAGGTTGGATTTGCAAAATTCAAGATGGCAGATGTTTTCGCGCCATTTTGAACGCCGAGAAAATTCATCGGTCGATTTTTATTCTTCTACCTGCATCCAGGGCACCTCCACGTGGTGACGGTGGGCAACGGTGTTACTCCACTAGCCGGCAGAGTCCCTGGATAACGGCTTAGATGCCGTCATGGCAGGTAGAAGAAAGAGAATTACGATGCAGGGACTCGGAAACCCAGTATCGGCGGTTGGTCAGGGTGGGAAAGCGGGCCCGCAGCCGTCGTCATCCAGCGACCGTAGCTCTTCATGTGTGGGTGACTTGGCTCATGTAGAGTATAATGCTACAAGAAAACGGTCTCACGGTACAAGGACTTTTCATAAGTGCGATAAAAACAGTGATTCATTTTGTTATATTTGCCGTCAACACGTATTGAGTAAAATGGGGTCACCGATAACGGATAAGATTAAAACCTTATATAAGGATTGTTTTAATATTGAAATACAGCACCAGGATACAGATTGGGTTCCCCACATCATTTGCAGTTCTTGCAAAATAATGTTGTACATCAATAAGAAGGCGATTAAATATTCCAGACCAGCAATATGGAATAGACCATACAGTGAAAATGATTGCTACTTTTGTATGAATGTTGTATCTAGGCATAACCGAAAAAATAAAAGCACTATTACTTATAACGATGTTTCGACAGTAACAAGACCAACTAAACTAATTCCGCCTCCTGAACCACTTGATGCTGATGTTATGGAAACAAATGATTTCACCTTATCAGTTCACGCCGAAAACATTGAGACTGTCGAAAAAGATTCAAACACTGTTACTAATGAATGTTCTAGTGACAACCTATCATATACTAGTGACACAGATAAAGAATTTCTACCATACAACCGTAAACCAGAACCAGTACTCGTATCACAGTCAGAACTTAGTGATCTAGTCAGAGATTTAGGCTTATCCAAAGATGGTTCAGAGCATCTTGCTTTTTTTTAAAGAAAAGACATTTACTTAAGCCAGAAGCTACGATTTCTTATTATAGAAACAGAGATGAAGAATTTCGAAAATATTTCACAATGGACGAGGAATTGTCACTTTCATATTGTACCGATGTAAAAGGTCTAATGGATGAATTTCAAAATAACTCATACGATCCTGAAGAATGGAGACTGTTCATTGATTCTTCTAAACGGAGCATTAAGGCAGTTTTGCTGCATAATACCAACGTTTACGCTCCCATTCCGATTGCTCATTCCACAGTTATGGAAGAGCAATATGAAAAAATGAAGCAGCTTTTGATAAAAATAAAATATGCTGATCATAACTGGAAAATTTGTGGAGATCTGAAAATTGTAACAATATTGCTTGGCCAACAGTCAGGGTTTACACTTTATCCCTGTTATAAATGTCTGTGGAATAGCAGAGACAGGGAAAAGTTGGCGAACAAGAGAATCGTTCACTCCTGGTGAAAATAATGTATTGTTTCCACCATTGGTAGATCCAGGAAAAGTTCTTATTCCCCCGCTTCACATTAAGCTTGGACTTATGATGCAATTCACGAGAGCATTAGATACAAATGGCCCATGTTTCAAATATTTGCATAAAAATTTTCCGAAATTTTCTGAAGCTAAAATTAAGGCAGGCGTATTTGACGGGCCACAAATAAGAAAATTGTTTCAAGATTCATTATTTCTTACTAAAATGAATAAAGTTGAAAAAGCTGCTTGGCTTAGTTTTAAAGAAGTCGCAACAAACTTTTTGGGAAATAATAAAAGTCCTAAGTACAAAGAAATAGTCGAGAAAATGGTAAAAAATTTTCAAACATTAGGTTGCTTAATGAATCTAAAATTACATTTCCTGGACTCCCACATCGATGATTTCCCAGATAATCTTGGTGAATACAGTGAGGAGCAAGGGGAACGTTTTCACCAAGATCTGAAAATCATAGAAAATCGGTATCAAGGACGATGGGATGACCATGTGCTAGCGGACTATTACTGGTCGCTAAAAAGAGAAACAAGTCCTCAAAAGCGTTTGGGCAGAAAGCCTTTGAATAGGTCGTTCGCGGAAAAAAGAACAAGATACAGCCAAAAAAAGGAAAGTTAGGCGCGGGTCTAACCTTCGCAATTCTAGGGCTTAAGGGTCTACTATTTGAGAGTATATGGTTTAAAAGTCCTGGTTTTGAGTTTATTGGGTCTCATTTTTAAAGTTACAGGGTTATTGAGGTCTATTTTTTGAGGTTACAGGGTGTGGGAGTCTAAGGTTTCAGGGTTTAGGGTTTAAAAGTATCAGGTTTGAGGATTCCCCAACTGTATACCAAATTTGGTAGGAATCGGTTGGTTTTCAAAAATTTTGTCCGCCATCTTGGATCCGCCATTTTGAATTTTGCAAATCCGACCTCAGATTCATGATCAGCAACCCAAAAAACCCCCGTGTACCAAATTTGGTAAGAATCGGTTGAATTTTAATTTGAATTCGTTTTTGCATTCGAGAAGCACTATATCTGTCTGATTTATTGAGGTTAGAAAGAAAACAGAACTGTATGGCTTAATCCAACCGATGAATATTAGCTTAGCGTGTCCGAATACATATTAATACATCTTTGGATTCATGAAAAAGCTTGAATCAATTTTTTAGGAGAATATTTTTCTTAATTTTTACTAATTTTTACCTATTTTTTGAGGTTAGAAAAAAATTGAGATGCGATGACGATATTCTGACGTCAGATTCGTGATCAGCGGGCAAAAATACTACGGATCTGATATATCGCATCAAAAGTATACCCCACTTTTTTTTTTGTGGGGCTGTGTAATCATCAATAAACGGTCAAGTTCAAGTTGGATACGTTGATTGCTTTTAAAATAAAAAATTTTGTTATGTAGGTATAAAATCATCAATGACTTCACAAAACACCCCCCAAATGAGTTTTCAATAAAGTTTTTTTCCGATCTTTACTGAAAACTCATGACCTTGAAATTTTTGCTTTTTTATATGCCAGATAAATTATTAAAAGTAATGCACTCGTGATAACGTTGAAAATATTCCAGAGTTTTTCCAAAATTTTTTGATAAATACTTTCCGAGATCAGGAGGGGGACAGCGATTTTTTAAAAATAATACAAAGAAAAATGTGCGCAAGTATTACATTATATATATTTCTGAACTGACACCCCTGGTAAAAAAAAAATTTCACTTCCGATTTCACCCCCCAAAACTAACCTTTTGAGTCAAAATTTAACTACACGGCTTTGATGAGGCCATCAATTCCTCTATTAGTGCCAAATTTTAACTTTCTATATCAAATAGTTTCGGAGATAATCGGGTGTGACAGACAGACAGACACCAAAGTAATCTTATAAGTGTTCCGTACGGAACACCAAAAATGAACTTTAGATTCTTTATATGTAGTTTTTTTAGATTTTTTTGTTGATAATATTAATAAGGAATTTTATTTGTGCTAATAGCAATAATCAATAAATTAATAATTAATATATAACAGCAAAATAAATAATAATGAAAACTCCCGCAACGACAAAGAAACCGCCAATTACACAAAACTAAAATTCAAATGGCAAATAAGAATGGAAAACAAAACCAACAACATCAAAGAGACCCAGTTTATGAACGGGAACGCGTCCAAACGTGTCACACAGGGTGTAGACAAGATCAAATCCAAATCTCCCAACCGAACACTGCCAGAAATTCTTAATACTTTGAAACAAAAAACTATCCGTATATGCCTCAAGACTCCGTAGATATAAAAGAATCAAAAGAGAGGAGAGACACCCACAACCTCTTCCGAAGAAGCGAAAAACAGTTCTACCGAAAAACTATATACAACGAGCAGACAGCAGTGACTGAACCACCAAAGAAACAAGAACTCACAGATTATTGGAAAAGTATTTGAACAGAACCCAAACTATACAATAAAAACCCTGTGGATCAAAGCCGAAGAAGACAAACATAAATATGTGATAGAACAAGAAAATTCCACCTTAACTACACAAAAAATTACAGAAATAATCAAACACACACACACACACACACACACACACACAACTGGAAATGCCCTGGAATAGACAAATACAAAACGTCTGATACAAACATACGAAGCACTCACACAGCAAATCAACAAAACCATTCTACAATCACATACATTCCCCACTTTCCTTACACAAGGAATAACATACGTCAAACCCAAAAGCTCAGACACCACAAACCTGTCAAACCGACCAATCATCTGTCTTCCAACCCTATACAAAATCATCACAGCCACAATTTCCAAGAAAATAGAACAACACCTAATAGACAACAAAAATTCTCACAGAAGAGCAGAAGGGGTGCAGGAAAAATAGCCAAGGATGCAAAGGGCAGCAGATAGCGTGATCATAGGACAAACCAGAAAAGAACACAGAAACCTTGACACCGATTATATAGACTATAAAAAAGCCTTCGACTCCATATCCCACAGCTGGTTAATCAGAGCCCTAGAAATCTACAAAATCAACCAAAGCCCCAGAAAATTTCTCGCGCAAATTATGAAAGGATGAAATGGAAAACCAAAATCCACCTAAAAACACAAACCGAATGCATCCAAACAGAAGAACTGTACATCAGACGGGGTATATTTCAGGTTTTACCTCTATCTCAATCCACTCTCAAATACACTAAACAGAACAGACCATGGCTTCAACATCAGGCAACAAAAAGTGAACCAACATAAAATAAACCACCTTCTATATATAAATGACATAAAACTCTACGCTGCCTCAGAAACACAGCTAAAAGAACTCAAAATCACAGAAATTTTCATCTTAGATATCGACATGGAATTTGGTATAAGTAAATGTCAACATCAACAAAGGCCAATGGAAAGGCCACCACGAGACAGAAACCATCAACAATGAAACACTCGATAACATGCTCGACAAAGAAACATACAAATATATAAGCTTCCAACAAAGCACCAAACTCAGCCACACTCACATCAAAACAGAGCTCAGAACGAAATTCAGAAACAAACTCACGAAACTTTTACAAACAAGACTGAACTCCAAGAATCTATTCCTATACTCACATATTCATTTGAAATCATCAAATGGTCACACACAGACATAGAAAACATTCACATCCCTATACGTTCTCAATTCACCATATACAGGAAATTATACCCCAACGCATGCAAAGCAAGACTTACCATCGAGAGGAAGGAAAGAGGAAACAAATACAAGTACTTAGGAAATTCTTTCACACCAAGCAATCCAGCCTCCACACAGCAATATTGAAAGCAGACAAAAACTACACACCTCTCGACTTATCCCGGGTAGACCACCCAGCAGACACACACAATCATACCCAATTACAACAGAAAAAGATGAAAACGTGGTCAGAAAAAACACTCCACGGAAAACACAGATACCACATAGAACAAGGTAAATAAAAAACATCATACACCTGGTTACAGAATGGGCAGCTATTCCCTGAAACAGAAGGCTTCTTACTTGCCATCCAGGATAAAGTCATATTAACTAGAAACTACCAAAAGCATATCATTAAAGACCCAACTATTACAGAAGACAGATGCAGGATATTCCACCAGCATAAAGAAACGGTCGAACACATAACACGCGGATGTAAAATATTAGCCGGAATGGAATAGACAGCCAGATATGACTCAGCGGCAAAAGTAGTTCATGCTCATAGAAAACACAGATCTCTACTACAAATATACACCAACATCCGTACTTGAAAATAAACTCTACTGGGACATCAGTATCCATACAGATAAAACAGTCCCCGCCAATAGACCCGATATTATTTTTCAATAAAAAAAGGAAAAATCACCTATCTAACTGAGATAGCTATCCCCAATGACACAAACATCCAAACAAAATACACAGAAAAAATCTCCAAATACACAGACCTTGCAACAGAAATAAAAAGGCTATGGAAACAAGAAAAAGTCAGCCACAAATTGTTTCCCTCGTCATATCAGCCACAACATAGTTAGTTGTTCCTTAATACACAATGGCATTTGTGCTGACTTGGCTTAGGCCCGTCAGCCAAACATGGAACCACATTGAACAAATATGAGAAAGAACAACATACCATACTAGTAATAATATATAAACTTAACAATTAACACAAAATTGTTTGATAAAATAAATTAGGTAGATTTAGAGTTCATGCTCCAATTTTATTAAGCTTTATTGATTAAATATTGCTGATGTATAACTATATTTTTTGAATCTGTGGAAAAATACGAAATATACTTTGGTCTGATTTAACTTATTTTTAACAAAGACTTCAATTTCTCTATTCTTACGAGGCTGGTTTGAAAAGTCCGTGCAAAAATAAAAACTACTTATGTGTTTGGGGTAAACCTTTTTTATTTTTCGACATAGTCTCCTTTTAGGCTTATACACTTCGTCCAACGATGTTCTAGTGTGTCGATCCCTTCCGAATAATAGGATTATTAGTCTGCAAAATATCCATTAGTGTCTGCAATCACCTCCTCGTTTGAATAAAATCTTTGACCCGCCAGCCATTTCTTCAAATTGGAGAACAAATAGTAGTCCGAGGGAGCCAAGCCTGGAGAATAGGGGGGATGTGAAACGAGTTGGAATCCTATTTCCATTAATTTTGCGACCACAACTGCTGAGGTGTGTGCTGGTGCGTTGTCGTGATGGAAAAGGACTTTCTTGTGGGCCAATCGCGGGCGTTTTTCTTGCAGCTCGGTTTTCAAACGGTCCAATAACGATGAATAATATTCACCTGTAATAGTTTTACCCTTTTCCAGATAGTCGATGAGGATTATCCCTTGCGAATCCCAAAAGACAGTCGCCATAACCTTTCCGGCCGAAGGAACGGTCTTCGCCTTTTTTGGTGCAGATTTCCCCTTGGTAACCCATTGTTTAGATTGTTGTTTGGTCTCAGGAGTATAGTAATGTATCCATGTGTCATCCACAGTGACGAAACGACGCTTAAAGTCCTCCGGATTCTTCTGGAACAGTTGCAAACCATCCTTGCAACACTTCACACGATTCCGTTTTTGGTCAAGCGTGAGCAATCGCGGCACCCATCTTGCGGATAGCTTTCTCATGTCCAAATGTTTATGCAAAATATTATGTACCCGTTCAGTCGAGATGCCCACAGCACTAGCAATCTCACGCACCTTAACTCTTCTGTCATCCATCCCCATATCATGGATTTGATCAATGATTTCTGGAGTCGTAACCTCCACAGGCCGTCCAGAACGTTCAGCGTCACTTGTGCCCATATGGCCAGTCCGAAAATTTTGAAACCACTTATAAACTGTTCTAATCGAAGATGCAGAGTCACCATAATGTTTATCAAGCTTCTCTTTAGTCTCCTGAGGCGTTTTGCCTTTCATAAAGTAATGTTTAATCACCACACGAAATTCTTTTTCGTCCATTTATTGAAAATCACTCGACTTCCTTGATTCACACGAATGCCAAACACAAAGAAATAGACCAATATGGCTGAAACTTGGTGTGCATTCATTCAAGAGATGCTACTAACTAAACATAACCTCGATACGCGCCGGTGGTGCCATCTCTCGGACTTTGCACGGCCTTTCAAACCAGCCTCGTACAGGGCTATTTGAACTTCCCTTATTTTTTGTTAGCCAGCTTTCATTTTATTGTAAAATCTTTATCTCAACGTTTGTGAATCAATAGTTCTACTACCACAATTCTTTTAGCCGCATCACAAGTCTGTTCTTTAACTTCTGGCTAAGCTCCAGACACGTGCCGCGTTCGTTAATTTGAGGCCCGATAAAGAAATAGGCATAGTTTTCATAGAAGTAGGAGTGAAAAACTTCTTTTTTTTTGAAAATTTTGAACTGTAGTAACAGATCGGTTCTTCCCTTTGCACCGGGATATTCGGTAGTTTAATGAAATCTTGGATAATTCTTAGAAAATCTTCATCATTGTGTTTAAAAAAGAAAACAAAGACTTCAATTTCTCTATTCTTACAGTCCATATCCTATATACTTATTTTTAACAAAGACTTCAATTTCTCCATTCTTACAGTCTATACCCAATATACAAAATGATAACCAGAAAAAAAATATTTGTTTAACCATTACGAAACAGACAAGTAATACCTAATATATTTCCATACATATATAATTATTTTTTTAAATTTTATAAACATGATTTTAATGATCTAATTAACACTTGTGTTATAAACATGTTACCGTCACAGTTTAGATTTTTTTTGAGGTTCTGAATGTGCCTTCTGGAAGGAAACTATTGACCTACCTGACTAACCTGAATTTCTAAAGGTCATATGTTTTCATATAAAAATAGTTTTTATTCCAATTTCAAAAAAAAAAATTGGGATTTTTGTTAGTACTTTTTCATAATTATATGTGTTAAGTTAGGCCATGTAAGGCTTGAGTGCGCTCTTAGCCCAACCGGGAATATCTATATTTACTTTTTTTTGGTTTCTTCTTATCAGGAAAATTAAGCCAGCCCTATCGCTAACATTTTCCACATCATAATTTCCTAACTGAATATTCGTTTATTATTTTTGATTTTTTATTGTAATTATCATTGTCACCTACCGCTCATGTGTTGGAGATTGATTGATTGATTATTTTAGTTTGGCGCGTCGATATCGAGGATCATTTGGCGCCATAAGTAGGATGTTTAAATCTTAGAAAATAATTGTGTTTCTTTGAAAAATTTGATCAAATTGGAGATATTTGTAACATTTGGAATCAATATTTGATCGAGAAGTTTTAATAGATCTAACCTTGTCTTAATGTCTAAATATTCATTTGAAGTTAAAATATGGTTAATAGTTAGAATATTGTCGGAGTTTGGACATGTGTTGGAGATATTGATATTTTTGTACAAAATCTGGAATTGCTTCTGTGTCGGACGTCAGCGAGTAGCTTTAGCATGCTATTATGAGATGATTTTAACTGCAGCAGGTCAGTAAGGAAACATATACATTATATACCCCTGATTTCATATCCCGAGACTTATTTTTATTCAACCATCTAAAAACCTCAAAATTGTCCGCCATAGTGTAGTTATAAAAGCTCAAACAAAAATTTTTTTGGATGGAACGAAACAATTCAAGAAACTCTGAACTAAGTGTGTTAATGTAGACAGTAGTTATGTAGAAAAATATTTTCTTAAGCTCTGCTAGATTTCCTTCATAGCTAGGTAGATAACTTCACGTACATATGCATTTAGGCATTAAGGAAAAATAAAACAGAGGTGGAACCACGGCCGATCAACATCGACAAATACCCCTGACGTTCTACTTCGTTCATTCCAGTCGCAGCGCCCTATTTTAGCGAAATCGACTTAAGTTGATTGTTTATAAGCGCTTAATTACAAAAAATGAAAAACTGAAACAAGTTAAATAAATAACAAACAAAATACTGAAACAAAGAACCAAATAATAATAATAATAGTAATACATACTGCCAAAAGTGTTGTGTCGGCGACTAAGCCGACACCCACCAAGGCGGGAAAATCACAGCAGCGCATGAGTTGCACCACAGGAATCAACGAACACGCCATGCGTTGCTGTAATGAAAACACAAAACCTGACAAAGAAATCACTGAGAAGAGAATCACTCGCCGCTTGGACCCACCAACACCAATCCCAAGCGCAACTGACGTAGATGCGGGACAAACACAACCACCAAAGTCAGGCCAGGCCATCTCGTATGTTTTGCAAGGACAACACGCAACTACCAAGGCTGGCAAACCAAGACAGCGGTTAAAGTGGACGGGTGAGATGAATAGGCCTGTGATGCGCTGTTACTACACCGCCACCAAACTCGAAACAATAACATCGGGCTACAGACCGGAACGGCACGTACTTTTCTTGACCGAATATCCACATCTGCAATTACTTGTTTCAGAACAGAGGGTAATAGACCAAAAAAGAGTTATTACCAAGAACAATCGTCTCACACCTCTCGAATTGCAAACCATCAAGGACACAGTGGCTGTAGAACTGAACAGAGACCAACCAAACAATAGAAATAATAAAGCAGATTCCGAACCAGCCTCACACACACAACTACCCAGTCGAACACAAAAAGACCCACCACCCAGGAGGAGCATAATGCAAAATAATATTGCGAGTACCGCGCAACACCATATTACAGACAACAACATGAATCACTTGCCACCCTCAACAACATCCACACAACATCACCCCGAATCACTTCTCATACAAAAACTTAAACCAAAAATGGAGTCACGTCTAGCTCGATGGTCAGGCACCGACCCCACAACAAGAAATCCCATCCCTCGTTTAATCTTCAAACAGAGCACGCAACCAATCCTCAACACACTAAACAAGCACATAATACCTCAGTATATAACAGATTTAAGCACAATCGAAGACATTCACACAATAATATACGCAGCAGCAATCACCACTCTAACACAAAATAATCAAAAACTCCCTCAACGACAAGGAAACCCCAACAGGACAAAACCAAAATTCAAACACATCAGGAAAGATCTAGGACATATTACCCAGTTCATAAGCGGGAACGCGTCCAAACGTGTCACACAGGGGGCACACAAGATCAAATCTAAGTCTCCCAACAGAACACTGCCAGAAATCCTCGATACCTTGAAACAAAAACTATCTGTATATGCCGCAAGACTCCGTAGATACAAAGAATCAAATGAGAGGAAAGACACCAAGAACCTCTTCCGAAGAAGTGAAAAACAGTTCTACCGGAAAACTATGTACAACAAACAGATAGCAGTGACTGAACCACCAAACAAGCAAGAACTCACAGATTATTGGAAAAGGATCTGGTCAGAACCCAAACTACACAATAATAACACCCCCTGGATCAAAGCCGAAGAAGACAAACATAAACATGTGACAGAACAAGAAAATTCCACATTAAATACACAAGAAATTACAGAAACTATCAATCACACACACAACTGGAAATGTCCTGGAATAGACAATATACAAAACTTCTGGTACAAACAGTTGACCACCACACACGAAGCACTCACACACCAAATCAACAAAGCCATTCTACAACCACACACATTTCCCACTTTCCTTACACAAGGAATAACATACGTTAAACCCAAAAGCTCAGACACCACAAACCCGTCAAACTACCGACAATCACCTGTCTTCCAACCCTATACAAGATCATCACAGCCGCAATTTCCAAGAAAATAGAACAACACCTAACAGACAACAATATTATCACAGAAGAGCAGAAGGGATACAGGAAAAATAGTCGAGGATGCAAAGAGGAGCTGATCATAGATGACGTGATTATGGGGCAAACCAGAAAAGAACACAGAAACCTTCACATCAGTTACATAGACTATAAAAAAGCCTTCGACTCCATACCCCACAGCTGGTTAATCAGAGCCCTAGAAATCTATAAAATCAACCAACACCTCAGGCAATTTCTAGCGCAAATTATGAAAACATGGAGAACCAAAAGACGCCTAGAAACACAAACCGAACGCATCCAAACAGAAAAGCTGTACATCAGACGGGGTATATTTCAGGGAGACTCGCTCAGCGCTCTATGGTGTTGCCTCTGTCTCAATCCACTCTCAAATATACTAAACAGAACAGAGCATGGCTTCAATATCAGACACCAAAAAGTGAATCAACATAAAATACACCACCTCCTATATATGGATGACATAAAACTCTACGCAGCCACAAAAACACAGCTGAAAGAACTCCTCAAAACCACATAAATATTCACCTTAGATGTCAATATGGAATTTGGTATAAGTAAATGCAAAGTGCTCCACATCAACAAAGGCCAATGGAAGTACCACCATGAGACAGAAACCATCAACAATGAAACACTCGATAACATGTTCGACAAAGAAACATACAAATATCTAGGCTTCCAACAAAGCACCAAACTCAACCACACTCACATCAAAACAGAGCTCAGAACCGAATTCAAAAACAGACTGACGAAACTTTTACAAACAAAACTCAACTCTAAGAATCTCACTAAAACCATCAACACGTTCGCTATACCTATACTCACATATTCATTTGGTATCATCAAATGGTCACAAACAGACATAGAAAATATTCACATCCTTATACGATCTCAATTTACCAAATACAGGAAATTACACCTCAACGCATGCAAAGAAAGACTTACCATCGAGAGGAAGGCCGGAGGAAGAGGAATTTTAGACATCAGATCATTACACACAAAACAAATACAAGCACTTAGGAAATTCTTTCACACCAAGCAAACCAGCCTCCACACAGCAACAGTCAAAGCAGACAAAAACTATACCCCACTCGACTTATCCCGGTAGACCACCCCAGCAGATACACACAGTCACATCCAATTACAACAGGAAAAGATGAAAACGTGGTCAGAAAAAACACTCCACGGAAAACACAGATACCACATAGAACAAGACCACGTAAACAAAAAACAATCATACACCTGGTTAGGGGATGGGCAGCTATTCCCGGAAACAGAAGGCTTCTTACTTGCCATCCAGGATAAAGTCATATTAACCAGAAACTACCAAAAGCATATTATCAAAGACCCAACTATTACAGAAGACAGATGCAGAAAATGCCACGAGCAGAAAGAAACGATCGAACACATAACAAGCGGATGTAAAATATTAGCCGGAACGGAATACACAGCGAGACATGACTCAGCGGCAAAAGTAGTTCACCAAGCACTAGCCACAACATACAAGCTCATAGAAAACACAGATCCCTACTACAAATACACACCAACATCCGTACTTGAAAATAAAGATTACAAACTCTACTGGGACATCAGTATCCATACAGATAAAACAGTCTCCGCCAATAGACCCGATATTACTTTTCAGTGCAAAAAAGAAAAAGTCACCTATCTAATTGACATAGCTGTCCCCGACGATACAAACATCCAAAGGAAATACACAGAAAAAATTTCCAAATACACAGACCTTGCAACGGAAATAAAAAGGCTATGGAAACAAGAAAAAGTCATCATTGTCCCCCTCATTATATCAGCCACAGGCCTTATACCAACAACATTCACACCACACTTAGTACAATTAGGACTCAACACAAACATACACAAAAACTTTCAGAAGTTTTGAAAGCATGTAACATTGTCAGGTCATTCCTTAATACACAATGGTAATGCGTTTGTGCTGACTTGGTTTGCGCCCGTCAGCCAAACATGGAACCACATTGACTAAATGTGAGAAAGAAAAACAATAGTAATACATATATTATTAAATGGGATATAATAGGTCTAAGCGAAGTCCGTAGAACTAGAGAGGACGACATTATATTGAACTCCGGAAACTGTCTGTATTATGCAGGTGAAGAAACTTTGAATAGAGGAGTCGGCTTCTTGGTAAATAAGAAGCATGTTGACTGGATTATTGAAGTCAAGAGTGTTAGTCCGAGAGTCATATATCTGATAATCCAACTAAATCATAGATACTCTCTAAAAATTATTCAGGCCTACGCACCAACGAGCACCCACTCAGAGGATGAAATAGAAACATATTATAAAGAAATTTCCGCTGCTCTACAAGACGGAAAAACACATTTTACGATGTTGATCGGTGACTTCGATGCCAAGATTGGAAGCAGAGAGGGCTAAGGGGAAACTGCAACAGATCATCATGGGCTAGGAGATCGAAACGAAAGAGGGAGGACACTAACAGACTTTTTACATCAAAATAGTTTACCAGGTATACAAGTATGAAATGCGGATTTCTTTTCTAAAAAAAAACATGTTAAATTCGGAAGAATAATAAAAAGTGCTTTATTCAAAGTATGCTCCATTGCTCGTTATACATTTTTTCCGTCCTTCGGGTAATTTGTGAATACCACGCCAGTAAAAATCTTCCCCTTTTGCTGCGAACGATTCGTCGAGCCATTTTTTTCATGTCTTCGTACGAACCAAAGCGCTGCTCAGCAAGTGCGTGACGTATCGATACAAACAAGTGGTAATCGGAACGAGCCAAGTCTGGTGAGTAAGCCGCATGGGGTAGAACTTCGCAGCTGAGTGCTTCCAACGTGTCGCGAACTGGTTTTGCCGTATGTGATGGAGCATTGTCATGAAGAAAAATGACTTTGTGTTGCCTCTTTCGGTATTCTGGCCTTTTTTCAAGCAGCGAACGGTTCAAATCGATCAATTGTTGTTGGTAACGTTTAGTAATAACCGTTTCCCCAGGTTTTAACAGCTTATAATAGACCACCCCCTCCGGTCCCACCAAACAGAGCATCGTCTTTCTGCCAAAGCGATTCGGTCTTGCGGTCGATGTGGATGGTACGCCTGGGTCTACCCATGATTTTTTGGGCTTGGGATTCTCAAAATAAATCCACTTTTCATCCCCTGTAACTATAGGATGCAAAAACGACTTCCTTTTGTACCGAGCGAGCAAAATGTCACACGTGTTTTTGCGCTTTTCCATTTGCCTGCGTTCAACTCATGTGGTACCCATCTACCGGTCTTCTGAATTTTTCCCATCTCTCGTAGCCGATTGGAAACAGCTTATTGACTAACGCCCAATTGCTCGGCGAGTTGTTTTTGTGTTTACGACTCATCTTCGTCCAACAATGCTTGCAATTCCACATCTTCGTATTTTTTTTGGCGTTTTTTTTTTTTTTCCACGTTCCTTATCTCCAACATCGAAGTCACCACTTTTGACACGCCGAAACCATGGTTCACACGTATCTTGCGATGGAGCATGTTCATCATAAGCTTCTCGAAGTAATCGGTATGATTCAACAGCAGTTTTCTTCAAACGAAAACAAAAAATTAATTGTTGCTTGGTATAAATTTCGACATATTGAACACAACACTATGCACACACTTTTCCAATTTATCACTCGTGCGCGTCTGACACTTGTTGATGACACAACAAAATGGCGCAGTGTCAAATCTTTATAGCACAAACCGCATTGGTGCACCATCTGCTGTCTGAAATTCGCATTTCATACTTGTATACCTGGTATATGTAATGAACACCTTCTTCAAAAAGAACAAAAACAGAAAGTGGACATGGTCTAGCCCAGATGATAAAACAAAAAATGCAGTAGATTTCATAATCAGCAACAGGAAAAATATTATCCAAGACCTAAATGTTCAGTTGCGAAGGACCATCGCAAAAGCAACGTGCTTATTAATATTAAACAGGAAAGAAACAACATGATTCTCAAAAGAAACCATAAGACATGTACAACCGGAGGATCTATATTCTTATAGAAGAGAGATCGCAAGCTTCTTGGAACACCATGAAGATACAATAAAAACCTCAAGAATAGTATAGGAAATGCCATTAACAAAACTTGCCCAAAACAACAAAAAGGACAGAAATTAAATCAAAGAGTAAAACAGCTAATGAAGCAAAGGAGAGAAATTGTAGATAAGACTACAGATGAATATAGAACTATAAATAGAGAGATATCGAGGGAAATTAGAAAAGACAAAAGACAAAAAAATGCAGAGGACATTAAAACGTTGTAGAACAGAATAAAAGCTTAAAAGTTTTGAAAAGGAAGAACATAATGGGAAGGAAAGACAAACAAAAGAGATATTTTACAGATCGTCGAATTATTTTATCAACAATTATGAGGGGTTGGAGGGTATCCCAGAAATCACATCAGCCTTGAAGGATATGAAAAATAACAAAGCTCCGGGTGAAGACAATATTGTAGTAAGGGCAATTAAACAAGAAGAACAACAAATTATCAAATTTTTTAAAATGTTATTCAATAAGTACCTCTTGGAAGGAATAACTCCATCGCAATGGAATAATGCAACTATCGTTATCATGCATAAAAAATGAGATACTTCAGACCTTACAAACTATCGACCCATTAACCTCCTGAGCCATGTATATAAGTTATTTATGAAAATACTTACCAAACGTCTAGCAAGAGAGTTTTCCTTTCAAAAGAACAAGTAGGTTTCCGCTCGGGGTATAGAACAAACGACCATCTGCTTACAGTTAAAATCCTCATTGAAAAATGTATAGTACTCATATTTGTGGACTTCGAAAAGGCTTTTGATTCTGTAAATCAGCAAAAAATTTTGAAAGCGCTTGCTAGGTGTCGTATTGATCATCGATATTCTAATGTCATTAAATACATATATGAAATGCAACCGCTCATGTTAAAACACAAATCACACAATCCACCCGCAAATTTCGAATCGAAAGAGGAGTACTGCAGAATAATACGCTCTCTCCCAAGCTTTTCGTAACACTCTTAGAAAGTACTCTAAAATCAATAAACTGGGAAAGAATGAGACTTAACATTGACGGTGAAAAGTTAAAACACCGGTTTCGCCGACGACATTGTTTTAATAACAGACAAAATACAAGAGCATAAACTATGCTACGCATGCTTCAGGAAGCTTCAGGAAAGGTTGGTCTAAAAATCAATCTATCCAAGATCCAGTTTATGACAAATCTTGTATTAAGCGACACTATAAAACTGAACAACGTAGAGATCGAGCAAGTGCCCCAATATAAATACCTGGGACATGAAATCAGCATAGGACGAGATAACCAAACACATGAAATTCAGCAGCGAATAGATCTCTACTGGGCTGCATATGGCACTATGTATTCAAATCTAACCTTCCTATGTGTTGAAAAAGAAAAGTATTTGACAGATGCATACTCCCCGTTCTTACGAACGGAGCCGATACCCTCACTGTGACGAAGAAAAACATCAATAAAATATGTGTTAGGCAACGAAAAATGGAGAGGTCAATGTTAGGCGTTACTCTTAGAGATTACCTCCCAAATCACATTGTCAGGAAGAGAACAGGGGTACAAGATGCAGTCAAATTCATTCTATACCTGAAATGGAACTGGGCTGGGCATGTTGCTAAGTTTAAGGATGAACGATGGACAAAAAGAATTATAGAGTGGCGACCAAGATCCGAAGCCTATCGTAGTTGAGGTAGACCACCAAGTCGGTGGACTGATGATTTGAAAAGAGTGGCTGGAAATTGGGTACAAGTGGCCCAGAACAGGAAAAGGTATGAAGACTTGAGAGAGGCTTTCGTCCAGCAGCGGACAGTATAAGCTGATGATAATGATGAGATATTACCGTCAAATTACAACAGAGTGTACAGGGTAATCCAAATTGGACACTTTTAAAGGTAAACCCCTTTATCTAAAGGAGATAGACAAAAACTGATGTTGGTATATTTTTATGATAAACTCAATGGTGAAAACCGCATATCGATATCTAGTACCGTTCCAGATATACAGGGTGTTTTTCAAATATCTGCATTTTGGAAAAATTCTTTTCCTATTGAAAATTTTTGATTTCTCTAAAAACATTCTCAAAGCACTTTTTCGCGTGGATTTCAACAGTGTAAGTTACATTTTCTTACAACTAATAGTTTAAAAGTTATTAACGCAAAAATATATTTTTTAAATGGGATTTGTATTTATATATTTGTATATTTTTCCTTATCCGAATAGAGCTCTAAATTACCATTCTAAAAATATAGCACACTTTATATTTTGCTTAAATCTACTTCAAAATATAAAGGTTTTTAGTTTTTACGCAAGTTTTAAATGCACATTTTGTGAAGTAGGCTTTGGACGGAGCGGCCATATGGTTTAATTCAATTGTTTACTCATAGCTGTCAAATTTTACTTCAGAATCAGTTATTGAATTGTCAAATAAATCGCAATGAAGTTTGAAAATTACGAAAAATGGAATATGATAGTGTGTTTCATACAAACCGGAGAGAATTTGGAAACGGCAAGTAATTTGTACCACAAACGATATCCAGAGAGGCGTGAACCCTTCAAGGACATATTCGCTCGATTGCGACATAACCTAGTTGATAGTGGCCAGTTTGAAAAGACACGACCCAAAAATTATGCATCAAACAGGGATGAGGAGAGAAGAAATAGTAGTTTTAGGAACTATCAGAAATAATCCCAACACTTCAACCCGACAGTTAAAAGAATCCAGTGGACTACCAAGAACTGACGTCAATCGTACTTTAAAGAAGCACAAATTCAGGCCATATAGGACAAGAAAAGTTCATCACCTTAGAGACGGAGATTTTCAACGGCGTATGGTTTTTTGCCAATGGTTTCTGGAGAATTATAACCATGTTCCGAATTTTTCATTAAATCGCATTTGGATAGACGAAGCTTATGCAAGCAATGCAGGTACTTTTAACCGTTACAATTCTTATACGTGGGCACAAGAAAATCCTCATTTAGTTGTGGAACAAAGAAATCAAGGCAGATTTGGATTTAATGTGTAGGCAGGAATTTTTAGAGGCAAGGTAATAGGACCATTTATTTACGAAGGAACACTCACTTCTCAGAGATATTTAGAAATTTTAAGGCAGCAAATAGAACGTCTTGTTGATGAACTGTCGTTAATGGACCTTAGAAATATATTTTTTCAACACGACGGGGCACCCCCTCTTAACGCTGCAGTTATCAGTAATTTTTTATAGGCCAATTTCGACAATAACTGGATAGCCAACCAAGGTCCGAACTGTTGGCCGGCAAGGTCACCGAATTTAACACCCATGGACTTCTATCTCTGGGGAAGATTGAAAGACCTAATTTTTAAATTGCCGACAAACACCAGGCAAGAGTTAGAAGTCGCAGAGATACAAAGTTTTGCAGCTCTCATTCCTCTTGAATTACACAACTCGGTAAGAAGTGTCCAGAAAAGGTGCCGCCTATGTGTAAATGAAACTGGTCGATATTTCGAACATCTCTTATAGAAAATTGTTTTGTTTTAGTTTGCTCTACTCGGAATAAATGATTTTTTTTGTTGTTTTGTTTTATTTTCTACATAGTTTAAAGTACTATAGCATTTAGTAAATTTCATTGTAGTTATGACTCTTAGAGTTACTTCTGGGATTTTGACTGCTATCGGTAAACAATTGATATTGCCGCTCCGTCCAAAGCTTACTTCACAAAATGTGCATTTAAAACTGAAAACCTTTATATTTTGAAGTAGATCGAAGCAAAATATAAAGTGTGCTATATTTTTAGAATGGTAATTTAAAATTCTATTCGGATAAGGAAAAATATACAGGGTATCCCATTTAAAAAATATATTTTTGCGCTAATAACTATTAAAATATTAGTTGTAAAGAAATGTAATTTACACTGTTGAAATCCACGTGAAAGGTGCTTTGAGAATGTTTTTACAGAAATAAAAATTTTCATTAGGAAAAGAATTACAAACATTTTTCCAAAATGTAGACTATTGAAAAACGAGTACGGTACTAGATATCGATATGCGATTTTCACCATTGAGTTTGAGCCTCAGACACCGACATCAGACTTTAGATAAAGGAGTTTACCTTTAAAAGTGTCCATTTGGACCAGCCTGTACATTGGTTCGTCTTCTCAGATAAATTAAATAAAATAAAGTAAGATGAAAATAAATTAAAAATGATTAGCAATACAGTGTATACGTGCATAGAAACACATACATAAATACATACAAAGTAATGTACAAAAGTCAAACACACGTAAATAATTCAACGAGACTAGTGCAGGTGTTCAAGGCCTGGCAAATACCAATTTAAAAAAAAAATAGATATGTAAATAAAAATTTCACAATCAGGATCCCTTTTCTCCTACATCACCTCTTGTAAAAATCACTTACTGAGTAGAAAGCATTGTCCAGTAAAAGAGACTTGACCCCAGAAAAAAATCTCGTGCCACGCATATCTCTCACTTCTGCAAGCAATCCATTTTAGAGGCTGATGCAACTGTAGAGAGGAGAGTTTTCAGAGAAAGTTGATTTGTGACTGGGTATAACCAGTAAACTGTTAGCCCTTATGGTATACGCATTTGTTGATCCCAGCACCTCAAAAAAGTAACTATTGTTGTTTACAAAAGTGAAACAGCGCATTATGTACAAACACGGCAAGGTTAGGATTCGGTTATTTATGAATATATCTCTACAGCTTCCACGAAAGTCCAGATTAAAAAAAAGGCGAATTATTTTCTTCTGGCTCACAAAAACACGCTTACATTTGTTACCAGCAAGACCCGAGGACACGTTGTTACTCAAATGGCATAGCATAATACACAGCCAAGAGTCTCTCACTACTGAGGATATTTTTTAAGCACCATATTTGCTCAAAATTGCGCTGAATTTAATTTTAAGCAAACATGGAGCTGCATACGATATGGTAGTACTTGTTATCAGAGTTTTAGGAGGAAATAAGATTACATTTCTAGAAAATGTGAAAAAAAAATGCTCAGCTGGGTCAGCCATACTGAAAATGCAGAAAGCGATTAGCCTTGGTTCTGTCAAATTACTCAACTAGAAGAATTTGGATAACTAACCGAACAGACGTCATCATTAACTGGCCATACCATGGGGCAGATTGTGTGAATCCGAACTACAGAAAAAGCTGTAATAGCGATAGCGATAGCGACAGCAATAGCATTCGTAGTAGCAAAAGGAATATAAGTATTACTACTAATAACAGCAATAACAGTAACGAACGCAGTAAAAATAGCTGCAACAATAGCAATAACACTAGCAATAGTGATATTTATGGTAATGGTAATGGAAATGGGATAGCCTGTCTCAAAATATAAGATCCTGATTTTTGCCGTTTTAAGTGGGCAATATAAAAATTTTGACCTTTTGTTTATGATAGGTTGCAGAGATGGACTTAAGAATTTTATTCATTAATGCAAATAAATAAAATTATAAGTGTTTTTGGAGATGTTTATTTATAGATGCGTGTAAAAACAAATGGATAAGAAGTACAAATATACAGTTTGAATGAATGGAGTTTACAAGAGGGGACATATTGTATAAATAAAAATATATTTTAACTTAAGTGTAATTCGGTTTCACTATCACTGTCATTAGCCGAGGTAATTATCAGTGGTTTTATATTATTTACATAAATATATGAATCTTCAAGTTTAACAACGTGCCGAATGGAATTCTTCCAACTTTCACAAGGTATATCATTTATAACTTTTTTTTACTAATTCAACCACTAACACGCTTAAAGTAGAAGAAACATTTTGTGCCCTTATTTTTGATTTAACTTTGCCAAATATAGTCGACACTGTTTATAGTGAAACTCTATATAGTGAAAAACTCTTTATAGTGCAATTTTTTTAAGACCTAGAATATCTTACATACATAGCAATATATACCGATTTTTTCTTTATATAGTGAAAAACTCTCTATAGTGAAATTTCGGTCAACATTTTGGTCTTTCACTATATAGAGTGTCGACTGTATGTTCAATTGGATTAAACACACATTAATACGGAGGAAGCCGCAAAACAGTGTGTCTCATTTTCTCAGCCATACAATCACAAACATATTTCTTCTTCAATTTATAGTCTTTCAAAACTTCCAAAAGATCACTTTTTTTATAACTAAAGTCAAAATAAATGTTATTTTCTAACATATATTCCTGTATTTCCGATTTGGTGTTGGCTGCATTAGGAACCTTATTTAGCAGGCGACTAGGGTAACTTACATTGTCCATAACTATAACACTCTGTTCGGGAACATTTGGCAAAAGGGAATTTTGAAACCAATTTTCACAAAGTTTTGCGGTCGTGTCTTCGTGATAGTCCAAACTAGAAACTTTTATGTTTTTTTGCAGATAATAGTAGACAATTTGAAACCCAGCTCTTTTCAGATCCAGCATACAAAATGGTTATTCGTTTACCTTTATTTGAAAGTGCGTTAGTCTGACATTTTGCATTGCTGTCAACCCACCCTTTTTGCACAGTGTCGTGGATATCGAACCATGTTTCGTCAAGGTAAATTATTGGCCAATTCTCTGATCGGTACTTTTTAATTTCTTGTAAGTGCGTATGTCGCAAGATTCGTAATCTTTGTGACTCCATCACAACTTGCCTTTTGTTGATTTTTCGGAACGTGGATCCCATTCTTAAGAGAATTCTGTGAAGGGTTGATCGGCCACAATGTGTATTGGTCCCGTCCTGCACAAGTCTTAATTTTATTTTGTCTAGTGTCGGTACCAACTGCTCTTCATACATAGAATATATTTTTCTCCTGATGATGTCTTTTTCACAATCGCCTACATGATGCATTTGAAAATCTTTTCGTTTTTTCCAGGTCCTGAGTGATGGTTTGCCTACAATACCCTTAATCGTAGAAATTGGGGTTTTTGTTAGTTCACTAGTTTCTTGCAAAGCACTTTGTTTATTCAAATTTCTTTTTACCAAACTCTCGTAAACATTTTTCACTATTTGTTTAGCGTCAAGTGATAAATATTTTCTCCTGCGATAGCCACTATTTCAACTTTCCCACGCACGCCACATAATTAAAATAGAACCGTTACGTTGTAAGTTGTAAGTAAAACTAAAAATAAAAATAATAAAAAGTATCTTTCGAATCGTAATGGGGACCTGTGGTCATTAAGCCTATATTATCAAATACTTATAATGGTAAAAGTAATGGTACTGGTAATAGTATAAGTAATTACTAATATACTGTATTATAGCTGAATCTAGGTTCTAGCTGATTATTCAGGTAGAATAATTAATGAGTGATCCAACGATTGTAAGGCGCGTGGGTAGGAACCACAGGATTTATCTCTTCGGCACTGAATAATTTGGCAATTCAGGAATATTAGATCGAGACACCAACTGATAATATCCACTTTTTAATCAAAGGTTGACCGAGGCCGATTCACGGTTGACCTGTTTTTCTGGAAGTCGTGTTGTTCTTCGCTGATGTCTATATATTGGATAATGATGGATTCAGTTATGCGTGTGAATACTTTCATTACGCTACTCAGGAGGGTTATACCTCTGTAGTTTTCACGGCACTTTTTGTCACCTCTCTTGAAGATTGGGATGGTAATACTTTTCTTCCATTCGTTTGGTACGACACTAGTGTACATAATTTTCTGGAAGAGGGTTGTTAGCTGGAAATTCCCGTGACGTCGTATTTCATCCAGCCCAAGATTATTTTGCGTTCTATTTTAGCAAAATAATTAACAATAACTTAAATTAATTGTCTATTGTTCTACAATAGGTTAGTTCAGGTTAGGTTCTATTATTTAACCGATAGTTATTTCTAGAACATTTGAAAGTAATGTATTTATTATAAACTCCGTTTTTCCACTATTTAATAAGTTGGTTTGGTTTAGTAGAAAATAACGTATCCTCTTCCTTCCCCCTGACCCAGTAAAGACATTGTATCCTTTAACAAACTACCATAGCCTAAAATATTATCACTACTGTCACGATATAAAGTCACCGGCACCATGTTCGTGTTATCCTGACATTTAGAGCAGATTCCAATGTAAGTAGTAGTCAATAAAAATCCGAATTAGTGTGACGGCCTACATAAGTAGCTATTTTTGTTTAATTGCATGAGTGAAAAAAAGATAAACATGACCTCTACTTGATTTTCGTTTATCTCGTGTCATTTTAGAACCGGTTTGTGTTTACATTTTTCATGTGTTTAATGTTGATATTTACTTCAAAAATTGTGTTTTTAACAAAATTATTAAAAATTATCTATTTTAAAAGCGTCATATAAGTTATAAAAGTAGAGTGAGAGTTGTATCCGTATCGTGTGAAATTAAAACTTTAAAAAATGTGAATATTTTAGTTTATAAAACCAAAACAATGTTCTAATATATCCCAGACATAAAGTATTTCGTAATTTTTGTGATAATGGGTAAATTTACTTTTAGTTCCATACTAATTTTATGTACTTTATTTGAAATTTACGCAACGGATGAATGCAAAAATCAGGTTTGTATATTTTTGGAATACTTTCTATTTGTTGGTATATTTCTCCTACTGTCCATTCCATCCATTCTTGGACTCGTTTTAATTTTTGACTATTTAAGGTTTAAAAACACTTTAGGATCAGCATTATTACCAGTTTAGTAATTGTAAGTATTACCTCCTGATGAATGTAAACAATTTCATAAGTTGATTAAAATATAACTTTAGCTCAGTTGAGCAAATATTGAAATGTGTACACCTGCTTAAAATCCTTAATTTAATATAAGAGTCCTTCACTTAATTATTACAGGGCTACCCAAAACTAAATAATGGCGTAGAAATTATTGTAGTAGTAATCTTAACATGAACAGACATTACATATGTTTTTTACTAGTTTCAATTACATTGCCAAGTTTTGTTTCAATTTTATTCATGTCATGAGCTAGATGAACCAAACTGTCATAGTATAAAAAATGCTTCTTAATTGTAATAACTACAATAGCCTTTTTCATTAGATCTGCCTTTTATATTTCTCTAAGATCAGTGTAGATACCATGATGACACAACTCTTCAAAAATGCTACCTACCAAGTTACTTACATACTGATTGAATGGCATCTTTGATATAAGGTGTCCACTGTCTTGATTTTTCCAGATTACTCCTCTTTTTGGAAATTTTTGAGATTGACCATCAAATTTTTTAAATGTGTTCAAGTTATAATAGATAAGCTAATTCAGATAAGTTTTCAGACTTAGTAGTAGCCTAGTAACATATGAAATTTTATTGTAAAAACAAGACAAGGACAATTGTGCAGTTTATATTAACTACTCAGTTAACTAATATACACTAATTTTAATTATCTACTTAAACTAAAACTCATTTATCATCTGAATAGTAAATATAAAAGGTGATACTTCGTTAACTTTTTGTTTAATTTTGATGTGACTACGGTTTCAATTTACTATATTTTCAAACACAATCATTTTTATAATGTTTCCTTTTTACTTCCCTTGCTAAAGGGAAGTATTGTATTCACAAAAAAATCACACTTTTAGAGTTTTGTATTTCTTCACATTTTAGGGTCCCCCATTTTGATTGGTCTGTCTGTTGGCACAATAACTCTCGATTGAACTGAGATATCAGTTCCAAATTTGGTGCCCATATAATGCTTAATATAGAAATGGAAGTTACACTTTTTGAGCAATATTCCATTAGAAGGGGGGAGGTGAAAGTTTTCAATAACATTATGCACCTTTTTTGGTTTTAGACTGAAATGATGAACTTAATTATATTTATAGTCAAACAAGTAAGATGTTAAAGGAGTGGAGGAGAGTATTAGAGGGGTTACTTCATATATATTGTGTTATATGTTATTTTCAGGATTGTTTGAATCGAGAAATCTGAAAATTATGTTATTTTTTCATTCTTTTCAATTATTTATTGTCTAACAATAAGAGTTAACCCCAACAGAATTAGTACGTAGAGGAGACTCAAATGTGATCATGAATGTCTTAATAAATTAAAAGCAATTTTTAATTGTGTTTTGTTAGAAAAAAATATTGTATGTAATTATTTTTAATCTCACAGATAAGCAGTCTAATGAATTTGGAATGTGGGGATAAATGCCAATGTTTTGTGATTAATGTCCTAAGTTAAGATATTTTCTTCTTTAAGGGGTTATATCTACTATCTAAGGAAAATTAAGGGATTTTCATGATTTTTTTAGCCATGTTAACAAACTCTTATAAAAATACACTAAAGAGTATCTATTAGTACATGTTTTGAGGTACTTGTATAAATTTTTTCATAAGAAAATCTTCAAAACTGGAAGAAATAAAGTTGTTGCCCCAAAATATCTCTTATCACAGCTTGCGGTGAGCATGATAACTCTGGACAGCTTATCTGAAAACAAAAAAATCAAAAAGATTTCATTAGTATATCACTATGGCTTCCTTGTAAACGAAGGGTATAGCAAAATTTTAATATTTAAAAAAATGGCGATGATTTTTCCAAAAATTTGATTTTAGACGTACCAAGAATTCATTTTTTTGGTTAAAAAAATAGAAATTTTGGTCGAAATAAAAATTCCTTTGTTCGTGAGCCATGGTAATTATAAACAAGCACGTGAAATTTCAAATCGATCGGTGAAATGATTTCCGAGATATCTTGCTCACTGAAACGGCACTTTTTTAAAACACAGTTTCGAGATAATCGCATTTAGAGTTTCAAGCCTATGTTTTTGATGGGTAAAATTAATTTTTTCAGACTTATATAGAGTCATCGATTCCAGGACTATAAAGGGTCTTGTCTGGATCTGCAGCAGCCTCGAGGACGTGGACTTGATGTTGCCTATGATCCATCATTCCGTCTCTCGTTCTGCGTCGCGACGAACTCATGAATATGAGAGGCACAGGATATCCCCAATGTTTCGAAAATCTCCAAAACTGCTATATTACCCTCGCCTAAAATACATTAAGATGTGTAAGCTGTTATTTGAACTTGCAGTATTCCTCCAGGAAGATTCTTCGGCCTGATTTATTTTTCAAATAAGCTGGTTATAACTTTCGTTGTTGCTCTGTGTAAATCCGTCTACACATCTTTGAAGCAGTTTCTTCTTCAAAAGATCTTCATGTATTGGCTTGATAGCTTTCAAAACATCTTCAGGAAGCGACTTGTAGCTGCGTACGAATCCAGGGATCTCATTTTTCTTTCTCTGTTTATCGGGTAGCGCTGTGAGAGCTCTTTGCCACTCACACCATAAGTTACTCCCGGCAGGGTATTGGTCGTGTTGTGGGTGTTTGTCGGTGGAACTGTAATGATAATATGTTGCTCAAATATAATTTTCCTTTGCTTGTGCCGAATCAGGATTACGGCGGATCGCCAAGCCATAGTATACAGTTAATTGGTCAACTATTTTGCCGGTCAACTTTCCTTTGCCTCCGAATCCTTTACTTTTCTTTTTTATTTCACGCAATTGAGTGCCCATTCTTTTTTGTATATGTCCAATGCACTCTTTTTTACTTCCACACCTTTCTATGGTGTTAATGGCAGAGTAGGTTTTTGAATCGCAATGTAATTTACGTATTTTATACCGTGCAGATTTTCGGAACGTTGAAACATCTCGATCATGGCATCCACCTCCATTTTATCAGCTGATCTGGAGTGATTTGATGTGCACATAGGCTCATGAGCTTCTTTCCACTCTTCATACTTGGATGTATCTTTTTTTTCCCATATTTAACACAATTTGCAGTATGCACTTTTCACCAGATCCACAATTTTGTCTGTATGAAATCCAATCAAGGAACCAACTCCGTACAATCCTCCTTTTTTCCACATACCGTCGCCAGATACTGTTAAATCCTTTTTATTCTGTCCATCGGTCTCTTCAATTTTTTATTGCTCAGCATATTTCATAAATTGGTCAAATCAAATCAAATTAAATAAAGCTTTATTGTAAAAAAAGATTGTTTCTTTGTCTACAAAGCTATCTAATCTAACCTAATAACATGGAGTATGAGTTAGTCATTTACATCAATACAAAAATAAAAAATATAATATAAAAATAAAATAAAATATGAGTCATATGAGTTCAAGTTAAATAGCAGAAACAATACAATGTCACTACATCAATCAAAATATCAGTCAGTACGAAAACAATGCAGAAACAAAGAAATAACATAATACAGATGCTACACGCCATACACACACTCAGCAATCAAAGAGTGTCATCAAAAAACTCCGTAACTGAATAGTAGGCCTTCTCAATCAGGAGCCTCCGAACTTCCCTCCTAAATCGGTCCTTATTTAAAATTTTCCTGACGCACAAACCCAATTGTAGAACTCCACAAGTGACACTCAATTCCCGCGACTCATCACCGTTAAAAAGACAAATTGACAGCGCGATGATAAGTAAGATGCGAACCAGGCCAACATCACACCTCTGAATCTGTAAATTTCAAGCTTACTCGGCAATCTCCCATGATTTACACAGCCTTTGCGAGGTAACAGAACACCGCCGCAGCAACCTCTCCATCATTTAACTTGCCATATAAGTTTTCTAGAAACGAAAAAGCGCGTCATTAGTGTTTCTGCCAGCCCGAAAATCAAACTGAGAGGTGCTCAACAAGTTATGCTTAAGGACGAAATGGAGAATATGACCCCTCTGGACCACCTTAGCCAACGTAGGAAGCAATGAGATTGGTCTGTAGTTAGAGGGTAAGCTAATTTCGCCCCCTTTAAAGAGCGGAAAACTCGTGCCCGTTTCAAAGCAGGAGGAAAATGTCCTACAAGAAATGATTGATTGATTGCCTCAACAAGCATATGCAGTGCTGCGTCAGGCAAAGCCTTCATTGAAATATTATCCCACCCTGAGGCATTCCTATTTTTCACCTCAGCAAATATGCTCTTCATTTCGTGAATAACCGTAGGATAAAAATAAAACGTGTCATACACCCGTAGATCATCAAAATAACGCAAAGCATCCGATTTAGGTTTTAAGTCAGAGGTTAAGTCAGCCGCTATCGTGCAATAAAAAGAGTTTAAGATATCAGGCGTTAAACCAGAACCATTGGACAGAGTGCTGCTGTTCTTATTACTATTAAGCTCGTTCACAATTTTCCAACTCTCCCTCTGTCTGTTATTAGAGTTATGTAGCCGGTCATTATAGTACAGTTGCTTTGCGGATTTAATTGTCCTTCTATAAATGCTACGGTATTTGTTAAAATAACGAACAAAATCAGAGTTGTCGGCAAAGTATTTTCTTAGCAAATGCATAGAGCGCATGTTTCGCGAGGATATTATAATTCCCTTGGTTTTTAGTGTTCCGTACGGAACACTTATAAGATGACTTCGGTGTCTGCCTGTCTGTCTGTATGTCTGTCACACCCGATTTTCTCCGAAACTATTTGTCATAGAAAGTTGAAATTTGGTAATAATATAGGAATTGATGGTCTCATCAGAGCCGTGTAGTTTTGAAAGTTAAATTTTGATTTAAGGGGTTAGTTTTGGGGGGTGAAATCGGAAGTAAAAAAAATTTTTTTTCTAGGTTATGGAATGTGGTATCAAATGAAAGCTTGTGAAAACATGAGTAAAAAAATATATATAATGTAATACTTGGGCTCATCGTATTATTTTTAAAAAATCGCAAAAAATCGCTGTCTCCCGCCTTATCTCGAAAAGTACTGATCAAAAAATTTTGAAAAAATCTCTGGAATATTCTCCACGGGGTGTAGATTGAACGAAAATTATCATGAGTGAATTTTATTTGGTATATAAAAAAAAATTCAAGGTCATTAGTTTTCAATAAAGATTGGAAACAAACTTTGTTGAAAACTCCTTTGGGGTGCGTTTTGTGAAGTCACTGATCATTTTATACCACCGTAACAAAATTTTTTATTTTAAAAGCGATCAGCGTACGGAACACTAATTGTGCAAGTTCAACTTGCACTTGACCGGTTTTTTCTTTTTTATTTTTTTCATGTTTTAACAGGAAAGGATCGGTTAAAAGTATAATATAGTAATTCGTGAAAGTGTGCTAGTGGGTCGTCCGAGTGCATAATTCTGCCCCACTCACACTCAGCACACAATTGAGAAAACCTACCTTAATTCTACCTTGTATAAAGCCTACCTCTGAGTTTCCTATTATTACATTTTTTCATTAACAATTTAAAATTACACAAAATTGAATCATGGTCTGAGAGACCCGCATTTAATACTGAACACTTCACAAGGTTCCTATCACGATTAGTACAAACATAATCAATTAAGGACAAAGAATACTTCGGAACTCGCGTCGGCTCCTGAACAAGCATATTTAAATTTAAAGGGTCCAGTAAATTAGACACCAGATGAAAGTTAACATGAGACTGGTCATTAAAATCTATGTTTAGATCTCCCGCCAAGATTATTCAGACGTGCCAAGGCAAGGCCAAAATGAGTGTTTCCAATCTAGATATAAATAAAGGAATGTCATTATTTGGCGGTCTATATAAACAGACAATAAATAAATTTAATTTAGGAACATAAACCACAGAAAATTCAAACTCTTTTTCGACAATCATGTAGTTGCTCTTCTCAAAATCAACAAAAGTATATGTGTCCATAAAAGAATTATTCACCATTATCATAGTACCCCCGTGGTTACAGGTACGCCTTGAATACTTTGACACTATAGAGTAGCCCTGAACAGGTACCGATTCATCATTATGTAGCCAGTGCTCTGTTAAAAACAATATATCTGGGCAGTCAACACTATTCAGAAAAAGTTGGAGCTCATCAGTTTTATGCCTTATAGATTGAATATTTAACAACAGAAGTGAAACACCGTCAGTATTGCTTACCCTAAAAAATTATCAATATTGACCACACTCTGTTCACTGTTAACCTGATAGATACAAATATTTTTATTTACAGCCAACTCGGGCTCAGATTCATCAAAGCTTACAGTAACCCCCACCAAGTATTGCGGTTTCCCATGCATTTTCATCAAAATAATCTAATTAGCGATAAATCCACACAGGAATCTCCTGCCAGGATATGAGGGTCGACAATGCCAAGACCTTGCCTCAAACTGCATGAAGCCATCCATAGGCACGAATATCAAATCGTCAGTTCTGTTTTTATGTATAAAAGAGTGTATGCCCATGTTATTTTCATATATCAAACCATTTTTCCAGCAGCATATGCAGCATCAACCACAATCACATTAGTTTTTATCGAAATATACAATATCTTGGTTAAGCTGTCAGGTGATATTGGTTTGTCCTTGAGAGCGTTTCCGCAGCCAGCAAACACATGGTCGTTCTTTGTTAGGGTACCACTAAGTTTAATGGAATTCTCAAGCACCTCTTCAAACAGTAGACCACTGGCGTACTGACAGTTTATATAAAAACCTGCTTTAGTATGTTTTTTAAAAATAGCAGAGCAACCAATAACATCATCCCGGTTTCCAACCATTAATAGTTGAGGTTTTCGGTGACGAGCCGGAATTTTTTGGTCTACCTTGTTGACAAAAGACAAACTCGACTGTTGGTTTTTCAGATTAAATACTGTGTTATGAAGTTGCTTAATTTCGTGAAAGTAAGTTTCATTGTCCTTTTTTAGTGTTTCCACTGAAACCAGTAAACTTTTATTTAAATCTGTTACTTCATTTATTTTCATCTCAAGATCGTGCTTTGTTTTAGTAAACGATTCTAACTTGGAAACCGTTTCCACCTCTTTCCTCTTTAATTCTTGAACTTCGCTAATCAGGGACGAGTTTCGTTTATTCAATTGATCTAATTGCAATGAATATGACCCTTCTACATCAGACACAACATCTTCAAACACCTGACTGCCTCTCTTTAATCTCTGAATGTAGTCATCTATCAAAGTATATTTAATTTAAATACTTATTCCTGATTGTCCCTGTCGTTGTAAGTGGATTGACAATCGCTGGAACAAACAATCTTATAACCGCTGATTTTAATGATCTCGCAGCAACGATCCATGCAGTTCGGATGGGATACACCGCAGCACACTACACAGCAAAAATTGGAGAATTCCTTATTCTTGCAACACTTAAATGAGCGTTGCATTTTTAAGTCCGGTACTGGCTCACGATTATTTTAGTCCACTCTTGCCACAAACAATACCAGGTGTACAAGTATGAAATGCGGATTTTTTTTCTAAAAAAACATGTTAAATTCGGAAGAATGAAAAAAAGTACTTTATTCAAAGTATGCTCCATCGCTTGTTATACATTTTTCCCATCTTTCGCGCAATTTGTGAATACCACGCCAGTAAAAATTTTTTTGCTGTGAATCATTCATCGAGCCATTTTTTCACATCTTCGTACGAACCAAAGCGCTGCTCAACAAGTGCGTGACCCATCGATGCAAACAAGTGGTAGTCGGAAGGAGCCAAGTCTGGTGAGTAAGCCGCATGGGGTAGAACTTCCCAGCTGAATGCTTCCAACGTGTCGCGAACTGGTTTTGCCGTATGTGATGGAGCATTGTCATGAAGAAAAATGACTTTGTGTTGCCTCTTTCTTCCAAGCAATTCGGTCTTGCGGTCGATGTGGATGGTGCGCCTGGGTCTACCCATGATTTTTAGCGCTTGGGATTCTCAAAATAAATCCACTTTTCATCACCTGTAACTATACGATGCAAAAAACGACTTCCTTTTGTACCGAGCGAGCAAAACGTTTTTTTGCGCTTTTCCATTTGCCTGTCGTTCAACTCATGTGGTACCCATCTACCGACTTCTGAATCTTTCCCATCCCTCGTAGCCGATTGGAAACAGCTTGTTGACTAACGGCCAATTGCTCGGCGAGTTTTTTTTTGTGTTTGCGAATCATCTTCGTCCAACAATGCTTGCAATTCCACATCTTCGTATTTTTTTGGCGGTTTTCCACGTTGTCTGCAACATCGAAGTCACCACTTTTGAAACGTCGACACCATCGTTCACACGTATCTTGCGAAGGAGCATGTTCACCATAGCTTCTCGAAGTAATCGGTATGATTCAACAGCAGTTTTCTTCAAATGAAAACAAAAAATTAATGCTGTCCGCGAATGCTCTTTGTTCGGTATAAATTTCGACACATTGAACACAACAACACAACACTATGCACACACTTTTCCAATTTATCACTCGTGCGCGTCTGACACTTGTTGATGTTACAACAAAATGGCGCAGTGTCAAATCTTTATAGCACAAACTTTTTACACCTGGTAAGTTAATTTAGGTTCAAATATATATTCTTGATCGTCTGGGCTATAGATAAATTCAGCACACTTATCACTAACATCTTTATCCTTTTGTCGCACACTATAAAAAAAGTTGTTATTATTAAAATATTTTCTATTGTCCAACGTTCAAGACCCAATATAAGACAAAGTATCGCAGTTAGGATAACGATAACAGGCAGATACAGAACTATAACACCAAATGTACAATTGTCAAAAAATATTAAATTAACAACAACAAAAACCACCCAAAAATGACTAAAAATGAGAGCACAATACACACGATTTACACGTTGAGATATAGATTGATCAAATACCTCTTTCATAGAAGTACATATGTGTTGCGAAATAATGTAATAAATACTTTGAAACAAGAACGGTGGCATATGGATGAGTCCACAAAATTTTGCCAAGCCGAGCAATCTGATCGTAAATATAAAACGTCTGTTTATTTCGTACGAATGGTAGATAAGAGAGCACGAACTGATTTTTCGCTGCACACATTGGTCACAAGTTAGTGCAATTTTGAAGCCTAGTTCTCGTATTTCTCTTGGTGGAAATTTAACATCACCGTCACAAGTTTTGCATTTTACATACTGTGAAAGAGTATTAAATACCAATAGAAAATTAATGATTAGATATTCAATTGAATGATCGACCGATACATTCACTTAATGGCTGGGCTTCAATTTCTTCCAAGACGTACTAAAACTACTTTCGCCGGTCTCTATTGTCTTCGGGTTGAAAGATTGCTTCCTTTTTCTCGGCCAAGATCTTTGCACTTTATTATCAGATCTACTTTTATGTGTAATTTTCTGTATTTCCTTTATAATTACACTTAAGAGCGCGTGAAAACTAAAAGTAAGTAAGAAAGCTAGAAGCAAAACAAAATACACACACCGTAACGTCTTTTCGATGCTGCTATTTTCAAAGCCAATACACAACTATTCGAAGGGATTTGAAATGGAGCAGATGTTTGCAAACATACTTTTTTTATATGTCTAGCACATGTGCTGCAGGGAGGTCCCTAAAGCGCTACAGGAGCGACACGTGTGAGGAAAAAACGATTCACGTTGTTCTTGAATCGCTGTAAATTGTACTCGGTGGGAAACACAGTCCTGGGCACATTATTCCAAAGGGATGATGTTCTCCATATAAAAGACTGGTTGAAAAACGTTGTACGAGGAGTAACAAGCTGAACCTCATACTGATGTGAAGTATCAGCGCGACGTGTATTTCTAACATGCACCGCTCTGGGAGGAATTAAACGGGCCACATCCTCCGAACACTTTCCATAAAAATACTTGTAGAATAGGCTCAAGTCGCCAACCGTTCTTCGATGTTCCAACGAATCAAGGCCGACGGTCAGTTCCGAGTCTCCAATCAGACGAACATCTCTTCTCTGAATAGAATCCAACAAATGCAGTGTATGTTTGGGAGCGGAGCCCCAAAAATGGGAGCAGTATTCCATAGTTGGTCGAATTTGAGCTTTGTAAAGAATTAACAGTTGTAGAGTATTCCCAACTTTTGAGAAGCTCTCCTTGCTATGCCTGCAACATGCTCATGCCAGGACATATTTCCTCCCAAATTAACGCCCAACAAATTGAGTAACGATGTTAGAGGAATGGAGTGGCCCGCCATAACTATGTCGGGTTCAGCAACGTTAACTTTTTTAGAAAAAACTGCCGCCTGGGTTTTTGTAGCGTTAAATTCTACTTGGTTACTGCCACCCCAAGATAAAATTTCTTTCAGGTCTTTGTAAAGTTGAACAACTTCCCGCTGTCTGCGGACACTCGCCCGAGCAGCCGATGTCCGAGCGTTCAAAGTGAATGAAGAGATAAGCGTACTATCATCTGCAAAGTAGATTGGATTTCCAGTCTTTGCCAGCAGATCGTTAATGTAAATGAGAAAGAGAGTAGGAGATAGTATGGAGCCTTGGGGCACACCGGCGTTGATAGTGAAGGTGTTAGAAAGAAATCCGTCGACCGCCACTCGTTAAGAACGCTCACTGAGGAAACATGAGAGCCACAAACAGAACTTTTCAGACATACCACAAGAATGTAGCTTAGCCAACAGCCCATCGTGCCAAACACGATCGAATGCCCTGGATATGTCAAGAGCAACCGCTCGGGATTCTCCAAAGTGTTCAATTGCGTTGTTCCAAACATGTGTTACACATGTTTGGAACACAAGATCTCCTGTTGATCTATGTTTACGAAAGGCATATTGGTGATCGCTAATAATGTTGAATTCTTCAAGATATTTTAGAAGATGTTGATTGATAGCCTTTTCCATGACTTTCGATATTATTGAAAGCAGTGCGACTGGTCGGTAGTTATTTGGCAAGGTCTCCTTGCCTTTTTTAGGTATCAGCTGAACTGTGGCACATTTACAGCAGGAAGGAAATATTCCCTTTCTGTAGGATAGGTTGAAAAGTCTACAGAAAACTGGTGTCAGTTCCCTCGCACAGTTTTTGAGAACTATGGCAGGTATTCCGTCAGCGCGAGAAGCTTTTTTGATGTCTAGCTTCATTAAAATACGTTTTATGATACGCTGTCTGAAGACAACATCGGGCATCCTTGACTGCACTATAGGAATAGTAGGTGGTGTTTTTCCCTGGAAATCGACAGTAGACTGTGAGGCAAAGAGTTCAGCCAACAAGTTCGCTTTTTCAACAGGTGTCGTTGCAATAGAATTATCTGGCCGTGTGAGTGGTGGTATGGTGGATTTAGTGAAATTTTGGCTAACTGCCTTAGCGACTGACCAAAAGGACCTGGAATTGTTGGGACAAGCGAGAAGTTTGTTTCTAATTCGCTGATTGTGTGCCTCCTTCGTTTTGTCGGTAATTTCTTTGCATCTGTTCCGGGCACGAGCAAAGGTGTTACGATTTATGGTATTAGGATTTTCACGCCATCGTCGGTAGGCAAGATGGTTAGAAGCAACAGCTTCTTTGCATTTTCGGTCAAACCAAGGCTTGCCGTTGGAAGGGCATTTCTTCGAAAAAGGAATGTAAGCTTCCATACCAGCCAAAATAACATCGGATACTCGTACTATACAGCGGTCAAGCTCGTTCAGGTAGAGCGCTATATATGGATGTAACTTTGCTTCTAGTGCTTAGATCTTTCTGAAATTTTGAGGGAACATTCTTAAGATACTTTGAAAATGCAATACATTTTTTCCCATTTTTCCGACCCAAACAAGTAGATAAAACTCCTTTCAACGTTGAGCAATGCTTAGAGTATTCATGAGTGTAAGAAAATTAAATTTAGAATATTTATTTTTGAGTAAATATTTGCCAGGAAAGTACTGCGTAAAAAACATTGTCAATATTTTTTATATATTAGTTACGTCAATATAAAATGTCTACACATTTTGAGACCTCTCGACAATAATCCATTAAAATTACATATTTTAACAACTGTTAAAAATAGGTTGTTGAATTTTAAAGTACCAATTGTTCAATTACTCTTTACATTTATAAGTTACTATAGATTTAATAATATGGGGCCAAACGAACAATTTTAAAGGTTTGTGTATCTAGAATGCTGGTTTACTGCAAGAAAATGGGATATAAAATAAAATTGATGCTCCTTAAGCCTTGCTACAATACTCCTACCTGGTTGATCTATGTAACAGCTACTACATTACACCTTTACCTCCCGGTTTTCTAAAATGGTCTGTTTTATTACATGAAAAATAATAATTGGTAATTTTTGAATGGGTTTTAAACGCTATTTAAATTTTGGAATGTTATAAGATATATGCTATTTTTAGTGTTCCGTGCGAAACACTTATAAGATCACTTCGGTGTCTGCCACGCCCGATTTTCTCCGAAACTATTTGACATAGAAAATTGATATTTGGAACTAATATAGGAAGTGGTGGTCCCATCAGAGCCGGGTAGTTTTAAAAGTTAAATTTTGACTTAAAGAGTTAGTTTTGGGGGATAAAAAAAAAATTACCAGGTCATCGAGTGGGGTTCCCAAAAATCGCTGTCCCCCCCTTATCTCGAAAAGTACTGATCAAAAAATTTTGACAAATTCTGGAATATTCTCCACAAGGTGTCGATTGAACGAAAATTATCACGTATGCATTACCTTTAATAATTTATGTGGTATATAAAAAACAAAAATTTCAAGGTCATCACTTTTCAACAAAGATCGGAAACAAACTTTGTTGAACACTCATTTGAGGTATGTTTTGTGAAGTCATTGATCATTTTATACCTCCGTAACAAAAATCTTTATTTTAAAAGCAATCAACACACGGAACACTAATTGCGCAAGTCCGACTTGCACTTGGCCGGTTATTTAATTATTTTGGATGCATATTTCTAACTTAGGAACCCATTATTGTCACGTCAAAGCAATAAAGCAGTGATATGTTAACAAGGTACCATTTCTTATATCTAATATTTAAAATGATCTGTCATGACGTAATAGATAAATCTATCAATAACTTGATTTATGTTGATTTAAAGCTTATTCCATTGTGATATAATAAGATTTAAGCTCGGGTTTAAATACAGTAGAACCCCGGTTATCCGAGGTAACGTGGGGGCACCCTCCTCGGATAACTCAAAACTCGGATAATCCGGATTTGCTTTTTATTCATTCAAAAAATAAACACAAATACTTTAAACCGATGTATTAACGTTTTTAACATATAAATAGGTACATACATTATAGAACAGTGAAATAGATATCTATGCGCTTCTGTTTCATATTGCATGTTCCTTTTCTCGCTGCAATATTTCTCCATCTATTAAGAAGAAGCAAATCCGCTGGGGTTGCCTCTGGTTGTTGTTCGATATATCTCAAAGCTTTTTCCAAAAAAAAGCAAAACCTTCTAAAGATCTTAATGGGAGACTGTTCATCCACCGCCGCTTCGTCATCGTCATCTGATTTTTCGGTTTCATGAAAGGCATTCGTTATTTCTTCAATACTCATTTCTTCTTCTAAATCATCTGCTGTAATCCATTTAACAACATCTTCTCTTGTCACATTTTCGCAACCTTTTAATTTTTATTCATTATATATTATTAATTCAAATAAACTTTTTTTCTTTTTCTTCTATCTCGCTGTCAAAATTTGAACAGGACATTTCTGCATGGGTTCTCAATTTCAGAGCTAATCCATTTGATGGAATATCATCTTTACTGTCATTATAGTCCTCAAAATCAATAACTTTTGACCAAGATTTTTGAATAGTGGTAGTACGCACAGAATCCCAAGCTTGACTTACCCAGTAAATAACATTTTTCAGTGTAACCTTTCTCATCCCATTGATAATATCCTCCTTTTCTGTGTATTCTAACAGATGTTCAAGATATAAACGCCTATAATTTTTTAAAATGTTTTCGATGATGCCTTGATCCATTGGTTGCATTTTGCTGGTTACATTTGGAGGAAAAAATTTTACAACAATTTCGCCCACATGAAGTCCTTCTCCAGGGTGAGAAGGGGCATTATCCATTAGCAAAATTGCTGTAATAGGAAGACGGTTTCTGTTCAAATATTTAGTCACAGATGGCACGAACTCTAGTAAATAAGGTCGCATCCATCCATGCGCTCTTCTGGCTTTTGTAATAAACTGGTAGGGCTTTGGGTGAGATGTCTTTTAAAGCTCTTGGACGTGCAGACTTGCCAATCACCATCAGTGAGATTTTGTGCTTGCCAGATGCATTGGAACATACCATTATAGTTAATCTTTCCTTACTTTGTTTGTTCCCAGGAGCTGATTTTTCCTGTCGAGATGCCAATGTTTTTGATGGAAACATTTTATAATTCAGACCAGTTTTGTCACAGTTGTAAATTTGATCACATGTGTATCCACAATCTTCGATTTGCTTTTTAAAGTTCTGCTTAAACTTCTGAATTGATGACACATCAGCAGAAAGTTTTTCACCACATACAGTCAGTTGTCGTACACCGTACCGTTTTTTTTCCAGGTGTCAAGCCATCCAGAACTGGCGGTAAACTGATCTATCTCTAGGAATTGCCTACTAATCATTATTGCTTTCTGTTGTAAAATTCGACCTGACAGAGGCACACCTTTTGATCTCTGTTGGTTAAACAGATAAAGCTCCGTTAACCTTTTCATAGTCACCGGTTTTCATTGATTTTCTTCCTGAGGACGAGGAGGTTTCATTTATACCACTCTTCTATTTTGTACGGTTTCTTTTCCAATCTCCAACTGTTACCTCACCTACTCCATAATCTCGTGCAACTACTTTAATTGTCTCTCCTGCTTCAATTCTTCTGATGGTTTATAATTTTTCTTCAATAGGAACGACGATTCTTTTACGCTTGTTTTGCTCCATTATAATACGACAAACAAAACTTAAAACAAAGCAGTTCGTATTAATTACACTTAACTACCAGAACTCCAACCAAATAAATTATGTGAGTGTACTCGTACTTCTTCGTAGTAAACGCTATAACGCACTGCATTCACGCAAATTTACATGCTGAAAGAATCCAAAAACATAAATATGGGAAGCCCTCACACAGGCCAGGGGGATTCCCCGAAGGCCCCGACCATTTTAAATGGAAATATGTACATACATATTTTAGAAGCTCGGTTAATACGCAGCATAGACGCGCGTACCTCGGATAATCAGGTTCTTAGATTGGCTCGGTTAATCCGGAGCTCGGATAATCGCGACTCGGTTAATCGGGGTTCTACTGTAACTCCAACACAATTGAAGTTGATTGCTACAAATTAAATGTATGAAAAAAATAGTTTGATTGTTTAAATTAAGACATGTGATTATCCTGTTTCAGCATCATTTGAACTCCTTGAAAGACAACATAGTTCCATTTCCTAAAGAATGTTCTGAAATCAGTTTTGAAGGAAATGAGAAACTCAATTCACATCTTGGATCCGTTAGTGTTGAGGTCACTATTGGTGATATTAAAAACTTTTTACTGAACATATCATTTTACGATATCAAATGGAAAAGTAAGTATATCTAAAAATTTATTTTTAAAATTTAAATTATTTTAAATTAGAACGCTTTTTAATATATATCATTATTAATCTAATATATTAAAAAGGCATTTCCAGTTAAAGCTCCAAGAGACAAGTAATATAACAATATTTTATTATATGCAGAATATCTCGAAAAAAAAGCAAACATGCATTTTTAAACGATACATCCACATTAATCGTTTCAAATTCTATTCAAAATTAATGACATTTGAATAATGAATAACTGTGGCCTGGGTTATTGTTACGTCAAATTCTACTTGGTTACTGCCACCCCAAAATGGAATTTCTTAGAAGGCCGCCGTCTAGGGAATAAACTTCTAAGAGAAAGTTCACCATCTTTTCCTAAAATTGCCTATCTTGTAATCTTTCCACTGAAATGGAGGGAAATGATTCCACAGCTATGTTTTAGTGGAAACCTAAACTCTTAACTAGAGCTGAAGGTCTTTAAACTATAGATCTGTGGTTTTTGGTAACTTTTGACTTTAATGTTTTGATTCAGGTCAGCTGGTTACTTTTTATAATGAGACACTGTGAATTAGAACAGGCGAGAAGGTCTGAAATACCTTGGAAAAGGAGAGACCTTGAGATGTGAATTAGTTGAATAGATGTCCGAGTTAGTTAATATTTCGGACGAACTAATACCGGACCGCTAAGTTAAAAATACTATATTATTGGACACTGGTGAATCAAAAAAGCGACTCAAATGATTTTGCTTTATTTAGCACCGATCCTTGAATTTCATTTCCAAACAGTGGTATTATTTTTGGTATCATTAGAATGCCGATTTTCAACTCTTTCCAATAATATCAAAAATATTTGGATTGTCAAAAAGTTTTACTGATTAAAACGGTTTTATTGAATAGAACCGTTTTTGCTCGCTCAGCAACGTACTCGTTGCACGCTATTCATCCCTATAAAAACACCTGCAGCTGTATTTTTCTATCATTCCTTTATTGGAACTTGAACCGTGAAATCTCTGCTATACCTGCTCACTAAGTACGTCATCGGAAAATGAATATCACCTCGGAAGAAACGGCTCAAGTAATTGCCCTTTTGCACGAAGAGCAAGGCCAACGTGTAGTCGGCGCGCAACTGCACCTGAGCCAGTTAGCTGTCTACAGACGTTACCAAGAGACTGGCGCCTTTACACGGAGACCAGGATCAGGAAGAAGAAGGTGTACTTCGGAACGAGACGACCGCTTCATTGTCAACACAACTCGTCATCTTGACTTGACCGGCGTTGAGGTCCAGTAGGCGCGCCGACTAATTCGTAGTCGGGCTGTCAGTCATTGGACAGTCAAAAGACGACTTAAAGAACCTAACCCAACTCCGAAGAGACCAGCTAACGGACCCGAATTGACAGCAGCCCATCGACAAGCGCGACTCAGATTTGCCTGAGAAAATGTTGACTGGACCTTAGAGCAGTGGCGCTTCGTTTTATTCTCCGAATTCCGAATGTACCTACATGGAAGTGATGGAAGAAAACGAGTCTATAGAAGGCCTGGGGAGTGCCGCTATGCGTAGTGGCCTGCGCGGAGTCCTGACCTCAATCCAATTGAGCACATATGGGATGAGCCAAAAATCCAGCCCCTGCATGGCTGAGGGATTTAAAGGTTGGCGGAAGAATGGTAAAGAGCCCCACAGACAGTGGTGAAAAAGCTCACCCGTTCCATGAAAAACCGGTTGGAAGCAGTAATAAGGGCTTTCTCTTACCCCTGTTTTCAATCTTTATTCTCGGTTTTTCCCCTTTCAATCATTTTAATCAGTAAAAAGCAGGTATGCTATGGAATAGAATGGGCTTTTAAATGATACTAAAATCCATAAAAATATATGACCACTAAATTCTAGGACCGTGTTAAATGAAGCCAAATAGTTTGAGTCGTTTTTTGCTCACCAGCGTATATATAGTATATAGAATTACCCAGAAGAGGTCCTAATAAAATAGGCACCTTTGAAGTTCTTACACCTTTTAGGGAGTTTTATTTCGTACTAAATAGCCGCCATTTAAATGTATGGTTAGTCTGTATAATACAGATCTTATTTAGTTTATGCTATTAAATAACAAAATCATTGCAATTAATTTAGAAGCTACCAGAGATTGTAAATAATTTTGTGATACTCGATATGCTTTTTTGAACATGTATATGTTACATTTAATACCCAATTTGATTGGTTTCATTTTTTTTTGGTGTAAGTTAAATAACATTCCTAATTCAGATATATTTTTTTTTATGGGATTAGCACACGTGCTACAGGGACGTCCCTAAAGCGCTAAAGGAGCGACAAGTGTGCAGAGAAAGCGATTCACGTTGTTCTTGAATCGCTGTAAATTGTAATCGGTGGGAAACACAGTACTGGGCTAATTATTCCAAAGGGATGATGTTCTCCATATAAAAGACTGCTCGAAAAGCGTTGTACGAGGAGTAACAAACTGCACCTCATACGGATGTGAAGTATTAGGGCAACGTGTACTTCTAACATGCACTGCTCTGGGAGGAATTAAGCGGGCCACATTCTTCGAAACTACTTGTAGAATAGGCTCAAGTCGCCAACCTTTCTTCGATGTTCCAGCGAATCAAGGCCGCCTGTTAGTTCCGGTTCTCCAATCAGACGAACAGCTCTTCTCTGAATAGAATCCAACAAATGCAGTGTATATTTGGGAGCGGAGCTGCAAACATGGGAGCAGTATTCCATAGTTGGTCGAATTTGAACTTTGTAAAGAATTAACAGTTGTTGTGGAGTGTAAAGCTTTCTGGTATGAAATAACATTCCCAACTTTTGAGAAGCACTCTCCGCTACTCCTGCAACATGTTCATGCCAGGACATATTTGCTCCCAAATTAACGCCCAACAAATTAAGTGACGACATAACTATGTCGGGTTCAGTAACGTTAACTTTTTTAGAAAAAACTGCCGCTTGGGTTTTTGTAGCGTTAAATTCCACTTGGTTACTGTCACCCCAAAATAGAATTTCTTCCAGGTCTTTGTTAAGTTGAATGACCTCCTGCTGTCTGCGGATATTCGTCTGAGTAGCCGATGTCTGAACGTTCAAAGTGAATGAAGAGATAGGTGTACTGTCATCTGCAAAGCTGTAGGTTGAATTCTCGGTCTTTTCCAGCAGATCGTTAATATAAATGAGAAAGAGAGTAGGAGACAGTATGGAGCCTTGGGGTACACCGGCGTTGATAGTGAAGGTGTTAGAAAGAAATCCGTCGACTGCCACTCGTAAAGAACGCTCTCTGAGGTAACATGAGAGCCACAAACAGAACTTTTCAGACATACCATAAGAACGTAGCTTAGCCAACAGCCCATCGTGCTAAACACGGTCGAATGCCTTGGATATGTCAAGAGCAACCGCTCGAGATTCTCCAAAGTGTTCAATTGCGTTGTTCCAAACATGTGTTACATAAATCAAAAAAAGATCTCCTGTTGATCTATTTTTACGAAAGAAATATTGGTGATCGCTAATAATGTTGAATTCTTCAAGATATTTTAGAAGATGCTGATTGATAGCCTTTTCCATGACTTTCGATATTATTGAAAGCAGTGCGATTGGTCGGTAGTTATTTGGCAATGTCTTCTTGCCTTTTTTAGGTATTGGCTGAACTGTGACACATTTCCAGCAGGAAGGAAATATTCCCTTTCTGTAGGATAGGTTGAAAAGTCTGTAGAAAAATGGTGTTAGTTCCCTCGCACAGTTTTTAAGAACTATGGCAGGTATTCCGTCAGCGCCAGAAGCCTTTTTGGTGTCTAGCTTCATCAAAATACGTTTTATGATATGCTGTCTGAAGATAATATCGGGCATCCTTGACTGCACTATGGGAATAGTAGGTGGTGTTTTTCCTTGGAAATCGACAGTAGAATATGAAGCAAAGAGTTCAGCCAACAAGTTCGCTTTCTCAACAGATGTCGTTGCAATAGAATTATCTAGCCGTATGAGTGGTGGTATGGTGGATTTGGTGAAATTTTGACTAACTGCCTTAGCGACTGACCAAAAAGACCTGGAATTGTTGGGACAAGCGAAAAGTTTGTTTCTAATTCGTTGATTGTGTGCCTCCTTGGTTTCGTCGATAATTTCTTTGCATCTGTCCCTGGCACGAACAAAGGTGTTACCATTTATGGTGTTAGGATTTTCACGCCATTGTCGGTATGCAAGATGTTTAGAAGCAACAGCTTCTTTGCATTTTCGGTCAAACCAAGGCTTGCCATTGGAAGGGCATTTCTTTGAAAAAGGGATGTAAGCCTCCATACCGGCCAAAATAACATCGGAAACCTCCTTGGCGCAGTCAGATGGGTCGTCGGATCGAAAACAAACGTCTAACCAAGGGGAAGTTCGAAAATATTCCATGAGATCTTCCCATTTAGCAAATCTGTAGTGCCAAATCTTGCGCGGTTTAGGCGCCTCTCTGTCACTGATTGGTAGGATACTCGATGTCGAAAGTAGTATATAATCTAAATACCGAAAAGAAATAAAATATGAGTTTTAAGGATTTAATTATGTTTTAATGTGTAAACAGTATCCAAAGAAATACATAGAGGCGTAAGACATTTTGAATAATACATAATAGTTTTCAAGAAAAACCTTACGATTTCTTGTTGAAACTTTCATGTTCAAAATCACTCCTGATTATCCACCATCTTGAATATTTAATATAACTACACAACATGCGTAACATAGCACTGGAAAACATTACCCTCCTTGCGTACGCAGTTGGATAAAAAAGTTATCTGTGTTTTTTTACTACGTAATTTACTTGTAGAAGCCTATGCTAAGTTGTCCGAACTGAACAAACCCGAAACCACTATCTGCAAGGAATACACTATAGAAAACCAAGTGAAGTTACCGATAAAAGAAGCTTATGATCCGTGCTTGAACTTACATAATTATACTGATTCTGTTGATTACTTACTAGAATTTAAAGCTGAGCTTAATACAGATATATTATATAAACGGATTGTATTTAAATTGCCTCCTGTGGACAATTTAGGTAAGTTTGTTGCCAGTAAAAATTATTCAGTAAAGTTTTATATCATTTATTCTAAAAATGTAAAAAATAAAATAATTATGGATATATGAGATACAACGAATTATACCAAATACGCATATCTTATACGTTATGGTTCAAAGTAAACCCAATACGGTAGTGAAACTCAGGAGTAACTGTATGGGAAAATCAGTTTTCGAAGGGTCATGTGGCAGTCCGCCATGTTAAAAAGGGGACCAGCGGGAGATTTTAAATAGAAATTATGTTACTGGGCAAAATTTTATCATTTAAAATCATAGATATTATACAAATTTTGAAAATTTTTGATTTAATAAAATATTAAGTTAATGCAGCATATAAAAAAAAACAAAAATAATGGAGCGCGTTAGAAAAAAAAAATGAATACAGGTGAAAAACTTGACAAGAAGGCATTTTCAGAAATGTTGTTTTAGCATTTTCTCGAGGGAATTGAATAGGCATATCAGATTTTGGGCCGAACGCTTTGTTGTGACTCTATAAGGCCCAAAAGTGAAAATTGAAACTGGAATCCCGACATTTTTTAAATACATATTTGAATTCAACAAGGAAATTTATGTCCGACAACAAATTGAATGTTTCTGGGCCTGATTGTAACTACCATAAAATACTACTTCTTATAAGGATCTTTACCTGTGTTATTAGCCTTTGACACACGGAGTATTCCTTTCTCACAGGTAGAATTATATTCGAGCTAAGCCCGACCAATTTGAAAATATATATTTTTTTTGACCACCCTAATAAATATGTTTTGAAATGTGACTTTATCAGTGCAATTTAAATACCCTCTCTAATCTAGAAGCCACATTTAGAAAAAAAAACTGTTATTTAGAATTTACACAAATATAAATAGTTTTAAATAAAAACTAGCTGAATACTCCTAGTTGATACAAAAGTAAATCTTTTCATTGAACAGTTGATGACGCGTTTGGTTTCTGCAAACCAGTTCTTTGCTCTATAACCAAAAAAATGTCATCAGACCTTAAAATTATTCAATTTATCCGCGTACAATTTCTTACGCAATTGATATTCTTTAATTAAATCACTTACCTTTCAACATCTTTGGGAAAGAAGAAGAAACTCAGTCCCGGTTTACGTTTTGAACTATTTTTACAATTGTCAGTGGCACAACAATAACCTTCTTTCACTATGATTATATAAATTGTTTGTCAACCTTTTCGATTATTTCACTTATAAATGTTTTTAATTCTCTTTTTATACAAACTCTCTCTTTTCTGTCTTTAAATTCGTATAAACTGCAGTCACATCAAGAAACGATCGACAATACATTTCAAAAGCTACATTCCGAGATCAGATGTAAACATTGAGCGGCCATTTTGAAAGAGGGACCCGTCGACGCACGCGCCGTCAAAATTTGGTCACCAACTTGGAGCTCACTTTCGCTACTGTATTGGGTTTCCTGACATGGTACAATTCGTTGTATCTTACCATTGTGTTCCGTTAAGTACATGGATAAGTACAAAAAATTTTGTTCTCTTGTTTGTCGATCCTAGCCCGACTGATCAGCCGTAATATGGCGTAACGCGTCTCGGGATAGATTTGACGAATAAGAGAACAATGAGTAGACTTTTGAAACATAGGCTTGTCCATTTTCAGTTATTTGACATTAAATCAGATTATGGATATTTTTATATTTTTGACCTCTTCGTAAATAGAGGAGAAGAGAAATTAGGGGAAGAATATATAATCAAAAATCCATGTATGTGGAAGCTTCAACACTCATAGTCCTTCCTAGCTACACCACTGAAAATCGATGATACCTATCTGAATATTTGATATTTTTTACATTTTCTCATATGTTACTCAATTAGTAATTTTGGGGCACCCGAATTGTTGTATTCTCTCTATCTCCTTGACTAACAGATGTTGATCTTGACAATGCACGCCGATTTATGGGCGCCAAAATTTCAAATTAATCATTATAGTGTTTCAAAGGGAAGGAGAGAGAGAACGTGCGTTTTATAATTTTTATAAGTAGCTGTCATTAGTACTATATAAGCTACCACGATGGAATTACCAATAGTTTTACCGGCATTAGCCGATCTCTGATTTTTTCCCGTAAATTTATGTTTATTTATTCAAAATAATGTTGTATTTGACCTTAAGTTAACTTGTAACATCCCCTCTTTGTTTTTGGTTAATTTAAGCTGAATTCACCTTGGTTGCTTTGGGCATTCTTTTTGCTCATTTTGACAAACACGTGATCTTCTCATTTAATCACGATTACCAGAAGACAAAACTAATTTAAATTAAAAAGTTCAGTTATAGTTAAAATTTTAAAATATTGTAACGTTTAATACGAGTTCAATTAATCAAATACAATTGTTAATTAAGGATATTTATCTTATTTCTGTTTTCATGGCCAAATAGCTACTAGTTTTATGAAAAACCACAATTCTTACCAAATTTTTTTGCGTTTTAGAAAACTCGGCGTCTCTATCTAAGAGAGCCATTTTTACCAGCGTGGATACCTCGAGTAACTACGAAATTATACTGAAAATTCAGAATTTGCCGGCAATTTATAATGTCAGCTATTACAAAGTCGAAGTATTTCGAGAAAAAGACAAGAATGACGTTTTGTTGGATGTAAGAATGCTTAAGCCAGGGAGCGGCAAGGAAATTGAATTTGATTTTTTGACATATAATGAAGAGGGATATTATTTTTTTAAAATCAGCGTTGTTAATGATGAATGTACTGAAGATACTTGCATGAAGAGTGTATCTCCAATAGTTTATATAAGTATGTATTTTTAACGTGTGGAAACAAAGGAATATACAGAGGCGTGCAAAAGTTTCTGGCCTGTTACATTTCGTACTCTAATTTATTAAAAAAAAAGACTAATGATTTTTAATCATTATAAGATTTGAGTATGAGATATAGGAAATAAAATAATATAGTAAAAGAATATTATTTATGCTTGTGAATATATTTATTATTATTATTCTTATATTTATATGTGCAAAAGTTTCCGGCCACATAATATACATTGACGCAGTAGGACGTTCAAAGACGTATTTACGAATAATAGCGCGTTGAATGTTCACATTTAGTTCATAAAAGGTCGTGGAGCATAAACATGGCTCAGCATATGCAAATCCAAATTCATGAGATAGTAATAAAATTTTCAAAAGGACAGTCTTCTCATGAGATTGCTTCATTATTATCGATAGGTAAATCAACCGTGAACGATATTGTAAAATACCGTTGTGGATATGGTTTAAAAGATCATCCGCGTAGTGGAAGACCAAGAAAAACGTCTAAAAAAGTAGATCGTATCATTAAACGCAAATCACCTGCGGATGTCAAGAAAACTGCTGCCGAAATTGCACGCGAGCTAAAGGATGAAAACCTAGCTAATGTTAGTCATAGTACTGTGACACGAAGGCTACATGATGTGGGACTTTTTGTTTAGGTATTAAAAAAACCATTAATCAGTAAAAAGAATGAGAAGGCCCGATTACAATTTGCCAAAGATCACCTAAATTGGACAATCAAAGATTGGAAAAAAAGTAGCTTTCTCAGACGAATCTAAATTTAATCTTTTTGGAAGCGATGGTAGACAACATGTACGACGTCCTATTGGTACGAGAAATGATGTTCGGTACCAAATTCCTACTGTAAAACACACCCACACTGTTTGGGGAATTTTCTCTGCACAAGGAGTCGGTCCATTGATCGAGATCAACGGAAATATGAACGCTGATATTTACAAGGACATTTTAGAAAACAATTTGTTATCATATGCAGAATTGGATATTTCAGCAGGATAATGACCCCAAACATACATCCAAGTTGTTAAAACAGTGGTTTTCTGTTTCAAATGTGAGAGTTTTAAGCTGGCCATCTCAATCACCGGACTTGAACTCAATAGTACACTTATGGGATCGTCAAGTTCGAAAGCATACATATTCAAATTAAGCCACATTATTCAAATCATTGAAGGAAGAATGGGATAAAATTTCACCTGCTTGTATTAATCGATTAATTGAGTCAATGTCACATTGTTGTGCGGCTGTTATCGCTGCAAAGGATATGGCTACAAAATATTAACATAAAAATATAATTTAAGTCTATTATAGAGCATATGGACTAATAATTTTTCTCGTAGTACAAAGTGGCCGGAAACTTTTGCGCATATAAATATAAGAATAATAATAATAATAAATATATTCACAAACATAAATAATAATCTTTTACTATATTATTTTGTTTCCTATATCTCATACTCACATCTCATAATGATTAAAAATCTTTTATTTTAAATAAATTAGAGTACGATATGTCACTGGCCGGAAACTTGCACCCCACTGTATATATATATATATATATATATATATATATATATATATATATATATATATATATATATATATATATATATATATATATAGTGAGTCAGTCCAAAAAGTCTCCATACACCACCTGCTTTCTATACTATTTTTCTGTTATGATAACTAATTAATTGGAACTATGAGAAAACATGTTTAAATTAATACTTGAAATTTAACTAACGAAGATTAGTAATAAAAACAACTATGGAACATTTTATTTAGAAGTTAGATCATTGTTATAAAAATGTAAACAAAATTATTGTCAAAAAAGTCTCCATACACTCAAAAACTGCATTGAAAAAAACGCCGGAGCCGCATTTTATCAAACTATCTATTGCTCGCTAAGCTGAAAACAAATGAATAATTTTCGGCCATACTCTATAATCCGTCACTTGCTGCTAGTAATTTTGCAGTAGGTTTTCAAAGTAGTATTAAAAATGAGCGAGAGAAATTGTGAAATTTCATTTCAAGTTCGAAAGATTAATTATAATTGATTTGTGGAAAGCTGGAACATCGTACAGAAATATAGAAAAAATTGTTAAAAAATCGCGTGCTGCTGTTCAGTACATTGTAAACCAGTATAAATCAACGGGTTCCCATAAAATTCGACAACGCTCCGGTCGCCCTAAGAAACTGACTCCACGTGAAGAGGCCAGTATTGTTAGACAAATAATTATAGATCCCAAGAAAAGTGCACCCAAATTAAAAGAAGTACGAGAATTATTTTCGAGAAATGTTTGTTCACAAACAGTGAGAAATTGTTTACACATGGTAGGCTATAAGGGGTGTGTAACCAGGAAGAAGCCGTTAATTTCGGAAGCTAATCGCAAAAAGCGTTACTAAACCTCCTAAATTTTGGGAATTCGTAATCTTTAGTGATCAAACTAAAATTAACCTTTTCGGGTCTGATGGCAGAACTAAAGTTTGGTGAAAGAAGAATACCGCATTCGATATTAAAAACATTTGTTCCACGGTGAGACAAGGGGGTGGCAGTGTTGTGCTTTGGGGATGCATGTCCGCTGGAGGGGTTGGAAATTTACATTTTATTAATGGATATATGGATCCGCATGTTTATCTGAACATTTTGAGAGACAATTTAAGAGAAAGTGTCCAAAAATTAGCACTCGAAAAAAGATACACTTTCCAACAGGACAATGATTCGAAACTTACCGCAAACTTGGTGCGAGAATGGATGATCCATAATGTGCGACAGCAGTGTCATACACCTCCGCAATTACTCGATATTAACTCCATCAAGCATTTATGGGAGGAACTTAAAGGGCGCGTTTGCAAACATAATGTTTCAAATAAAGAAGGATTAAAAAACAGAATATTGAACGAATAGGAGAACATGTTAGCAGAAGTTACTAGAAAGCTGGTTGCAAGCATGAAAAAAAGGTTACAGGAGGTTATCAAGGCCAACGGCGGGCCCATACTAGTTTAAACGAAGTTATTATTTTCCGTTAAACTTCATCAAACTATTATTGGTAATTGTTAAGTGTGTGGAGACTTTTTTTGAGATTAATTTTGTTTACATTTTTATAACAATGATGTAACTTCTAAATAAAATGTTCCGTAGTTGTTTTTAATCCTTAATAATAATAATAATCCTTACTAATCCTCGTTGGTTAAGTTTCAAATATTAATTTAAACATGTTTTCCAATTAATTAGTTAAACATAACAAAAAAATAGTATACAACGCAGACTTTTTGGACTGACTGTATATATATATATATATATATATATATATATATATATATATATATATATATATATATATATATATATAAATAAATAAATAAATAAATAAATAAATAAATTCTCTGTAGTCTATAAGATCCAAATGAATGACCAGGAACAAGGCAGGTCTAAAAGTAATTTAAATATAAATATTAGATGATTTACCCAATATTTTCCTTGCAAACATGCAGTTCCAAAATAAACACTAAATTTGACTGTCTCATACTAAAGATTAACTTAATACAATCCAATTTATAGTGAAATATTAATAAAAAAATATATAAATTTACCGTGTTTAAATAATTTAAAAAACTTTAATGCTTAAAAATGGTTGAAAGGATCCAATAAGTTGACATAATGCTTTCCATGAGTCCAAATGGGTTGTTAAAATGTTCTGCACCCGTTCACTTGAGATGCCTACGGTCTCAGCAGAAAAATTTTCATACTATTAAAATTGTACAAAATTCTCCCATCTCCCCCCTTCCCCTATTAAAAGTGATAATGAAGAAATAACCCAATTTTTATATTCTTACAGTCCGAGGACCCTGAAAAGGACATATAATACGATATAAATGAAGTAACCTCTCTAGCCTCCTACCCCATCCCATTTGCCCCTAATATATTTTACTATAAATATTATGCTTAAAATTTGTCAATTACATCAACCATAAAGCCTGCAAAAATTCTCAAAATACTATTAAAATTATACTATATTTAACTAACCTCACCTCTTTCACCTTTCATGGGTTAAAACTGAAGATAATAGAAAATAATTTAATTTTTTAAATCCTAGACTCCAAAAACCTCGAAAAGAAAATATAACGCTATATATACAAAACATCCCCTCTAATCTTCTCTCCACCCCTTTTGTCCCTTTTAAACTTCCATATTACTATTAAAACCATACGAAATTTATTGACCTCCACCCCTTTGTCTTAAGCGTTGTCGCTTAAAAGCTGTCTCATTTCGTTCGAGAATTGTCGTGCCAACAGACGACAGAAATCAGTGACTATATTTTTCGTGATCTATAAACGTGTAGAAAAACAAAAACCTCGAGAATGTGATTTTTTCACGAATATAATACTTTAGCAAGGTTAGTAAAACACACCTCAGGTGCAGATCTATTCCTCAGAAGTAAAAAAAATGGTAATTTTTACAATAATGGACACTAATTCAATACATAATACAAAAATCGAGTTGAATCTTAAAACGGTTTTTTTTGTTTTTACTCAGAATCTTTATTTTACAACATAACATCTTCATTCACTTAGGTCTTTAATTATGCTGATTTTGAATATTAATAATATTAATAATGCAACTGATGTAGTTGCATCCTATAAGCTTCTAGTGGCTTAATATTAAGAAATATTATCCATTGAGCCTAAATTTGTCTGTTACTTTTTAGGAAGAAAATATCCTCCTCTGGTAATAGGTATAGTTGGAGCTAGTTTTCTGATTCCTTTTGTATTATTTATTTTCCATATGTGGAACAGACGAAGTCAGATACGAGGTAAGTATCTTAAAGTCGTGAAAAGTTATTATGTTTTCCCGTAACATTTCTGATCTGCCTTTAAGTAAAATCTAAAAAAAACGGCCAAGTGCAAGTCGGACTTGCGCAATTAGTTTTTCATACGTTGATTGCTTTTAGAATAAAAATTTTTGTTACCGGGTATAAAATGATCAGTGACTTCACAAAACACACCCCAAATGAGTTTTTAATAAAGTTTTTTTTCTGATCTTTACTGAAAACTGATGACCTTGAAATTTTTGTTTTTTTTTATATACCAGATAAATTATTAAAAGTAATACACTCGTGATAATTTTCATTCAATCTACACCTCTATCTGTAGAGGATATTCCAGAATTTTTTCAAAATTTTCTGATCAGTACTTTTTGAGATAAGAGGGGACAGCTATTTTCGCGATTTTTTAAAAATAATACAAAGAAAAAGGTGCGCAAGTATTACATTATACATATTTTTAGATTCGTGTTTTTACAAACTTTCATTTGACAGCCTTTTTGACTTGGTAATTCTTTTTTTTCACTTAAGTCAAAATTTAACTTTCAAAACTACACGACTTTGATGAGGCCATCAAATCCTATATTAGTGCCAAATTTCAACTTTCTATGTGAAATAGTTTCGGAGGAAACCTGATGTGACAGCAGGACAGACAGACAGACACCGCAATGATCTTATAAGTATTCCATATGGAACACTAACAAACTGATAAATAAAAAAACCTGTATATCAAACTATAGTCTTTGGAAAATTATTTTTTAGAAATAATGTCGTCTAAATGTGAGCTGTTACATTCCCGGTACTTTTCTAAGCAAGCAGTGAAATTATTGATCACTATTCGTCGTTTAAGTGATCGCTGTCTTTTCTTGCCGGCTATTTTAAACGATCCAAGGAGCAATAAGCGTTAGTATAAATTTTAATTTTGATATATCACCACAAGAAAAAAATTCATCGAGGTTAAATCGGGGCTACGTCGTGAAAAGGTTGAAATTCAGTTTATTCCTCAAAATTTTTCGAGTGACTGGTAAAAATGTATTTGAAGTGTATAATGTCGCTCCTACCGGTTAATACCAGGTTTTCTAGCTTTAACTATTAAAATTTTGTAAAACGTATGCGAAGAAATTCTTCATGATAGTGTTCCGAAATACGAACCGTTTTTCGCGTACCGCCCCAGCCGTCATATTGATAGTCGAGGGTTATATAAAGGTTTTTAATGATGTCCTTTTGGATGTATCGGAGACCGCAATAACGGTAATTTCGTTTATTGACGTGGCCGTTAAGGTCGCAGTGGGTATCAGAGAATAAGATATTGCTTTAAAAAAGCATTCAAATATTTAATGAATGAAGCACACATCAGATATAAATCTCTACGAAGAGTGCGTTGTAACGAAGTCGTGGATACATTTACACACTCGCACACGCTCCACGTTTGCATAATTTCTCGATATCCTTGTCTGAGGTTTGTTTAAAATCAACCAGTTTTTTCGAACTTCTTCATCCATTTTTTAATTAAACGAATACTCATAGTTTTATTTACGCCGTGTAAATGATCTCTCTCTGCAGTCTGAATTCTCTCCAGGGAATGTAGTGGCCATTTTGTTGCGTTGTGGGATGTTCTTCTTCACATTTCTCTATCATATGCTTCATGGACCAATGTGTGAAATGGTTTATTCGCAAGATGGATAACTTGATCCACCCAAGGGGATAGAAAAGGTCCTTGAGGTCTTCTAACTGGAACTTTTCCTTGAATGATGAATTTTTCTAAATATTCCTGATCTTTTCTCATGATATGGCCGAAACATTTAATAATTTTTGTTTGGATAAAACTTAAAATACGTTGCAGGACATTTAGCTCCGATATAACTAAGTCATTGGTCCGCCATGCGGTCCACGTGATTCTAAGCATTCTTCTCTAGCAGTACATTTCTGTGGCATCTAGTTGTTTTATTTCCAGCTTTCTCAATGGCCAGGACTCACAGCCATATGTGAGAATAGACGAGACAGTTTACCGTCTGATTTTCACTTGTTTGGATATGTGGTTGTCTTGCCAGATTTTCCTGAGCTTTTGTACAGCAACTTTTGTAAGAACAGACCTTCGATGGATCTTCTCCTCTACTATCCAGGCATTACTAATTAGGGATCCCAAGTACACATACTCGCTAACAACTCCGAGACGGTCAATTTGCCTGAAATCTGGTCTGTTGTTATTTTGCCTATCGACAATCATAATTTTGGTTTTATTTATATTCAGAGTTCTGCGCTTTCTTTTTCTACCCTCTTAATTATTTGTAGTAATTCCTCTTCGCTCCCAACCAGAAGAACCGTGTCATCTGCAAATCTCAAATTACTAATCATTTTACCGTTAATTGTTATCTCTCCTTGCCAATCATCCAAGGCCCTTCGCATCATATATTTGCCATATATATTGAAAAATTTGGCAGATAGGATGCAACCTTGTCTTACACCACAGTGAGATTGAAATTCCTCAGATTTTGTATCATCAAGAATAACATGGCACTTAGTATTGGTGTACAGATTTTTAATTAGACTTGTAAGATGGATAGGAACTCCCATTTCATTAAGTACTGTCCAGAGCTCTGCCCATTTTACCTTATCAAATGCTTTTCGATAGTCTAAAAAGCATAAATAGAGAGAGTTATTAAATTCAGGCGCTTTTTCAATTACTTGGCGAATGTTTAATAGTTCTCCGACCCCTTGAAAAGCCATCTTACTCTGGTGGGATGTGTGGTTGAATGTATATTTCTAATTGATCATTAATAATTTGCAGGACTTTACTGGCATGAGAAATTATTATTATTATTTTTTTTTATGGGTCTAGCATACGTGCTGCAGGGAAGTCCCTAAAGCTCTCCGGGAGCGGCATGTGTGCGGAAAAAGCAATTCAGGTTGTTCTTGAATCGCTGTAAATTGTACTCTGTGGGAAACACAGCGCTGGGCAAATTATTCCATCGAATTTATTCCATACCAATATTGTGCGATAGTTGTCACAATTTGAAATAGATCCTTTTTTATAGAGGGTTTTTATAAAACATGTTGTACAGGCTGTTGGCCATTATTGAGTATGGCAGACGATGATATTGACTGCGAAATTTTCGCCGAGCGATGGTCGCAGAAATACTGTTTTTTGTAAAATTCCTGCACACAATAGATACGCTCCGCTCTGGTGAAACGCTCCATAGAAACTAAATTTCTATTGACTGGAATTGCACTATGTACAACCACTTTGCACTTCCCGTCTATGGAATTCGGGCAATAAGCCTGAATTGATTTATGGGATATCCTGTATGTATGAACAAGACTTCAGCTGTCGGATTCTAAACAGATTTACTCACATATTAACTCGTCGACAACCTTATTGCAGGTCTAGAACTCCAGTTTGTCGTGTGGACTAAATCAGGTTTGGTATGTGGCTCGGCTCGACGTCATGCTGTCACCCAACAGATATCGGCTGCATATACCTTCGTTAACGCTTAAATGAAGCTGTAGGCTTATCTGTCACTGATAAGGGTATATACTTATAAATGACGTTTTATTAGGGGGGAGGGGGCTGCTCGGGCCAAAAAGACTGAAGTACACAGTGTCATTCTCCCACTCGAGTACGGCGCATATCTGCAGTCAAGACCGGACGTGGGCCAACCAACTACAAGCATAATATCAGAACAGTCAAAAGAAATTTAAAGCTGTCTGGCCCTACCCCTATGGTTAAAGAAACATTTTTTTTTATTATTACTAGGGAAACGTTTTAAAGTTGTATCGTCTGAAGGGTTCTTTTTGTGAAAAACCTTCAACTTCCGGTTATCGATTTATATATTGGGTTTAAGCATTTAAAGTTTTACTATGGGAACGGTGTTTTATTTGTGAAAAATCTTCCTTCCAGTCATCGATTTGCAGAGCTATAAGTCCCTCCAACTCTACTACAAGTTTTCCCGTAGTCAAGGAAAACAGAGAAATGTCAAGGAAAAACAAATGCTTCGTAAAAATTAACGATTTCCTGCTAATATCAGGGTAAATGCTAATTCTAAAATTTCTGTTCAAAGCAATAACGTTTGGCACACTCAGCTTGATTAAATTTTTTTAGAGAAAGATATGGTAAATCCCAAGGTATAAGATCTTGCCTTTTTACTTTTTCAATGGGGCAATAAACGACCCTATTATGGTTTTGTGCATAGTTGCCAGGTATAACGATAAACGTATTTTTATTTTACCTGCTTTGTATACCGCCCTCACTTGCACCTGTAATTATATTGGATCTATTTTTACCTATATATTTACTCCCTGGCAACCCGGTTTGGAGCCCTTTAACTATTTGATAATATAGGCCTAATGACCACATATCCCCATTACGATTCGAAAGATACTTTTTATTATTGTTATTTTTAGTTTTACTTACAACGTAACGATTCTAAATTATGTGGCGTCCGTGGGAAAATTGCAATAGTGGCTATTGCAAGAGAAAACATTTATGACTTGACGGTAAACAAATAGTGAAAAATGTTTACGACAATTTGGTAAAAAGAAATTTGAATAAACAAAGTGCTTTGCAAGAAACCCGTGAACTAACAAAAACCCCAATTTCTACGATTAAGGGTATTATAGGAAAACCATCACTCAGGAACAGGAAAAAACTGAAAGATATTTAAATGCATCATGTACACGATTGTGAAAAAGACGTCACCAGGAGAAAAATATATTCTATGTATGAAGAGCAGTTGGTGCCGACACTAGACAAAATAAAATTAAAACTGGTGCAGGACGAGACCAATATACATTGTGGCCGATCAACCCTTCATAGAATTCTCTTAAGAATGGGATTCACGTTCCAAAAAATCACCAAAAGGCAAGTAGTGATGGAGTCACAAAGATTACGAATCTTGCAACATATTTATTTACAAGAAATTAAAAAGTATCGATCAGAGAATTGGCCAATAATTTACCTTGACGAAACATGGTTCGATACCCATGACACTGTGCAAAAAGGGTGGGTTGTCAGCAGTACAAAATGTCAGACTAACGCACCTTCAAATAAAGGTAAACGAATAACCATTTTGCATGCTGGATCTGAAAAGATTCTAGTTTGGACCATCACGAAGACAAGATCACAGAACTTTTTGAAAATTGGTTTCAAAATTCCCTTTTGCCAAATGTTCCCGAAGAGAGTGTTACAGTTATGGACAATGCAAGTTACCATAGTCGCCTACTAAATAAGGTTCCTAATGCAGCCAACACCAAATCGGAAATTCAGGAATATATGTTAGAAAATGACATTTATTTTGACTTTAGTTATAAAAAAGTGATCTTTTGGAAGTTTTGAAAGACCATAAATTGAAAAAGAAATATGTTTGTGATAGTATGGCTGAGAAAATGGGACACACTGTTTCGCGGCTTCCTCCGTATTATTGTGTGTTTAATCCAATTGAACATATTTGGCATCAAGTTAAATCAAAAATAAGGGTACAAAATGTTTCTCCTACTTTAAGCGTGTCAGTGGTTGAATTAGTAAAAAAAGTTTTAAATGATATACCTTGTGAAAGCTGGAAGAATTCCATTCAGCACGTTGTTAAAGTTGAAGATTCATATATTTATGTAAATAATATAAAACCACTGATAATTACCTCAGCTGATGATAGCGATAGTGAAACCGAATTAGGCTTAAGTTAAAATATATTTTTATTTATACAATATGTCCCCTCTTGTAAACCCCATTCATTCAAACTGTACATTTATACTTCTTATCCATTTGTTTTTACATGCATCTATAAATAAACATCTCCAAAAACACTTATAATTTTATTTATTTGCATTAATGAAGTCCATCTCTGCAACCTATCATAAACAAAAGGTCAGAATTTTTATATCGCCCACTTAAAACGGCAAAAATCAGGATCTTATATTTTGGGGCAGGATACACCTCTAAGTGTATTGAATAAAAAGAAAATAAAATTAAACATAAATTTCGTCCTTTTAACATAATTATGGATCTTTGTTTTGTTATTTCATTTCGCGAATGTTTGACAATCATTTAATTATATAAAGTAACATTAGTTTGCCAGTCATCTGTTAGATTTTTAATGCTTGTAATTTATCGATATAATCTATTATTCCGCAAAAAACAGTTCAGAATCAAAAGCTAATTTAATTTTTTTTAACAGTTTTATACAATAAACGCTTTAAAATTACCCTTATTATAATTTCAGATCAAATTGAAACACAAAAAGATAAAGTCTTCATGGTCTACAACCAAACGCCAGAAAATCACTACCAGATCGTTAAGTCGTTGGAAAAATCACTGAAAAGTCTGACAAATGTACAAATGGTGACCAACATAACTGAAGCTACACATATAATTTACATTTCTGGGACCCACATTTTCGAACCGGATCCAGCAACACATAAATGTCTAGTTATCGAAACGAACAATACTATTTCAAACATAGACATTTATGTGGTATCTTTTCCTTATTCCACAAAAGATATTCCCTCATATCTGAAAAAGTGTTTAAGGTTTAATTTAATGGACGACTTTGGTAAGTTAATCCATTTCTTTAACTGTGATGCAGAATATGAAGATAATGCCCAATATAAAGACTTAAGTAACCAAGTGAAGTCTGCAAAGATTCAAACTGAACCAAGAAAGGTAATTCTTAATATGCCTATAATAATTGTAACTGAACAGTCTGATAGTAGCGATACGGAGCCTAAAGAGGTCGATGTTTTACTGTAGATTAGATAATAGCATGATACCTTATAAATGGTTTACAGGGTGTCACAGTGGGTTTATTTTTTTGCTGACAGATTGTGTAAACAATCTGCAACTATACCGAGAAGTTATGATAAACGTTTGGGCAATGGTTTAATTTAAGTAACCAATTTGCCACAAATTTTATTTTACATGCGTCTACATAAATGTCATTAATAACATAGAAGATGTGCCAAGATCCAATAATTTAATATATGTTTTTTTTTTGCTCTTTAGTTGAAGATCGCAGCAATAATGAATGTAAATATTCTAAATTTTTACAAAGTAATACATAACGAAAAAAAAGCAGTAAAAGATAAAACTCCGAACAGCAATCGTAGCGCAATTTAGACAATAACATATAGACTCAATTTTGCGATACACCTTTAAAGAAAGTATGATGTTAGCAATGTAAAAATTATTATGATTGAAAAGTTATAGGTCAATTTTGTTTCTGTAGCATTTTTCATTTTCTTTCTTATTATTATTATCAAATAAACTTATTCGACACACAGAGGCTCACACAAAAGTTGAAATATTTTATACTGATAAAATGGAGGTCGATTTTATGAAAATTATTTAAAAAATCCTTTAATCCTAGAAAAATCAATTCCATGTTTTTATCTATCTTCCAGTTCGTAGTGTCCTGCGCCTTCCGGTTCACAGTTTCCTATCGGCCCAATCCTCCGGTCGTAGGTCGCGCACCGACATTGCTTTTTGAATTCCACTTATCCACGTGGTCTACCCCTTTTCCTCCATTCTGGGAGGTGGTTGCCATCCATTATTTGTTTCGGTAGTCGATAGTCCCTCATTCTTTGTACTTGTACGGCCCCTAATTTCACGTATTCTTTCATTTGGTCATTTGGTATGTGCATGGTTCTTGACACACCCGCCCATCTCTGCCAGAAATCCATTTTCACTGCGAGTTGTTTCCGTTCGGTTGTCTTATTCAATTGCCAAGCTTCACATCCATATAAAACCACACTCTTAAACATAGTATCATACAGCTGGCTTGTCTTCTGTTTCGAGATGGTTCTTCACCAGAGTATGAGTTCAGGGCGCCCACTATCTTTTTTTCCCTTCAGTATCTTCTGCGCTTCCGTACGCCCATCTCGTTCGATTCTTGTACCTAGATAGGTATATTCGAAACATGCGGTAATTAGTTTCCCCTCTTCCAGCACAAGATTCTCGTTATCTCCCCCCCCCCCCATTCACGTATACTTTGTTTTTGTCTTATCCACTTGCAGGTCCCATTTTTTGTACTCTCGTATCAGTCTGTTTGTTATGAATTTTAAGTCGTCTCGATCTTGTGCGATCACTACCTAGTCATCATCGAAATGCAGTGTGTACAGAGTAGTTTCGTCCGTCAGTTGTATACCCATTTCCGAGCAAGATTTTCGCCATCCCTTCAGGGCCTCATTCAAGTAGATTTGAAAAGCGTAGAAGACAAGCTGTATCCATATTTAATTGAGGTTATCTCCTTGCCTGTTCGTAAATATTAAATTGTTGCAAAGGGTATTGTTATAACATATTATACAGGTATGCTCAGGAACTAGCAACCATATTTCTGTAGTAAGTGTTCTATGTACAATAATAAAGCTTCAAGTTCATATAAACGTACCTTGAAACAAACCTTCTAAGCCCTCAAAAAGAATTTTCCACAATATCTTTGAGCATATTTCAGATAAAGATATGCAGTTTTGGCATGCCGAATTGTACAGCATTGCTAAACAAAAAGGTATGCTTTTATATTTTGATTTTTTAAATACAATTTATTTAAAAATTGGTATTCTATATTCCTCCACCTGTTGTATCCACGTCTTTCTCGGTCTCCCTCTCCTCTTCCTCCCTCCCGACCTTCCTTCCAATGCTTTTTTCGCCAATCTGTTGTCCATTCTTATTACGTGTCCAAAACAGTTCAATATTATCTTGTTTTTCTTCCCTTCTATGTTTTCTTGATTTAGTTGCTGCCTGATGTCCTCATTTCTTATTCTATCCATCCTTGTCTTTCCTGCTATTTTTCTCAGTTGTTTCATCTCTGTTGCTGTCACCGCACTCTCTTGTACACTCACCCAAGACTCACTCCGTATAATAGCGTTGGTACTACTAGTTTATTGCATATCTGGAGTTTTACTTTTGTTTCGATCTCTTATTTTTCCAAATATTGTATTATTCAGAGCATAATATATTTTTGTTGTTTTCCTTACTCTGTTTGCTATCTCTAGATCTATTTTCCCATCATCTCATATCAAAACTCCTAGGCATATGCCGTTACTCGTTCTATTTGTTGTCCTTTGCATTTTATCCCATCTGCATCCATTGGTGTTTTCTGATTTATTAGCATATATTTAGTTTTTCCTATATTAACCTCCATCTTCATTTTTTCTATCTCTTCCGTCCAAATGTCGATCACTGTCTTCATTTTCCCCTTTGTGTCCGCGATCAGCAATATATCATCTGCGTATAGCATTCCATCAAGTTGGATCGGTAGCATCTGCCTGTATCCTATGGTTGTCTGGAGGAGTTGTTGTTCTTTTCCTTGTATTTTTCAATATTTTGTCCATTACTAATATAAACAATAGTGGTCTGTCTCCTTGTTTTATTCATCTTCTCATCTCAAATTTTCCAGATCCCATTCCGTATTACTATGCCGAAAAGTGTATTGCAAATGCTTTTAACTATTCTAATCATCTTCCTTGGGGATCCCATCTCATCCATTATTCCCCATATTACTGACCTCTCCAGCGTGTCGAACACTGTTTTCAAGTCTATGACGGTAATAAACAATTCTTCGTTAGCCTCGTTTTTTTTTTCTATCAGGTTTCTTATTACGAAGATATTATCTGCTGTTCGTCTCCCTCCTTTAAATGCTGCCTGTTCTTCGCCTATTTTATGTTTCGCGAATTTTCTAATCCTTCCTTCTACTATTTTTGTGTATACTTTAAATGCTGAAGACATCGCTCTGTAATTTTTGCATTCGAATTCATTTCCTTTTTTGTGTATGGGAACTATTAAATTCTCCTCCCATTCTTTGGGGATTTTCTCGTTATTCCACGCTGTTCCGCACGTCTCCCAGAAGCACGTTCTGCCTCCCTCTCCCATCCATTTAATCATTTCCTGGCCTATTCTGTCTGATCTGCATGCTTTTCCTAATGTGATCTTTCGAATTCCCTCCTCCAGCTCTTCCCTGGTTATTTCTTCTATTTGATCCTCCATCAGTTCCTCTGCTTGTGGAATTGTGGCTTCGTCTTCCTGTTTAAATTTTTCTTCATAGAAGTCTCTTGTGTACTTGTAGTATCTCTATTGTTGTGGTCTTTATTTGTTGTGTTTTATCTTTCACGCCCCTCACTTCCTTCCTCTTATTTCCTCTTATTCTTCTTATCCTGCTCCAGAATACTCTATTATTGCTTTCGTGCTGCTGCTTTAGTTCTCCAAATTTTTTCCAGCTATTCCTTTTTGCTTCTCTTACTTGTATTTTTACTTTGTCTTTCTGTTTGATGTATTCCTTCCCATCTTCCTCTGTCCTCGTACTGCTGTATTTCCTCCATGTCTCTTTATTATTGCTTTCAACTCTCCATTCCACCAATCTGTTCTTTTCTGTTTTTGGTTTGTTTTCGTATTTCCACAAACCTGTTCTACTTTCTTGCGTATTACTTATTTAAATAACTCCCACTACGTTCCAGTGTCCTATCAGGGTATTTCTCCTTCAGTTGTCTAAAAATTTGGTGATATCTTTCGATTATCTAAATTTCTTAATCTTTGAATTTTAATCCTCATATGGTCGCTTTCTTCAGTCTTTTCGTTGAGTTCCAATTTCCAATCCGCCCTGACCAGTCTGTGTTCCGTTCCTATTTCTGCATTAGCCATTGTTTTTACTTCTTTAAATAGTGTTCTCATTTCATTTGTATAAAGTATAAAAATCTATTATGCTCCTTGCATTCCTTCCTTCCGCTACATATGTATATCTTTCTTGTAGTGCTTGTTCCCAAAATGTATCCCCACTTCATAAGTCGTTTTATTGGCAGAACAGTAGCATTTTTAAGCCATTTCTATTGGTCGTCTTCTCCCCATATTCTCCCCAGCAACCCATGCCCTTGTTTACGTCATCCCCAATCCTTGCATTCCAGTCTTCCATTATAATTATATACTCGGTTGATTCCCTTATGTTGTCTAGGGTTTTTTGTAGTTCCCGGTAGAACTCAAGTCATTTTTACTTCATCAGTACCCCATATATCTGAATTATGCTTATTTTCATCTCTAGTTCTGCTGTTATCCACATTATTCTGGACGATACCGGCGTAATTTTTTTATTCTTTTGTCCATTACATTTGTCGCTATCATTCCTACCCCTTCCTTCGCTCTCTGTCCCCGTGGTACTCCAGAATAGTATAGTGTGTGATTTTGTGATACATTTAGTTTTCCTGAGCCTGATTTCTTTGTCTCGCTTAATCTCAGTACCTGCAGCCTATATTCATCCATTTCGTGGGTTAATTCATATTCTTTATCGTTCAATGATGTTATATTCCATATACCAATTTTTATTTCCGTATTTCCGTTATCTTTATTGTTTATTCCCTTTTCCTGTTTCATTGCCAAGGTCATTTCCGTGCATTCCGTCCCGTTTCCTCATCCTTCTCTAATCGTTTTTTGTCATTCTTCTTGTAGTAGTTATGTGTCTTATCATTTTCGGTGTGCCCCTCTCTCGTTATTGCTTACACTTGGGGATCTTATGTTATATGTTCTGGCTCCGCTCTTTGTACCTCCCAATTCTCCCCTTCCTTTCTTTTCGTTGTTTTCCCCTTGCTTTTCCAATTTGTCTACTGTGTATCCCTCTCCATCTATGTATAGTTTATTATAGCTCAATCTCGCCTTGTATCCTTTCTGTCTTGCTTCCCTCATGGGTTTAATTAACTTCTTACGTTGTTCTATTGTTTGTTTTGGGTAGTCCTCGTTTATGTATACGTCAATTCTTTTGAGCTTTTTCGCTTCTCTCAGGACTTTCATTTTTTTATTCCACGTCTGAAATTCTATTAAAAAAAAATAGTTTTCAAGTAGTTTAATATTTTATTTAAGTATTCTATAATTAGAGGGCTAAGAGAGAGCTATACAAAATTGGGAAAAATAAAGTTTTTTAATAGCATATTATTTTTAAAAAAACGATTTTGACTAAAAACGCAAACCAACATTTTGGGTTAAAACTTTGCAGCATACTAGGGTATGTTTCTATAAACACAATCTAGTTATTATGTATAGTAGTTCTCGATATCTTGAACAATAGTAACATTACCACGATTTGGTCTGAACCCTAATTTGGAAAATACAGGGCATTAAAGCTGGTACTTTAAAAAATTAATATTTTTGTAAACTCAGATATTAACGCCACTTCTTCGAGTACCACTGGCTCTGAAAAAAAATTTCTCTGGCGTGGATTTACGTATATACATAATGTGGTGTCGTTAGTTTTAAACGCAAACATCTTAAAACTGAAGCACAAGATATTAGTAATTGATTAGTGAATTTGAGGTGTAAAAAAAACTGTCCTCAAAGGTCTAATTTCAATTTATCAATTTGTAAGATGACCAATATTGAAATTTTTATGTTAAAAAATGTAACAAAGGCAAAAACTCAGTAATAATGATTTTTCAAAATTCATCCACCAAACTAACCTAAAACATTGTTTTTGAAAAAAATAATTTGATACTTAGAAAAAATATTTTTACATTTATTATATTGTGATTTTATAAAACGGTAGCCAAATTGACTGGTGCTTAATAAACGTAACAAGTAATATCTTAAATAATTAGGATAGGAAACTAAATTGGATTGTCTTAGAAATGAGCACTCCTTTTATTTAAATATGATTTATGAGTAACTATTCACTCCTCTTGTTTAGAATAAATTCATGGTCTGTATAAAATGTGTCTTTAGAACTAGCGTATAACTGTTAACTTGTACCCAATATAACTTTTCTATTCCCTTTATTGAACCTTTTATATAACTATGTATATATTTTTAATATTTGTCTATGTATTTCTAAAATATAATAATAATAAATGTGTCGTCTTACCAAAATGAGTTTTATTTTTTTAAGTTAATAAGAAAAAGTCTGCTTCTAGTTAACTCTCACTTTTTAATAGATTGTGACATATATTATACGCTGACGGCTCCAGCTCCGTTGTATATTTCCTGTTTAGGGTGCTAAAGGTCTTGAATTCAGTCCCCAGCAGGTTGGTATACTTAATAATTTATTTTAGAAATGAAAGATTTATAATTTAATTTTGTCATAATATGGTCATTAAGATTAAAAATTAGTTTCAACACATAATTTAAATTTGTATGAAATAATAAATACAAAATATTTGGTTTAGTATCATTTGCAACTATCAAATTAAACACAGGTTCTTTATCTCTTTCTGTTGTTTAGTTTAAGGCTCTGAAACTACCAGAACTATACAAGCCGATATATTTTGCTCCCGTCTCATGCTTAAACAGAACTGCTCCAGCGGCCTTTGGAAGATATATTACATGTTTGGATTATTCTTGTGGTCAATCTTCGTTTTTTTAGTGTTCCGTGCGGAAGGAACACATCGGATAAAGTGGTTCTCGAGTGATAAGCGCACTAACGGACAGACAGACAGACAGAGAGACGTTGCATTTTATATATATTGTATTTTTTGCTACCTGATATTGTTCCATATTTAATGCTTTAGGGAGTGTATTGCAAGAGAACGCGCTAGCGGCAAACTTTTCTCCGACTTGATTCACTATTATCACTTATCCGGTTCTCCAATGATAAGCACACTAACGGACGGACAGCCAGACAGACGGACAGAGAGACATTGCATTTTATATATATTATAGATATTCTCTGCTACATAATATTGTTCCATATTTAATGGTTTGGACTGTGTATTGCAAGAGGACGCGCTAGCGGCAAACTTTGTCCGACTTCATTTACTATTATTGTCACTGCTTATTCCTTATGCTACCTATCGTAATAAAATATAGCCTATAACCTGGCCGGAAAACATATGTATGTTTTAAAAAAAAAAAGTACGAAAATCGGATAAGTGGTTCTCCAGTGATAAGCGCACTAACGGACAGACAGACAGACAGACAGAGATACGTTGCATTTTATATATATTATAGATGTAATAAAATATATACCTATAACCTGGTCAGAGAACATATGTATAAATTTAAAAAATCACGTAAATCGGATAAGTGGTTCTCGAGGGATAAGCGCATTAACGGGCAGACAGACAGACAGACAAACATTGCATGTTATATATAATGTTTGTCCTGTCTGTATATATATATATATATATATATATATATATATATATATATATATATATATATATATATATATATATATATATATATATATATATATATATATATATATATATATATATATATATATATATATATATATTATATATATATAGATTATTATTATTATTATATAACCTGGCCAAAGAATATATATATATATATATGAATTTAAAAAGACAGGTAAATCGGATAAGTGGTTCCCGCGTGATAAACGCACTAATGGACAGACAGACCGACAGAGAGACATTGCATTTTATATATATTATAGATTATACATTACAGATATTCTTTGCTACATAATATTGTTCCATATTTAATGGTTTAGGCTGTGTATTGCAAAGGCACGCGCTAGCGGCAAACTATTTCCGCCATCATTCACTATTTTACGTCACTGCTCATTCCTTATGCTAACTATCGTAATAAAATATAGCCTATAACCTGGCCAGAGAACATATGTATGTTTTAAAAAAAAAAGTACATAAATCGGATAAGTGGTTCTTCAGTGATAGGCGCACTAACTGACAGAAAGACAGACAGATAGACGTTGTATTTTATATATATTATAGATGTCTTACATGTGCACACTTTTCTTTGTATTATTTTGAAAAAATCGCTGTCCCCCCTCTACCTCGAAAACTACTGACCAAAAATTTTGAGAAAATTCTGGAATATTCTCCACGGGGTGTAGATTGAACGAAAATTATCACGAGGTCATCAGTTTTCGGTAAAGATCGGAAACAAACTTTGTTGAAATCTCATTTGGGGCGTGTTTTGTGAAGTCACTGATCATTTTATACCTCCATAACAAAAACTTTAACTTGCACTTGGCCGGTTATTTTTGGTATGTTCCTACCTATATTCGGTGTGTACCCTTCAGGCATGTACCTCTGAAAATTCCAATCTAATTTTTGATTTATCTGTGTCTCGTTTTTGATGTTTTCTTCTCTAAGCTTTGGCCAAAGGTCTCGTCGAAAGACTGCTACGGACTATCAGGTACAACCAGTTACTATCAGACCGAAGATTCCCGAAACCGTCACCGATAAAAATCCCAGCCTACACGTATCCAACCAATGTCCGAAGAAAAGTCCGAAAATTTCAGCTAGGAATCACCCTTCACTGTACTTGGTGTTCCCAACTAGGTAACAGAGCGTCACCCCACAATTTACCAACAAGCAGCGACAATCCCTCCTTTTGTGACTCGCCGAACTTTATTGCGTAACTAACAATATAGAGCTCAATTCACCTAAATTTTAACGCTCAGTTTTGATATTTTACCCCTTCGGCCACTCACCGGTTAATACTAGTAGAGAAACTGGTTCCTTGAAAAAACACTCGAACTTTCATCTATTTATATGCACTACTTCCCACTTATTTGAAACTGTAAATAACAGACGCCTTTTAATAGTTTTGGCATTTATTGAAACAAGTATTAAAAGAAAATAGTGTGAAAAATACATTTCTATCAGACTAAACCGTCATATACAAGGTGTATGTCTATATTTTTACAGAATCATTGGAAAATGGTAACGATACTAACTTTGTTTCTTATTTAGAGTATATTTTTAGATCGTGATAAAATAATAGAAAATAGGAAATCTTATCTAATTAAGGCAACCTTTATAGTATGATCAAATTTTTTAATTTATATAGATAATTATTGTTATGATTCACAAGTTTTGTCAGTTTAGATTTTCTAGCTGCGACTCATGGTAACCCTTTAAACAACATTAAATTTGGAAACTTATTTTTGGCGCTAGAACTGAATCTTTTAGTTCAATCTATAATTTTTATACGTAAGAATTCGGTTAATAATAAAACGATCATTTCTAAGCTTGGGTAAAAGTTGTAGGTGGCAAATGATAGTAAAACGTTATTCTTTGTGAATGTCCTTGCAGTCCACAAAGCTTCTTAAGGTAACTAAACGATGCAAGTAACAGAGAGTCCTGTCACTTTATGAAACACTGTTTTAACCTCTGAGCTGACAAAACTCTTTATATATTAAAAAAATGTCATCGATAATATCACTTTAACTTTGTACATACATGGATAGCACTTTAAGGCACCCTGTAACTTATCCTAGTCTTATATTCTATACCTAATACTAATACTTCTAACAAAAAATCACAAATCCTTAATAATCAACTTAAAAGAAAAGTCATGTTTTGAAGTATAAAAAGAGTATTCCACTGAAATTTTCTTGGAAAAATGACTAGGACATATAACTTTGGAATCTTCTTATACAAATATTTAATAACATATTCAAAGGACAATTAAAATTATTATTTGCATTATTTTAAAAATATAATGAATGGTGATGACTAATTTTTAGTAGTTGCTGACGGGTCGAGATCAGAAACGCGAGTTTAAACAAATTTCAGGCCATGGCAGTCTAAAAGCTTACGAATCCTACAATACTGCCACTTAACAGGCTTGCCTGCATTTTTTGTTATGCATGCATATAAGGAAAATACATAATGCTAACGGAGCTGTTTCCCATTTAAAATACTAAGAGATGGTCAAAACCTGAGAATATTTAATTTTTTCTTGTAACTTAAAAACTAAAAGTATTATTGAAAAATTTGTGACGGAACCTTCTATTTCTTTAAGAGAGCACAATATTGGAAAAACTGGAACGCTCAATACTCACAAATACATTGAAAATGAAACAGCCTATATATCTCGTATATAATAATACAGTAGTAATGCAAATAATAAGCTTAACAGATTTTCATGAAAACTAACATGCCCCTCATTTAGATCAAAATATGACTGAAATATGCCTATAGTTAAGTATTTCCTGTTGAAAAGGGTATGCTTAGTGTCTCTTGGATTTGCTCAACTCGTGCGTGTAGCTGGTTTTAAGAGTTGAGGTGCTCTTAATGGTGTTAAATCATCTCTACTGATTATATTCGATCTATAAACAAAACAAAAAAGTTATTTACCCAGAGGTAATCATATTTGACCACTCATTACTGCCCTCTCTACTGACTATTTAAGTTAAGATGGGTAATAATGGAAAACCGATAGGATCTTCGAATTTCTTGATCTCACAAACTGAAGATTTTATACATGGTATGTTCTCACCCCTTATAAGTACAACGATAAATTTTGCTTAAAATTAGCCCATTTTAGCAACCAAAATTAAAGAAGTTAAATAGGTCTGGTACAACCTCACAAATATATTATTCTAACCAAAGGTATCATCCTTAGTTTACGTAGTAGATTAAAAGTTAAAATCGATATTTTAAAAAATTGTCCAAAAGATACGCTTTTAGCAGTGTTACATATGCTATTTTACTAAGAAAACATTTTTGGAGGTATATTATAACAGTAACAATTGCTTTTCGACACCACAGGTCCTCGCTAACATAACTTAAATTAACCTACCAACATGACAAATGTCATTTTGTAAAATTAGGAACTTTAAAGGTATTTGAAAAAGTGCCATGATAAATGGATGGCACTTGAATTAAAAAGTTTCACGCTTGGTCCAAAAAAAAAAACCGAACTTCTAATAGAAAATAAAATACCAGCCAGTTAAAATTGTTCAAATAGTTTATTTCAATCAATATGTTCCGTTAGCCTCGAATGTTCCATTAGCCTCGAATGTTCCATTAGCCTCGATGCCTCGTTCGACGCAGTCAATTAATTCGTTAAACGAGTGTTTTAGATTGGTTTGCGGGGATACTGCCACTAGAACAATTTTAAAAGTCTAGGAAACAGAATGAAGTCACAGATTGCCAAATCAGATGAATACAATAACACACAAACTTGTTATTCGTGTCTGTTTGCTCAAAAACTGTCTCACAATGTCCAAACGAACGGTCCAGCACCATTAATCATTAGGAATGGGTGATAATGGATGTTACCTATCGATAGTTGATGGTATGACACCCAGTGATAATTTTAACTTATTTGTATATATATATATATATATATATATATATATATATATATATATATATATATATATATATATATATATTTCGATTAATATTGAAATTTTTCCATAATTATCAATATTCATGTACAGGGTGGTCCAAATTGGACACTTTTAAAGGTGAACCCCTTTATCTAAAGGAGATAGACTCAATGGTGAAAATCGCATATCGGTATCTAGTACCGTGTCAGATATACAGGGTGTTTTTCATAAATTTGCATTTTGGAAAAAAAGTTTGTAATTCTTTTCCTATGGAAAATTTTTGATATCTGTAAAAACATTTTCAAAGCACTTTTTCACGTGGATTTCAAAAGTGTAAGTTACATTTTTTTAAAACTATTATTTTAATAGTTATTAACCTAAAAATATATTTTTTAAATGGGATACCCTGTATATTTTTCCTTATCCGAATAGAGCTTTAAATTACCATTCTAAAAATATACTTTATATTTTGCTTAAATCTACTTCAAAATATAAAGGTTTTCAGTTTTTACGAGAGTTTTAAATGCACATTTTGTGAAGTAGGTTTTGGACGGAGCGGTCATATGGTTTAATTCAATTGTTTACTCGTAGTTGTCAAATTTTACTTCAGGATCAGTCATTGAATTGTCAAATAAATCGCAATGAAGTTTGAAAATTACGAAAAATACGACATGACAGTGTGTTTCATACAAACCGGAGAAAATTGGAAGCGGCAAGTAATTTGTACCACGAACGGTATCAAGAAAGACGTCAAGGATATATTCGCTCGATTGCGACATAACCGAGTTAATAGTGGCCAGTTTGAAAAGAAACGACCCAAAAATTATGCATCAAATAGGGATAAGGAGTTAGAAGAAATAGTAGTTTTAGGAACTATCGGAAATAATCCCAACACTTCAACCGGACAGTTAAAAGAATCCACTGGACTACCAAGAATGTATGGATTTTTGCCAATGGTTTCTGGAGAATTGTAACCATGTTAAAACCTTTATATTTTGAAGTAGTTTTAAGCAAAATATAAAGTGTGCTATATTTTTAGAATGGTAATTTGAAGGTCTATTCGGATAAGGAAAAATATACAGGGTATCCCATTTAAAAAATAATTTTTGCGTTAACTATTAAAATATTAGTTGTAAAAAAATGTAACTTACACTGTTGAAATCCACGTGAAAAAGTGCTTTGAGAATGTTTTTACAGAAATCAAAAATTTTCAATAGGAAAAGAATTACAAACATTTTTCCAAAATGTAGATTTTTTAAAAACGTCCTGTATATCTGAAATGGTACTAGATATCGATATGCGGTTTTTACCATTGAGTTTATCATAAAAATTGAGCCTCAGACACCTACATCAATTTTCGTCTATCTCCTTTAGATAAAGGGGTTTACCTTTAAAAGTGTCCAATTTGGACCACCCTGTATATCACTAGTTATTATCTAAAAGTGTCTGATTAGAGCTGTGATGTCTAAAAGAGGACCCTCATCCTTAACTTTTTATCACTTTCCAAAATTGATGACCACGGGGTGCAGATATATGGATATCTGATAACTATCGATAAATTTGATAAATCTAATAATTAGATTTATCAAATATTGATTATTGTTATTCAATATATCGATCGTGTCGAGGAAGTGTGACCAGCGGTCAAAATGTTGAGCGCACTTGATTTTGGATTCCCCAATTCATCTTCAATCAATACCACAGACGATTTCAGATTTTCCTTGATGAAACCACTTGCTTTTTGAATGATACCTTCACTTAGCCCAGTTTTTAAACGGCCCAACTATCTGTCGGCCTTAAAAATCTCACGGCCACTCTGAAATCGTTTAAACCCCCGTACTCGTATTTAGAATAAGCATTTATTTTCGGTTTCGGTTACGAAGTTTAGCACAAAAGTCAATGTCGCACCTCTGTACCAAACTAGTACTCCAACTATTCGTAAATATATAATAAACTATAACAAGACATCTAATGGAACAAATGTAAAACAATTGGCTCTTGCAGCTTTCGGCAACAGATATAAAAGCGTTGCTATTTTTTAATTTTTTTGAAAAAGTTCGGTTTCCTTTTGAGCAATCGTAAAGGTCTTACGCAGATTCTCCACGTATCGAGATATCGAATTTTGATGTATACGGAGCGCTGCGGTTATACCTACCATAATCGTGTAGGCTTTTTTTTAATAAAAGTCTTATTTAACAGAATAGATAAGATTATCTCAGACAAATTATGTTCCTTTTTACAGGATTTTGGATTGACCTTGTTACTTTGGCCGACTTATAAAACAGGAGCATGACTCTTGATAGTGATAGAATAAAATAACTAAAGGTATTAGAACATTAATGTAAATGGACGCGAGTAGTTCACCGTCCAATTGCCGCAAGTGTTTTTACCCATGTACACCCAAAAGACACTAAAAACACTTTCCCATGTATGGTTTTACTATAGGGAATAACAACGAACGACACTTTTAATGTTTTATAGGTGCACATATGTAAAAAATTACACATAACAATTGTATACCCATAAAATAATAAGTTACTAGATGCAATTAAATACGTGCAACTTACTGCATGCAGTTGCGTTAATGTCTGAAAATCATAAGAAAATAGACGATAAATTTATCTTTTTATCTGAAACTCGACGAAGACTTTTTTTTTTAACTGTAGCCCAGCTAAAACAAGTGGATAAATAATAACCAACTTATAATGACAGAGGTTCCATCGGTATCAAAAAATTTGTCAAATGGTCGATACATAAGTCAAATATCTCATGAATTCATTACTTCTAGGTAAGTATTTGTACTTAACAAACAAAAAATCTTATTCTTCGGTTAAATAACAAGTAGTTTTAAATGTAAAGAAAAAATTCTTTTGTGTTAAAAAAACAAGTAAAAAAAGTTAAGTAAACAAAGAGTATCAAAGAGAAGGTAATTTCTTCTCGTTGGTACTCAGGTACTTACCCTATCCTTATAGTACTTTTACTCCGTTCTTTCGACGGTGGAGTACTACCTGACCAAGGAGTGTCCCTTATAGTTGAAACCACGCTGGAAGGCGATACAGGCCCAGATTCATCAGTCGTAATTTGTTCCCGAATAAAGGGATTATTAGAGTTCATCTACGACAACAAAAAATCTAGATAAAGAAATATCTTACGTCTTGAAGTCACGATAAAATGCTCGTAGACAATTTTTGCCAACGAGCAATATGTCGGTGCGATAAGCAATATTCAAGAGTGCTGAGTTTTTCTGTATTTACGTTAACTCTCCACTTTCAGGGCGGTATAGTTAAGTAATTTTTATTTATTTTATATACATATATATATATATATATATATATATATATATATATATATATATATATATATATATATATATTCGAAACACAAAAATCATTCGGATACTGGAGATGTATATTTTAAAAATATTTTTAATTATATATTTTTTTGATTTTTAAAGATCCACCACTTAGAACAAATTTGTATTTTTTTTTTTAAATAGAACATCAAGTATATTTTTAAATATTTGGACTTACCGATCAATCCTAGACATATTTCATGTAGACTACTCTATACCTAAATAATTTTCGAGAAATTGGCGATAACAGATTGTAACATCTAAACTTCCTTAGCCTATGTAGCGCATTAACTAAAAGCCTGCATATGAAACCTTCTTCAAAATGGATTAAAAATATCAAAAGGAGCTATTTGGATTTCGAGGCGAGCACAACATGGTTCCACTGGTAACAAAAGTACTACAAGCCGTACTTAACAAAATGAATATACCGCAGAGCATTGTTGCGCTAGCCCTCGACAACCAAAAAGCATTTGATATCGTTTGGTTAAATGGGCTCTTAACACTACATAAACTACAACCTTACATACTGACACTACTGCGTTCGTATATAATCAGAAGAGTATTCAGAGTAAGAGTGGGAAATTCTTGGTCCACTCCACGAAAAATAAAGTTAGGACTGCCTGAGGGTTCGGTGTTAGCTCCTAAGTTGTAACTGTATTGTTTTACATTTACTCTTGATAAAACTATAGTGATAGCGACATGTGCTGAAATATTAAAATAAATGTGGAGTTTACCTGTAAATGAAAACATTGTTTGTTTTACTGTTCACTTAACCTTAATCCTAAGTTGTATAATCTATTCATGACTGATTTTCCAACCTTCTCCTCAACAAAAATAGGACTATTTGCAGATAATGCGCTCATTTACGCCCATTGTTACTATGTAAACGTAGTTAGAGCGCACATCTGCAATCATATATGAAAAATAACCCCATGGCTAAGACATTAGAAAATTTTTCTAAATGGAAATAAATGCGAAGACATTATCTTGACCAAGAAGTTCACCAACATAACCATATATACACCAATTAAAATAAATGACATCCAGGTACCCTTCAGGAACCCCCTGAAATACCTGGGTGTCATCATAGACTCTACACTAAAATTCCATTTGCATATTAATCACATTTTGCAAAAGGCCTTCGTTGTTATGTAAAACTTGTATGCTTTACATACGCTGAACTCCCAACTGAGCCTCCAGAATAAACTGGTGATTTATAACCAAATCATAAGACCTCTGTGTTGATGTAAGCTGCACAAGTCTAGTGTGGCATATCAGATACACAGGTCGCAAGGATACAGCGAATCCAAAATAAAAATCTAAAAGGTGTAGCCTCCGAGGGACGATACACAAAAATAGACGATTTACACGACTTAAAAAACGTATAAAAAATAAAACAGTACATCACAGACTATCAGACAAATTTTACAGGTACACAATACAAACAACACTAACTCACGATTTAACAATAACACGCGAAGCACATAATCCCAAACAAAAACTGCTATATGCAAAATTACCAATTTATTGAAGACCCGGTAGAATAATAAGACCAGTTCAATTTACCTGTGCAAATAAAAAATACACGTAAAGGATGCGGCGCCTCATCAGTCGCGTGTCTGCATTCCGTAAAATTGGACTTGCAAAGCACATAGGCAAATGTTGATGTATTGAACGATGTATACCTTTGTCAAGGCTTAGGGTTCCCAAATTTCCTAGATGGTATAGTGGTCTATCTTATATTTGAAAAAAAGAAGGCTCACAAAAAATATAAGAATTCTAATAATTTCTAAGATTACTTAACTTTCTCAAGCCTACGTGAACAATGTGAATTCAATACCAACTAATATTAAATCCTTCTGGAACTCTGTAAGTGATAAACTTAGTTCGGCAAGTTTACCTCAATCTGTGCATATAGGAAATGATGAAGGCAATAATGCCTATGTTTTTTTCTAGACATTTTAAATCAGTTTATAGGCAGGCTGTCGTGGATGAAATCCTGCGCTACTGACTTGCAAACTGTACATGCTTCTCTCTGTTTATTGAATATTGGTAAGAGCCAGGGACCGGATGGTGTTCCTCCGCTCTTACTGCATGCATGTTCATTTACAGACCTGTGAGTATCCTCAGCACGATACCCAAATTGTTTGAAAATATAATTACAAATCAAATAAAGAACTGTATAAATTCCTCTCTAATTCAACAACAGCATGGCTTCTCCAGTGGTAAATCGACCACTACGAACATGATGTGCTTTGCTTAGTATGTGCTGAATGCCTTGGAGAGCCATTCTTGGGTTAACACAAGCTGCTGATTTTTCTAAGGCATTTGATACCGTGAATATAAGACTTTTACGTACTCAGCTTATGCTTTCGGTTTATCTTGATGGAGTGCATGGGCAGCTATCTTACCGGGAAAACCCAGTCAGTCCGTTTGAAGGGTGCACTCTCAGATGAATTTGTAGCTACTTCGGGGGTCCCCCAAGCAAGCCATCTTGGGCCATTTTTATTCAATATATTTATTAACGATATTGAAGTATGATGCTATTTGCTGACGACTGTAAAATATTTAAAGCAAATGACTCTGTCTCCGATTGTTATTAACTTTAGGCGGACCTGAACAGCTTAGTGAAGTGGTATAGAATTAGTCGCCTTACCCTTAATATTGATAAATGTCATTTTACAGAGGCCAAAATAAAATAAACTTTTCATATTGCCTCAGTTAATAAGGTTAAAAATTTAGGTATAATGCTAGATCCCAAGCTAAATTTCCATTTTCTCTTTGATCATATTATTAATAAACCCCTAAAATTTTTAGGTTTTCTTTGCAGAGTAGATAGAAACGTTTCAAATATTTTTACTCTTAAATTATTCTATCAATCCCTTGTTAGATCTATTATAGAATACTCTTCACCGGTTTGGTCTCCGACTTACATCTCACATGTTTCATCTCTGGAATGGTTCAGAATAACTTTTTAAAATATACTCTGCAACCGCCATGAGATCTGATGTGGGTTTGCCTAGACTTTCGAACCGAAGGACGAGTGCGGACCTGCTATTCTTACGTAAAATAGTGAACTCTACATTGAACTGTCCAATGCTATTGGACTAGGATTCACTATAGACTTACAGGACCTTTTCACCGGTGTAACTGAGCTACACTCTCCTATCACGAGACTTCTTTTTGAGGGTAATGAGATGGACTTTGATATATTCAATGTGACTCTGACTGGTTCACGAAACTTAATGTTGCGAAGTAGTGATGTCAAGTATCGGTACTTTCGAGTATTTAGGGTACCAGGCATTTCTTAAAAAAGTAACCGTTACATTTTACCCGGTACAAAATACCGATCTCGTCACGTCGTTGCCAATATACCTACCTAGGCGGTGGCTGGCCAGAGTATTACGGAACGGCGTAACAGACTCAAATCAAATCATGTAAATAAACTGATTTTTCTCAACTGTAATAAGTTTTTGTTGAGTTTTAAGAAATGAAAAATAGCATAAAAATTTCCATTGCTATAAAGTTTATTTTTGTTGTAATATTCATTTACTTATCTCCATTGTTTTTAAGGATTGAGAGTATATAGATATTTTTATAATTTTCTGTAATATATTAATAAAATACCTTCTTATTTTAATTTAAAACTGTTCCTAAAGCCAGAGAATAAATCTTTTCAAAATTTCTTATTTTTTCTTTATGTATTTATTATTGTGTCCAGTTAATTTATTAATTAAAAAAATATTCATATTCAATTCAATTCAAAATGTGTACTTATATTTTACCCATTTAATAAAATATTGCATGCACAACATGCAAACTTTGCTTGCATTCCTAATTGTGCGCGCTCCGTTTGTTTTTATCAACCAGTTTAATTTCGGGTATATGTATGTATAATTTATAATTGTATACGTGCACCCATTCTTGTCAATTATTACTATTGATACCGAATGTACCGAAATCGAATGCCACCAGTAGTGTATTTGTGGGAATGCAGGGAGGAGGCGGAGGAGGAGGCAAAATTTTGCTTCTTCGGAGGCAAAATTTTGCTTCTTCGGAGGCAAAAACCTCTGGGAAGCCAAAATTTGCCTCCGAAGAGGCAAAATTTTGCCTCCTCCTTCGCCTCCTCCCTGAATTCCCACAAATACACTACTGCCACCGATGAAGACGAGATATGTTTCGTGGAGACAAGTAGGTACTCACCGCTACCAGTATGGCATTGGTAGTTTTAGTTTGGTTGGCCACAGACCGCGGACGCCATCAATATGTAGACAACTGGTACCGGTTACATTTATTGTCGACTACCCGGTACTTCGGATCCGGACGAGTAACGGGTATAGCCTGTCCCAAAATATAAGATCCTGATTTTTGCCGTTTTAAGTGGGCGATATAAAAATTCTGACCTTTTGTTTATGATAGGTTGCAGAGATGGACTTAAGAATTTTATTAATTAATGCAAATAAATAAAATTATAAGTGTTTTTGGAGATGTTTATTTATAGATGCATGTAAAAACAAATTGATAAGCAGTACAGATATACAGTTTGAATGACTGGGTTTTACAAGAGGGGATATAATTGTATAAATAAAAATATATTTTAACTTAAGCCCAATTTGGTTTCACTATCACTGTCATCAGCTGAGGTAAGTGGTTTTATATTATTTATTATTTACATAAATATATGAATCTTCAACTTTAACAACGTGCTGAATGGAATTTTTATATATTTATATATTTTATATTTATAACTTTTTTTTACTAATTTAACGACTGACACGCTTAAAGTAGGAGAAACATTTTGTACCCTTATTTTTGATTTAACTTAATACCAAATATGTTCAATTGGATTAAACACACAATAATACGAAGGAAGCCGCAAAACAGTGTATCTCATTTTCTCAGCCATATTATCACAAACATATTTCTTTTTCAATTTATAGTCTTTCAAAACTTCTAAAAGATCACTTTTTTTATAACTAAAGTCAAAATAAATGTCAATTTCTAACATATATTCCTGTATTTCCGATTTGGTGGCTGCATTAGGAACCACGGACGCCACATAATTAAAATAGAACCGTTACGTTGTAAGTCAAACTAAAAATAATAAAAAGTATCTTTCGAATCATAATGGAGACCTGTGATCATTAGGCCTATATTATCAAATACTTAAAGGGCTCCAAACCGAGTTGCCAGGTAGTAAATATATAGGTAAAAATAAATCCAATATGATTGCAAGTGCAAGTGAGGGCGGTATACAAAGCAGGTAAAATAAAAATACGTTTATCGTAATACCTGGTAACTATGCACAAAACCATAATAGGGTCGTTTATTGCCCCATTGAAAAAGCAAAAAGGCAGGATCTTATATCTTGGGATTTTTATTACTTTATAACCGGTTGTTACAATATTGACAACTCTATTGCGAAGGGTTTACAGTGTGTCTCTGTCTTGTTTTGTTAATTTTTGTTTTATTAATTTTTATTGCTTAGATTAAGGAAATTGTATATATTTCATTGTTACGTTAAGTTTGTAAAAATGGGTTATCCGTTAAAAAATAAATAATAGCAACGAAGGCAAACAAACCACCATTTAGACTATTGTAAATAAACCTAGAAATACTGTGCAAATAATATTTTAAACTTAAGTGAAGTTTAGTGTAAAATATAATCTTAATTAGTCGTAAGTATAAAAATGTAAATAAATACAATATTTAAAGATTGTAAAATGTAAATATGCATATAAATATACTAGTTTCGACTTTAACATAAGCCTTTATCAAGGCTAAAATGAGCATTGAACACTTAATAACCATTAAAAGAAAAAAACATATAAATTATACACACAAAAGATTGGTGAATATACACCTTTTTTGCGGAGATTATGTTATTTTTTTAATATTTGTAAATATATTTTTTTTTAATTTGAATAGTTTAATTTATCTACTTGCTTGTTATAATGACGTACCAACATATTTAGTAAATGAACTTAGTGGATGTTACTTTCTATCTGCCTAATCTACAGTGGCGAACAAGTATAGAAACATTTAAATTCCCATCTCTAGTCTTAACATTTAAACGGTTTACAATTACAATATTTATTTATTAATCGTGTACATGCTAACAAACATTTTGAAGACTAAAACAGTTATTGTTTATTAGAAATGTGCTTAGTTTTTAACGTAACAAAATTATTCACAAACAAAAGTTTGGACACATTTTCGTTATAAAATAAAAATTCCACTAAGACGACTAAGATGTTGAAAATATTTAACATTTAGTGGGATATCTTTTTGCATCAATCACTGCTTGACATCTTCTGCCCATAGAGTCAATAACACAAAAATCGGGTGGTATTTTTTCCCATTCTTGTTTTAATGCGATCCAAAGTTTGTCCCGGTTTTTTATATTTCTTTTTCTAATTTGTTTGTCCAGATAGTGCGGAAGATTCTCTATCGGGATCAAATCAGGTGATTATGAAGGCCAGCGCATTACTCGAATCCTTTTTTCAGAAAACCAATTCTTGCCCAAGCGAGATGTGTGTTTGGGTCATTGTTTTGCCAAGAAAACTGCTTGTAATAAAGAACTAAGGCAGGAATATCAGGGTGTATTGGTGTCAGACATGACTATTAGGCGTCGTCTGTTATCTGAAAATCTTCATGGTAGGTGTGCTGTTAAAAAGCCACTTCTTACAAAGCGTCACAGAAAAGAGAGATTGAAATTTGCTAAGGAACATAAAGACTGGACTCAAAATTAGTGGTCTCTAGTCATCTTTAGTGACCTAAGTCGGTTCAATCTCTTTGGAAGTGATTCTACTGATTATGTAAGAAGACCAGTTGGTCTAAGATATGACTCAAAGTACAGTAATACCCCGCTGACCCCCCCACCGTTACGCGCGGTTTCAAAACGTTTCAAATTTCGCGCTCATGTAGTCATTAACTTCTCTATGGTCGCGGGGGGATCCCCGCTTCTCTCTGAATATGATGTATTTTTCCGTAAAAAATAAGAGTATGTATTGCATAAAGTGTTCTTAAATTAAAGTGATTGATTAAAATGATTTGTATTTTTTTGTATTAAATTTTGACATGTTTAATCATAAACCTCGATATACGCGAATTTCAGTTAACGCGATTTTTTTCGGAACGTATCCCTCGCGTAAAGCGGGGTATTACTGTACCTTGTACCTACTTTCAAACATGGCGGTAAAAATATCATGGTGCCATGGGGTTGTTTTCGACGGTCTGGTACGGGGCCATTGGCAAAGATAAATGGCAGAATGGATGTCCAAATGTATCTTGAGATATTGGAAAATAATTTGATTCCTTATGAAGAAGATTTGCCACTGTCATGGATTTTTTAACAAGACAATGGCCCAAAACACACATCTGCTTGGCCAAGAATTGGTTTTCTGAACAAAAGATTCGGGTGATGCGCTGGCCTTCACAATCACCTGATTTGAGCCCGATAAAGAATCTTTGGCACTATCTGGATAAACAAATTAGGAAAAGAAATATAGAAAACCGGGACGAACTTTGGATCGCATTAAAACAAGAATGGGAAAAAATACCACCCGATTTTTGTGCTAGGCTTACTGACTCTATGGGCAGAAGATGTCAAGCAGTGATTGACGCAAAAGGATATCACACTAAATATTAAATATTTTTGACATCTTAGTCGTCTTAGTGGAATTTTTATTTTATAACAAAAATGTTTCCATACTTTTGTTTGTGCATAATTTTGTTACGTTAAAAACTAAGCACATTTCTAATAAACACTAACTGTTTTAGTCTTCAAAATATTTGTTAGCATGTACACGATTAATAAATAAATATTGCAATTGTAAACCGTTTAAAACTAGAGATGGGAATTTAAATGTTTCCATATTTTTGTTCGCCACTGTATATAATAATAATATATTACTGGAAGAAAACAAAATGCTGAAAATTGATTATTCCACTTTAAACATTGAATTGGAAAAAAATAAATTTAAAAATGCAAGCCCTTTTGTTCTAACATGTGCTGTTTAGACTCTACAAGCAGAGAGAGAAAAAAGTGGCTGGGCAGATACAGGTGTGTCGGAAACTATTTAACTGAGACAGCCCAAATATTTTAAAATATACTTAGTGTCCCATTAAAAACAACTACTTCTTGGTTTTGTTACAAGTTCTAGGTAGACCCTGTATTATCAAAAAATATATATTTACCAAGCACCCTCATAACTTTTGTTCTATTACCGGTAATATTAGGAGGAATTTACCGCACTAATAAACCATATAACGTAAGCAATCTTAACAGTCGTCTTTTAGACTTGATGTTAGGTAAATTTACATTTTGTCGATTGACCATTTCGTCGACTGGGCCTTCCCAGTTTGACCGTTGACCATTTAAAACCGTTCCCTTTTTGTCGACTCGCTGAATTAAAGCTACCAAGTAAAGCTGTAGGTGGCCTTCAACCCTCTACAGCAGGGGTGCTCAAACGGTCGATCGCGATCGACAAGTCGATCGCGATCGACAAGTCGATCGCGAGTGCTTTTTGAGTCGATCTCGAGAAAAAAATTCCGATATAGAACTATTCACAGATTTTGTTTTAGGTAACTAAAACAAAATGTAATGAATAAACTACTAAAATTTATTCGATCACAATTAGGCCAGAATAACCCCCTCATCACTTTCTTTTATCGTAATAACCCCCTGCTAGCGGCAAAAGGCGGCTTTATCAAAGGAACGCGCAGTACTTGTCAAAGAAAAGCCGCGTTTTTGATTCCCGCCGATTTTTCTAGAAACTTCGGGCGGGGTGTTTGACGGGAATATTCGAGACTTCGTTCGCGTCGATATAAATGTTGCGCCTGCAGGAATAGGAGTCAGTCTGAGTTGTAACTTGAAGTCATCGATACAAAGTTTATTAATAAATAGTCCAAAATGAGTGCGGCGAAGAAAAGTAAAACTTATCATTTTAATAACGATTGGGAGGAAGAATTTTTCTTTTGTATGGTAAAGGATAAGTGCATTTGTCTCATTTGCCGTGCGTCAGTTGCAATACCTAAGCGTGGGAACTTAGAGAGACATCATAAAACGGTTCATAAAAACTATGAAAAGGATTTTCCGTCACAGAGTGAATTAAGAAAACGAAAAGTACGTGATTTGATAACTTGTCTGAAAAAAGAACAAAACATGTTCACAAGACCAGCCAAACAATCAAAAGCTGCCATGATCGCGTCATTTAAAATATCTCATATATTGGCGAAATACAAGAAACCATTTGATGATGGATTGGTTGTGAAGGAAGCATTTATTGAAGCGGGTGAGACTTTATTTAGAGATTTTAAAAATAAAACAGAGATTATGTCTGCTATTAGAGAACTTCAGTTATCTCGTCCGACTGTCACAAGGCGTGTTGAAGTCATGAGTCAGGACATGGCAGATAAACTAAAACATGATATCATGGAATGTACATACTTTTCTTTACAGTTCGACGAATCCACCGATATGACAGACACTGCCCAGTTGTGTATTTTTATTCGAATGGTATTCGAATGACATGTCGGCTAAGGAAGAGTTTTTGACAATGATTCCTCTGAAAGGAAAGACCCGTGGCGAAGATATATATGACGTTTTCTTCAATTTTGTAACAAACTACAAGCTACCAATATATAAACTAGTGTGCATTACAACCGATGGAGCACCAGCAATGACTGGAAACGAAAACGGTTTTGTGGCAGGCATTGTGTCGAGCTAATGATGATTTCCCTTCATTTTTCTCCTTCCATTGCATTATACATCAACAAGTTTTGTGTTCAAAAGTTCTAAACATGGAGGAGATTATGGGCATTGCAATAAAAATTGTGAATTCTATCCGTGCACGTAGCTTGCAACGACGGCTCTTTAAATTGCAGTTGGAAGATAGTGAGTCAGCTGAACACACTGATTTAGTTTTTCACACGGACGTCAGGTGGTTGAGTCGCGGAAAATTCCTAGAAAGGTTTCAAGAATTATTGCCCGAAATAACAGCTTTTCTGGACGAAAGAGGTGATGACACCTGACCACACTGAAAAACGGAAAATGGCTGACTGATTTGGCATTTTTGACAGACATCACAATGCATTTAAACACCATTAATTTGGAGCTTCAAGTAAAGGAAAAACTTATTGAGATGATTAGCGCAATAAACGCATTCAAAAGTAAATTGCAACTTATGATAGATCAACTGAAAAGAAAGGATCTGAAAAATTTTCCGTCTTTGAAAGCAAGGATTCCTCAGTTGAATTATGATATTTATGAGGCAGAATTATCAAATATTTTGGGCCAATTCGAAATACGTTTTTATGATTTCAGTAAATTGGCAAATATCGCATCATTTATGAGTTATCCTTTTTCGTGTAAAAACATTGAGGAATTAGCTACTGAAATAGCAAGTCAGTTTAACATGGACTCATGTTCTGTTGAAAATAAGTTAGTGCAGATTATATCAGATATACATCTCAAAGCCACAGCATCTGATACAAAATTCTGGTGTTTTATATCTGAAGATAAATATCCGAATCTAAGGCAAATCGCCCTTCAACTGACGGCAATGTTTGGGTCAACTTACTTGTGCGAGTCTGCATTTTCTGAAATGAAGATAATTAAGTCAAAATATCGCAATCGACTATGTCATCATGCTTGCGATAGCACTCGGTAATTACGTACCATCTTATGAAAAGTATGCTGAGGACATGCAGTGCCACGCTTCAACATCCAAAGTCACTCTTTAGTTAAGTTTAGACACTAGAACCCGTTTGTTTTGTAAGAACCAATAAACTCGCAATTTTGAATAATTATGAGTTTTTTCATTGACATTTTAGAGCAGACCTACACTTACCTTGACTAAAAAAATGCATATTGTACAGAAAACTAATATCTATGCCACGATACACCCTACCTAGACGACAATCCTGCATCACTCTTACTTGCAGCCTCTCAGAGTCGATCGATCGTAGTCTAACAATATTGAGGTAAATCGCCAGCAGTTCAAGTTTGAGCACCCCTGCTCTACAGGTAGTTTTACCTAGGTATTTATCTTCATACAATATAAGGGTGCGGCCGGTTAAATTATCGTAGGCGTTCAGGTTAGTTCAGGTTCAGGTTTGACAGTCTTAAGTCTGTAGAAAGTGTGAAGGAAAGAAAGAATTTTGCTCTATCGATTTTTTTAAGAAATAATTAATATTTACCCTTAATATAGATTTCCATAACAGATAAAGAGGTTTAGCGAATTGACGAAAGGGGAATTGTTAATGACACCGATGTATAGGTAAAAAGGTCAGTCGACAAAACGGGAATTTCTCTTAAAGTCGACGTCGGTCAGTCGACGAAACGGTACTAAATCTGATGTTAAATTAAGAAACTAGTCCTAGTACATCTAATTGGTACTCTCTTTGATATATACCTTTACGTGTTGTCCTTTATTTCACAAACTTCTAATGACCAACAGCGTTAAACAATTTTTATAATTCCTTTGATGATCATCGGCAGTCGATTAAACATAATGTTACATTAGAGACATAAAATATAATTTTTTGCTTCCCTAACGCTATATAACCTGATTTACCCAACTGTGATCAGTTAGTACTTACCCTATACGGACTATGTGAAAAGTGCTGGCTAGAAACCGGCTGGCCAACTTGGAAATTTGCTGCAGCGCCTGGATTTTCTTGAAGATATTTTTGTTTTGAACGTTCGTAATGCCTGGCATTAATTTTTTCATATTTTCTTATGCCGCTTTGCCATCGTCGTACTAGGAATTTCATTCTTTCAATTGAGATAACGGCATACACTGCGGATCTACAAATTTAAACGTCAGTGTTTAAAAACTAGGAATAGTACTTTTAAAATATCCACCCCTTAATGTAATTGAATCGTTTAGTTTCATAATTAGATACACCATTTTTTCCCTCCACCATCAGTTTCTGTAGACCGTTTCTTCTGAAGATACGTCCAAAGTATCGCAAGTACGATGGATGATTTTTTACGATTTTAGTAAAGGTCTAGCTCAACAACAATGCCTCGAATCGCTCGTTCAACTTTTGGTAATGAATCACCGAAAAACTGTTTACAATTGGTGGCAGAATTTCGTTATGGTCGTGCTTCCGTCAGCGATAAATTTGACCAAAATCGGTTGTTCCGAAAAACATCGATGCTGTGCGGAATCATGATTGAAGAGGATCGGCTATGGCTTACCGTGAAATAGAGGCATCCTTAGGCATGTCGAAGACTGCAGTATATTCGATTTTACATGAACATTTAACTGTGAGAAAGATCTGCTTCCGAGGGACTCCGCATAATTGGACCGAAACTCAGAAACAAGCTCGTGACAATTGGTGTAAGGAAATGCTCCAAAAATTCGACCGAGGACATTCAAAATCCGTATATAACATTGTAACAGGTGACGAAACTTGGACATATTCGTACGAGCCGGAAACTAAGCAATAATCCAACTGTTTGGGTGTTCGAAAATGAACTGAATCCAACAAAAGTGGTTCGTTCGCGAAGTTCTTCCAAGAAAATGATTGCGTGTTTCTTTGGTTATACTGGACATGTTCCAATCATTATTTAGAGGATTAAAGAACAGTTAATTTTGAATGGCATACAATTTGTTTGTCAGTCATCAATGAAATTTATATTTATTGTTTTTGTACAAAATTAAAAGGTAGCCCTCGTATTAGAAAATCTCCGTCCTTTCAGCGCAGTCTTTAATTTTGAGAATAGTCGGGGATCACATGGAGCTACATTAGGTGAATAGGCAGGAATCTTTCATTGCAAGCTCTGAACAGATGAAGACAAGCCTACAGAAGTTTACTTTACTGTTTCTCGATTACTCTCTAGTTCTACATCTCTCTCTTATTCCACTTAAATACACTTGACATTTTCATAGCATCTTCACTATATATCACTGGCAGCAGTTATAGCGTTTCAGTGGCGTATTTACTGATTATATATATATATATATATATATATATATATATATATATATATATATATATATATATATATATATATATATATATATATATATATATATATATATATATATATATATATATATACACATATATATATATATATATATATATATATATATATATATATATATATATATATATATAAATACGTTGCACTCACTTTAGGGTCACCCGTTTCAACGCCAAAGAATACACCTAGATATCTATTAACTTCTACGAGGCTGGTTTGAAAAGTCCGTGCAAAAATAAAAACTACTTATGTGTTTGGGGTAAACCTTTTTTATTTTTCAACATAGTCTGCTTTTAGGCTTATACACTTCGTCCAACGATGTTCTAGTTTGTTGATCCCGTTCGAATAATAGGATTTGTCCAAGTCTGCAAAATATCCATTAGTGTCTGCAATCACCTCCTCGTTTGAATAAAATCTTTGTCCCGCCAGCCGTTTCTTCAAATTGGGGAACAAATAGTAGTCCGAGGGAGACAAGTCTGGAGAATAGGGGGGATGTGAAACGAGTTGGAATCCTATTTCCATTAATTTTGCGATCACAACTGCTGAGGTGTGTGCTGGTGCGTTGTCGGGATGGAAAAGGACTTCCTTGTAGGCCAATCGCGGGCGTTTTTCTTGCAGCTCGGTTTTCAAACGGTCCAATAACGATGAATAATATTCACCTGTAATAGTTTTACCCTTTTCCAGATAGTTGATGAGGATTATCCCTTGCGAATCCCAAAAGACAGTCGCCATAACCTTTCCGGTCGAAGGAACGGTCTTCGCCTTTTTTGGTGCAGATTTCCCCTTGGTAACCCATTGTTTAGATTGTTGTTTGGTCTCAGGAGTATAGTAATGTATCCATGTTTCATCCACAGTGACGAAACGACGCTTAAAGTCCTCCGGATTCCTCTGGAACAGCTGCAAACCATCCTTGCAACACTTCACACGATTCCGTTTTTAGTCAAGCGTGAACAATCGCGGCACCCATCTTGCGGATAGCTTTCTCATGTCCAAATGTTTATGCAAAATATTATGTACCCGTTCAGTCGAGATGCCCACAGCACTAGCAATCTCACGCACCTTAACTCTTGTGTCATCCATCACCATATCATGGATTTGATCAATGATTTCTGGAGTCGTAACCTCCAGAGGCCGTCCAGAACGTTCAGCGTCACTTGTGCCCATATGGCCAGTCCGAAAATTTTGAAACCACTTATAAACTGTTCTAATCGAAGGTGCAGAGTCACCATAATGTTTATCAAGCTTCTCTTTAGTCTCCTGAGGCGTTTTGCCTTTCATAAAGTAATGTTTAATCACCACACGAAATTCTTTTTCGTCCATTTCTTGAAAATCACTCGACTTCCTTGATTCACACGAATGCCAAACACAAAGAAATAGACCCATATGGCTGAAACTTGGTGTGCGTTCATTCAAGAGATGCTACTAACTAAACATGACCTCGATACGCGCCGGTGGTGCCATCTCTCGGACTTTGCACGGACTTTTCAAACCAGCCTCGTAGATAGCTAACTAAGAACTAGCTCTATCACTGAAATTTACTCACGTATTAGTTCAAAAAGAGTGGCCGTAGCATAGTGGTTAAGGTCTCTGATTTCTACGCCAGCGACCCAAGTTCGTATCTCGGCTCAGGAAATAATTTAAAAAAATAAATAAATAAAATATATAATGGGACGGTCGCTTCTCTCGGGAAAGCAATGGCAAACCACCCATAGTATCATACCTAGTAAAGCCCTTTCACTTCGACCGTTCGAAACCGGCATTAAACTTTAGGCCCTCTTTGTCGGTGGAAACACTTAAAAAGGTACCAATCAGAGGCAAAGGTGAGAGGGTCACCTACGTCCGTATTTGGCACATTAAGAAGAAGATTAGTTAAAATATACGGTGTCCGTCAAAAAAACTACACTGTATAAGAACGCGTTTTAATTTTAAATTCGCAAGAACCTGTATTGTAAATAAAAGTTGTTGTATAACAAAAACTATGCAGACAGCATGTAAATAAAATTGCTAATAATATAAATCAAAAGTACCTGAAATGTTCCAAAGGTGAATGTCTATGTCTTAAACAATAATTTTCGTGAGGTTGATTTGGTAACACTTCAATAAGGCAATGTTTCTGGTGGCTTTGTAAATAATCCACTAGATATCGTTTCTGCCAAATTAAAGCCTTTTTAACACTTTCCAATTTAAGAGCTTTGGCAAATAGATAGTTGCACTAAAAATAAACAGAATAAATTCAGTAAAAACAAAAATTTCTCTCCGACGTTTCTTGGTTATTCGCGTAATATGGCTAGAATCATTTTTTATATAAGATAACTTAAGTAACATGTAATAAAAATCACATGCTGTATAAATACAATTCAGAAAGTTCTTAAATCAAAATGCCTGATTCGATGTTATTTAGGCAACAGAATTACGTATAAACTTATACATTTTTTCCATTGTGCACCACAAATAGGAACAAATCCTCTAAACTAGCTACAGTTTGCACGGGCTTCTTTACACCATTTTTATATGTTCTTAATGTATTAACTGGTATTTTTATTAGTAAGCTTAACGCCAGAATATATTACTTAGTTTAATTTGGCAGTTGAATTTAAAAAGTGTAAATTATAATAATTAAAAAGCAGAATACAGTCCCTGGCCAAATTATTAGACGTACTGTATTTTTTTTAGTAATTTTATGGTTCTTAAGAGTTTTTATGCAATAATGGTATATTTAAACTACAATATTATTGATTTTTATTTAAAAGAATTGTTGTAGACTACATATTTGTATTTATTTTTAACATATGGCAACACTGTGTTAACAAACTGATACATGAACGTAAAGAAGTACAAACCTGTATCAGTCGCGATCGGCATCGAGTCAGGTACGGACGTGTTTCTGTGGCTTTATGGACTGTGATTGTTTGTTTAACAGTTTTATACTACTCAGTTATTAGTTTATTTTGTATGCAGTGTTTTAAAAAAGTAATTGGACTATTTTCATTATGGGTAGAAAAGGCGCGATCTTTCACCACGTAAAAAAGCTGAAGTGAAGGCCCTTGTGATTGCGAAAACATTTACAAACCGAGAAATATCACGAAGATTGGAGGTTTCTGAAGCTAGTGTACGACGCATAAAAAAGAAAATTGAGTCAGGGAAGGAAATTAAGCTCGAAAAGAAAGAAAAGATGCGGTAGAAAAACCAATTTTCACTCCACGGTCAGAGAGAAAAATTTGTGTAGAAAACAGATTTGCTACCACAAAGGTAATAAAATCACAACTCCAGGATGCTAGCGTAAATGCTTCTGAGCGCACTGTTCGAAGAAAATTGAAATACTTAGATTTTAAGGCCTGTCGCCCCGCCAGGAAGCCCAAGTTAACAGCTGCAATGAAAGCAAAGCGCCTGAAGTGGGCCAAACAATGGCAAGACAAAGATGTGGACTTCTGGAGATCGGTAAGATACAGCAATTTAATCAATAATTGATACATTATTATCATTTTCAGTTAAATAAAGCAAATAAACATGGAAGTTTATATATTTTTCCTATTTTTGACAGGTCTGCTTCAGTAACGAAAGCACATTCGAAATTTTGCAGAATAAAGCTCAGTATGTGCGTCGTCGTCATGGAGAAAAGTTTCATCCTGATTGTGTCGTCCCGACGGTTAAACATCCCACCAAACTGATGATTTGGTCAGTCATCAGCGGCAAGGGCACTGGACGTCTGTACGTCGTCAAAGGAATAATGAGGGCAAGATCAGTACAAAGAAGTATTACAAAATCGGTTGATTCCGCAGCTCAGAGAATGGTTTCCAAATGGGGAACCATTCACTTTCATGCAAGATGGAGCTCCCTGCCACACTGCTCGGTCTGTTAAAGCTTTTTTGGCAGAAAAAAATATCCCTCTGTTGGATTGGCCCCATTGAAAATGTGTGGGAGCTGATGAAAAGAGAAAGTGGCTAAAGATGTGATTACCAACAAAACCCAGCTCCTAGAAAAGATTATTCATGTGTGGAATCATCATCCTCAAATGCAGGAGACAGTACAATCTTGCATTGATAGCATGCCGCGCAGAATTAAAGCTTTGATAGCGGCTAAAGGTGGCTCAACTAAATATTGACTTTTACTAACATTAATTTCACTTTTCTTTAAAACTTAATAAACTTATGCTTTTCTAAATTAATGCTGTTTTATTTATGTCAAATAAATAGGTAATTGATTGGATAATATAAAAATAAAAAACAAATCAATTTAAAATAATAAAAACGGTACAATATCACTCGGTAATTAATATTTTACATGAAATCTTGCAGTGCGTCTAATAATTTGGCCAGGGACTGTAGTTTAATTTACTGTTAAATGCGATGAAATATATATCTAACTGGCAAGCAACAGCACACTGGTGCTGCGGACTAGTTAGTAAAACGCATGGGCATATACCCGGAGATCAGCCGGTGCCGGCGGGGATCAAATAATAATAAATTTTTATCATGCTATACCCTTTATTCATTTTTTCTGTATTTTATTAGCGTCACGATCTTGGCCTATTAGTCACGAGCAATATATATATATATAGATATATATATATATATATATATATATATATATATATATATATATATATATATATATATATATAAATATATATACATATATATATATATATATATATATATATATATATATATATATATATATATATATATATATATATATAGTCAGTACAAAAAGTCTCCATACACCGCCTGCTTTCTGTACTATTTTTTCTGTTATGTTTAACTAATTAATTGGAACTATGAGAAAACATGCTTAAATTAATATTTGAAACTTAACCAACGAGGATTATTATTAAAAACAACTACGAAACATTTTATTTAGAAGTTACATCATTGTTATAAAAATGTAAACAAAATTAATGTCAAAAAAGTCTCTATACACTTAACAATTAACGATAATAATTTGACGCAGTTTTAACGGAAAATAACAACTTTGTTTAAACTAATATTTAGTGGGACCGCCGTTGGCATTGATAATCTCCTGTAACCTTTTTGTCATCCTTGCAACTAGTAATTTCTGCTGCAACACCCAGCCGCTAGCGTCGGATTCGAACCACCAACCATCGGTTCACTCAGTAGGCTCTATACCCACCGCGCTACCTAGGCCGGTCCGCTAGACCCTTTAAAGATTAATATTATACCCACAAAACATACCCGGACCACCAAATCTGAAAAAGGCATATTGTCGCTCGCATTGTTTCTAGCTTCATTCCTAAGCAGACCTTCTAAATGTTTCTTTTCATTTTCAATTTTTTCAATGTACTCTAGTTTGCGTTTATTTTCTTCAGTCTTTTCTCTCAATTCCCGTATGGCATTTTCTAAAGCTTCGGGAACGCCGGTGTCCAGGGACGGGATTGGCACAGTTTGAGCTTTCAAAGCTTTTAGGAGCTCTGATTTTTGTCTTTTGAGTACATTTTTTTCTTGCTCTAATTCATCCTAAAAATGTATAAAGTAAGGTAAGGTGTGTTAATAAAAATAATAACAAAAACAGGCAGGAGCTGTTTGTAAAAATTATACGACAATTAATTTATGCATATGCATTAAGGACCGAAAAAACTTAATTTTAAGTAATTACTTTAAAATTCATCTAAAGTTTTTTAGCAGTGTACCCTAATAATAATAATTTCAGTCATCCGGTACGAATTTTATGTAGAACCTATAATAGCGTGTATTCAAATATCAGAATTTCGATTTTTTTTTGGAACTTTGAAAATGTCTGACTTGTTCGGGTACAAGCGAGACATCTGCCCTCGTGATATTTTATTAATTAATTTTCCAAAAATAACTTGGGCAGACGCGTAGTGCCAAAAAAACTTGGGACTTACGGTCTTATTTATTCAAAAAACTCGAAAAAAAAACGACCGTTTTCTGGTTGGAAAAAGCGAGTCCAGCTTCGTCGTCCGATATTGGCGGCGTCTGCCTTTTTTTATCAAGAATAAACTATTGATTTTATATGGTTAAATGATAGTCCATTTTTGAATCGACGTTTTTCGGGCCTCAAAGCTGGGCCAGGTCTCGGCGACGTCTGCCCTTTGCGGCGCTCGAGTTTTTTAGTGTCTACAACTGTTATGGTACTTGATTCAAGTGGTTAAACGACAGTTTTTTTTGGATGTAGCATTTTCGGCCTTATCTGGGCATTCCAGGGCACGGGGGCCGCACAATTAACGTTAGAGGCTTTTATTCGACTCGCCCGATAGAATGAACAACTAGGCAAACGGTCGACAGGTCAAAAATTTCGCTCTCTTGGTCTATTACTAGTCGATGCAATAAACCAATGTAATGTAAATGGGCGAGGTTGTTTGATTGGTCCCTAGGATTTACATTCAGAACATTGTTCCTCATCAGTTTTTCGCAGATTTTTTACAAAACAAAATTAAAACCGGAGTGGATCAGTTCCCTAAACTACAGTTACCGCATGTAGATGTGGCATTGCAGTATATTCTCTAATTTCAAAAAAAAAAAACAACTATTAGGTACTAAAAACAATCATTTCCTTAAGGAGGTTGAGGTGGGATAGTCCCAACCAAAAGTTTTGAATGTTGTCATTTAGAAATGCTTTAGATTAAATAATTAAAAGTTTTTGTAAGACTAACGATGATTATTATTATTATAATAAATTCATTATCGAAAGATTTTAAGTCTTATATATTTTTTATTTTTAACATGAATGGATTATTAGATGTTTTGTACAAACTTATAAAAAAAAATATGAAAAATAAAAATTAATTACATTTTATAATTTTTAAAAAATTATTAAAGCAAATAATATTAAAAAAAATAAAAAATTTTAAAAAAATATTTTAATTGTAAAAAAATTGGTAATTATTAAAAAAATGATAATTAAAAATCTTAAAATTCCGGTGTCTCTAAGCAGCAACTCTGTAAAGTAATTTACTGTTGGCTCAACTGATATGCTTGTATATAGATATATTGAATTTTGTGTTTATTGTGGTCAGCTGTGGTAAACAAGTAAAAAAAAATGGATAATAATAAAAAAATCAATAATATATTGATAAAAATGGTTTAAAATTTTTTTTTATGTGGAAGCGAAAACGCGTTACTACGGCTGTATACAATCAAAGATTAAGCCAACAAAGTGTTCGTAAACGGAACAGAAACTCAAGTCTCCTAACTTCTGTGACAGTGGTCGTCGAATTGTTGACATGCGGTCACTTGGAGAAAACCTAAAATGTTCTTCATATAATGAAACACTTTCATTATGTTATATTACTAATGAAAAATGCTGTGGTCTAGCATCACTACTAACCATAAAGTGTGATAAATGTCTAACGTACAACACAGTATTAAACAGACAGTACACATATATCGAAGGACAATAAGGAACATTATAATGTTAACAGTGAAGCTGCACTAGGTAATTAGAAGTTAAACAAGTAAATTAATTAAGTAATTAAAACAAAAGCATTAAATTATTTATTTTTATGTTATTTATAAAAACTAATACCCACTGCAAATTTAATATTAGTTAAACTCAATATTATTTACTTGCACCATATATTGATGGCATTTTTTTTCTTTTGTTATAACAAAAAATGTGTCATTTTTATATCAAATTGACGTATTCTCAATAAGACTATATGTATTGTTAATTTCAATTTTTATTTAAATAAGTTGTCAAAGACCTTAAATTTTTCATAGAAAATTTGTAAACTATTAATCTATCGAAATAAATCTATACAAAATAGTTTTCATATTTTACGTTTAACGCCTCAACCTCCTTAAGAATTATATTTATAAGACATTAATCATTGATATAGATAATTCTTTATTGAAATAACAATGGTCTCGTATAAGATATTCAGCAATTGTGACTCAAAAATGGACGATTCGTTTTTAAATTTTTTTCATAAAAATTGTCATCGATACTACTTATCCATATAAATCCTAGAACTAAATCCTCGGATAAGCGAACGAACGCATTTATTTCATAAAAATTGTCATCGATACTACTTATCCATATAAATCCTAGAACTAAATCCCAGATATGCGAACGAACGCGTGAGATCACCTCTATATAGAGTGAGTAAAATGTTACAATTTACCATTTTAATTTTCTTTTCATCAGCTTCTCTTTCTTTCACTTCCAGCTCAAATCGTTTCCTCAAAAGCTCATCCGACAAACTTCTTTCTTTTTCGTTTAAAATTCTAAACTTCTCTTCATGTGCCCTATTTCGCTCGGTCTCTAACATTAACATTTCTTTGGTATATTTTACGTTATTTTCTAATTCACTGTTTTCCTGTTTCAGGGATTTTACTTCCGCTATAAGTTTATTTTTTTCCTCTTTAATAGTATCTAATTCTTTGCGTAAATGTGCTATTTCTATGGCATCTTGAGGTGGTGAGATTTTGTACTTGGTTGATTCTGAGCTAGTGGCACTTCCTGTTTTCTAAAAACAAATAAATTGTTAATTTACTTCGATAAAAGCGGAAAGGTACGTTTCAGATGCTTAAGCTGTGCGGAAAGCTTGAGACTGTTTTGGGGAATCAGTGGCCAAGGTTTTTTTTGTTAACGTAGACTAACTTTTGTTTATAAGAAATGATACATTTATGGTTTTAAAAGCAAAATTTTAGAGAATAATTCTATTAAGAAAAAAAAACTGATTAAGTGCAAAGTTGAACTTAGTGTTCCGTACCGCGATTGCCTTTAAAAAAATTATTTTGTCTCGGTACCTATCCGTTGTTCTCCAGTGAATGTACTGAAAAGTATATTTAAAAAACCTCCACCATATTGTCAATCCAAATAGTTTTTTATACCAGTATACCATAAATTATCAAACGTAATGCACTCGTGATAATTTTCACTCAATCTATCCTTTGCGGAGAATATTCAAGAACTTTTTCAAAATTTTTTCATCGTATTTTTCAAGATAGGGAGGAAGCGATATTTGGTCATTTTTTAAAAATAATACAAAGAAACTTGTGCTTTCATTTGACACCCCACTCGATAATCAGGTAATTTTTTTTCATTTCCGATTTCACCCACCAAAACCCTTCAAGTCAAAATTTAACTTTCAAAACTACACAGCTCTGATTGGGCTATCAATTCCTATATCTGTGCCAAATTTCAACTTTTATGTAAAATAGTTTCAGAGAAAAAACGGGTGTAACAGGCGGACCGACGGATACCATAAGTGTACACTAAAACAAATTATGCGTAAACAATTTTTTTTCCTGTGTCGTCAGTTTGAGCCTTATTTCAGAAAAACCCAGAAAAGTGATGATATTACAAAAATTTCAAAAAATTTTATATCCGTTTTCAATTTAGTGTGATGGGACGAGATATCAAGATGACCTCGTGCACACTAGTAACTTACTAAAACCTGTTTTCAGAAACTTATACAAATGGTTTCTAAATTGTGCTTCACAATAAATAAGTCTCCCCATTATTTGAGTAGTTTCTCGAACGTTCGTGGCACTTAAAAAGGGTTAAATTAAATATCAAGTAATACTTGATACTAGTATTTAAACATTTTAATTTTATATTTAAATATAATGTATTCTCTATCAACTATGTTTGTTTATGGTTTAGCTTACAAATAAACGCTGAAAATTATAAGGAACTAACCGTGCCTGCGGCTCGGCACGCGTGGACTTCATTCTCTATTATCGTCACTGTTTATTCCTTATGTTACCGAACGTAATAAAATATATCCTATAACCTGGCCAGAGAACATATTACGTGTATTTTATAAAAAAACACGTAAATCGGATAAGTGGTTCTCAAATGTTAAGCACACTAACGGAGAGACAGAGATAGACGGAGATACATTGCGTTTTTATGTATATTATATAGATTATTATATTATTATTATTATTATATAACCTGGCCAGAGAACAAAGGTATGGATTAAAAGAAAACACGTAAATCGGGTAAGTGGTTCTCGAGTGCTAAGCGCATTAAAGGACAGACAGACAGAGAGACGTTGCATTTTATATACACATACTGTATTCTTTGTTACATGATATTGTTCCATATTTAACGGTTTAGGCAGCGTATTGCAAGAGAGTGCGCTAGCGGCAAACTTTTTTCCGACTTGATTCACTATTATCGTCACTGCTTATTTCTCATATTACCTAACGTAATAAAACATATCCTATAACCTGGCCAGCGAACCTAAAAAAAAAACACGTAAATCGAATAAGTGATTCTCGAATGATAAGCGCACTAACGGACAGACAGAGAGATGTTGAATTTTATATATACAATATTATAGATTATAGATTATCATTATTATTATATAACCTGGAAAGAGAACATACGTATGAATAAAAAAAGACAAGTAAATCGGATAAGTGGTTTTCGAGTGACAAGCGCACTAATGAACAGACAGACAGACGTTGCATTTTACATACATTATATTCTTTGCTACATAATATTGTTATATATTTAATGGTTTAGGCAGTGTATTGCAAAAGAACGCGCTAGCAGCAAACTTTTGTCCGACTTGATTCCCTATTATCGTCACTGCTTATTCTTTATGTTACCTAACGCAATAAAATATATCCTTATAAGCTGGCCAGGGGACACATGTATGTTTAAAAAAAAAAAGCACGTAAAAGTGATAAGTGGTTCTCGAGTGATAAGCGCACTAACGAACAGACAGACAGACGTTGCATTTTATATATATTATAGAAGATTATAAATAACCTGGCCAGAGAACAAATTATGAATTAAAAAAAAAAACACGTAAATCGGATAAGTGGTTCTCGAGTGATAAGCGCACTAACGGACAAACAGACAGACAGACATTGCATTTATATATATATATATATATATATATATATATATATATATATATATATATATATATATATATATTATAGAACATATAACCTAACCAGAGAACAAGTGTGTGAATTAAAAAAAAAAAACATGTAAATCGGATAAATAGTTTTCAAGTCATAAGCGCACTAACGGACAGGCAGATAGAGAGACGTTGCATTTTATATATATTATATTCTTTGCTAAACGATATTGTTCCATATTTAATGGTTTAGGCAGTGTATTGCAAGAGAACGCGCTAGCGGCAAACTTTTTTCAGACTTGATTCACTGTTATCGTCACTGTTTATTCCTTATCTTACCTAACGTAATAAAATATATCCTATAACTTGACCAAAGAACATATGTATATTTTAAAAAAAAAGCACGTAAATCGGATAAGTGGTTCTCTAGTGATAAGCGCACTAACGGACAGACAGAGGGACAGAGAGACGTTGCATTTTATAAATATTATAGATATAGATATTACACAGAATTATAATGTTCTGCAACTTAAGGGCGGTTTATTTTTATAACTTTGTAGGGAACGCTCCATTTTCCAAATGTTAAAAATTCTGCACCTAAATGCAAGACTAATATGTATTATATACTATATATTTCCGTCTGAAATAGTAAAATATCAAAACAATATCAAAGACTGTTTTTAAGTTACAGAACGGCCGTCTCTCATTTGATAAATAACTTTGCATCTACGCAATGCTATTTCTTTAAACAAAATATTTCAGAAACTATAAGAGGTGTTTAAAATAGGTTCTTGGAACACATATGCGTAATAGGTATACAGAAGTGGCGTAGCCTTGGTATCTATATGCCCCTCCAGGAGAGGGCGGCATATATATACAAAGCGTATTCCTTTAAGGGAAAAAGGTAACACTAAAGATTTAGAGAGGAGAACTCCCGGGCATAAAGTTCCTTGATGGAAAAGAAAACTATCTTGCGCTGAAACTCTAAATCTTAGGCTTTTCCCAGTACAGTAACCTAAACATGGATTAGCGTAGGGGATATTTTTCACAAAAAAAAAAACAGCTCATATAGGGGAAATTTAATAACTTAGACCATGTTTAAAAATAGGTGATCGGAAAGGGAGAGGATATTTTTCACAAAAAGGAACCTCCATTAAAAAGTAGAGCGCGACATTTTTTAAAACCAGGGGGGAAAGGCATGAGTGTTTTTTATTTATGGAATGATTATTTTATTTAAATAAATCGTTTTTTTTTATCAGTCAGTAAAACAGATATCTATAGTTACATGCTTTTAAAACAGTAGTTCTAAGATTAAGCTTGTTTACTAACGATGTCATTACGTATGACATCGAGGAACCAACAGCAGAGTGATACTGTGGCCGAGTTGGTTAAAGCCCAGGGACATATACCCTGAGATCGTTCGTTCGAGCTCCACCGGTACCGAATTTTTTAACTCGTTGGGTCTTGACATTCACATATTTTCAAAAAAAAATGATTTTATACTACTTATGTCTTATGTTTGTATTACTTGCCCTTAATTTGCGTGGCAGTAAGAATTTATAAAGACAAAAAATGTATATTTAACCCAGAAGAGAGAAACGACCAGAAGAGAATCATTGATTTGCACCGTTTATCCACTTCTTAAATTTAGGTCCTTTCCGACGTTTTGACAAGAAGAACTAGTAACCTAAACTCGTAGTAGTTTTAGAAAATATACACACTTTTTCTGAATTCAATATAATTAAAAAAAAAAAGAGTTACTGTATCCTCCATGCCATTTTTTCGTTCTGTTATAAATAAAACGAGAAAATCCCCACTAAATGTTGATTTTTTTTTTCAATTAGTCGAAATATTCTCATATACAACTAACCCTTAACTCCTCTATCTGCACTTCCAACGCCCTCCTACATTGTCTTTCGTCTTCCAACACTCTTTCCAATTCGTCTTGCATATCCAGCGCTCCATCCAATTTAATCCTGAGTTGCTCTATCAATTTGGCATCTTCGATCTGGGACAGCCTAAACATAACTCGCTCTTTTTCTATTACATTTTGTATTTCGTTTATTTTTTGCTGTAAGTTGTTGCATGTTTGCTCCAGAGCTAGTTTTTTGCTTTTCAAGTTGATCCTTGGCACGAAGTAGCTGTTTATTTTGCGTTTTTTGTTTGGTTAATGATTTTCTATAAAAAAACAAATCTAATAATAATAACAACTATATTGTAATATATACAGGGTGCCCCATATGTATGGAATAATGATTCCACAGCGTTTATTAATTAGTGTAATCAAAAAAATGCTTAAATAAAAATTATAGGGTGTTATACGGCACACATGCTAACGTTGACAATAAAATGTTTTGAACTGCCAGTTCGAAGAAATTACGCTATCTTGATTTTTTTAAAAGGGAAAGCCCTGTATATTATTTTATTTTTGAGTCCTACTAAAAATTCTAGATATTATTTGTCTAACATACCATATGTCTAAATTGAACTGTTTTGAAATTATTATCAACTATTAATAAAATACTGTAGGTTTATTTTTAAGGTAACAATTGCTCAAAATGCCTACCGTCAACCGCGAGGCAATGGCCCAATCAGTCATAAACAGCCTGAACAGAGTTTTGTAGAGAATCCGGAGTGATCTGTGCTACTTCATATTGAATTCTTTGTTGTAAATCTTCTACAGTTTCAGGTCGACTTCGGTAAACTTTGGTTTTCAAATGACCCCATAAAAAAATCGAGTGGCGTAAGGTCGGGACTCCTTGCAGGCCATTCGACAACACCTCTTCTGCTTATCCATCGATTAGCAAAATCGCATCGAAATATCTACGAGCACTGATTTCATAGCGAGGAGGTGCTCCGTCCTGTTGATACAGATTCCTGCTAGGGGTATCCAAATTATTTTCATCGGGAAAAAGACCTGCACAAGTTGGAATAACTTGTTCTTGGAGTAACTGTAAATACCGCTGTCCTGTAAGATTTCCATCGATAAAAAAGGGACCAATGAAATGACGTCCCCAAATCCCTGCCCACACCTTTATCTTTTGTGGTCTTTGACACTGACTGTCGATTATTCAGTGGGGATTCTCAGTAGACCAGTACCGGCAGTTGGGCCTGTTAACTCTTCCGTTAAGACAAAATGTGGCCTCGTCAGAAAAAAAAACAATATTATGAATTAGGTTAGGATCATCATTTTTTAACGAGTTAAGTCGTTACCTGACACTAAATGTTTGACACAAGCCAGCTTAATTTTTTTTTTTTTAATTTGATCTTAATTTCAAATATCAATAATTCCAAAACAGTCAATTTAGACATACGGTATGTTAGACAAATAATATCTAGAATTTTTAGTAGGACTCAAAAATAAAATAATATACACAGGGCTTTCCATTTAAAAAAATTTAAGATGGCGTAATTTCTTCGAAATAACAGTTCAAAATATTTTGTTGTCAACGTCAGCATGTATAACACCCTATAACTTTTATTTAAACATTTTTTTGATACACTGATTAATAAATGCTGTGGAATCATTATTCCATACATATGGGGCACCCTGTATATATATATATATATATATATATATATATATATATATATATATATATATATATATATATATATATATATATATATAATAGGCTTTCTTAAAAGACTGATTCCGTATAAATTAAACCAAAAAAGACCAAATATATCTAATATATGACAGCCAGGTTCACTGAAAGTATCTAAAACGTAAATTCAAACTGGTTGTCACTCTATTTATATGTTCAATCAACGTTAGAAGCTCCATTAGTTTTCAAAATATAAATTCTTTCTTTACTGGATTCACAGTTATTAAGTATTTAACAACAAAATTGTTTATCTTCAAATTTCTTCCAACCTACTACAGTTGAATAAGTTTCCAAAGTAATGTAGAAATTCTAAATATCAAGCGTTTTCCCTCCCCTTGACAGAAATAAAATTTAAATACAGTCTATCAAGTAAGAACGTGACCGCTCGTATTCTTGAAAAAAATGTGTTTCGAGAACATTTTTTACCATCAACATATTCTTTGGTGTGCTTTCAATGGCGCAATTACCTAAGTAAGTTGTCCAATCGCCTCTTGCATCAATAATCGCCTGGCACCTTCGTGGCATGCTGTCGACGACATTTTCTGCATACTCGCGTGGTAATGATCTCCAAATTTTTCGAATCCCGCGAGACAACTGTGCCAAGATCCTCAAAGTATTTCCTCTAAGCTTTCTCTTTACAAGACCCCGAACGTTTTGAATAGGGTTGGCGTCCGGCGATTGTGGGCACCACTCTAGTATAGTAAGGTTTCTTCAACGTACTTCGGAATTTGACATCATGAGCACGAAGATGTGGGTCTCATGGGATACATTCAAACTCGATTTTCTTAATTTTGCTGCTTCTTAATGCAGAGTCAATTTCGGGCCCCGTGAAAACAAAGACATGATTCGTTTTTCGACTTTCAGAGTGACTGCCTACCGAGCTACGTTTTGGCAAGTCGTCGACATTTTTCGTCGCGTTAAAACGATTTACCCACTTCTTCACAAACGATACCGACTTTTTAATGTATTTAGCGGCTATCCAAAGGGGTCTACCCTTTAGATGGGAACAAAGAAACACTGCCTCGAACTGACGCGCAAATAAGTGACTCATTTTGGATTTTACGTGATTTCGACAAAAATTCGCAATTGACACTTTTACTAAATGCGTCGTAGACAAAGGTTCCCTCTACCGACTTTTTGTTGAATTGCTAGAATTGCATCTCCTAAAAATGAATTATCGCGAACACGTTCTTACTTGTGTAGAATAAGACATATCCAAAATAGTAAAGAAAATTGGGCAAAATTTCAGTAAAAATTTTTTTCTTATTTTTAATACTATCAAAAAGCAACATTTCATTTCAACTATTAGGGTTAAATCCCTCAAAAACAGAAGCTGCTAAAAATTTGATAAACACAGATTTGATTTTAACCCATTTCTTAATCATTTTTATTTTACGTATATTTTGTTTTACGTTATAATAAAATATTTCCAACTGCCTTTAAATATTGCATTTAAAAATTTAAAGAACATGGAATATCTAAGGGAGAAATTTTTAAACATTCACGATGGGTAATTATGTTTTAAATTTCTTTCTAGCTTCAAGTATTATATGTGTATAGCCTGTCCCAAAATATAAGATCCTGATTTTTGCCGTTTTAAGTGGGCAATATAAAAATTTTGACCTTTTGTTTATGATAGGTTGCAGAGATGGACTTACGAATTTTATTCATTAATGCAAATAAATAAAATTATAAGTGTTTTTGGAGATGTTCATTTATAGAAGCATGTAAAAACAAATGGATAAGAAGTTCAAATATACAGTTTGAATGAATGGGGTTTACAAAAGGGGACATATTCTATAAATAAAAATATATTTTAACTTAAGCCTAATTCGGCTTCACAATCACTGTCATCAGCTGAGGTAATTATCAGTGGTTCTATATTATTTACATAAATATATGAATCTTCAACTTTAACAACGTGCTGAATGGAATTCTTCCAGCTTTCACAAGATATATTATTTAAAACTTTTTTTACTAATTCAACCACTGACAGCTTAAAGTAGGAGAAAAACATTTTGTGCCCTTATTTTTGATTTAATTTAATGCCAAATATGTTCAATTGGATTAAACACACAATAATACGGAGGAAGCCGCTAAACAGTGTGTCTCATTTTCTCAGCCATACTGTCACAAACATATTTCTTTTTCAATTTATAGTCTTTCAAATCTTCCAAAACATCACTTTTTTTATAACTAAAGTCAAAATAAATGTCATTTTCTAACATATATTCCTATATTTCCTATTTGGTGTTGGCTGCATTAGGAACCTTATTTAGTAGGAGACTATGGTAACTTGCATTGTCCATAAGTATAACACTCTGTTCGGGAACATTTGGCAAAAGGGAATTTTGAAACCTGCGGTCGGGTCTTAGTGATAGTCTAAACTAGAATCTTTTATGTTTTTTTTGCAGATAATAGTAGACAATTTGAAACCCAGCCCTTTTCAGATCCAGCATGCAAAATGGTTATTCGTTCACTTTTATTTGAAGGTGCGTTAGTCTGACATTTTGTACTGCTGTCAACCTACCCTTTTTGCAGTGTCATGGGTATCGAACCATGTTTCGTCAAGGTAAATTATTGGCCAATTCTCTGATCGATACTTTTTAATTTTTTGTAAATAAGTATGTCGCAAGATTCGTAATCTTTGTGACTCCATCACTACTTGCCTTTTGTTGATTTTTCGGAACGTGAATCCCATTCTTAAGAGAATTCTGTGAAGGGTTGATCGGCCACAATGTATATTGGTCCCGTCCTGCACCAGTCTTAATTTTATTTTGTCTCATGTCGGCACCAACTGCTCTTTATACATAGAATATATTTTTCTCCTGATGACGTCTTTTTCACAATCGTCTACATGATGCATTTGAAAATCTTTCCGTTTTTTTTTCCTGTTCCTGAGTGATGGTTTTCCTACAATACTCTTAATCGTAGAAATTGGGGTTTTTGTTAGTTCACTGGTTTCTTGCAAAGCACTTTGTTTATTCAAATTTCTTTTTACCAAACTGTCGTAAACATTGTTCACTATTTGTTTAGCGTCAAGTGATAAATGTTTTCTTTTGCGATAGCCACTATTGCAATTTTCCCACGGACGCCACATAATTAAAATAGAACCGTTACGTTGTAAGTAAAACTAAAAATAAAAATAATAAAAAGTATCTTTCGAATCTTAATGGGGACCTGTGGCCATTAGGCCTATATTATCAAATACTTAAAGGGCTCCAAACCGGGTTGCCAGGTAGTAAATATATAGGTAAAAATAGATCCAATATGATTGCAGGTGCATGTGAGGGCGGTATATAAAGCAGGTAAAATAAAAATACGTTTATCGTAATACCTGGCAACTATGCACAAAATCGTAATAGGGTCGTTTATTGCCCCATTGAAAAAGCAAAAAGTCAGGATCTTATATCTTGGGATTTACTTTAACAAATTTCACGACAATACCTTATTTTGTTCGACAGTTGTGGCAATAAACCAACAAACCAATGAAAATTGGAAATCACGTTTTTTGTGGTCTACGGATCCTGAAACGTGAAGAAGAGCCAATATCTAGGATGGTCATTTTTTCATGAACACAAAACTTCCCTTGAGCAAAGAAAGCAAAAAAGACATGGAAACTAATAAGACATATTTAAAAACTTACTTGTAAACTTCTATGTCCTGCCCTTCCGAAATGGAACTTAAACTCTGATCGCTTACGGCACTTAAAATATTCGAGTCCAACTGAGCTGCACATTCTAATTCTTTCTTTACTTGCCCAGTGATCTCCTCCAATGGTGCAGCGTTCGCAACTTCATAGTTAAGCAACTTTGCTTTTAACCCGTGTACTTCTTCCAACATGTCAGCATTCTTTTTTTGTTCTTTTCTTAATCTAGCAGATAAATCAAAAATATTACCCGTTTCTTTTATTTTATTATCGATAGCTTTAATGTTAACATGAACTTGTTTATGATCTTCAGCCATTTGATTGATGATCCTATCTTTTTCTCTAACTAAATCTTGGAGGTGAGCAACTTCTTTAGTGAGTTCAGAACTTTTCAACTTTTCATCTTGCAACTTTTTCTTCTCCGCGGGATTTTCCAGAGATTTGAGTTTATTTTCAAGTTCTGTGAGCTGATTTCGATAATATTTCTCATCCTCGGTCATCATCTCTATATCACAGTCTTTGTCGATAATTAAAGCTTCCTTTTTAGTTATAGTTTCTTCAAGTTTCTTTATTATTTTACCATTATCACTTAATGCTTTTTGTAACTCTTTAATTTCTCTCGCTTTATTTTCCACGTCTTCCTTCCAGCTTTCAGTTTCAGCAATTGCTATACTAGTGTTATTAAGATCTTTTTTTAATTTGCTATTTTCATCATCTTTCTGTTCAATATCCTTTTCTAATGCTAATTTTTCCTGTTTAAGACTTTCAAACTTACTTAATAAAGAGTTCATTTGCGTTTCGTTATCTGCACGTAACGTAACCAAATTTGCACGTAGTTCTTGGTTTTCCTGATCTGCTTCACTTAGTTGGTCCCGATAACGCCTAATTTCTGCGTTTTTCTCATTTTATAACTTTGTCTAGATTCTCAAAACTCTCTTTTTTAAAAGCTAACATATTTTGCTCCAACTCTCTTTTCTCTTTGGCTAGTGTCAAGTACATTTCATCTTTTCTAACTGAATCCTCTTTCAAAGTTTGTATCTCCTTCTCCCTTTCAAACAGATGCATCTTCTTTTCAGCTAATTCCACTCCTAATATTTTTTCTTTCTCATTCGCGTCATCCTGTTCTTTTTCAAAAGTTTTTGTTGCGGTTGTTAGGGCTTCTTCTGTTTCATCCAATCTTTGCTGTAGTTTAGTTATTTTGTCTTCAAATTCATTTAAAACATTTATTTTTGCGTCCATCTCTAAAATAATGTTATTTTTCATTTCGATTTCTTTTATACAGAATCTCCATTTCTTTAGCCATTTTTTCGATGTTGACGGTGTCTTCGAAATGAACGCGTTTCTCCGAAGATTTTTGAGCTAATTCAGTAGAATTGGGTTTACCTAAAAATTAAAACAAGTATGTATTATCGATTTAAAAAAAAAAAAAATTAAAATCATAAATAATGTTTAATTGTCTCAATTATAGTAACGTCGTATTTTGAGTTGGTTGGCACAATCTACTAAAGGTAGCTACTTCTTTTGAGGCAATTGACTATTGTGATAAAATTGTCATTTCTGTGGCAGTCAGAAATATATATATATATATATATATATATATATATATATATATATATATATATATATATATATATATATATATATATATATAGATATATATATATATATATATATATATATATCTATATATATATATATATATATATATATAAGATATAAAATAAAACTAATGACATTCTCAGTAAATGCCGAGATTAATCTTATAAAAATGCGACAGGGCGACAATGTCATCAAATTGTCAAGTCACGTAAGTTTCCAAAGTAATGTCGAAATTCTAAATATCAAGCGTTTTCTCTCTCTTGACAGAAATAAAATTTAAATATAGTCTGTCGAGTAAGAACGTGACCACTCGTATTCTTGAAAAAATGTGTTTCGAGAAGGTATTCTTTGGTGTGCTAATAACGGCGCAACTACCTTAGTAAGTTGTCCAATCGCCTCCTGCATCAATAATCGCCTGGCATCTTCGAGGCATGCTGTCGACGAAATTTTCTGCATACACTGCAAATGTTTCAAAACTCGCTAGAAAACTGAGTCAAAGTCTGCAGAATCTTTCCTCTGAACTTCCTCTTTACAAAGGACCGAACGTTTTCAATAGGGTGGCGTCCGGCGACTGTGAGGGCCACTCTAGTATCTTATCGTGGGACCAAGCGAGCCGCTTCGAGACGTGATTTTCGCCCAGCAAAGGTTTCTTCAACGTGCTTCGAAATTTGACATTATGAGCACGAATATGTTGTCAAATGGTCTCATGAGACATATTCAAACCCAATTTTCTTAATTTTGCCACTCCTTGACGCAGCGTCAATTTCAGGTCCTGTGAAAACAAAGACACGATTCGCTTTTCGACTTTCGAAGTGACTTTGCCTACCGAGCCACGTTTTGGCAAGTAGTCGACATTTTTCGTCTCGTTAAAATGATTTACCCACTTCTTCATAAACGATACCGACTTTTTAATATATTTAGCGGCCGCAGAATATGGCATTTTAGGCCCCTTTGGATGGGAACAAAGAAAAACTGCTTCGAACCGACGTGCAAACAAGTGACTCATTTTGGATTTTACGTGATTTCGACGAAAGTTCGGAATGGACTGATACTTTTACTAAAATGCGTCGCTAGTATCGCATCGCTGTTTATTTTGTGTTTGGTTATAACTATATATATATATATATATATATATATATATATATATATATATATATATATATATATATATATATATATATATACTCGATTTTAAGATCATGTTACGACATTGTTTCCACTTATAATTTATATTTTTTTACTTTACTTTACTTACTTACTAACTTTTAAGCAGTGTAGTTTAAAACAGTGTTTTGAATTTTTGAGCCGTTTATTTTACAATGTGCATTGCGGGTTACCTACTGGACCTATTTAATTTGCATCGAATGCGTCTGATTGGCTAAAGATTTGTATCCGGGAAGTAGCCATCTTGAAGACGTGATTTTAAGGAAGGGAGAAAAATATTTAAGGGTCCGGATGGCATGAATATAGGCTTTTTCCGTCAGAATGCCGTAGTGGCTTTTTTTCCCATTATAGAGCCGCAGTGAGCTCTCCTTTTGATCATGTAAGGTTAGAGGGCTTTTCCTTCAGTAAGCCGCCCAGTAGGCTTTTTTTTATCACGTCGTCGCCGTACTCGTTTATTAGTGATGTAGTAGTGCAGAAAAACGATTTTAGTTTTCAAGTTCAAGGCCTTTTCCTTGAAATATCCTGCTTATTCCCAGACCTTCAGGGGTCAAGAAATGTTTAGCAGCCCAAAGGTGGAGACATCAGTGTTATGAATATGTCACCTGGACAGGCCAAAAAAATTCATAGAAAAACCGTAAGTCATCAGTATATCAATCCATAGACCTAGCTTCCTGCTGACAAGTGCGTTTTACATCGTCTATTCAAAACGGGTAACTTGTGAAGTTAATCTCCCGAACTTTTAACATCGTGTTTAGCTAAACCTTAATTAGAATCCTGATTTAAAGACTCTATGTAATCGTACCATCTACTAGACTAAGGGATTTTATTTAGTAGTAATAGTAATTTTAAGTGTAGCGAAGTTAGAACTTCTAATTTTGTCATTAATAAACCCTTTTCTTTATTTAAATCTAGCGTTTCACTGAATCACCCGTTTTATCTTTCAGGGCACAACGGTTGTACCATATTAAAAAAAATTTTAAGAACTACATAACCCTTCAGTATTTTTTCATTTTTTTGAGCTGAAGTTAGATTCTTTTTATTTTAAAATGAATAGTGCTCAAAATCTGAACAACCAAAGTTTTAAACAACTATAGAGACTATTTTCAAAAGACGTACAAAAATTATCTCTTATCCATATTTCCCTACCAAAAAACTGAGCTAGATTATGTCTAATTTCTTTCAGTATTAATATCTACTCAATCCATTCTCAGAAATTATGATATACATAAGGGGCGTTATTAAAAGGCTACAAAATTGCGCCTCAACAAGAGGACATTTTTTTTTTTCTTCACACGCCACAATATATATATATATATATATATATATATATATATATATATATATATATATATATATATATATATATATATATATATATAAATAAAAGCTTTCTTAAAAGGCTGATTCCATGTAAATTAAACCAAAAAAGACGAAATATCTCTAATAAAGGGTGTCCTAAAATTCACGCAAGAAGTAATTTTGATAGAAAACACACAGTTTTTAATTGAAAATTGTAATTTTTTTATTGATTCATAAAGTATACAGTATAGGGTTATGTATGGAATAACATATCGGGTAAATGGCCTCCACGGCTTTGCTGGCACGCACACGCACTTTTTTGTCGAAATTTTCCATGACCATTTTGCATAAATGTGGTTGAATTTCGTTGATAGAGCGCTTCATTTCCTCCTTCAAGTCGTGGGTGGTCATGGGCTTGTTGGCATAAACCTTAGACTTTAAAAAACCCCCAAAGAAAAAAGTCCAACGGCGTTAAATCGCATGATCTGCGCGGTCAATTCGGATCCCCAAAACGGGATATTACACGACCAGGAAATGACTCATGCAGTAATTGAATTGTTTCTCGGGCCCTATGGCATGTGGCACAGTCTTGTTGAAACCATATGTCGTCGACATCCATATCTTGCAATTTCGGCACAAAAAACTGGATTATCATATCGCGATAACGATCACCATTAACTGTTATTGCATGGCCAACCGCATTTTCAAAGAAGAATGATTCGATGATGCCACCAGCCCAAAATCCGTACCAAACAGTGACACGTTGTGGATGCATTTGTTTCGCAACGGTCACATGTGGATTGTCTGAACTCCAAATGCGACAATTTTGTCGATTAACGAAGCCCTCAAGATGGAAATGAGGCTCATCGAGGGGGACGATTTTTTTTTTTTCGAAAAATCAGTATCCACTTGTTGTTCCATAATCCATTCAACGAACTCTCTTCGTTGTGCGTGGTCAGTAGGCTTCAGTTCTTGAGTTAATTAAACTTTGTAAGCATGAAGATGCAAATCTTTTGTGAGAATATGCTGTAGAGAGTCTCTCTGAATTTTTCAATTAATCTCTTCACAGTTGATGAGGTTAAATCAATATTCCGACCATATTTTGTACGAAAATTCCGAACTGTAGCTGCCAAACTGTCAACAATTATTCTTTCGTGTAGCGCTCCATTTTTAACAACCCTGAACTGTCAGCTGTCACGCTGTGTTTTTTGTTTTGTTGGCAACACTTTACCATACAAATGGCGCCAAATTCAAATCTTGCGTGAATTTTGAGACACCTTTTATATCGCGCGGCAATAATCGTCAAATTTTTCGAATATCGCGAGACAACTGAGCCAAGGTCCTCAGACTCTTTCCTCTGAGCTTTCTCTTTACAAGGAACCGAACGTTTTCAATATTGTTGGCATCCGGCGATTGTGGGCGCCTCTCTAGTATATTATCGTGGGCTCGAACGAGCCGCTTGGCCACGTGATATTCGCCTAACAAACGTTTCTTCAACGTGCTTCGGAATTTGACGTCATGAGCACGAAGATGTGGTCAAATGGTCTCATGAGACACATTCAAACCAAGTGTTCTTAATTTTGCCACTCCTTGACTCAGCGTCAATTTCGGGTCCCGTGAAAACAAAGACACGATTGGTTTTTCGACTTTCAAAGTGACTTTGCCTACCGAGCCACATTTTGGCAAGTCGACGACATTTTTCGTCTCTTTAAAATGATTTACCCATTTCTTCACAAACGATACCGACTTTTTTAATATATGTAGCAGCCGCAGACTGTCATTTTAGGCACTTTTGGATGGGAACAAAGAAAGACTGCCTCGAACCGACGCGCAAGCAAGTGACTCATTTTGGATTTTACGTGATTTCGACGAAAGTTCGGAATGGACTGATACTTTTACTAAAATGCGTCGTAGACAAAGGTTCCCTCTAACGATTTTTTGTTGACTCGCTAGACTCGCATCTACAAAAAATGAATTATCGCGGACACGTTCTTACTTGACAGACTGTAAATGGTACATTATCGAATATACTCTTCGCGCTTCGAGGCTATGTTTCTATGTAATCACCCAAAAGGTCCAAAAATGATGCCTACAGCGGCTGCTAAGAATATTCGTTAGCAAGTGGATAAAACGATACTCCAAATTAAAAAATGTCGATGATCTACTAGAAAGTGGTTCGAGAGGAAAAGTGTCGGACAAGGACGAAAAAATGATTATGTTTTCCCAGAATCCTTAATTAACTTAGCGCCAAGGAGCGCAAAAACTAAAGCAGAAAGATTTAGATATATCGTATGAAACGAAAACGGCCTAACGATTTAAAGTCGCGCAGTACAATCAAGAAACCATTGCTGAGAGAAAAACACAGAAAGAAACGACTCGCGTGGGCAAAGGAAAACATAGATGGGACTGAAGCGATGTAATCTTTCCGATGAAGCTTCATTTTGAGGTTATCTGATCACCCCACAAGCCTGGTCAATTTCAATTAACCGATTGGTTCAGCGCACCGTGAAACACCCTGTGAAGATTTATGTTTTGGGATGTGTTTCGGAAAAAGGTTTTTACCTACAGTGAAACAGCTGTCACGGCAAATTCGGGCAATATGAAAATCTTTGCCCTAAGAATACGTGAAAAATCTCGTTGAAAGTGTGCCTCGAAGACGGGCTGGATGAACTACTGAAACATTAGCAATGGCAATCCTTTACTGTCAATTATGTAAAAAACTTCTAAATAAATACATTTTTTAATGAACAATACACGACACGTTCTTACTTGACCGTTTGTATAGACTTACTGCTTTATACGGCTCTATTAAGTACTTTGTGTTTGGCTCAGCAATAAATAAATAAATATGTCTATCTTACCTAATGGTGCAGCTACAGTATAATGTAAATTAGGAGGTCCTATTTTTTCAATAGACGATATTTCAGGCTCCGAGCTACTTCCTAAGAACTCCGTGTCATCACTCCTTTTAATTGAAGTCTGATTTAAACCACTCAACTCATCCTCCCTACTCTGCTCATATCGTCTCACCTGATCCACAGGCTGACTTAAATCCAAAATCGATATCAGCTGTTCTATAGAACCCCCAGAATTTTTCAATTCTGCCAAAGTTTTCAGGTCACTTTTATTTAAATTTAAAGACTCGTAACTGTACAAAAGTTTCTCGGTTTGGTTAAGTTTGTCTCTTAGTTTTTCTATATCGGCATTCTTATCTTGAATAATATTTTCGACGAGGTTTGGTAATATTTGATTCTCTGTTGAAAGTTTGTCCTTCATTTGTTGATTTTTACCACGTAATGCTTCTAGTTCTATTTGCATTTGTACTACGATTTCGTCCTCTTTTGTTGTAGCCATTTCGTTTTCCAAATCTCGCAATCTTTGTTGTGTTTCTTTGATTATTAGCTCTTGTTGGTTTATGGCTTTGTCTTTGTTTCTCAGTTTTTCCTGCAATACAAGTTTATAATTAAATATAGTTTTCTATTTGTATAGGGTGAGTCAACGATAGAATAAAGTTCATTATCTCATTTGTTTCAGGAATGACGAAAAAAAAACTGTTAAATACAGTAATTTTAGGGAATGTTAATGTGGAATTAAGTTAGGAATGTGGAATCTTTGGCACAATGATACTACTCAGTATATATCGCCACTACACCAAACACTTTATTTTTTCCACTCGACGCGCGTTTCGCTAACCATGTTAGCTTCATCAGGAGCGATCATCGCTCCTGATGAAGCTAACATGGTTAGCGAAACGCGCGTCGAGTGCAAAAATAAAGTGTTTGGTGTAGTGGTGATATATACTGAGTAGTGTTAAGGTGGAAGTTTAAAATTATTTTTGAGTATACAGTGTACTTCAAAAAAGTGTGGCCGAAATAACATATGTTTTTTTAAGTGGAACATCCTATTTTCTAATTTATTTTTAAATTCTGCGTAAAATTTTATAACTTTTTTATTAGTAATGTTATAAACCTAAACCTAGTAGTTTTTCTAATATTACAATTTTTAAAAAAAAATACTAGTTTTCAGTTTTGTAAAAAATTGCCAGTATACGCCATTGTTCAAAATAAATTTATACATTTCGACTATTTTAAATTGAAAAATCTCAAATTTTTTTAAATGGCACACCCTGTATATTATTATGTTTTCTGATAGATTTTACAAAACCCTCCAACTTTTATTAAGTATTTCATATACCTATTTCTAATAGTTTTCGATTTATTTTGAATTTTTCAATTTTTACCCATGTTTTCAATACACTTACGCTATTGTGAAAACATAAACAAATAGTTAATAATAATTTTAATATAATTTAACTTATCTAATGAATAATTATTATGACGTAATAAATGTTCAAAAATATGCCCGTCTACTTGAATATACATGTTTAGTCGTTTTACTATATTTTCCTTCACTTTTCTTAGCATAAAGGGAGGTATTATCCTGCACGTATCCCGTATCCTATTTTACATATCTACTGGTGTTGTAGGGGGATTCACATAAACACGATCTTTAATGTAGCCCCACAAAAAGAAGTCTAACTTTGTCCAACTTAAGAAAACATATTTTTATAAAGTAATAATAGCCTCATCCATCATAAAATAACAGTGATTCGTGTAATTTTGATGTTAGAAAAAGGAAAAAATAATTTCTGTCAGTTATGTCCGTCTGCTGGAGTAATAGAGGGATGATTAATGATATATTAGGGACCATACATTTTATACGGTAGTCCATTATGAATGGGGTTTATTACTGGTTTCAATTGAATAACACGATAATTTTACGTTGTATCGTTTTATACATATATTTTCTTTATTTAAATTTCCTTAAGACGTGCCTTTCATATATTTATTGCTAAAGCAGGATAAGAAAAAAAATCGGCAGCGGTTTCTTAGGGCCACTAACATTTATTACGTCATAATAATTAATCATTAGTCATCAGTCATTGTCGTAATACCCGTCAACGTTATCCGTTGTGCCGAAACATACATTTTTGTGTTTCACAGCACCTTGTTTAGACAACGCGGTAGTGCTGCCTCGGACGTTATTGCATTTCTGCGAACGACTATTACCTATGTACGTGGTCAGGCCAAATATACTTAAATAATTTAATAAATGAGTATACCGACCTGCCGGATTGAACCCTCGACCTTCTGCACCGTAAGCAAGGTACTACGCCACGGAACCACGGGCACATGGGGGCATGAATGATAAGCGTGAAGTAAGATGAATAAAAATGTTTAAATATGGTATACTAACGGGTCAAATATCTATTACTACGATTTTTTGACAAATCACATGCCAAGTTATTAAGATTTTAAAAAAAGGTGGATGTGCCACTGTTTTTTTAAAGTACTTGGATTCTGTGACGCACAGCACTAATAAAAATTCGAAAATGTCATTCTAGTAGAAGTTGATAATTTTTAATAAATTTTATTTGAAATCATAGTTATAAAAAAAAATTACTTGATTAATTCTGGACATCTTGAAAAAAAAAGTTATTTAATACTTATTTCGATGAACAGTTGAACCTAAAATTTTTTATATGTGTATGAACGAACACTGTCTGTCCAAAAAGTTTCCTGACTCCCTTAATAAAAAAATAGAAAAATTATAAGTGAATATTTTAGTACTCCAGGTATTCTACATAGTCCCATCCGAGCGCAATAAACTTTCATACGACCATGTGAAACTGTTAGAAAAACCTTTTTTTGAGATCATGTTTAACTCGCTTGTTACAGGGGCTTGCAAGTCCTCCAAATCGTTGACCCTTTATGTGGAGCTTGATTTTTGGGAATAAAAAAAGTCATTAGGGGCTAAATCGGGCGAATAAGGAGGAGGATGGTGGAATATGGACACTTGTTTTCGCGCCAAAACCTGTAGCACAATCCCAGTCGTGTAAGCGGGCGCGTTGTCATGAAGCAAGAAAAAATCGGTTGCGTTCCGGTCGAACCCGCTTTATCCTCTTGCAAAGTCGCTCCATGACACCCACATAGTACCTGGCATTCACTGTGGTGCCCTTGGGAACACTTTCTTTAGTCTCTGTGAACCACTAACTGGTCATTGTGCATGTTGCCGGTTTGTGATAGGCTCGTATTGGTAACACTACGTCTCATCGCCCGTGACTATTTTCTGCAGAAAAGAATCGTCCGCATTTTTCATTGCGATGAAGTTTCAGCTGGCGTCCACTCGGTGCTGTTTTTGTTCGAGTGTCAGGCGGTGGGGAATAAATTTCGCACACACTTTCCTCTTGTCGAAAACATTCCGGACAATGTCTTGAATGCTTAATTTAACGATGTTAAGCTTTTCTGTCAACAATTTGCGTGAAAGATGAGGGTCGCTTTGCAGAAGATGACGAATTTGCGTCAGCCAAACTTGCGACTCCCGTCCTTCCTTAAAGCTTTTAAACTACTCAAACACTTGGAACGCGATAAAAATCGTAGTAGATATATTCATCTTACTTCACGCTTATCATTCATTACATGGGGCCCGTGGCTCCGTGGCGTAGTACCTTGCTTACGGTGCAGAAGGTCGAGGGTTTAATCCGGCAGGTCGATATACTCATTTATTAAATTATTTAAGTATATTTGGCCTGGCCACGTACATAAGTAGTAGTTGTTTGCAGAAATGCAATAACGTCCGAGGCAGCACTACTGCGTTGTCTAAAAAGGTGCTGTGAAACACAAAAATGTAAGTTTCGGCACAACGGATAACGTTGACGGCTATTACGACATCCTCGCCGATATCCTTAGGATATGAAAAAGGGTAAAATCCCTACTCAGGCCAGGAGGTGAACGATAAAAAAACATGTAAACATGTTTCATTATATGAAAAGTTTGTTTTAAAATTAATCAAATAATAACCTAAGGCTTGTCTGTCAATAAATTGTATGATAAACAGGTTTAACAAATCAAATTAAAAATTCGTAAAGACAAAAATTAAATATGCATTTTAGAAAAAAATCTAATACATTAGTTACGTCGTGGCAGGATGTTAATTTTATAGAGTAGGTAAAAAATTGAAACTAATTTATTTAGATTTACTTTTTATTCAAAACATTTAACAAACCTGATGGTTCCAAATCGGATAAGGGAGTTGGAGCTGCATTTATTCACGGAAATATCATAAAACGATTTAAATTGCTTTCCCACAATTCCATCTTTACGGCTGAGCTACTTGCCATTAAGGAGGCAACAAGATTTGCGATTTCTCCAACCTTGGGGACAAATAAAATACTAATAACATCAGACTCCATGAGTGCCTTAATGGTAATCAAATCCAGTAATTCTATTAATTTATATCAAAGACAAATCGTGGGCCTCCTATATATTGTAATAATGAGAAACATCAAAATATCATATTTATGGATCCCGGGACATACGGACATAAAGGGTAATGATATAGCTGATAGGGAAGCTAAAATAGCAGCAACCAATGGAGACCCTTTCTCAGGTGAAAACAACAAAAAAGATTTTCTTAATCTGCTTCAAACAATAACTAGAAATACATTTGAACTGGAGTGGGATCTGGAAAAATAATGACAACAAGCTATGGTCAATCAAACCTATGGTATACCCACCTTTACATATTATGAGCAATAAAAGATCTGGAAACATTTTATTAAGAAGACTTGCTATAGGGAATATCTATCAAACTCACTCATACCTATTAAAAAAAAAAACCTGTTCCGAGGTGTGCAACCTGTAATGCCATCCCCTCAGTTAAACATATCTGAGGCTGATCACTCCTCCCTGTTGAGAATAAAACACAAAATCCCTCATTCGATTATGCATACCATTAATCAATTTTCTACAGTCAAAATACAACATCCGCAATTATCTAAACGAGATGAATATAATAGCATGATATTTAAAAAAAAATCTCAAAATGAGAAGCCAAATGACCATAGCAGTCGACGCGTTCTGCTCCCTAAACAACAACAACAACTTTTTAGGAGCTTAGACGCTGAGTCAGACCATAAAAGTACAACTATAGTGAGTAGTTGACGAAATAACCTCATTATCTGAGCTATAACGAACTTAAGACATAATCTTACCTGTAAATCAACAATCTTATCTTGTAAATCATAAATCTTCGACTCAAGTGAAGTATTAGTTTTGCTTCTCAATATGTTCAGCCTTAATTCTTTGTTGATCCAATCTGATCTGAAAATCACTAATCAACACAAGCTGCTCGTGAATCTGCCTCTTCATGAACTCCTTCTCATTTTGAGACTCTTCGATTTCATTTTTAAGGGATGTAACTTGCATTTCAAGGTCTTGTATTCTTTTTATGGCGGCTTCCTCAGCGCGAGAATGTCTTATGAGCTTTTCTTTTAACCTGGCGAGTTGCTGGAGGGGTACTTCACACTCTTCCATCGCACCGGCATTAGCTGATTGCTGCCTGATCTAAAATTAGCAGTGACAAATGGTTTTGGTATAACAAAAAACTATACTAATTCGTTAGTAGCCGACGCAGCCAACCAATTTCGAGGGCGAGTTAGATCATTGATGTTTAAACGTAAATATGCGAAGGCTTGCTAAAGAATTACCCCAAGATTATTTTTATTAACACGTAGGCTGAAAAGTTTTTGGTCTTATACATAGATGTCGCCCTTTTCAAAAAATCCATTTCATTTTTACGAAGTACCAACCTTCAAACGATACGTGTCAAAATTTCATGACATTTCGACGATTAGTTTACAAGTTACAGTGGTTTTAGTAATACTACTTTTGATATTTTCAAAACAATGGAAAAAATCGAATTTCGTGTGTTGATTAAACACTGTTTTTTGATGGAAAGAATACCGTTCAAGCAAAGCAATGGCTTGATATGTTTTACGGGAACTCTGTCCCTGAAAAATTATTCATCATTTACTGGTATGCTGATTTTAAACGGGGTCATACAGACACAAATGATGATGGTTACATCGGAAAACATCAAAAAATTCCACAAAATTGTTTTGGATGACTGTAAAGTGAAATTACGTGAGATAGCTGACACCCTAAGGAGATCAAAAGAACGTGCTGGTCATATTTTGAATGAACATTTGGGCATGAGAAAGCTCTGTTCGAAATGGGGACAGTGTTTGCTCACAGTGGACCAAAAGAACAACGTCTTGATGATCCTGAGTGGTGTTTAGACCTGTTTAAAACGCAATAAAAAGGATTTTTTCATGCAATATGGACAATCGGCAGTCAGCTGAGTGGACAGCAGCCGGTGAAGCCACGCGAAGTGACCAAAGATACAACAGTCGGCTGGGAAGGTTTTGGTTCCTGTATTTTGGAATGCGCATGGAATAATTTTCATCGACTATGCTGAGAAGGGAAAAACCATCAATAACGAATATTATATAAAGTTATTCATGCGTTTGAAGGCAGAAATCGCAAAAAGAGTGCTCTTTCATCAAGATAATGCACCGTGTCACAAATCAATGGTTACGATGGCAACATTGCATGAACTGAAGTTCGAATTGCTTCCTCATCCACCGTATTCTCTAGATTTGGCCCCAGCGACTATTATCTATTCTCAGACCTCAAAAAAATGCTCGCGGGAAAGCGATTTGGCTCCAGTGAAGAAGTGAAGGCAAAGACAAATCCTTCTACAAGAAAGGTATAAAAATGTTAGAAAAGCGTTGGACTAATTGTATCGCTCTTGAAGGAGCCTATGTTGATGAGTAAAGTCGAATTCTGCAAAAAAAAAAGTGCTTTAAGTAGCTAGACCAAAAATTTTTCAGCCTACGTGTTATTAATCTAATTGTAAAATTTATACCTACCATATCTCTTACTGACATATCTTCCGATGGCGAGCTGCAACTATTGGTTCCCGTTGAATGTAGTAACTCTAAATCTTTAGTTTTTTTTGTCCAAACTGACCTCAAGTTCCAATAACTGGAAGGAAATAAAACTTAGCATAGAATAGTATATTGATACAGCTAGAAAAAAAACATTTTAAAACCAAAGTAATATAATATTTGTACAGCTTAGAGTACTGTTTCTCAACTTCAAAATAGTTGTCTTATATTCTAAGAATCTAAGAAATATTAAGCTAGAATTCTCTAAAAAGTAGTGGTCAAAATTGGTCTAAATGATTTACAATTATGTCATAAGGGTAATTTAGGTTGATCTGACAAGAACATAAGAAAAAGCTATTGATTTACGTATATGGCACTTAAAGTGGCGAAAATGTATTATTTAATTTCCGACAATTCGTGTCCTCCGATTTAATACACGACCTGATTGAAACTGCCACAATGAAAAAATATCTGAGGGAATTATAGATTACTATTAAAAGTGTATATGGGTGGGGAATTTTTTTATTTTTATGGAATTTTTTTCCTTCTTACTTACAACTAAGGTCGAATAAAAAAATATCTAGATAATGTCCATAATTTTTTTAGAATATTTACTAAGCACTTATTTTAAGCCGTACCGTCATCCAGGACTAAGCTCCCAATTTCTTTGAAATTGAGAAAAGTTCGGATCTAACTAGACGGGAAAGTAAATAGCCCATTCGTCAGAGGCAAATTTTAACGAAAAGCTCTCATTAAATGATAACAGGCTGCATTTTGGCATACAGGTAGTTTTTTGGACGTAAAATACGATAAAAAAAGTTTGCGCTTAGCCTACAAAATCGAAAATAAAATGAAAAATTCGGTTTTTCGTAAATATCTCGAAAAATAAAAAAGATATCGAAAAACTAATAGCGCCACGTGAAAGAAAGGGAACGTTTACAAAAAAAAATAGTATATAGATTTTTTCTTTTTAGTTTTACCATTTTACCGTAATACCGTAATTTTTTTAAAAAATATATTTAAAAATAAAATGGCTGGTTTAAACCCGTCAGTTGTAGTGGGAATCATGCTTCCAACCTCATTTATGATTAAATTAAGCTTCTGTATGCCACTAAAAATTTTGAAATTGGCTAATAAGAATCCGATGACAGATTTGAAAAATTCAAACTGACGGCCAGAGAGTACGTAATTCATTTAATTTCTTCGAATAATTTAGAATTTTTGTGTTTTGAGTGTTTTTTTGTATCTGGATGTTTAAATGAAATATAAATACTTTATACTTAAAGCTTAGACTTTTATCTTTCATTTTCCCACCCCTCAATTTAAAGTTTAAGTTAAATGATTAATAATAAGAAAAAAATACGTTTATCATGAAGACTTTTTAAGAGCAAAATTAGAAAAAAGTTTTTTAAGTTTTTAATGATTTTCTAATATCAAGTATACTTTTAACTGTAAAAAAATTGTTAGACTTTTTTTGACCATTTCGTACTGCTTTGAAAGTAAAATTGCTGGCAGCGCACTACAGCAGGCACATTTTCATATTTTAAAACTCAATTTTTAAATAATACAGACAATGTGGGTTTTTTAATTATTCCTATATTGAAACTTACGGTATAATAATGATATAACTCTTCAAAAAGCTGTCTTTTAATTTTTTTTTACGCTCTGAAAACGAGTAATATCGATTAACCTATTTGGCACGGTACACTTTTTGAATCACCTATCCGAATTTTTAATAAATTCTCACGCTAATAAAAAAAAATCTGGAAAAAAATGATATACGATTTGTGAAATTTCCTGCTCTTTCACGTGGTGCTATTAATTTTTCGATATCTTTTTTATTTTTAGAGAAATTATCAAAAAACTGAATTTTTGATATTTTATTTCATGTACGGCCAAAGCCTTTTCAATTCTCAACTAATTTGGATTATACAGTGGATGATAGAATTGTTGGAAACCACAGTCACTAATGGTCACTAGCACAACACAAATAGTGTGTGTATGGGCCCATTATCGTGAAGAAAACAGACACCTTTAGTAAGTATTTCTAGCCAATTTTCACGAACGGTCTCTCTAAGTTGTTAGAAAAGGTTAGTATTATGTACGACATGAAATATGCTCCATCATTCCTCGTACAACCCTCTTCAAACAGTCTTTGGTATGGACAGCCTGATCCGTTTGGAATGCCCAGGACCGCTTTCTCTGCACACACGTCGCTCTTATAGCGCTTTAGGAATTTCCCTGCAGCACGTGTGCTATGCCCTTAACAAAAAAAATCTGTGCGTCAGAACCGCTGAATTTGCTGTGATGTTTGGTCTTTTTTTTTAATTTTAAAAATATGCCAAATTCAAGGGAAATACCATTCTACAAACCGTTATCACAACTAAATAAGTGCAAATAGTGTTTTTCCCTAGATTTACAACTAGTAGAATCCCATCCTACCACATATTACTAAATGACTGCTGTAGTCCATGAGCAACTATGGACTCTACAAGACTTTTAGTGTTTCGGATATATAATTTTTAATAGTCATATGTTAAATACTCACGTAAAGACTGTGAAAATGTAAAGAACATTAAAGTGAAAAAAATATTATGTAATACTGATTGTTCTATTTAGATATTTTGCCAATTTTAACCTTAGGTTTATTTAAATGTCACATTAATATTGTATCAAGATTTTTTTTATGCCACGTCATAATATCTCGATTCTAAGTGATGCTGGTAAAAATGTACAATATGTGCAATTTAAAATAACACAACTTTGTACCTCAAAAACTCTAAGTGATAAGGCTCAAAAACACACTCGTAAAAGTTGGCAAAATTTCAAAAATGGCTTGTATACAAAAAACGAACCAATTGTCTATTCCCAAATTTTTGAATGTTTCTAAAACGAGATGGAAGATTTTTGGGTACCACTATAGTGTGCGGTCTACAATATACAAATATTTCTAAGCAAAGTTGCTAATACGTATATTTCAAAAGAAGCCATGCTTTTGCGAGATTTTTATATCAATATCATTTTTAACGAAGAAGTAGCCGTGACTTTTTGCAAATGCAGAATGATGAAAATAACATCTGTGATAGGTGTGGTGCGGACATGCAGAAAAAGGAAACGCGATCGTGGACGAGCGTTTCGTCCGGTCTTGCATTGTCCTAGAAACGACTGCTCAACAACAAAATCATTTAGAAGCGGAAATAAATTCTTGAGTTTGAAGTTACATTGTAATTTAAGCTTATGTCATATTTTGGAATTGGTGTTTATGGTCGTGCATGACATTCCGAGTACAACATGTGAAAAACGGACTGGAAGGTCGTCACATACCATAAGTGATTAGTATAATATGTGGCGTGAAGTGTGCTCCTCAATTGTGTCAGTCAATCGCAGAGAACAATTATACGGCAGCAACGACGATCCTATACAAATTAATGAAGCGTGATTCGCAGGTTGCCGAAAATATAACAGGGGTAGGCTCTTACAAAGTGATCAACAACCTGAAGGTAGCGATGCAACGGTGCAAAATAATCGAAACCATGGTAGACGAATAGATGGACCGTGGGTTTTTGGAGCGAGAGTTTTATTAATGCCAATTATAGAAAGAGAGGTGTTCAATTTCAATCTGTTATTCATTCAGACAAGTGGCCAGCGTATAGGAATCTTGGCAGGCCAGGCTTCGACCATCAAACCGTTAATCACCAGCAAAACTATGCTAATCCGCTCACAGGAGCTCATACACAAGGTACTGAACGGTCGTGGCTAGATGCCAAAATTTACATCTTAAAGAAAATGAAAGGAGTACCATTAAACCATCTTCAATCACATTTGGACCATTTATCCTGGAAGACGTTAAGGAAGAATGAAGAAGATCAATTTGTCAGCTTCATAAAGGATATTGTCTCTATTATAGATATTAGTTGTAAAAATCTTCGTAATAAAATCATTACTAAGAACAAATTCCTCGTCTTATCAATTATTATTGTATAGCAATATAACAGCAGAGTAGATTTCAAATTTTTTGGTATACCGTACGCTGCAGCGGCACCGATTTTTGTTTGTAGCTTTTATAATTTTGACAAAATCATATAAATAGGTCGAAAATGGGCCATCTTATTCTTATACAGACAGTTAGAAATTCGTTTTTTTACACATGGTATTGTTTTAACGCTAAATATGACAGAGTTGCGTAATTTAACGCTTAGCAACAACTCTTGACAAATTTATATTTTTTACAACTGTATGTTGTATAATTTCTAATAATATAACGTATTTTATTATAATTTTTTTCTTCTCAATAACATAATACAGATCTCTAAATTTGAAAACAATTGCTTTAAAGATTTTTAATCTAGAATATAATAGTGCATCATATTACACAAATAAAAAGAACATACGAAATGTATCAGCCTCGACACGTGCCATGCTGTACATGTTATGTTGTTAAAAAGAGCCATAAAAAATTGTGAAAAAGAAGTCTTTAAATTTAAATAGTTCTGACTCACTTGCAACTTAACCTGTTTTAAAGCCCCCTCACTTCCAGCCAACTCAGCTTCGATTCTCAATCTCTGCACTTCCTGCTCCAACCCCTCGCAGCGTTTCCTCAAACCTTGAATATCTGAAACATCCCCAAAAGAATCAAATACTTTATATTCGTCTATAGACTTATGTTGTTGGTTGACTATACATTCAAGTTTTTCCACGTTATGGATGTGCTCCTCGATTTCGTGTTCTTTCTCATGGAGTTGGTGCTCTAAGTCATGGATGATGTCACGGAGTATGCCGAGTTTCTCTAGTGCTTCGTCGCGTTCCTCTATAATTTCTTTGTACTTTGATTCTCGTTCTATCAGAGTTCGAGTTAGGTCATTGACTTGTTTTTCCAAGTTCTCAGCCTAATAAAGAAAAGTTGTTTTAATAAAATTGGTTATGATTTATGACTAAAATTATGATTTTTGAATTATATAATTAAAATTTTAATTTCTGTTACAAAGACTTTATTTATAAGTATTTTTTCGAATGTCTCTGAGTAAAATAAGTTTAAACGATCATGAAGAAAATATCTACAGTAATTTTACTTCTCTGGGGAAGGTAAATGTTTTTTGGGTCATCTTCTAAAAGGTGCCAAAAAGTTAGTTACAACTTTTATCGGTGAACGTTTTCGAATTTATATATTTTATATTACACACGTTGGCTCAAAAAGGGATCTGGCTAAGAATTAACTTCATATTTTTCCACCAATTGATATATATTTGCCGCAATATTATGTTTAATTTATTCCATTTATTTAATTAACGGTAATAAATTACATATGTAATTTACATATGTACGACCAGTCACGTTTCCGAATAAAGTTGGAAAACATTCTCTCCGAAAATTTTTCTGTCACAAGGGGTGTCAGAGAGGGTTACTGTCTGTCTTCTACATTATTCAAAATCTATCTGAAAGAGGCATTAGGGAGATGGCGAAGAGCATGTGGAGGAATGGGAATACAATTGACTGCCGAAACAACGTTGTACACTCTACATTAAAAGACCGAATTGATATATCGTTTAGTTTCAAGCCTTAATTCTCAATATTAGATTGACTTCAAATATTATATTCGTAATTGCGAGTAAAGCAGTAATTATACCACTTTTCTGTGTCATAATTTTTCCACCCATGGCGCTTTCTATAACTAGATCCAATATACACGTAAATATCACGTAAATATATAATTTAATATATCATGTATGTTTGGTAAGCTAATTATAAATATTATTATAAACAAATGAATAAAGAGCATGTGAAAGGAAATATGCCAGTACCTGACTTTGAAGGTTTACGAACTGATACATTTTTGAGATAAAACATTTTTTAGATGCTTTAAAAAATTAATAAGTATTAAAAGTATTTGTTTGGTAATGTTTTGTCAAACAAATTTCATAGTTGTCGCAAACAAATATTATGACTAACTAATTATTAACAGAAACTTAAGTTGTGATAATCATCAGTACGCATTGTTATGTTATAAGCTGTTTAGATAAATCGGCAAATCTACTTTTGTTAATAGGATTAATTACAAATTATTAAACTAGTCGACGAATCTGAACTTTTTGTTTAATGATGTGCGATGGTGCATTATCGTGATGCAAAAGTCACGAGCTGTTCTGCCACAAATCTGGACGTTTTCCTAAATTGTTCTTCGAAATTGATTGAATTGATCCATGTAATAATACTTCCTGAACGAGATTCATCTTCAACTTCCTATCCACCATCACGAAAGTCTTTCTACCACTCGTAAACGTTTTTTTTTTTTTTTAGCGACATTGTTTCATCGCCGTAACACTTTCTGAACATTTTTAATGCATCAGCACAAGAATTTTCATTTTTTAGACAAATTTTATTTCAAATTCTTTGTTCAACAAATTTATCCACTTTAGAAAATCGTCGACTACATTTTTTTGCACATACAAAACAAGCTGTAATTTCTGTCCTACACGGCAGAATGACTGAAAATTTCTGTCAGATGTCAAAGAGAGTTATACCAAGTTAAAAAACAAATAGTTGTATCAATGCAATTGAACACTTTGGAGAATCTCGAGCGGTTGCTCTTGACATATCCAAGGCATTCGACCGTGTTTGGCACGATGGACTGTTGGCTAAGTTGCGCTCTTATGGTATGTCTGAAAGGTTCTGTTTGTGGCTCTCATGTTTCCTCAGAGAGCGTTCTTTACGAGTGGCGGTCGACGGATTTCTTTCTAACACCCTCACTATCAACGCCGGTGTGCCCCAGGGCTCCATACTGTCTCCTACTATCTTTCTCATTTACATTAACGATCTGTTGGAAAAGACCGGGAATCCAATCTATAGCTTTGCAGATGACAGTACGCTTGTCTCTTCATTCACCTTGAACGCTCGGACATCGGCTGCTCAGGCGAATATCCGCAGACAGCAGGAGGTCGTTCAACTTAACAAAGACCTGGAAGAAATTCTATCTTAGGGTGACAGTAACCAAAGTGGAATTTAACGCTATAAAAACCCAAGCGGCAGTTTTTTCTAAAAAAGTTAACGTTGCTGAATCCGACATAGTTATGTCGGGGCACTCCATTCCCCTAGCATCGTCGCTCAATTTGTTGGGCGTTAGTTTGGGAGCAAATATGTCTTGGCATGAACATGTTGCAGGCATAGCAAGGAGAGCTTCTCAAAAGTTGGGAATATTATTTAGAAACAGAAAGCTTTACACCCCACAACAACTGTTAATTCTTTACAAAGCCCAAATTCGACCAACTATGGAATACTGCTCCCACGTTTGGGGCTCCGCTCCCAAACATACACTGCATTTGTTGGATTCTGTTCAGAGAAGAGCGGTCCGTCTGGTTGGGGACCCGGAATTGACCGGCGGCCTTGATTCGCTGGAACATCGAAGAACGGTTGGCGACTTGAGTCTGTTCTACAAGTATTTTTATGGAAAGTGTTCGAAGGATGTAGCCCGCTTAATTCCTCCCAAAGCGGTGCATGTTAGAAATACACGTCGAGCTGGTGCTTCGCATCCGTATGAGGTTCAGCTTGTTACTCCGCGTACAACGCTCTTCAAGCAATCTTTTATATAGAGAACGTCATCCCTTTGGAATAATTTGCCCAGCGCTGTGTTTCCCACCGAGTACAATTTACAGCGATTCAAGAACAACGTGAATCGCTTTTTCCCGCACTCGTGTCGTTCCTGGAGCGCTTTAGGAACTTCCCTGCAGCACGTGTGCTAGACCAATAAAAAAAAAAAAAATCAATACGAAAAGAGTGCGAATATTAAAAACAAAATTCACCTTACTTTTTTGACTGTAGCTGATGCTTACTTCATTTCTGCAGAACTGGTCCTCGATTCTCTACTATATCGTGATTACGTATTTTAAAAAATAATACAGTATTCCTTGTCTGGGTATCGATTCTCTAATCACTCATTACATTTTTGTTGCAGTTAACAAAAAATATTGTTTCTAGAGTACCAAAAACAAATATTCTTTAACCCTTTGCCAAACTCTTAAAATATAAAATCACTATTAGGTATGGTATGGTTTGTGGGGGTTTATAGCATAGATGAAAGAATTATTCATAAATTATTCATAAATAATTCAATAAAATAGGAGCCCTTGCATTTGTTACCCTTTCTGGGGAGTTTTAATTCCTGTTGAGTAGACGTCATTTGAGTTACACATCTATATCAGTTCATTCGTCCATGCTTATAGCCAGACAAATAGACCAGAAATATCATTTTTGCCAACCTCATTTAAGGTCTGGGTAATGCCAGCTAGATCTGGACCTGCAGTTTAAAGTCAGATGGAAACCACATGACCGACATATGATATTCCCAGCCAGCTGTTCGCACTCTTGTCTTACATTTCCCGGTTATCAAGAACCTCGACGGGGGCAAACTTACTACCTATAAACATCCTCGTGGCACTGCAGAGAAATAGGTTTTTGTTGGTGACGGTCATCGCTCGATTCGGTCAACTTCCTGCATCCTACTTAAGAACGAGTAGAACACTGTCTCCATTGTCAATCTTGTCTGGCCCAAAGATTCAAGTGGTCCTCCGCCAATCATGCCATTAGTAGTTTCCGGCGAGGTCGGCCCTCAATACATCCAAGTCCGACTTTAAATAGGCGCCCCATTCGAGTGCAGAGCTAAAAGGACTTGTTGTTGTTGTTGTTTGTCTTCACTGTCTATCCTTTCTGGTCCGAGAGACCTCCCACCCACAATATGCTTTAATGACAATGTCGACTTTGAACCTTTGCCAATATTTTCTGTGTGGCAACAGCATGTAGTATATGGCCCAAACAAATATAATTATCTAAATAAGTATACTGATCTGCAGCCAATCGAACCCCAGACCCGTACACGGTAAACCGAAACTTACCGAGAAGTTAATGCTGTGAAACTTTTAAAAGATATAAATCAATTATTACTAAATTATATTGATTTCACATACGACATTTGGTAATCGTTATTCGAGATTCGACAGCATGCTTTAATTTGATTTAAAAACTTGTTTTTTTCCAACTTGGAGATACTTCTGACTTCGAGTATATTTGTCGATCATCTACAATTACGTTCTGTTCCTAAAAAACTCTCCGCTATCATCTTGATTGTCCACTACATAAATAAATCGATCTGATAACGTACACTAATCATATATAAAGACCTTCACAAAACTACTCAACAAGATATATAACGACGGAAGAGTCCCCCAAAGAATGGTCACAATCAGCTTTTATACCATTACCAAGAAAAATAATCTAATATCATGCGAAGACTTCAGGTTGATCAGTCTCATGAGCCACCCTTTGAGAGATTTATTAAAAATTATACAAAATAGAATCTACAAGAAATGTGAAGAACAACTCGACAGTTCACAATTTGGATTCAGGGGTGGCATGGTACAAGAGAAGCATTTTTTAGAATGACGGTCCTTCAAAAAAGTAGAGAGTACAGGATCATCTATAAATGCTTTCTAGATTATCAAAATGCGTCTGATAAAGTACAGTACATCAAACTGATAGAAGAGTTAGACATAGAAATAACAAAACACATCTATTAGAATCAGACTGCAGTAGTACAAGTAAATGAAATAGTAACAGATGAAATACCGATTCAGCGAGGAGTCGGGCAAGGCTGCGTACTGTCACCTATATTGTTTAACTTATATTCCCAAATCATCTTCAAGAAAGCATCACGGGAACAAAGTGAAGGAATCAGGATAGGGGGTGAAGTGGTAAACACCATTCGCTTTGCCGACGACACCGTGATCTTAGCAGAAACATTAGAGGGCATAGAGAAAGTGTCGAAATGGGTTTGACGATAAACACGGAAAAAACAAAATTTATGGTCATTTCTAAACATTGCACGCATTCCCTGATCAGCAAGCTGTCCGTGGTATATTTGGCAAGAGCTTGTATAGCTGCCTTACTGTCGCAACAGATTAAAATTTTCTTGTTATTTGTCCCTTTCGAGATTTGTATTTTCGCACATCTGAGGATGGCTAACACCTCAGCTTGAAAAACCGTTGCCATTTTGCCCATGCTTCAGAGTATCACCTATACCTTCATTGTATGTCAGTAAGTGGGCGTAAAATCATGTTAACTAATGTTACATATTAGTTTAATTAGGTTAAATTATCTTACCTTTTCTTTATAAAGAAACGTGTTCTGGATGAAAAAAAATAAGGTAAGCATCTTGACTGATTTTTAAAATACATAGCATAAATACTTTTATTAACACTATATAAAATGTAGTGACCGGCATTGTACTGATGTCTATCACAATGTCAATATCTTGAAATTACCTATTAAAGAATAATTTGTTTAATAAAATTTCTTTAACCTTTTAACAGTAATATTTTTTTAAGTTTTATTTTCAATAACAAACAAAGAAAAGTTTGTGCAAGTATTACGTGATATATATTTTTGAACTCGCATTTTCACAAGCTTCCATTTGACACCCCACTCGATGACCTGGTAATTTTTTTGCACTTCCGATTTCACCCCCAAAACTAACTCCTTAAATCAAAATTTAACTTTCAAAACTACACGGCTCTGATTGAGAAATCAATTCCTATAGATGTTAAATTTCAACATTCTATATCAAATAAGTTTGGGAAAAAATCGGGCGTAACAGACAGACAGACAGACGGACACCGAAGTGATCCCATAAGTGTTCCGCACGGAACACTAAAAATTACATGTTACGTTTCTTTAGATTAAATAACTCTGAACTTATAAATCATATGAAAAAAAAACTTATTTAACTTTTCAACATGAATTTTTATGATTTTTATTTTGACCAACTAAAAAGAAACAGTTCCCAATTTGTTTGTTTTGCAAAGCGTAATTTTTTAATCCTTTATACACTCATCTTATAATAGAGACAATATGCCGGACTCAAAGATAGGTTTTCACTACATACAAACTTTTATCTAGAATAGGATTGTTTGAGAAATTGAAAATAGAGCATGTTTCTATGTGATATGGCCTTTATCGTTGGACTGTATCACAGATAGAAAAATTACCAGAAAAAAACCTCTAACTTTTCTATTTTTAAAGATGTATTAAAACCTATAGGATACGGTGAAGGTTCTAAGTATATGACCATTTTTACTACAACATTAGTATTTATATTTTTTATTTTAAAATACCTGAAAAGCTGTGTTATTATTTATTTAAAATATAAGTTCTTATTTCTCCTAAAACTTACATAATAATAAGTAAGCTCCTTGTATTATTTTAATAAATTAAAATTCAAAAAAATTAAAATAAACACGCACTTCATTTTCTAAATAAAGATGTAACTTCCGCGGTACTTAACTGCAGACTGCATGTAACCCCAATATAAATAACGTAAAAAGAGAGGAAAGAACAAAAATAGCACAGAGGTATAAATAGCGCCACAGGATGTCTCGGAAAATCATGTCTGGAAAAGGTCTAAAAGAAGTGATGTTATTTTTAATAACCGGCCAAGGGCAAGTCGGACTTGCGCAATTAGTGTTTCGTATGCTGATTGCTTTTAAAATAAAAAAATTTTGTTACGTAGGTATAAAATTATCAATGACTTCACAAAACAGACCCCAAATCAGTTTTCAACAGAGTTTGTTTCCGATCTTTGTTGAAAACTGATGATCTTGAAATTTTTGTTTTTTATATATCAGATAAAATTTATTAAAGGTAATGAACTCGTGATAATTTTCGTTCAATCTACACCCTGTGGAGAATTAATATTCCAAGATTTTTTCACCATTTTTTGATCAGTACTTTTCGAGATAAGGGTGGGGGCAGCGATTTTTGGCAATTTATTAAAAATAATACAAAGAAAAATGTGCACAAGTATTACATTATATATATATTTTTGAACCCGTGATTTCACAAGCTTTTATTTGACATCCTACTCGATGACCTGGTAAAAAAAAATTTGTTTCACTTCCGATTTCACCCCCCAAAACTAACGCTTTAAGTCAAATTTTAACTTTCAAAACTACACGGCTCTGATTGGGCCATCAATTTCTATATTAGTGCCAAATTTCAATTTTCTATGTCAAATAGTTTTCGGAGAAAATCGAGTGTGACAGACGGATAGACACCGAAAGGATCTTATAAGTGTTCCGTACGGAATACTAAAAATTGAGGAGAGAAATATTATATACACGGTGTCCCAAAAAGGGATTAAAGTTTTTAAGTCACGAGGAAATTTACAATATTAGAGAAAATGAGTTACCTCAATTGCCTGATCGTATGCCTTAGATTGTTGAGATAACTATTGGAATATATAGTGAAACTTGTGTGCGGATATGCCCTATTAGACAACTCCGTAATTATGTTATTTAGCCTATTTTTTAGGTAATCTTGAAAAGTACAAAGCAATATTTACAAATATTGAATTACGGCTAAGGTCTTTTTATTAAAAGGGAAACAAGTTAAGTTAATGAACAATAAAGAAGAAATAATGGTCCATAGTGAAGTTAACATAGTTCCACTTTACAAAATTCGGCATTAAAAATACAGTCGCGGTCATAGAAATTGTATTACTTAATTAAAATGATATTTTTCCAAAATTGAACATTGATTCTTACTTCTGATGATTTTAACAAATGATGTGAAAAGAAAAACTATAAATAATAGCGATTGAAGGCAAAAACCTAAAGGAAATAAACATGAAAAATAATAAATCTCTAATATATCGGTGATTTAAAAAATATTTCTACTTTTTATGGAAGTAAAAAAGAACTTTTTTAACAGTTTTTTTCTCGTCTAGTATTTCGTTGAGCCACGTTTAGCCTTTATCACTGATTCAATTCCGATTGCCATCGAGTCAACCAAAAATTTTTTATGATTTCATCACTGATCTCTTAATTCCAAGCGTTCTCAATTGTTTACTATAGCTCATCTTTATTTTTAAGCTAAGCTATATTAATTTTTTTCATCATGATCATCCACAAATTCTCTGGGGTTTAAACGGGGCTACTTCCTGGCCACTGCAATGCTGAGATCCTATTTTCCGTTAAAAATTGCCTTACCTATACAAAAAGATAACCATACAGAAAATAAAAAATGCAAAACTTTGTGGTGGTAACATCTTTGCAATAGATATAAGTACTCACAGATTTGGCTCTGTGGCGTGAAACAAAATCATCTTAAAAAACCGGTCAAGTGCAAGTTGAACTTGCACAATTAGTGTTCCGTACGTTGATTGTTTTTTAAAATAAAAATTTTTGTTAGGGTGGTATAAAATGATCAGTGACTTCACAAAATACACCCCAAATGAGTTTTCAACAAAGTTTGTTTCCAATCTTTACTGAAAACTGGTGACCTTGAAATTTTGTTTTTTTTTCTATACCAGATAAATTATTAAAGGTAATGATAATTTTCATTCAATCTATACCCCGTAGAGAATATTCCAGGATTTTTTCAAAATTTTTTGATCAGTACTTTTCGAGATAAGGTAGGGGACAGCGACTTTTCACGATTTTTTAAAAGTAATACGAAGAAAAGTGTGCGCAAGTATTACATTATATATATATTTTTTTACTCGTGTTTTCACAAGCTTTCATTTGACACCACACTCGATGACCTAGTAAAAAATTTTTTTTTTCACTTCCGATTTCACCCCTCTAAGTCAAAATTTATGTTACGGTGATATAAAATGATCAGTGACTTCACAAAACACACCCCAAATAAGTTTTCAACAAAGTTTATTTCCAATCTTTACTGAAAATTGATGACCTTCAAATTTCTGTTTTTTTTATATACCAGATAAATTATTACAGGTAATGCACTCGTGATAATTTTCGTTTAATCTACACCCCGTGGAGAATATTCCAGAATTTTTTCAAAATGTTTTGATAAGTACTTTCCGAGGTAAGGCGGGTGGACAGCGATTTTTCGCGATTTTTTAAAAATAATACAAAGAAAAGTGCGCGCAAGTATTACATTATATATATTTTTTACTCGTGTTTTCACAAGCTTTCATTTAACACCACACTCGATTACCTAGTAAAAAATTTTTTTTTTCACTTCCCGATTTCACCCCCCAAAACTAACCCCTTAAGTCAAAATTTAACTTTCAAAACTACATGGCTCTGATGAGGCCATCAATTCCTATATTACTACCAAATTTCAACTTTCTATGACAAATAGTTTTGGAGAAAATCGGATGTGACAGACGGACAGACGGACAGACAGACGGACAGACACCGAAGTGATCTTATAAGTGTTCCGTACGGAACACTAAAAACGAAATCTTCACAATGCGAAAGATGGTTTCTCTTTAACGGAATCAAACTCTCTTTCAAAATTTTTACATATTTTTCTGCATTAACAGTGTTATCTATAAAGTTTATTTGGCCAATCCCAAAGTAGGAAAAACATCCCCAGATCATTACACTTGCCATATGTTTCACTGTTTTTAATGTACAGGATTCATGAAATCTTTCATGTGCACGACCTCTTACATAGGGACCACCATCAGAATTGAAGATGTAAATTTGCTTTCATCTGAACTTTTCTCCAGTCCTCTGATGCCCACTTTTCATATTGTTTCGCCCAATTCAGGCGTAATTCCTTCATTTTTTTTTTATTGAGAAATGGTTTCTTGACTAGTTTTTTGCCCATAAACCTTTTTCCCTTAAGTAACCGACAGTTTCTCCACTTACTATCCCTTGATATTTCCTTAGCAGTTTTAAGACGACCTTCTAAAGACAATCGCATCATCAAGCGATCTAATCGCTCATCTGCTTTTATTTTCCTCCCAGGACCTTTCTTCCGCTGCCCTGAGAAAGATTTTTCTTTAAAACTCTTACCACAGTGGATTGGTGGCACTTCACCCTCTTCGCTATTTTTCGTGAAGAAAACCCTACTTCAGCAAACAATTTTAAATTGTCCTGTTGAAGAAAGTTGGTTAAAATTCGACATGATAGTTTGAGTTTTCTCTAATCCTAATAAGTAAACAAAAACAATGCCGTTGAATTATACCAAGGTTTAGGATTAAAACTTCAAAAATAATAGGTGATGCAATTTCTATGACCCCGACTGTATTACCCAAAGCAACTACTAAATCCAAGCAAGGGCCATTTTTGGAAAAAAATAGCTTTCTCTTTTTGCTACTAACTTAACGTATGATGCATTTCATTCATTATACTGTTCAGATAAAATTTAATAATAATAACAGGAGGAAGATTATTTAATAGCATATAGCAAGAATACATTCCTAGGAAAGAAAGAGATACCAAAAATATTATTCGAGAAGGTTGCAACACCAATACTTTTATATGGAGGAGAAACATGGACAATGACAGAAAGACAGAAGAGAAAGATAACGGCTATAGAAACGAGATTCATAACGAAAATAGAAGACAAAACAAGGATGGACATGGTTAGGAATATACAACTCAGAAAGAATTTGAACCTGAAACCAATGGTGGAAAAGGTTGAGGAAGCACAACTAAGATGGTATGGACACGTTGAAAGGATACTTGAACAAAGAATAGTTAGACAAGTGTTTGAAGCCAAAGTGAGCAAGAAAAGAACAAGAGGTCGACCTAGAAGGGCATGGTTGGGGGGTTGTTAGAGAGGCAGTGGCCAGAAGAGGAATAGAGTGGGAACACGCACTACGAGCCACACAGGATAAAAAGAGATGGAAGGAAGAATATGGAAAAGGCAAATATAGAATAACTCAACTCCACGGGCCTTACACCCCCAAAGGGGTAAAAAGGCATAAGGATTAGGTAAGTATAAAATTTACATCGATATTAAACCATATTTTATTTGGTCATCATCAGTTTTTTTTTGTGACAAGAGCACATTCAGCTTTACGAAAAAAATGAAAGTGCTGATGGTTAAACTGTTAAGTTCTTATAACTGAACGACTATTGTCCTCTCAAACCACGACCATTGGTCCTTTGGTCCTGATCAAACTCCATGGCAAAGGCATCAGTTCAAGGAGTTCAAGTCAGTTACAGCAACGTACTCATAATGGTGAAACTAAACTGGGCATAAAATATTTCGGAGGTGTGCCTAAGATTGTGCATATGGATGAACCGCGACAGGACTCTATACGGCAGAGAAAAAACTTAATAAGGGCAGGCCGAACTTAACACTTTATTATCAAAACATCAGAGGTATTAAAACCAAAATGAAAGACTTAACACTCAGTATATCAGATTGTGATTTTGACGTGGTGGTATTCTCAGAAACTTGGCTTAGTGATGATATCTGTGAGGCTGAGATTGGTATGTCTGATTATGTATTGTATCGAAAAGATCGGTCAAACCAGACTAGTAACAAAAAAAGTGGAGGAGGGGTGCTTATTGCAGTACGAAACTGTTATCAGTCTTGTATAGTTCCAAACAACTACCATAGTGTGGAACACTTGTTTGTGTTAATTCGATGTCGTACGGAGAAACTTGTGGTGGGTGCTGTGTACTTGCCGCCACCCATTAAAGTGGATGCTGTTCAGGCTCACTGCTGTGCGATAGAGGAGATCATTCAAGAGTATCCCAGCGATAATATATGTGTCCTAGGTGACTATAACTTGCCTCATGTAGAATGGACTAATGACAGTTTTGGAAGTTCAGCCACTGGCCATGGTGGGGACGTTGTGAGGCTACTTAGTCACTGTTTCTCTTATAATCAGTTATTTCAAGTAAACGAAATTAGTAATGCGAATGGTGTGAAATTAGATCTGGTGGTAACACGAGACAGTAGAACATCTGTTCGTCTGGCACTGGAGAGTCTGCTGTCCTGCGACCGGCACCATCCTTCCCTTATGGTTGATGTGCTGCTTAATGACTATTCTGAGCGTTTGCGCTATGATTTCAGTTTCTATGACTTTAAGCGTGCGGACTATAATATGTTAAATAATTATTATCACTCAGTGGACTGGAAGTATGTCTTGGGTGGCATTGCAGATGTAAATGCTGCAAAGTCTGTCTTCGATGAAGTTTTGTATGCTGGTATTAGTCTGTATGTACCTGTGGTTCGTTCCAAAAATCCGAAGTTTCCGAAGTGGTTTTCTGATGAACTTAAAGATCTTATCTTAAAAAAGAAGTTGTGTCACAAAGAATACAAAAAAACCCGTCGGTGGGAAACTTATCAGAAGTTTTCGGACTTAAGAACCCAATCCAATATCTTAAAGAGCAACTGCTACTTGCAGTATGTTAAAAATATTGAGACAAATTTGAAGCATAACACCAAACAATTTTGGAATTTCATTAACAGTAAAAAGAGGGGCAAGTCCACCCCTACCTTAATAAATCTAGACGAGCTAACAGGGACGGATGGACAGACTATTGTGGAAATTTTTAAGTCTCATTTTCAGGGTGTGTATAGGTCCGATACTGACGGTGGTGAGCCTGGGCTTGAGGATGGTGGGGATAGTGGTGGATCATTCTCCTCTGTTGAGATCTCTCTGGGGGAGGTGTTTGAATATATGTCTAAACTTGACATAAATAAGGGACCGGGTCCTGATGGTATATCTCCCAGATTTTTGGTTGACTGTGTCTATGCTTTGGCCAAACCGCTCCATATGCTTTTTAAAATGTCCCTAGAGAGCGGTGTTTTTCCTGACCAATGGAAATATAGTAGTATTATCGACCTATTTCCATTCTAAGTTCTATTCCAAAAGTATTCGAAAAAATTGTTTGCGACAAGTTAAAGCCATTCATAAAACCTTTTTTGGTTCCGGAACAGCACGGTTTTGTTGGTGGCAGATCGACGGCTACAAACTTAATCTTGTTGGTTCAAAGTACTATTAATGCAATGGAGGCGGGTGGTCAGGTTGACGTGGTTTATACTGATTTCAGCAAGGCCTTCGACACAGTCAACCACGATATCCTGATAGGGAAGTTAAGAGATTATGGGTTTTGTGGATCACTACTGAATTGGTTGACCTGCTACCTTACATACAGGAAACAGTTTGTTAAAGTAAAGGGCTTTGTGTCGAGTGAAGTATCTGTTGCATCGGGTGTGCCGCAGGGTAGCCACCTGGGCCCGTTGCTGTTTAATATATTTATTAACGACCTACGAAAGATGATTCTATTTTCAAGGCCCTTGTTTTTTTGCAGATGACTTGAAATTGTCTATGGCAATTCATTCTGTTGACGATGCTATGAGACTGCAGGGAGACTTGGATATGGTAAGTGAGTGGTGCAGGAGAAACAAAATGAAACTAAATATTAAAAAATATAAGATTATGCCGTTTTTTTGAGTGAAAGTTCCGCTTTTGTGTGACTACAGTATTAATAATTGTCTTCTCGAAAGAGTCTCCTCATTGTGTGACTTGGGTATTTATTTAGACACTAAGCTAGATTTTCATGTTCATTATGACTTTATTACTAACAAATGTATTAAACTCCTTGGCTTCGTCTGTAGGAATACTAGGGATTTCCAGACCGTAGATAGCGTGAATATTCTGTACAAGGCCTTGGTGAGATCTTCTTTGGAGTATCTGTCATGTGTGTGGTCGCCATCGTATGCTGTGCATATTGAGGGTGTTGAAAGGAAGTATGCTAGATATGTCTCTTGCAAATTTAAGTGGAACATCACTGCCTATGAGGACCAGCTACGAAGACTTCAGCTGCAATCACTTTCAAGACGTAGGAAAGTTGCTGATATATGTTTCTTATTTCGACTTGTAAATGGTCATATAGACTGCTCTGATCTCTTGAGTCTGATAAATTTTCATGTTCCACCAAGATCAGCAAGAGACCACGTACTCTTTGCCCCGAGGTACCACAGATGTAACTATGGCCTATTCTCGCCGATCACTAGAATCACTAATGGTGCCAGTGAAGCGGATCTTGATTTTTTTAATCTCTCTTTAAAACGTTTAAAAGAAAAACTGTTGACAGTCCATTGAGTTTTTGAAATGATAATTACTGGTGTTGTTATTATATTGTTATAACTTTACTATATTATTGAAATTTTTCTGTAAATACTTTGTACAAAATGGGTCTACCCGTAAATAAATAAATAAATAAATAAATAAAAGTTATTATTTCATTTTATGCTATACCTCCGTAATTATGTCGAGCAAGTGTTTGAATCATCCGGATAGTTTTTGTTACGTACGTGAAAAATTAACTTTTAAAAATTAACAACGAATTTTACACCTTTAATTAAGTGCTATCATGACTAGTTTGGTTTTCCTGTTCCGCATCAGGACAAATCTTGGGGCTCACATGTCTGCTGGGTACCGTTAGACTTCCTACAGGATAGGTTAAGGGATCCCGACCTACATCATTTGCTAAACCAATAATTGAAACGGAATCTAAGATCACGTAAGTAATTGTTACTTCTGCTCAATTAACGTAAAGGGCAAAACTAATAAGTCTTCTTCTTCTTTTATTAGACATTAGCCTGTTTTTCATCCACGGTTTATGGTGTGTCTTCAGACGTTGTTGCCCAACTTTCAATCCACCGTTTTGCTGTAAAATATTAAGTATCTGTGATGGCTTGTACCCCAATTCTCCAGCTTAAATTTAATTTTTTACGCTCTCAATGGAAAAAATTAAATTTCCCGATTCACGATCTTTTTGAAGTTATTGTATTGTTAAGAGTACTTAAAGCTATCAAAATATGGCACAAATTTTTGGATTACAAAAAAAAATTTGTAAACCAGTGTTATTTATGCCGTTTAAGAGTTTCGTAAAATCGTTATAACTGATTTAAAATAATTCTATTGTACTTTCAAGACACAGCTTATGTAACATTTTTACCAATTACAAGTACCCAACTATGATTTAAAAATAATAAAAATTGTTCGGTGTCCCCTCGTAATTGTTTCGGCTTGACAATATGCGAGCATCAAAATTAATAAACACCGACTTCGAGTATTAGGAAATGGAAGCCCGCTTGAGAAATCGGAATGTTGCTGTTAAGATAGGAAGCTTATATATAGAAACTAGTTATTGTAGAAATAGAATAAAGTCCGTGGCAACACTACCGCGTTATCTAAAGGGTGGCGTGAAATACGAATGTACGTTGCGGCACTTGGACAAGGTTGACTGATTTCACGACATTCTTACCGATATCTTCATGATATAAAATGGGTTAACCTCTAAGAAGGCTAGAAACTAAAGGAAAAAACATAGAAACATTTTTTTAAAAAAGAACAGGTACCGGTTTTAATTGAAGTACGCTACTGTTCTAGAAAAATTAAAAAAAAAAAAAAAACAGTGTGGCGGTCGAGCAAAATATTTTACGTATTGCCATTTGATATATTTTTTTTGCACTAATCATCAGCAACTTGATAGCACACTTTGATCATGTTTCTATTTTTCATTTATTTAAGAATATCAATTTCCAGTTTAAACCAGGTCAATATTTTCATGCTCAATCGGAATATTCCATTTTTGATAAGAACATAAAAAATCAAATAAAAAAAAAACCATCTTGCTTCAAACATAATGTCTAACGAGTGGGCATCGTGAACTTTGACGTTGACTCCATATTAGTTAACTATAATTTTTTCAATGTCCGAATGACTTCCGCAGAATGAGCAAGTTCTGCATTTCCACATGCTTAAACGTTGCAACTTGGCAAATTGTTTAAAAATGCCACCTACTAAACACTAATAATCTACCAGTAACCGACGTTGACAGACCTCGTACCGCTATAAACTGGGCTAAAAAGCGTCGCCATTGTTTGCTAATGGGAGAAATTTGATAGCGACTAGGTTAACTGATTTAAAAAGCATGTTATGGCGATAGTCTTGACAACATTAGACCAAATGCTTTTTGTTTCCAAAGCTGCCGATGTTGCGTGTGCCTGAAGACTCCCGATGTCAGTATCTGGATACATATTTAATTCTAATATATCATAGAATAGGTCACAAATATGTATCAATATCTAAATATTAGAAATTTAAAAATAATATTAAATAAACTTAAATATGTGT
>CM032455.1:102285922-102340922 GCA_019049505.1 Pachyrhynchus sulphureomaculatus | reverse complement strand
AATAAAATATTTTAAGAAAAGAAAAATTACTATGTAACAAACTTTACAATATTCTGATTAACGTAAAAAGATTAAAACGAATAAGACGTAGTCTTGCCATAAATTCTGACCGTATCATTGCTAAGTGCAACAAGATATCGACCATAAACGATACGAGTCATCTATGGATGATAGATCAAGAAGCGGTCGACCACGTGAAGTAAGAGTCAAAACAACTATCAAGCAACCGAAAAAACACTGGAAATTCAAACAAGATTTCGCGCCGGCCCATAAACCGATGTTCGTTGGCGGTTAGTTTACACGAATTTATCAGGACTGAAGATTGATCCTCTGAAAGTCCGGACTTCAATTTTTTAGAGAGGAAGGATGCAAGGCATCGAGATCAGATAATTTAGTGACAAAAAAGATGTTCTTGAGAATTATATCTTAGTGTAAGAGTATACTGCTTTGAGAAAATTGCTTTCAATTATGCTCAGTTTATTAGACTATGTGACCTAAGTTACATTTATTTTTCAAGGAGAGAAATTTTTAAGAGAACATGTGTTTTATGGTTAAAGGGGATTAGCAGGTAGGACAAAGGGGAGGAGGGTTTTTCTTTAGCAGGTGAAAGTTAGTTAACTGGGCAAGTGTTTTTCAGATATAATTTTCCTTACGTGAGCTCTGGGGAAGATGGAAAAACTAAGATTTTAACTTCCAATAGTTTACGTTTTTATGGATATAACAAGAATTTGACTTACGTGAGGGCAGGGTACTTTCGGGATGGATATTGGAGCATTTAGGGAATCGAATATAATTAAGTAGGTTTACCCGAGTTTGGATTTGAGTTCTAGTACTCTATAATAATCAGTAATTCTGCAGTGAGAATGAAAAAGAATGGATTTAAAATAAATATTACAAATACTAATATTTATTCCTTTTTATTTATTGTATCTCTTCGAGATACAGAACTTATGGTAAGGCAACGTAATATTATTGTTGTCAAAACTTATAGAGACTGGAAATTGCTAGGTGATAATTTTTTAATACCTCAGTCTAAAGAAGTTAATCAAATATCACAGTTATTTTCTTGGTATTTATGGTAATTTGAAAAATTGCCCAAAATGTTAGTAAATTAGACCTGAACTTTTAGCTTACTTACAGTAGAGTGTTAGTTCTAATTTCGATTACTATTATTTGTGCTTTAAATACCTCAGACACAGTATGAATTATCTCACTAGGGTTAATTTTCGTTTATTTTGTACATTAGATTGAATGCGGTTCAAAAAAAATGTAACAAAAGAAAACCTGTTAATCACAATCTTAAAGATTATCTTTCACAATTTTGACTATATATATATATATATATATATATATATATATATATATATATATATATATATATATATATATGTATATACACTCCTGAACAAAATTAACGCAACAATATATTAAATCATACAAATCTCTATGAATTAATTTTAATAATTTTTTATGAACATTGGTTACACTAATAGTTAGAAAAAACTTATTCGGATACTTTAAAAGCGAATTAGCTACCAAATTTCTCTATAAGATTCGAATTAAAATTATTCTTAAGACCTAATAACAAAATCGTTGAAATTATGTAATAATGAAAAAAAAAAACTGGGACACTAGTAGCAAAATTAATGGTGTAACTGAGACACTACTAGCGTGTGTTGCCTCCTCTACTTCGGATGACAGCGTTTATGCGCCTAGGCATGCTTCTAATTAAATTTTGGATAAAATCTTGAGGAATTTGCTCCCATTCTGTGATAACTGCATTTTCAAATTCCCTCAGGTTTCTAGATGCAGGTATATGACGTTTCACATTTTTCTTAAGGTGATCCCATACATGTTCTATCGGATTCAGATCCGGGCTTTTTGGTGGCCATTGCATAATCGGTATATCAACTTGATTAAGATAATCGAGTACCTTCCTAGCCACGTGAGGTCGAGCGTTGTCTTGCATAAACAGGAAATTGGGCCCCACAAAATGACCGAAAGGCATCACATGTTCTATTACAATATTCTCAAGATAGTAGTCAGCATTCATGGATCTCGTACGGACAGGAACTAACTCTGTGCGAGCATCAAAGCAGATGCCACCCCAGAACATAACAGAACCACCGCCGAATGGAATCCTTGCAGAGATATTGCAAGGAGCAAACCTCTCTCCTGGTCTTCGCCATACTCGCTCACGACCATCTGGATGTTTTAGACTAACCCTAGTTTCATCTGTGAAGAAAACTTGTTTCCAATCATCCACAGACCAGTTTTCGTGATTTCGAGCAAAACGTAACCTGGCAACTCTGTTATCTCTAGTAAGCAAGGGCGCAGTGGCTGGTCTCCTACTGTTTAATCCAGCTTCATTTAACCGTCTTCTAACTGTTTTAGAAGAAATTATGACATTGAGAACAGCTTCGAGTTCGTTTCTTATTATAGAACTAGTGACAGTCCTGTTTCTTAAAGCATATTGTCTTATAAAACGTTCATCTAGGTCGCTAGTGCATCGTTTTCGCCCTTGCCCTAGCCTTCTAGAATAAGTTCCTACTTCATTCAAGCGTCTTACCATACGACTGATTGTGGAACGATGTTTGCCTAACAAATTGGCAACATAACTCTGACAATATCCCTCGTCCAATAAAACTGAGGCTCGCACTACCTCGTGTTCAGTTAAATTCCTTGTTCGATTCATTTTTCTAATTCTTCGGGATCAAAAATAAAACAGTCTACCACAAAAACGTATTATTTTGAAAAAGGGAACAATTTATAAGCTTACTTTTAAAGAAAATCTATCGCATTATTACAGAAAATTGTTTTGATTTCTGTCATGAACAACGAAACAAAATATGCATAGCCTACTATTCAAATACTCGATAAACTTTAAAACTGACATAAGAAAAAGATAAATTAATTTTCAGATTGTTGCGTTAATTTTATCCAGGAGTTAATATACATATATATATATATATATATATATATATATATATATATATATATATATATATATATATATATATATATATATACACACACTCATATAGTCAAGATTGTGATAAATATAACAAACAACTATCTCAATAGAAAATGTTATTTAGTCCACATATATTTTATTCCTACTTTGCTATTCCTCAAAATTATTGGGCCAATTCAATTATTAACAACGCAGGTGAAATTCTAACAATAAAATGCACCTGCTTTGCTCTTACAGCAAAATAATATGAACTGCAAATTTACTAGATTAGTTTTAGTTATCGATCGATGGGACATTTTCCACAAATGAAGTAAATAATTTTCAAAATATTTGCGAATCGATAGGGAAAATTCAATAGGCTTTCACAATGAGCCATTAGCTGACCGGATGACTGGAATAAATTTTCTGCATTTACCCTAGAATGAGTTTTCTCGGTTACAAAAAGTCGTGCCTTTCTATGTTAGACAAGCTATTTGGTCTCTCCATAATGGTGCGTTCTTACATTTTAGAGGCGAAGTAGACGATTATGTGGATATCGTCATTCCCAATAAATGGCTAAGATGAAATTAACTAATTTCTTAGTCTCCAAGATCCCCAGACTGTAATCCGTGTGATTTTTACCTCTAAGGTGGAAAGTACAGAAATATCTAAATAAAGAAGACCGAATAGAAAACTCTAAAAAGACAATTCGAGAACATTCTTACGTTTTATCTGCATATACCGAATGTTGGGTACGAGTCTACAACAAAACGATGTCAGGATCGGAATAAATATATTTTTATATATTTTAAAATTTTTGTACTACAGTCAGGTGACAATAATGCCCCAACTTAAAAAACGCTCTGTACATGATAATTAATTGAAAGAGTATATTAGATTAAAAAAAATTTAGTTAAATCATGCAGTATATCTTTTGCACCCAGCAAATGTTTGTAATATTAAAGATAACAATGTACAATTAAAAATTATCAACATTTCCAGTAAAAAGCATCAAAAGTGCCATTTCAACTAAAAGGAAAGCTGCCTACTTGCTCTCTACTTCATAAATCCACCAAACTTACCTCATTTGACATTATTTGACAAGTTGCTTTATCCCTATCTCTCTCTTTCAGTAACTCATGCAGCTCTTCGATCTTCTTTTGAGCTTCATCTCTTTCTTGCTCCCTTTCAACTGCTTGCTCTTCGAGAAATTTTTGCGTTGTTTTGTATTTTTTATCCGCTGCTTCGATCTATGTAAAATGTTAAAATATGTTTTCTTGTATAGCTTAGACACATGTCACAAATGGTTAGAGCGAAATCAAGTTAATTTAAATAGAGAGCATAAAGCTATGAATTTAAAGGCTCACATGAATGAGTATGACTATGAAAGATTTATTTCCGTAAAAAAGAAAATTCACTAATTAACAGCTGGTAGCTTGAACTACTGACAGCAATCAAACAGAAACGGAATATTTCCTTCCGACTGGAAATGCGCTACAGTTCAGCCACCAGGCAAGAAGACCTTGCCAAACAACTGCCGACCAGTTGTATGTTTTCGATAATATCGAAAATTATGCAAAAGATTATTAATCACCAGCTTTTAAAATATGTAGAACGATTCAATATTATTACCGACAATCAATGTGGCTATCGTAAACAAAGATTAACAGGAGATCTTCTAACTTGTCTTCACACATCATATATCCAAGGCATTTGACCGTGTTTCGCATGACGGACTATTGGCTTGGCTATGCTCTTATGGTATGTCTGAACAGTTTTGTTTATGGCTCTCGTGTTTCCTCAGAGAGCGTGTAACGTTCATTTTTTCTTAGATTTTAAGATCATGTTACGACACTGTTTTTCTTCCCATAATTTATATTTTATTTCACTTTTATATTTATTGTAGTGATTTCAATTTTTGAATAGTGTAGCTTAAAACAGTGTTTTAAATTTTTGAGCAGTTTAATTTAAACCGGCAGTGTGTAAAACGTGTTGCCGACTTGACTTATTTAGTTCGCATTGAATGCGTCGAGATTGGCATGCCGGGAAATGACCTAAGAAGAAGGGACGAAGATATTTAAGCAGCCATTTGGAATTTTGAAGGGCTTTTTCCACCATGAAGCAGTAACAGCTTTGTTCCGCCAGTAGGTCGTAGTGGGTTTCTTCTCCCGCACGCCAGAGTATTTTTTTTCTCAGTGATGTAGTAGTGCAGTAACGGTTTCTAGCTCTCAAGTTTAAAGCCTTTTTCCTTTCCTGCTCATCCTCAGACATTTCGGGTCAAAAAGTGTTTAGCAAGCCAAATGAAACTAGGATGAAAATGGCTGAGAGAATATTTTTATGAGAATCTCACCAGGAGAGGCCAAGTAACTTATGGAAAACCCATGAGAAGAAGCCAATCAGTAAGTCATAAGTACACCAGTCTAAATATCTCACTTCCTGTTTACAAGTGCGTTTCCAACGCCTACTCAACACGTGTAACTCGCGGAGTTAATTTCACCAACTTTTAATATCGTGTTTTATCAAACCTTTTATTAAAAACTTAATAATGCTAACTTAAAGACTGCAATAGTGTACACTCTCATAACATAAGGGGTTTTTATTTAGTAGATGTAATTTTAAGAGTGTAATAAAAGTAGGAATTTTTATTTAATATACCCTTCTTTATTCAAATGTGTAGTGTCTCACTAAACTCCTGCTCTTTCTTTCAGGACGTAAGGGTTGTACCTAACTGAATTTTATATTAACAACTACATAGTCTTCAGTGTTTTTTTATTTTTTGAACTGAACTTAGATTCTTTTTATTCTAAAATGAATGGTGCCCAAAAACGGTACGACCAAATTTTAAACAACTATATAGACTATTTTCAAAGACGTACAAAAATTATCTCTTAACCATAATCTCCCCAAACAAAATGAGCTAGCTGATATCTTAATTCTGTCCTCTATTAGAATATATATATATATATATATATATATATATATATATATATATATATATATATATATATATATATATATATATATATATAATACACCTATATATAAAAGGAGAAAATTACGGCTTCTATTTAACAAATAAAATTAAAAAAAAATTGGGGCTATACAAAATATGAGACGTTACAAAATAGCGCTCCAACGTGAGGCTATAAAACGGCCCCGCTTCAAGAGGTTATAAAATGGCGCCCAACGTGGGGTGTGGTAGTTGACGGGTTTATTTTTGGTATTTTCATTATAAACGCTGGTGTGCCCCAAGGTTCCATACTGTCTCCTACTCTATTTTTTCTTTACATTAACGAACTGCTGGGATGACAGTCACCAAGTAGAATTTAATTTAAAAAAGCTTTACTCTCTACAACTTTTAATTCAGTACAAAGCTCAAATTCGACTAATAATGGAATAGTGCTCCCATGTTTGGGACTCTGTTTCCAAACATCATCATCATCATTAGCTTGTTCCATCCATAGTCGGATGTCAGCCTCTCCAACGAGCTTTGTTGCATCCAATCGTGTCCTGCTAATCTCTTTATGTCATCCGTCCATCTTGCCTGTGGTTTACCTCTGCATCTTTTGTGTTCTCTAGGCCTCCATTCAACTATACGGCGTATCTATCTGTTATCATTCATCCTTGCGATATGCCCGACCCAATTCCACCTTAATATACATATTGGTTGTATTACATCTATCGCTTTCGATCTTCTTCGTATCTCGATGTTAGGAATACGATCGTGGAGTCTAATATTTAGCATTCTACCCTCCATTGCTCTTTGGCTTCTTTGGAGTTTATTTTAAAGCCCTCGTTTCAGTGACATATATTAATACCGGTAGTACATACTGATCGGATACTCTCGCTTTTATTGTATCTGGGATGTCCAATTTTTAAAGTAGATTGTAACCTTCTGAACGCGGATCCAGCTAACGAGACTCTTCTATCCAAGTCAGCCTTTAAATTATTTTTTGATATTTCGATTTTTTATTCTAAATATATGAATGCTTGAATCTTTCCTATTATTTTACCTTCTATTAATAGTTCCTGGCTGTTATCTTTACTTTCGTTGCTCAAATATTTGGTTTTGGTGACGTTTATTTTTAGACCTATTTCTTGAAACTTGTTATTTAATTCCATCAGCATTTCTTGTAATTCTTCTTTTGTGTTGGCGATCAGAGTGATAATATCTGCGAACCTTAAGTGATCTAATCGTTCTCCGTCCATTAGTATTTCTTTTTTTTTTTATTTTCCGAAACATACACTGCCTTTATTGGATTTTATTGAGAACAGAGCTGTTCACCGCGTTCAAAGAATTATAGTAGAAGTAACAAGGTGCACCTCATACGAATTAACAAGGTGAACCTCAAATAGATGTGATTTATTAGCGGAACGTGAATTCCTAGCATGCACCGCTTTGGGAGGAATTAAGCAGGCTACATCCATCGAACATTTTCCATGAAAATACTTGTAGAATACACTGAAGTCGCCAACCGTTCTTCGATGTTCCAACGAATCAAGGTTACTGGTCAGGCAAACAGCTTTCTACTGAATAGAATCCAACAAATGCAGTGTATGTTTGGAGCCCCAAACATGAGAGCAATATTCCATCGTTGGCCGAATTTGAACTTTGTACAGATCTTCCACCCATAATCGAATAAAGTGTCGGTAAATGTGGAAGGTGTTTAAATATTTGATTAACAAAATCCAACCTCGTATTGTAATCAACTCGTCGACACATTTACGGCGTTTGATCGTTTGGGAATTTACGACTTAACGGATCGAACTGATACTTGAACGCGCTCCAGACTTGCATCGCTTAGTGCTTCATCGCCCTGGCCAAGGTTTACTTCAAATTGAACCAGTTTTTTCAAACTTTTGCACCCATTTTTTAATCAGTTGAACACAAGGGGTTTCATTTAGGCTACGTAAATGATGTTGAACGCTAACATTTGCATGTATATTCCAAGGAGGGTGTGTGCCTCCCCTTGCCCTTATAGTCTGTTTCGTTCACATAATATTTTAAACCAGAACTTATTCATGAAACACTGTAACATATTTGAATTATCTTCGAAACTGTTTTTGAAATATCGAGACCTGAAAACTTGTTTTTCATTGCACTTTGACAGCCGGTAGCATCCGAACGGTGAAATGGCGCAAAATAGTTTGGCGAATTCTTCTCTAGTCTTAATTTTGGGTATTCTATTGAACAATGTCTTCCGCCACCATGTTGATGGCGATTTTTATCATTTTCGGCGAGAACCAAATATAGATCGAACTGAAGCTTTTATGGTTTTCTTTAGATGAGAAATCATGGTTCTAAAGGATTAGACTGTATGAAACGGGAGTGACCTTCCCACATTTTCTGTTTCTATCGGCATAGAACACGTAAGCACACTGTAAGCTAATCCTTAAAGCGTGCGGAAAAAGCGATTCACGTTGGCCTTGTATCGCTGTAAATTATACTCGGTGGGAAACAGCTCTGGGCAAATCAGTCCAAATGAAGAAGGTTCCTCCATATAAAAGACTGCTTGAAAGGACTTGAACGAAGAGTGACAAGCTGAACTTCATACGGATGTAAAGTATCAGCGCGACGTGTATTCCTAGCATACACTCACTTGTTGTGGAGTATAAAGCTTTCTATTTCGAAATAATATTCGCTTCCAACATGTCCATGCCGAGACACATTTGCCGCCAAATTAACGCGGAGCAAATTGAGTGACGGTGCTAGAGGAATGGAGTGCCCCGACATAACTATGTCGGGTTCAGCACCGATAACTTCTTTTGGAAAAAACTGCCGCCGGGGTTTTTGTAGCGTTAAATTCTACTTGGTTACTGTCACCTCAAGATAGAATTTCTTCCAAGTCTTTGTTAAGTTGAACAACCTCCTACTGTCTGCGGATATTTGCATGAGTAGCCGATGTTCGAGCGTTCAAAGTCAATGAAAAAATAAGCGTACTGTCATCTGTAAAGCTGTAGATTGGATTCGTGGTCCTTTCCAGCAGATCGTTAATGCAAATGAGTAAGAGAGTAGGGGACAGTATGGAGCCTTGAGGCACACCGGCGTTGATGGTGAAGGTGCTCGAAAGAAATCCGTCGACTGCCACTCGAAAAGAACGCTCTGTGAGGAAACACGAGAGCTATAAACAGAACTTTTCAGACATACCATCAGAGCATAGCGTAGCTAACAATTCATCGTGCTAAACATGGTCGAATGCCTCGGATATATCAAGTGCCACCGCTCCAGAGTGTTCAACTGCCTTGTTCTAAACATGTGCTACAAAGGTTAGAATTTGATCTTTACTTCTCTCTCTCTCTCTCTCTCTCGCTCTTTAGTCTCAATTCCCCCAGGGAATGTAATGGTCATTTTGGTGCGTTGTGGGATGTTCTTCTCCATATTTCTCTATCCTGCGCTTCGTGGATCAGTGTGTGAAGTGGTTTATTCGCAAGATGGATACCTTAGTTCATATAACCGGACAGAGAACGTCCTCGAGGTCTTCTACCAGGAATTTTTCCTTGAATGATGAGTTTTTTTAAACATTCCTGATCTTTTCTTATAATATGGCCGAAAAGTTTAATAATTTTTGTTTGGATAAAACTTGAAATACGTTGCTGGACATTGAGCTCTGATTTAATTCAGTCGTTGGCCCGTCGCACCGTAGTCTGAAAACCCGAAAATCTGGCCATAACGTAAAAAACAAAACGTTCTATTTAGGAATTTTTACCTGTTTGAATACTTCTGCCAATTTATCTACTCTGATATACGACCACCCAGATGCATCTTCCGCTCATAACATTTATTTCATTTCGAAGCGTCGAGTGCCACGTAGCATTTCTCGTGAAGCACGTCAGACGTTATCAAGTTTAAACTATGATAGAAAGAACATAAATGAATTCTGTCCTTGAAAATAAGTACAATTTCTTTGTGTTTCTGGAATTTCATATTTACTTACTGATAAGTAAGTAACTAACTGTTCAATTATCGAGTTTTTTAAAAAATATATTTCCAAAAATCTTTAAAGAACAAGCAATAAGTTAAAAACGCCACTGAACTCTAACGTGAAATGAGTTAAATGTTGTTTATTAGCCATTTTTTGCTAAATTATCTAAAAATTGAGTGGATGTCGCAAGTTTGGTATCTGTGTTAGTTTTTGTGCGAAGATGTGCGTGGACGCAATGGACGCGTTTTTCTTAACAAACTTAAAAAAAAATTGTTAAAAAATTCGGGATAATGTTACAAAATTCAACCAATTGTTTAAAAATTTGGAAAATTGTTGCAAAATGTGAAAAATGTTTAACAAATTCGGGTAGATGTTGCAAAATGGGAAAATTTGTAAACTGTTACAAAATAATAAAGTTAGTTAAACAATTCGGGAAAATGTTGCCACAAGTAGCAAATTGTTTTCAAATCCGAGAAATTTTTGCTAAAATTGAAAAATAATTGTAAAATTCTGGAAATTATTGCACAATGTAGCAATTTGTTTAAAAACTCATAAAAAGTTTCAAAAAAAATAACTCACGTTTTTCCAAAAGTAGTCCGCCATTTTGAAATCGCCATTTTGTTTTTTGAAATTTGAACTTCAGATTCGCAATCAGTGACCCCAAAACCCCATATATACCGAGTTTCAGAAAAATAAGTCACGTTTTTCCAAAAAGAGTCCACCATTCTGGAGCTGCCATTTTCTTTTTTGAAAATTTGATTTTATATTCGTGATCAGCGGTCCCGAAAACCTAGATATACCGAGTTTTGTCGAAATCGACATTCATATTTTGGCCAGCGTTTTGGGACATTTTTCTTCTGTGCGTCGTGCGGTCCACGAGATCCTAAACAATCTTCGCCAGCAGTACATTTCTGTGCCATCTAGTTTTTTTTGTGTCTCGACTTTCTCAAGGTCCAGCACTCACAGCCATATGTGAGAATAGGAAGGAGAAGACAATTTACTAATCTAATTTTAGCTAGTGTGTGGTTGAATTGCCAGATTTTCTTGAGCTTTTGCACAACAACTTTTGCAACGGTGCACCTTCGACGGACCTCCCCCTCTACTGCAATTAGGGATCCCAAGTACACATACCCACTAACAACTTCAAGGCGGTCAATTTGTCTGATATCTGGTCTGTTGTTATTTTGCCTATCGACAATCATAATTTTGATTTTATTTATATTCAGTTCAAGTCCGAGTTCTACGCTTTCTTTTTTTCTTTACTTATGAAAGCCATATTGATGACCGCTAATAATATTCAATTCTTCAAGGAATTTAAGAAGATGCTGATTAATAGCCTTTTCAATGACTTTCGATTCGAGTGCGATTGGTCGGTAGTTGTTTGGTAAGATCTTATTGCGCTTTTGAGTATTTGCTGAACTGTAGCGCATTTCCAGCAGGAAGGAAATATTCCCTCTCTGTAGGATAGGTTGACAAGTCTACAGAAAACTGGTGTTAGTTCTCTCGCGCATTTTTTGTGTACTATGGCGAGTATTCCGTCAGTGTCAGAAGATTTTTTGGTGTCTAGCTTTATTAAAACACGGTATAATCCATTCACAAAATGGAATAAATAGTAATAACACTCACTAATGTGATATAAGCACGATAAAAATCACAAATAGCAGAACAAAATTAATTAAAATGAGCTGCAAAATAACAAGTCTGCTAATATATGCAATTACTCTTTATTTCTGATGTGCCTAATCAATATATACTAAAACTAAGTGGGTAAGAATAAAAATCCTTATTTTTCCACTAAATTAATACAATTATATCTCCTCTCTTTTTTGGCCTATACCCAACACCATATATTTTGTAGCTTTATTAAACAGTTACTAATATGTATGACAAAGTACTGGGTGATTTCTAAAAAGGACTGTTTACTCACGCCATCGGATCAAATACGCAAACCATAATTAATACAAATACAAAGACCCCAAAACACAAATTGTTTAGTTTTTAGAAACGATTTTATTACCCTCTCTCAATACATATACGTGGAGGAAGCACAATATTACATACCAAAACGTCAACGCTCAATGAACATATCCAACAATTAACGATAAACGATAATTTAGTGAATAATGAAATGTGTAAATGAAACACGTTCAAATTTAGAACACTACATACGAATTAGTAACCAACTTTTATAAAGCAAATGATGGGGAATTTACGTAAGCCTAGCAGGAAGAAGATAAAGCCAAATTATTTCTGTTGTACTTGAAAAGAAAAAGGAAAGGAAAGAAGGAAAAGTCAAAATTTTATGTTAAATCAATAAGATTCTGCACATATATTTTTAAAATAAAAAAATTTTGTCTTACTGTGGTCTTCATAGTAAAAATTTTTTGTGGCGAAAAAAAGGCTAAATACAATCTATGTGGTACAATATAGAGATATAATTACTACAACATAAACTCTCGACATCCAAAATTACACAAAATTTCCAAAAGCAGTATTTCCACCACCCCTCTATATCTGATAAAGATATTAGAACACAGTAGAATATTCTATAATTCAACATTTTCATTTTTCTTATAATGATAATAAAAAAAGTGTTCGGTATATACATTGGTTAAAATTTTATAGTCGTATATCATAACACAATATAGCAAATTATCATTTGGAACGAATAAACACAAACTTTACTTACCTGCTGTAGTAATTCGCTCTTCTCTTTCTTAGCTTCTTCCTTTATCTTCTCACCGACTCTACACAATTCTTCGATGAGATTAAGCGCGTTGGGATCTGCGCTAATTCTCGACTGGGTTAACATAGTTCTTGCCTTCTCTTGAAGATTGGATAGTGCTGTCATAGTGTCACCTGTAGATAATACACAGTTACTTGTATAGTCGAATAAAATCGATGCATTTAACATTGATTCCGTTACACCTCACACCAGAGGAAACGTTGAAACTGCTAATGTCAATCTCCTTCATTGACTTCAACTTTGGCCGGGTGAATAGGTGTAGTGTAAGCTTAACCTCATAGGGCAAAAAGTACAAGACTGCCAGGATGATGGTAACCGAGAGGGTGTAGAATGGTCAATAAGTAGCAATATTTCCTTTTTATAAATCGTCAGGGTACGACGAGATATTCTCCGTCCCGCTAGAACAGAGATTGGCGGTCCGAACTTGCACATCATTAGAATATTTGTCAGTTGGATATATCCCAAACCATACTGACCATCTATGGTCGTCTTTATCCCTAAACAAAGTAAAAGCGCTTGAGGTTCTATTAAGGTTGCCCCACTGCCATAGGTAGGGATAAAAGTGTCAGCATCTCTGGGCTAATACACATCTGTTTTCCCTGTAGAATCTATGCCACGCCCATGTGAAGATAAGTCATGGTGAGGTGGCGCCTAACGACAAGGACAGCATATATTTTCTCGGAGAGTAGAGCCTATCGAATATTTCTGAAATAAGTCAAAGGTAAACGTATAGCTAGGAGACGAGTACACCAATTTATTGGACAATAAGCCCAGCAAACTGCTGTTCATTTGAGAGAGAGCTTGAAAGAGTTTTAGGAACTTGGCTCTTTTTTAGGAATCCGGTACTACATGCATTCCCTACAGAATCGAGTACTTAACCCTCCGTAAAATAACCTCCCATAATTCAACTTCTTTCTTTTCCCCAGCTTTCCCTCGAAAATGTATCTTCCCCTTTTAACTTTTCGTTTCAAAAATTCCTCAAATCATCCTTCCCCAATATCACGATTAAAACCCAATTTAAACTAATTGTAAATAATAAATATGCAGGCCACACACCTATATACTGATGACTTTAAAACCTCCTTCGGGCTTTGTGCCACTATCTCACTTTTGATGCTAAACTCACTCTCATCAATTTTCTCAGTAGAATTGCAAAGCCTTAAAATCGCAATAACTTCAATAACAAACTACAAATACCTAATTATCCCTGACACCCAGACTGCTCTTAGTTCCATCTCCGAAAGCTAAAAAATATAAAAATCTTCTTTCTGTGGATCCCCAGCCACGTCAGCATAAGAAGCAATGAAACAGTAGACATCATGGCCAAAGAAGCCCCCATCATCATCTATTCATATTCCAACTAGACTGAGATCTCTAGGATAACGAAAACAAACTGGGACCAGTAGAGTCTCTTGTTACTCCCCCCTTCCACCACCCCTCCCTTACTCGGAGAATAAACATAATATAAAGACTGGCATTCGGTCTTTCCTATCTCACGCATTCCGATATCTTAAAATCACACCCTCTAGTGCTCCACCTATCAAACCACACTAACTATTCACCACATCACCTGAATACGCCAACCAAAGAACAAATCATAACATATGTACAGGGTGATCATTTTTAGAAGCCCGACGCCGATTTATAGAAAATTGTTGCATATTTATCTTTTTTTTTAAATGTAAAATGGTATAGTGCATGTCAACGAGTGTACTGACCTATTTGACATTTGGTAGTGAAAACGACGTTGGGCGCCGCAACACCAAACAACTTTTTTTTTCCGTCGATATGCCTTTTATAAAACGGAATTGGAAAGCTCTAATTTTTTTCAACATTTTTCTTTAAACTGTTTTTCTAGTTTGTTTTGCAAAAAAGTTATGCAGCAAAAACCCTCTAAAATATTATTTTTTGGTCAGGCGGCTGTCATACTTTAATCTGACAGCTCTTGTTTGCAGACGTATTCAATTTCATAGAGTTAAACTAAGTAAATAATGTGTTAATACCTTCTGGTTGAAGTGGTTTCCCACGCTGAAAAAGTAGATATGATTCTTATTTATGAAGAAGCAAGAAGAAATTCTCTGGAAGCCGTTAGACTATATCGAGAACGTTATCCCGACAGGTATATCCCGGATCACACTATGTTTTGTCGATTAGAACGAAATTTGAGGAGCAATATGGATGCATTTTCTGGACAGAAAGGTATTTCTAAACAAAACTGTTTTAACAAATGAAAAAGTAGCCGAAATTATGCAATATTTTCAAAACCATCCATATAATTCAGTCAGACAAGCAAGCAGGCAATTGAATGTATCTTATGGAGCTGTTCAGATCTCTCTTAAAGCTAACAAATACCACGGCTAAAAAATTGCATAATTTCTAGCTATTAATACAATTTGATTCGGAACGACGACTGAGTTTTCTAGCAGAAATGATGATTAAATAATACAGGGAACGTTATTTTCTGAATTATATATCATGGACAGATGAAAGTCATTTTGTAGGCAACGGCAAACCTAACAGAAAAAATTATCATTACTGGGCTGACGAGAATCCATACAACATTAATCAAATTCAGAATCAAGTCCATTATGGTGTTATTATATGGTGTGGGATAATTGGGATACATTTGACTGACCATGCTTTTTTCAGGGAGCACTAACTGGAAATAGATACCTTAATTTCTTGATTAATACTCTACCAGTTTTATTAGAAAATATTCCCCTTATTTTAAGCAGGCATATGTGGTATCAACACGATAGAGCACCACCATTCAACTGCGACTGACCTCACGCCGTTCGATTTTTTTTGTGGAGGACTCTTAAAGATATTGTATACAGAACTGCGGCAAATAACATTGAGCACTTAAAGGAAAAAATAACAAATGCGTGCAATAGTATATCCGGAAAAATTATTTGCAAAGCCACTCATCAAGCATTAATGAAAAAAATGGAAAAATTCATGATAGAAGAAGCAAGACATATAGAAAATTTCTTTTGATTTTTTTTATTTTTTAAGTTTGAAATTGTTACTACTCAGTATATATCACTACACCAAACACACTTATTTTTGCACTCGACGCGCGTTTCGCTAACCATGTTAAAGTGTTTGGTGTGATGGTGATATACACTGAGTAGTGTCACTGTGCCAGAGATTCCACATTCCCGACATAGTTTCAAACATTTAATTTTGCAAATATGTAATAAGTTATGTAATGTTAAAAGTTATATATGTATTCTTTTTGTGGTTATAATAAAAATAACCTGTCAAGTGCAAGTTGAACTTGCGCAATTAGTGTTCCGTAAGTTGATTGCTTTTAAAATAAAATTTTTTGTTACGGAGGTATAAATAATCGAAAACTGATGACTTTGATTTTTTTTTATATATATCAGATAAATTATTAAACGTAATGCACTCGTGATAATTTTCCTTCAATCTACACCCTGTGAAGAATATTCCAGAATTTTTTCAAAATTTTTTGATCAGTACTTTTCGAGATAAGGGGGGGACAGTGATTTATCGCGATTTTTTAAAAATAATACAAAGAAAAGTGTGCGCTAGTATTACATTATATATATTTTTGAACTCGTATTTTTACAAGCTTTCATTTGACACCCCACTCGATGGCCCGGTAATTTTTTTTCTCACTTCTGACTTAACCCCACCAGTCAAAATTTAACTTTCAGAACTACACGGCTCTGCTGAGGCCATCAATTCCTATATTAGTACCAAATTTCAACTTTCTATGTCAAATACCAGGTGTACAAGTATGAAATGCGGATTTCAGACAACAGATGGTGCACCAATGCAGTTTGTGCTATAAAGGTTTGACACTGCGTCATTTTGTTGTGTCATCAACAAGTGTCAGACGCGCACGAGTGATAAATTGGAAAAGTGTGTGTAAAGTGTTGTGTTGTTGTGTTCAATATGTCGAAATTTATACCGAACAAAGAGCATTAGCGGACAGCATGTTGCAGACAAGGAACGTGGAAAACCGCCAAAAAAATACGAAGATGTGGAATTGCAAGCATTGTTGGACGAAGATGATTCGCAAACACAAAAACAACTCGCCAAGCAATTGGGCGTTAGTCAACAAGCTGTTTCCAATCGGCTACGAGAGATGGGAAAGATTCAGAAGACCGGTAGATGGGTACCACATGAGTTGAACGACAGGCAAATGGAAAACCGCAAAAACACGTGTGACATTTTGCTCGCTCGGTACAAAAGGAAGTCGTTTTTGTATCGTATAGTTACAGGGGATGAAAAGTGGATTTATTTTGAGAATTTCAAACGCAAAAAAATCATGGGTAGACCCAGGCGCACCATCCACATCGACCGCAAGACCGAATCGCTTTGGCAGAAAGACGATACTCTGTGTTTGGTGAGACCGGAGGGGCGTGGTCTATTATGAGCTGTTTAAACCTGGGGAAACGATTAATACTAAACGTTACCAACAACAATTGACCGATTTGAACCGTTCGCTGCTTGAAAAAAGGCCAGAATACTAAAAGAAGCAACACAAATTTATTTTTCTTCATAACAATGCTCCATCACATACGGCAAAACCAGTTCGCGACACGTTGAAAGCACTCACCTGGGAAGTTCTACTCCATGCGGCTTACTCACCAAACTTGGCTCCTTCCGATTACCACTTGTTTGCATCGATGGGTCACGCACTTGCGGACCAGCGCTTTGGTTCGTACGAAGATGTGAAAAAATGGCTCGATGAATGGTTCGCAGCAAAAGGGGAAGATTTTTACTGGCGTGGTATTCACAAATTGCCCGAAAGATGGGAAAAATGTATAACAAGCGATGGAGCATACTTTGAATAAAGCACTTTTTATCATTCTTCCGAATTTAACATGTTTTTTTAAAAAAAAAAATCCGCATTTCATACTTGTACACCTGGTAGTTTCGAAGAAAATCGAGTGTGACAGACAGACAGACAGATAGACGGACGGACAGACACCGAAGTGATCTTATAGGTGTTCCGTACGGAACACTAAAAAAAGTTGTTTGGCGTCGCGGTGCCCAGTGTCGCTTTCACTGCCAAATGTCAAATACGTCAGTATACTTTTTGACATTGTATTTACGTTTAAAAAAAAAATAAATATCCAACAATTTTTCATAAATCGGGGCCGGGCGTCTAAAAATGATCACCCTGTACATAAATTGAATATTAAAATAAAATTTAATTTTGTCCCTTTGGTTGAATAGTCCGAAGTACTTATGTATATTAATATACAAAATTATCGAGCGCTAAATGACCACAGATGTCGACGCGCCCTAAACCCACTAATATCTATGTCTCACGTATTACATGCTGGTTTTTTTTATATTTAAAAAAAATTCTACGTTAAAGAATTATCGTATTTTCCCAAAGTTTGAAATTTTGATATTTTTGTCCAGGTTAAAGTTTCAGTTTACCTTTGTTTACCGTTAAGACAAGCTGTGTTTAACATACAGACATTTTTAATAACAAAAAATTTTTGAGACACCAACAATTAAATATTTACTCATATGATCTAATGGGCACTGTACAAAAAATAAATTATTCTATATCCCCAAATTTCCAATAGCGAAAATTGCGTATACCTTTATCCTTGGAACTCCTAAACTTTTCACTAGGGCCTATTAAAATACTTGGCCACATTATTTTACACCAATTTCCTCTTGGAAACGTAACATTTTGAAAAATCACTACATTCTTAACACAAACAACCAACAAATTAAATTTCAAAAATACTGAACAGTTTAATTTGCCTGACTAACAACGTTTAACTGAGCTATGATATCAAAAAATATACAAGGCCAATGCACTAGTGAGAATAAAAAACAACATTTTAAAAATTTATCTTCTTTTATCCATTTTTATTTACATACTAAGTAGTGACCTTAATTATATTTTAGATTGATTTGTACCGACAAATCATAAACAATTTAACATCTGAAAAATATTAAAAGCAACAGGATAATATAACATTTTTCTTTTTGATTTACCCCCGTAACAGTTCCAAGATTATTATTTATTTAGTTAAATGATGCACAAAATTACAATATACCGATAGAGAGCCACAATAACCATTATATTTTATAAGATATTGTGTTTGAGAAGTAATTACTATTATTTACTCACAGTCCTAAATTAACCGCTGTATATTTGCTGTTATATCCACAATCAATCATATGGACTATTAAAACGAGAAATAATTTATTATTAATTATTATATTAAATCTAGCCTATATCCGCGACTCTGCCTGCAATGACATATACCATGTTTATCACGGCTTATGAAAGACTATTTTATTAGTACATTTTCTGCCCTCTATGCCATATTTCTACTTCCTACGTATACATGACTATAGGCTAGTAAGATAATTTTAAAATTAATTTTGTGATTTTACAGCAACATCATGATGGGCCATTATCTTACACACAACAGAATATGTACTAAGTTTTTTAATATGGAACGGAAGCTCTTACAATCTGGATCAAATAACAAAATCATAATCGCGAAGAGTAATGATCCTTAAAAATGCTTCGTGCAATAATAAACAAAACGTTGGAAAGTAACTCCAATATGACAAGTTTTAATCACAAGAACCACGATGTCTTAAAAGTTGTCTTTTTGTTAAATAATTTCTTAAATCAAATAGTCTGTTTTTTTTTATCATTCACCTCCCCGCCTGAATAGGGATTTTATCCTTTTTCATATCGTAAAGATATCGGCGAGGATGTCTGTTATTGTGAAACACCGTATATAGAAACCGAGTTGTAGCTAGTCTACTTATACTGTTTTATATCGTTCCTATGAGTTATTAATTTTAAATCTGCTCAATAAAAATAAATGACTGTCGAATGTAGCTTAGGCTGTGTTCTATCTGAGTATCTTGTCGCGACCGTTGCGAGAGGTGTAGGCGGCGCGGCAAACACGGGCGGTGCCGGCGACGCGAAACGCGAACAAGCCGAGCGTTGACACATAGCTCTCTATCATAGCTTCAAAACTTAAGGCATTCTTGATCGAAAATTGTATTTTTGAAGAGTTTATTTTTAAAATTATCAGGATCAGGAAGACCGGAAATCCAATCAGCTTTGCAGACGACAGTATGTTTATATCTTCATTCTCTTTGAACGCTCGGACATCGGCTGCTCAGGCGAATATCCGCAGACAGCAGGAGGTCGTTCAACTTAACAAAGACCTGGAAGAAATTCTATCTTAGGGAGACAGTAACCAAGTGGAATTTAACGCTACAAAAACCCCAGGCGGCAGTTTTTTCTAAAAAAGTTAACGTTGCTGAACCCGACATAGTTATGTCGGGGCACTCCATTCCCCTAGCATCGTCGCTCAATTTGTTGGGCGTTAGTTTGGGAGCAAATATGTCCTGGCATGAACATGTTGCAGGCATAGCAAGGAGAGCTTCTCAAAAGTTAGGAATATTATTTCGAACCAGAAAGCTTTACACTCCACAACAATAGTTAATTCTTTACAAAGCTCAAATTCGACCAACTACGGAATACTGCTCCCATGTTTGGGGCTCCGCTCCCAAACATACACTGCATTTGTTGGATTCTGTTCAGAGAAGAGCTGTTCGTCTGATTGGGGACCCGGAACTGACCGGCGGCCTTGATTTGCTGGAACATCGAAGAACGGTTGGCGACTTGAGTCTGTTCTACAAATATTTTCATGGAAAGTGTTCGAAGGATGTAGCCCGCTTAATTCCTCCCAGAGCGGTGCATGTTAGAAACACACGTCGCGTTGGTGCTCGACATCCGTATGAGGTTCAGCTTGTTACTCCGCGTACAACACTTTTCAAGCACAGTCTTTTATATGGAGAACATCATCCCTTTGGAATAATTTGCCCAGCGCTGTGTAGTCCAAAGTTATAAAAATAGTTACTTTAAACTATGAGAGCTTGTAACGTATCTACGTATATTTTCGTTCTAAATTTACACGAGCTAAAAACTGCAATTAACTCTTGTATGAAAATGGAAAAAATGAGTAAACTGTACTCACTACTCAAAAAATGAGCCTTTTTTTTTTTTTTTTTCGCACTTTTATTACTTCTGACTGCATGTTCTCATCCCTATAGACGACAGAAAGAATTTAAAACACATTGTTTAAAGTATAACATGGAATTTAGAGTATTTAATAATGAAACAACTTAAGCAGACTTATGTAAATCACAGAACGTTCAATTTTAGACTTATGTATAAACATTATGTTGATGTTTTTAATACCAGAAAGATAGCGAAAAAAAACATCTACATGGAATTTTAACTATAAAATAAACGTAGCACTAACCCCTTTCCACAACCGACTGTCAAGAACCTCCCAGTGTTAAAATCACAAAAAAACTTATTTATTTTTTATGAGGATGCGCTTAATGACAGTATTAAAAATTTTAGGATCGTGAATTTATGTAAAAAAAGAAAGAGAAGTGAAATCTGTGGTGGAATCGAAAAATTGGGTAAAAGGGTACCAATGTGGCTCGGAAAATTTAAAATAAATAGGTGAAAAGCCGAATTTAAAAAACGAAGCAGTTTTTTTAGAATATCTCGAGAAGTAAGTCCTGGAAATATGGCGTAGCACAGAATAACTACAAAATTACCAAAAGAACATCAATAAAAAATATATCTTATTTTTATTGAAAGAAATCTTACTCGATTTAGAATCCCACTTGGAATTTTAAATTCTATCACAACTAAGCTTAGGCATGAAGATGTCAACCATGATATCGAATAATTTGTCATTTGTTAAATTTGACAGCTTGCAAAGACAACTAGGATGTTTCTAAACGGAGATACTCATATATATTTAAACCATTAAATCGCATTTTTCATCCCATTTTATTAGTGTTCCGTACTTATGGGATCACTTCGGTTTCTGTCTCTCACACCCGATTGTCTCCGGAACTATTTGACATAGAAAGTTGAAATTTGTCATAAATATAGGCATCGATAGCCCAGTCAGAGCCGTGTAGTTTTAAAAGTTAAATTTTGACTTAAGGGGTTAGTTTTGGGGCATGAGATCGGAAGTGGAAAAAAAAAAAATTTCAAAGTCGAGTGTCGTCTCAAATGGAAGCTTACGAAAACATGAGCTCAAAGAATATATATGATGTAATACTCGCTCAAACTTGTCGCTATATTATTTTTAAAAAACCGCCCAAAATCGCTGTTGCCCTTACCTGTCTCTAAGAACACTAATCAAAAAATTTCGAAAAAATTCGGGAATATTCTCGATAAGGTGTAGATTAAGCGAAAATTATCACGAGTGCATTACGTCTGATAATTTATCTCGTATAAAAAAACTATTTGGCTTAACAATATGGTGGAGATTTTTTCGTGGAAAGTTGTGAATTTAACCGGGACTAAGAGTTACGAAATATCAATACGTATTAAGTGCAACCAGTGATATACTCATATACTTTTCAGTACATCATCTAGGCATTTGGCCAATCACAGATAAAAAAATGTCGATGATGACTGGTGATCAACGGATAGGTATCGAGACAAAATAATTTTATCTTATTTGTTTATATTACCCATATATATATATATATATATATATATATATATATATATATATATATATATATATATATATATATATATATATATATATAAATATATATATTTATATATATATATATATATATATATATATATATATATATATATATATATATATATTTATATATATATATATTATATATATATATATATATATATATATATATATATATATATATATATATATAAAAACTTGATTGGTTTTTCTTGGGTACTTAGGTTCTTTTGGAAAACACAAACTAGTTTATTTGACGTTTCGCCGCATGATGAAGGAAAATTTACCTTATTTGGAAGATAAACTAAATTGCTTGAAAGAACAACTTTTGTCAACTGAAGGATATACACAAGAGCAAATAGAAACCTTAAAAAGGAATTTTTCTCATTTTAAATCTGAAGTTAAACGTAGATGGATCAAAGCCCATAATAAGGAAGACATATTTGTTCAATACAATAGTTCGTGGCTAGAAGGAACCATTGAAATTCCAGCGGTTGACAGTCTGCAAAATCGATCTGGTCGACCAAACAAACCTTTTGAACAATTGAGCGAGAAAAGTAAAAGAAGAAAGACGGAGGAGCTTCGCTCTACCTTTGAAGAGGAGGTGATAGTGCATGCCGCGCAAGTTGAGTTGAGAAAAATGGGAAAGCGAGATGCTTCAAATGTACTCAAAGAAATCATCACTACACCAACTCGGGCAACGAAATATAAAAAGGTGTATTATCGCACAAAATCATTAAAAAATAAAAGTAGCCCTTTGACTGTCAAGGAAGCAATCCAAATGTACATAGACGCAGATCTAACAAGAGAACAGTATGAAATCAGAAAAAGGACGTGTTATAGCCTACTACAAAAAGAAAAAAAAAATGTTACCCGCCACCAGAAGCGTGCAAGATAACTAGCACTAGTGCTGAAGCTCAATTACAGCCCTTGGTGGATCTTACTGTTACACGATTGTCCGACTACCTGCAAGAGGTATTACAAACATTAAATGAACAAAAACGGAATACCCTAACGATGATTCATAAATGGGGTTGCGACGGATCACAACAATCCCAATACAAACAAAAGTTTGACAGTGATGCGGATTCGGATAGCAATATATTTCAAAGTTGCTTCGTGCCTCTAAAATTAGTGTGTGGAAAAAATAATGAAAAAACCGTGTGGGAGAATCCGACTCCGTCTTCTCCGCGTTTTTGTCGGCCAATAAGATTTCGTTTTATCAAAGAGAGTACTGATGTCACAGAACAAGAAATTAACTACGTGAATAAATCAGTTGATTCTCTCATTCCTACTAAGGTTGATTTGGATGAGAAAAAGTTTATAGTCAAACACAAATTTATCATGACAATGGTGGATGGAAAAGTGTGTAATGCCGCCACTGGAACCACAGCAACAAGCCGGTGCTAAATTTGTGGTGCAACCTCAAAAGATTTTAACCGATTGGATATAACAAAAGAAGTTAATCCCGAGGCAGTACAATTCGGTCTCTCAGAATTACATGCCAGGATAAGATTATTTGAGAGTGTCCTACATTTGGCTTATAAACTGCCAGTAAAAAAATATAGACAAAGAAACACAGAGGCTGAAAAGGAACTCGTGAAAGAGAGGAAACTTGAAATCCAGACCCGGTTTCGCAATGAAACCGGGTTATTGGTCGATATGCCAAAGGCAAATTTTGGAAACACCAATGATGGGAACAGCAGTCGAAGATTTTTTGAAGACCCGAAATTGGCTGCAGAAATAACGGGCCTTAGCTATGACCTGTTATATAGTTTAAAAGTCATTTTGGAGACAATCTCAAGCGGACATAAAGTCGACCCAGAAAAATATGACACTAGTATGCATCAGAAACTGCTCGTCCGTATGTGGACTTCTACCCGTGGCATCCCATGACACCCACGATGCACAAGATACTTGTTCATGGCGCAGAGATAATAAAAAATGCTTTGTTACCAATTGGGCAGCTGTCTGAAGAAGCTGCAGAGGCAAGGAACAAGCACTTTCGGTCTTATCGACAAGATTTTGCCCGAAAGTTTTCACGAGAAAGCTGCAACAGGGACATTTTTAATCGTTTACTTTTAAGTTCCGATCCTTTCTTGAGCAGTATGAGGCGAATAAAGAGGATAAAGTCACATTCATTCCTACCAGAGACGCTAGAAATGCTCCTGCCTGCAGAGCCGAACCCACTGTATTCTTCTGGTAGTGAAGATGAAAATACGTTTGTGGACGACAAAATATGATTGTTTATAGTGTATTTTTAACCCTCGACGCAAAAGAGGGGTGCTATAAGTTTAAATTTTACATTTATTTTGTAAATAAATGTTTTTATTTAAAATATATTTTTTTTGTCAAATTAAGTTTCGTTTTTTTATTTTTTATTACAAATTAAGTAATTTTATGCAAAGTAACTGATAGAACCGAAAAATAATTTTGGCCGCGTAGATCGTTCAAATACCCTTATGTGCGCCGTCCACGTACAGGGAGCATGTTCAGTCTGTAGAATTTACTTGATATAAATTGTGGTTGAAATAAATAAATTTGTATTCTTTTTTTTTAAGTTTTAATATCCTGGCAATAATAGTTATGTTTATCAAACAATTGTCATAAAGAAGCCTTTCTTAAAAATTAGAATAACCTTTTAACATCAGATTTGGCACTACAAATCTGCTAAATGGGAAGATCTCATGGAATATTTTCGAACTTTCCCTTGGTTGGACGTTTGTTTTCGATCCGACGACCCATCTGACTGCGCCAGGGAGGTTTCCGATGTTATTTTGGCCGGTATGGAGGCTTACATCCCTTTTTCGAAGAAATGCCCTTCCAACGGCAAGCCTTGGTTTGACCTAAAGTGCAAAGAACATCTTGCATACCGACAGTGGCGTGAAGATCCTAACACCATAAATCGTAACATCTTTGTTTGTGCCAGGAACAGATGCAAAGAAATAATCGACGAAACCAAGGAGGTACACAATCAACGGATTAGAAACAAACTTCTCGCTTGTCCCGGCAATTCCAGGTCCTTTTGGTCAGTCGCTAAGGCAGTTAGTCAAAATTTCACCAAATCCACCATACCACCACTCACACGGCCAGATAATTCTATTGCAACGACACCTGTTGACAAAGCGAACTTGTTGGCTGAACTCTTTGCTTCACATTCTACTGTCGATTTCCAAGGAAAAACACCACCTACTATTCCCATAATGCAGTCAAGGATGCCCGATATTGTCTTCAGACAGCGTATCATAAAACGTATTTTGATGAAGCTAGACACCAAAAAGGCTTCTGGCGCTGACGGAATACCTGCCATAGTTCTCAAGAACTGTGCAAGGGAACTAACACCAGTTTTCTGTAGACTTTTCAACCTATCCTACAGAAAGGGAATATTTCCTTCCTGTTGGAAATGTGCCACAGTTCAGCCGATACCTAAAAAAGGCAAGAAGACCTTGCCAAATAACTACCGACCAATCGCACTACTCTCAATAATATCGAAAGTCATGGAAAAGGCTATCAATCAGCATCTTCTAAAATATCTTGAAGGATTCAACATTATTAGTGATCACCAATATGGCTTTCGTAAAAATAGATCAACAGGAGATTTTTCTCACTTATGTAACACATGTTTGGAACAATGCAATTGAACACTTTGGAGAATCTCGAGCGGTTGCTCTTGACATATCCAAGGCATTTGACCGTGTTTGGCGTGTTGGCTAAGTTACGTTCTTATGGTATGTCTGAAAAGTTCTGTTTGTGGCTCTCATGTTTCCTCAGAGAGCGTTCTTTACGAGTGGCAGTCGACGGATTTCTTTCTAACACCTTCACTATCAACGTCGGTGTGCCCCAAGGTTCCATACTATCTCCTACTCTCTTCCTTATTTATATTAACGATCTGCTGGAAAAGACCGAGAATCCAATCTACAGCTTTGCAGATGACAGTACACTTATCTCTTCATTCACTTTGAATGCTCGGACATCGACTACTCAGACGAATATCCACAGACAGCAAGAAGTCATTCAACTTAACAAAGACCTGAAAGAAATTCTATCTTGGGGTGACAGAAACCAAGTGGAATTTAACGCTACAAAAACCCAGGCGGCAGTTTTTTTCTAAAAAAGTTAACGTTGCAGAACCCGACATGGTTATGTCGGGGCACTCCATCCCTCTAACATCGTCACTCAATCTGTTAGGCGTTAATTAGGGAGCAAATATGTCCTGGCATGAACATGTTGCAGGCATAGCAAGGAGAGCTTCTCAAAAGTTGGGAATATTGTTTCGAACCAGAAAGCTTTACACTCCACAACAACTGTTAATTCTTTACAAAGCTCAAATTCGACCAACTATGGAATACTGCTCCCATGTTTGGAGCTCCGCTCCCAAACATACACTGCATTTGTTGGATTCTATCCAGAGAAGAGCTGTTTGTCTGATTGGACACCCGGAACTAATCGACGGCCTTGATTCGCTGGAACATCGAAGAACGGTTGGCGACTTGAGCCTATTCTACAAGTACTTTCATGGAAAGTGTTCGAAGGATGTGGCCCGCTTAATTCCTCCCAGAGCAGTGCATGTTAGGAGTACACGTCGTGCTAATACTTCACATTCGTATGAGGTTCAGCTTGTTACTCCTCGTACAACGCTTTTCAAGCAGTCTTTTATATGGAGAACATCATACCTTTGGAATAGTTTGCCCAGGACTGTGTTTCCCATCGAGTACAATCTACAGCGATTCAAGAACAACGTGAATCGCTTTCTTCGCACACGTGTCGCTCCTGTAGCGCTTTAGGGATTTCCCTGTAGCACGTGTGCTAGACCCATAAAAAAAAAATAAATAAATAAAATTATTGTTTTTACATTCAAAAAATAATTTTTCAGTCTCTTGTCCAATTCTACATTACAACTTTGATAAAAATATCTTATTATAATTTGTTAGTATTTTAAATATTTTGTTTCCGAAATGGTCAGTATATTATCAAATTAATGTGAATTTTACAATTATTAATTGACTTTCCTCTCTAAGAAAGTGTCTTAAGATCCCACTTATAGGGTGCACGTTCAAAGTGGCGCGGACTTTTGATTAATGCAATGAAACTGAGTATACATATTCTTAGTATCAACTCGAACCATTTTGGCCGATGAACCCAAAAAACATTCCAATCAGGTCTCTAAGGAAACCATATTTGCAAAATGGCCAAATTTCCAAAATCTTACATTTGTCGCATTTTATGAACTCTTTCGTATGATTCGCAGGTGAGGAATTGAAATTTGGCTCCCGAAGTTGCAAGTGAAATTTTTTTTGGGGCATGTACTCACCGTGTAACAAGCGGAGAACGCGCTATGATGTAAGCAATTCAAAATAACATACAAAATATTCATGTCTAAATTTAAAATAAATTAAATCATTTTTTAAAAAGTTACCTAATCCATGTAGTGTAGGGTTTCCCTCTTCACCATATCCTTCCGACACAATTTCCTTCCTACCATTTTCTATTAATTCAGCTATTTTGTATCGCGCCTGATCCAAATCACATTTCATGATGTTGATCTTTTCCAGCAACTCGTCCACTTTATTCTCGAGAGCATCTTTTTTTCTTTTTCTAACGAGGCGATTATTTCATTTGAGTCTACCAGTTCTTGTTTCAGCCTATAAATATAGAACCTCGTAAGGTGTATGATAATATGGCATGGAATTTTATGGTACTGTAAAGTACAGTCGGTCAAGGAAAAGCGTGTCGCCCATAACTTGTAATAAGTAAAAGAAATTCCTTTTTAGATTTGAGATTGTTGTTTGGCACCCCTGCAAACAATGCTTTGTCGTAAAAGATTCATTAGTACCAACTGCCAAACGGTGGCTTGTCGATAAAAATGAGGAATGGATTCTTCAAGAGGATAACGACCTCAAACATAGGATGGAATAACGCAATTGAACACTTGCTCTTGATATATCCAAGGCATTCGACCGTGTTTGGCATGATTAGTTCTGTTTGTGGCTCTCATGTTTCCTCAAAGAGCGTTCTTTACGAGTGACAGTCGACGGATTTCTTTCTAACACCTTCACTATCAACGCCAGAGTGCCCCAGGACTCCATACTGTCTCCTCCTCTTTATCTCATTAACATTAACGATCTGCTAGAAAAGACCGAGAATCCAATCTATAGCTTCGCAGATGAAAGTAGGCTTATCTTTTCATTTACTTTAAACGCTCGAACATTGGCTACTCAGACAAATATCCGCAGACAGCAGGAAGTCATTCAACTTAACAAAGACCTGGAAGAAATTCTATCTTGGGGTGACAGCAACTAAATGGAATTTAACGCTACAAAAACCCAGAAGGCAGTTTTTTCTAAAAAAGTTAACGTTGCTGAACTCGACATTGTTATGTCGGGGTACTCCATTCCTCTAGTATCGTCACTCAATTTGTTAGGCGTTAATTTGGGAGCAAATATGTCTTGGCATAAATATGTTCCAAGCATAGCAAAGAGAAATAAAATATTATTTCGCAATAGAAAGCTTTACACTCCACAACAACTGTTAATTCTGTACAAAGCTCAAATTCAACCAACTATGGAATACCGCTCCTATGTTTGGGGCTCTGCTCCGAAACATACACTGCATTTGTTGGATTCTATTCAGAGAAGGGCAGTTCGCCTAATTGGAGACCCGGAACTAACCGGCGGCCTTGATTCGTTGGAACGTCGAAGAACGGTTGGCGACTTGAGACTATTCTACAAGTATCTTCATGGAAAGTGGTCGAGGGATGTAGCCCGCTTAATTCCTCCCAGAACGGAGCATGCTAGAAATACACGTCGCGCTGATACTTCACATCCGTATGAAGTTCAGCTTGTTACTCCTCGTACAACCCTTTTCAAGCAGTCTTTTATATGGAGAACCCCATCCCTTTGGAATAATTTCCCTAGGACTATGTTTCTGACAAAGTACAACTTACAGCGATTCAAGACCAACGTGAATCGCTTTTTTTCCGCACACGTGTCGCTCCTGTAGCGCTTTAGGGATTTCCCTACAGCACGTGGGCTAGACCCATAAAAAAAGCCACTGGAAAGGGGACCGGTGTCGTCACCCTAGATTAGCCACCCCAGTCGCCCGATGCAATCCCAATTGAGAACGTGTGGTCACACATAAAGCAGAAGCTTCGTAGTAAAAAAGTGTACACAAAGAAGCAGCTTTCATGGTAAATTCGGACAATTTAAATATCTTTGCCCCAAGAATACGCGGAAAATCTCGTCGAAAATATGCCCCGAAGATGTCAGGTGATCATGAACGCTGATAGGGACTAGATGAACTACTGAATCATTAGCATTTTGATGGCAATCCTTTCCTGTGGAATGATATAAAAAACTTTTAATAAACAATGCGTGACACGTTCTTACTTAACCGACTGTAGGTAAGTATTCACTTTTTTTAGAGAGTTATTTAAAATTGGCGCATGTTTTTTCTTAAGTTTTGATTACTAACTTACTAACCTCTCTTTATGCTGCACCTCAACCATAAGCTGCTTCGAGATAGAAGACAATTTCTCCGCAGGACTACCTTTAGGAGAATTGATCCGGCTCTGTACCTTAGTCGTAAGTGCCAGTATGGCATTGGCTTCCTGCTTCAACTTTTCTAGACACAAGCCCAATTCGTTTTTCAGATCCACAGATATATCTACCGACTCGTCCGCCTGCTGACTATGATGTTCAATCATGTTTATAAGGTCCCCAAAATTCGGAGCTAAATGAACCCTAGTTATGTTGCTAAGACTGTCAAAAACTTTACTAGAGTTCGTCGTTCCATCAGATGATTCATTCTTTAATTCTTCTTCTAGTTGTTCAAATGTGAGAGTCTCATTATTGGTAGGTTTAAGAAGATTGTCAACTAGGGTATTGTTGAGTTCGTCTTCGGCTTGAGTGAAGTATTTCACTAGTTCAGACAACAGATTTCTTAGTGAGACTACTTGCTTTTTGAGGTTGTCTCTGCAAAAGATAAAAAATTTATTTGGTTGGAAAAAGTCCATAACATTTTTGATGCTGTTTCTGAAAACTGAATACTTTATATGACAGGCCCAACTAGGGCGTCGTAAGTTAGGTCAATAAAACCTTCTCTGACGAAAATTATGTTTAAACTTTGTGTAAACATTTTTGGGTTTACGGAAAAGGTTGCTGCATATGCCACCATAAGAAACTCTGGCAAAAATCTGGAACTATCAGCTATAAACAATAAAGCAATTACAGCAATGAAAGAACTCTACGATCAGCCATATTCAAGAATAAAAGTAGGAAAAACATTATCTGATACATTCCTCGTAACAAAGGGATTTAGGCAAGGATGCTGCTTGTCTCCCACCCTGTTTAAAATTTACTTGAATAAAGCCTTAAAGAGTGGGAGAAGAGCATGTAATGGAATGGGAGTACTGTTGTATGATGAAACAACACTTTACACTCTTCACTTTCCAGACGACCAGGTAGTAATTGCCCAATACAAAAAAAACCTAGAACTTATGACAAGAAAGCTATTCGAAAATTGAGGATTAACAGTAAGCTATACAAAAACTAAACATCTGTGTATCAGTGGAGAACAGGGAAGCCTTACTTTAAATGATGGTACGTCTGATCATTATATCTATCTAGGAACAAGAATAGATAGGAAAGGCAAAACAAAACAAGAAATAGAAGATAGAATCAGTAAAGGAAATGCCGTCATACAACACCTCAACTCCGTTCTTTGGTCAAGAAACACTTCAAAAGAAAAGAAGCACTACATCTACAATACGATTTTTAAAAGCATTGTACTCTACGGTTGCGAAGCGTGGCAGTTAACCAAGAGTTTAGAACAAAACTTCTTGCTCTCGAAACGGACTACTGGCGAAAATCGACTGGTGTATCAAGAATGGATAATAGAAATAAAAGAATAAGAGAAATTTCGAAGGTAACAAAAACAATACTAGGTATAGGCACATAAAAAAAATGACAGAAGAGAGCATTCCAAAACTAGTTCTAAAATGGAAACCTCTAGAAAGAAGAAAAAGGAGAAGGCCGAAACAACTTGGATTAGCGGAATCCAAAAAGCCATGTCGGAGAGAAATTTAAGACCAAGAGATTGGGAAGATAAAAGAAGTTGGCGACTGGGAATCGGAGGGCCCAGAACGATATGAAACCGAACATGATGATGGAAAAGGCATAACGCAGACTCTATTTTATACTTTTAAAGAGACAAGTAAAGAAATGTGTAGCAATTTCAAGGGCTCTTGTTTCGATGGCAATTTCTTGATGCGTTTTTTATTCTAAAATTCTTCTCTTGTCCTGTTCCTGTGCTCTTATAAAAAGATCAATAGTTATTGAAATTTTAAAGAAACTGATAACTGCTACAGAATTAACAAGACAAGAAATTTGATTTTAATTAGCAACTTCTTGTTTTCTCTAGAATTCCAGAGTTTATTGTGCTCAATTTTTCTTAACAATATCTGAAAAATTTTGTTCATCCTTTTACTGGCATATCTTAGCACAAACAGTTTCAAAGACAAGTGTACTTCCCTATTTTGTCATACATATATGTTTTCTTTAGAGATGGAATTTATATGTAACAAATAAGTACTGACGGTCATATAGCTACGAGGTAAAGATATGGCATGAACAAGGCAGAAAAATAGACTAATATGGATAACGTTCACGGACAATAATAGGTAGATAGATAGCTATCAAATGAAAGCTTGTGAAAACACGAGATCAAAAATATATATGATGTAAAACTGGCGCAAGTATTTTAAAAAAATGGCCAAAAATCGCTGTCTCTAAAAGTAGTGATAAAAAAATATTGAAAAAATTCTGAAATATTGTCCATAAAATATAGACTGAGCGAAAATTACGTCTAATAATTTATATGGTAAAAAAGAACTATATGGTAGAGATTTTTGTTCGTGGAAAGTTGTGAATTTAACTGGGACTAAGAGCTACGAAATATCATTTCCAGGAGGCCTAGGTGACTAACGGATAGGTACTGAGAAAAAATAATTTTATTTTATTTGTTTATAATTAAACAAATATTTAGGTAGTAAATATTTGTTTTAAACTTTTACTACAAAGATGTCTCGCTATTTATATATTCTTGGTTGTTCTTATATTGAAGATGAATGTGTGACTGAATTCCATAGTATACTTCAGCAATCACGGTACGGAACACTAATTGTGCAAGCCGTTTTTTCTTTAGAATATTGCTTCAATGAAAGGGTGTGAAAGGAGTATGGGCTCTATAAATACTATAGAATGTAGTATTACAAGATTTTTTTCTAGTTTTTGGTTGATGGTGGAACAAATTTTAAATATACTTATAAAGCTAAACATATAAAGATGGTGGAGGGAGTTGCAGTGTGATAACTATAAATAAGTCATGTTATATATCCTAAATATGAAGATAAGATTACGATATAAAAGAAAGTGATCACAAAAAATTGAATATGTATTTTCTAGCGCAGTACTAGGTAATAACTATTAATTTCTATTTGTTATTTTGAAAAAAAAAGGAAATAATATATAGTATAGTACAACTTAAGAGCCTTAATACCAACGAATTCAAGCTAGTATAAATATTCCTTTTAAAGTTAAAAATGTTCGGCGTGTTATCATTACATTGAATTTGGTCCCTCAATGTGAGTTTTGAAGAAATAAAAAAGACATAAAATTTTAACTAATGCAGGTACAAATAATATTTTTCTATGCTTTTTTCATTGTTATTAGCTGATAGAAACACAAGAAAAATATTTCGTTAATTGTTTAAGGATATGTAATTATAACAATGATAGTATTACATTATTACAAAAAGTTAACAATTTTATTCAGTTTCCGTATTTTTTAGAGCTGGCAACGTTCAAGAAGTATTTGACAACGTTTAAAAAGTGTCTGTCTGTATTCAAGAAGTATCTGGCAACATTAATTAAAGGAACATTGAGGTGAGGAGTACTGCCAGCAGTTTAAAATTTTAGAGCAATTTCTGATTAGCGATGTACATAAAAAACACACTTTGAATACATCATTTAAATACGATAATATTTATCGTATCTCTCATTGTATACGAAAGACACTTGGGATTGCGATGTGTTACCATATGCGACAATTTACCTTAAAATCTCACAATCTGCCAAGGCTCCAATATTAACAGAAGAATTGTTTTATGTCAGATATAATTTACTAAATGATAAGTTTGTTTCTTATACAATATAATTACATATGACCAATACATGAAGCATTCCTTACCTCTCTTTCAGTAACTCCATTTCACCCCTATTTAGACTATCACCATCTCTCAAACTACGTCTTCTAGCCCTGTCAAGAGCTCCGTTCAATATTTTTAAATGCTCCTCTTTAAGTTTAGTAATCTCGAACTCGTGTTGTTCCCTTAAATTTTTTAATTCAATTTCATACTTGTCTGTAAATCTATCACGTAGAAGAAGGAGTTCTGACGGCCATTCTTCGTCATCGGCTTCATTTGAAACAAGCCTCTAAAATTGCAATATTACATGTTAAAAATACTTTTAATGATTCGAAGTAATTACAAAAAAAATCGAAAAAGTCGTTAATCCAAAACTATCCCTGCAAACATATAATAATTTATCCTACAATGCACCTGGTAACGTAAATATAATTTCATTATCTGTACAAATCCACAAAGAAATTTACACAAACCTCTCTGGTGTTTAGGACACCTGTCAAAGTGAAGAAATTAAAATGATACATTCCTGAAGTTTACTTTTGATATACCATGTCAAATTTTCCTAATGTTGTTAAAAAGATATGTTTTTGTTTTCAATTTTGATAAAATGTATTTAAATATGAAGGTGTAACAAAGTAAATATTAAAAAGAAACTGTATCAGAAAAAAATTGGAAAATAGCAATAAAAATAAACAAAAATTATTAGACAGAGCGGAAAAAAATATATTAGTACGAGGGCCGCCTTTTAAGTCTTTACAAACGACCACTAGATGGCGCTATTGAAATGTGACGTTACTGTTGTAAAATTTGACATTTGTTATTGTTAAAAGAGTGGCTGGCATCTCAGAAATTGGCCGAGAAGTTTGTTTATATTGAGCGTTTAAAAAAAAAACAGGTTTGTGGACAAATGGAAATTTCACGTGAAGGTTTCCGTTGAATAATTTTTTACAATTTACTAAAGGCCTAACTAATATATTTTTTTTTAAACCGAATGAACATTCTTGCGAATATAATTGATGAACCATATAAGATAATATATATCTTTGGGGCCACCTATAATTACATCCCTTTCCATACTACCCCTGTTAGGATTGGAGATAATGAAAGATTAGCACGATTTTCAGTTTTCTCGACTTCACCAACCCTAAAAAGGATGTATAACACGATCTCTACGAAACAATTCCTCTAACTGCCTCCACCACCCCTTTCGCTTCTTATATATTTGACTGTAAATAATACCGTTTAGAGTAAGTTCATGGTTTACGACCAAAAACTAGGAAAATTTTCGTAACACTATTCAAATTATACAAAATCTATAGATCAACATCTGCTTCCCTTGAAGCGATATCGCTCAAAAGTTCCATTCCTACTTCAAGTATTATACGTGTACCAAATTTGAAATTGATATTTTACTTCAAGCTATCGTACAGACAGATAGATCTACGAAAATTGGAGTCTGTTTTTCGTGATCTAGGTGCGTAAAGAAATGCAAAAAATTTCGGGAAGGAATTTTTTGCGAATACAATGCGTCTCTTAGTAAAGGAAGTAAAGAATGGTTAAATAGTAATTTATTCAGTATAAAATATACTTACTCTTTTTCAATTTTACAAAAAGATTCGTTACATCTTTATTTGTTAAAACTCAAAGTTAACAGTGGCTGAACACGTTGGGTAATATTCCGTTACCGTTTACTGATCAAGGCTTGACAAAAGGTTTCCAGAACCAAATTATTCAAAAAGCTTTGATATCTTAAGTTCCAATTATATATTTTATTTAAAAAATGTATATTCTAAAGATTTTCAAAATTGGAGCCCTTTGAAGCAGGGTGGAAGAGCTGCAAAAGTGCTTAAAATCTTGTAAAAGGGTCTCAAAAATAGCTTGAAGTACTTTGTAACTGGTAATTGTAAAACGTGCTGCATGGTCGGCGTCGGTATCGCGGTGGATATAGAGCCTGCCAACTGACCTGGTCGCTGGTTCGAAACCGACGCTACCGGCTTGGTGTTGTGATGTTCCAGATTTTAAAATATACAGGTTCGTGGCTAATATGCGAAGTTCGTAAGGTGGATAAAACAGAAAAGTGCTACAAGTCCTTCATGCAAATTTTTGAAGTTAATTTACAGATTAATAAGCATTTCTAAGTACGCCCATACACTCGGTGGACTTTAAGCTTTCAAAAATAACTTTACACCCTTTTGAAGAAGTTGAAGCATTTTCTCAATTTTCAATTATCAAGCACTTAGGCAAAGTAATTCCATTACCAAGCCCAAAATACAATTTTAAAAATGGATTTGAGGCATGAGAAGGACTTAAAGCACAAAAAGGGCTTTCAAGTGCCTAAATTCGGCCCAGCTCTGTTACTGACTATATCAGTTGAGAATTTAATTCCTTCGCTCAGGGAAGTATTACATTCATAAACAAAGCACCGGTTGAAAATTTTGTATTTCTCCACATTTCAGTGCCCCTAGTTCACAACAAAACATAGCTTCCAATTCCCATCGGTCTATCTGTCTGTTCTATTGACACGATCACTCCCGAACGAAATATGATGTGGATTTCAAATTTGGAATATATAAATTATTTGAATATGAGTAATACCGCTTCAGAGAAAATAGTTGACAGGGGTGGGTGTGGATAAATCTTTCCTGATTTTTCTACATCAGAATGAATAAATTTTAAGCGTAATTGTTTCTGGTCAAATATATATTTAAAGCAGTGGTGGGATGACCAAGGGTATATGTCCCTTGCAAGGTTTTTAAAGCAGAAACGGCCGAAATTATTTTTTGACTTCCATTTGTGATATATTATTTTCAGGTAAATTAAAAGTATAGAAAAAAAATTAAAGTATAAACTTAATAAGACTTTTGGCCCTAAAATGAACCCGGTATTGTTTTACTAGGAATATATATGGAGTGTAAATTAATTTTGAGGGATTTCGAAGAGAGGGCGTAACTTGTATTATATCGCATCGGAGCATACTGTAGCTATATTCATGGTGAAGCACCATCATTACAGTTTACTTTTTAGTATATGTTATTTTGCCAAAGTGTACACAACATATTTTTCTGACCATTGAATATGTCGAATTACATGACAACAAAACATCATTTGAGGAAAGCGTTACTTTTCTTGTTTAATTCGAAGAAAAGCGCTGCTGAAAATCATCGATTGCTGTCAGAAACCTGTGGTGATTATACTTCATCGATAAAAACATGTGAATACTAGTTTCGACTCTTTAAAAGTGGTGATTTCAAAACGGAAGACAAAGAAAGCCATGCCAGCCGAAAAAGTTTAAATATGAATAATTGGAGGCGTTACTCGATGAAGACCCATGCAGAATCATTAGGCGTTGACCGCACAACCATTTCCAAGCGCCTAAATGCAAGCACCGAGAATTATTCAAAAGCAAGGAAATTGGGTGCCGTACGAATTGAAATCGAGAGAGACGTTGAAAGTCGATTTTTCACCTGTAAATAACTGCTTAAACGGCACAATCGGAAAGGTTTTTTGCATCGTATCGTAACTGGTGATGAAAAGACACGACAAAGTGATTTTTCAACATGACAACGTTCAGCCACATGTTGCAAAACCCGTCAAGGAAACTCTAGAAGCGCTTGGATGCGATCTCCTACCTCATCCGCCATACTCACTAGATATTGCTCTTTCTAATTATCACCGATCGACGGCCTGTATGAACAACGCTTCCATTCTTATGAGGACACCAAAAATGGCTCGATTCGTGGATAGCCTCAAAAGCCGAGTCGTTTTTTTAACGTGGTATTCATATGCTGCCAAAAAGATGGCAGAAAGTAGTGGCTAGCGATAGACAATACTTTGAATAAACAATACGTAACTATTTTTCTATAATAAAGCGATATTTTTACTGAAAAATCTCTCAAAATTAATTTACCCATCCAATAAGTAATAAGTGAGGATGAGGACTTTTTGAGTTGAGAGTTCATGTGGGTTTTTTACCAACCTGTATTTGTGCTTCCAAAGCATTGATGATGTCAATTTTTGCTAAAGTAACCTGTTCTTGCAATCTTCTTTCATAACTCTCAATTACTTCATTTATTTCAAAGTCTCCAGAATTCTTCAAAATTTGGAAAAAATAAAATAGAATTTATAGAGATTAAGGAACAGAAAAGAGAAAAAGTATTTACCTATCGGGTAATTCTCAATATGTAGCTCACTCCAGATAAAAAAAAAAACAGATATATGAAGGCACTGGTATAACAACTAAAGACGAATCGAAAAATTCGCATTTTCATAAGTCACCAAAAGTGTTCTTCGTATTTGCTGAACCATCCTAAGACGCGTTTCGCCGTATCACGGCTCCTCAGTTGGGCTAGGTTCAGCAAATACGAGAACACCATTTTTAGTCCTTATCCAGGTACTAACGGAAAACTATGACAAATAGATGCTTATACTGCACTCTGTCGGTGACTTACAAAGTCTTTTCAAGCAGAGCGGCACAGCACGGCTGGCACTTATTGCAGAATCGCACCTTCTCGAGCTTACCGCTCGAAGGCATAGGTGGCATTGGTATTACAACTAAAGGCAAATTGAAAGATTCGCAATTTCAGAAGTCACCAAAAGTGTTCTTCGTATTTGCTGAACTATCCCAAGACGTGTTTTCGCCGTATCACTTTGTAAGTCACTGACAGAGTGTATAAGCATCTATTTGGCATAGTTTTTCGTTAGTACCTGGATAAAGACTAAAAATGGTGTTCTCGTATTTGCTGCACCTAGCCTATATCGTCGACCTCAAAATTATATGACGATGTGGAATGAGCACCTTCATTCCGCAACGGCTTAAAATTGTGCCTCTTTATCACGCGACGCGATTTATTATACACTTTGAAGGGACCTAATCCATAATTCTTTTATAATCAATAATATATAACAGGTAGTTTAGAAACTTGGTTAGCACAAAAGTATGCAAAATACATTTGAGAATCACCCAGTATATATATTATATTATTTATGCATTTGTAACATCTTACCACTTCTTGAATAGCCGAGCATATACTTATATTTGCATGTCTTTTTGTTTCTTCTTCTAGCTGATATTTTAAGTTGTTTATTTCTTCCAAGTACTTATTCTGTATAGCTTTAATTTCTAACTTCTCTCCAATTTTAAGCAACGTATTCAACTCATTTTTAACCTCGTGTTCTATATTAACTAATTCTTTGTCACCTAGATCTTCTAAAGAATGTTTAGAAATTTTTTGAAGAAAGTTTGTCAAATTTTCTCTAAGTTTTTCAATGTCTTCTTTCGATTTAATTACTTTGTTATGATCCCCACTTGGGCCTGGTTCGTTGGAAAGCAAAATATCTGCACTTAATTCTATGTCAGAACTTGATCCAGACATTTTACGACTTTGTTGACTGAATATTTCTTCTGAGTAACTAAAAATTTAAAATAAGTATACTTTGCAGATGGTATAAGAATTACTCTCTAAGTGATGTCGTAAGGTCGTCGGATCTTACTGCAACTCGACGCGACTAATTGCACACGCAGTTTTTTTGGTATAATTTCTCACATCTACAAACCACTGAATGCTTACCTAGTGTGCAATAATCATACATTAGTTGCACGCATGTACAATATTCAGTCGCTGGCCAGAATCAAACCGGTGGCTATCCAGGCAGACCAGTAAACAACCGAAGCCGGCGTATTAATATATAACCGGTCAAGTGCAAGTTGAACTTGCGCAATTAGTGTTCCGTACGTTGATTGCTTTCCAAATAAAAAATTTTGTTACAGAGGTATAAAATGATCAGTGACTTCACAAAACACACCCCAAATGAGTTTTCAACAAAGTTTGTTTCCAATCTTTACTTAAATCTGATGACCTTGAAATTTTTGTTTTTTTTATATATCAGATAAATTATTAAAGGTAATGCACTCGTGATAATTTTCGTTCAATCTACACCCCTTGGAGAATATTCCAAAATTTTTTCAAAATTTTTTGATTAGTACTTTTCGAGATAAAGCGGGTGGACAGCGATTTTTCGCGATTTTTTAAAAATAATACAAAGAAAAGAGCGCGCAAGTATTACATTATATATATATTTTTTACTCGTGTTTTCATAAGCTTTCATTTGACACCACACTCGATTACCTAGTAAAAAAAATTTTTTTTCACCTCCAATTTCACCCCCCAAAACTAACCCCTTAAGTCAAAATTTAACTTTCAAGACTACATGGTTCTGATGAGGCCATCAATTCCTATATTATTACCAAATTTCAACTTTCTATGACAAATAGTTTCGGAGAAAAATCGGGTGTTACAGACGGACAGACACCGAAGTGATCTTATAAGTGTTCCGTACGGAACACTAATAAAGAATCTGAAAAAATGTTGATAAGCATCACTTTCCAGTTTAATATCGTTCTGTACAATGTTTTAGACTAAAATTGAAGTTGTATAGTAAAGTTAATATGAGTATTATTAGTGTTCCGTACGGAACACTTATAAGATGACTTCGGTGTCTGTCTGTCTGTCCGTCTGTCACACCCGATTTTCTCCGAAACTATTTGTCATAGAAATTTGGTAATAATATAGGAATTGATGGCCTCATCAAAGCCGTATAGTTTGGGGGGTGAAATCGGAACTGAAAAAATTTTTTTTTCACTAGGTCATCGAGTGTGGTGTCAAATGAAAGCTTGTGAAAACACGAATAAATAAATATATATATATATATATATATATATATATATATATATATATATATATATATATATACATATATATATATATATATACATATATATATATATATATATATATATATATATATATATATATATATATATATATATATATATATGTTATATAATGTAGTACTTGGACTCACTTTTCTTTGTATCGCTGTCCCCCACCTTATCTCGAAAAGTACTAATCAAAAAATTTTTAAAAAATTCTGGAATGCTCTCCATGGGGTGTAGATTGAACGAAAATTATCACGAGTGCATTATCTTTAATAATTTATTTGGTATATAAAAAAAAAAAACAAAAATTTCAAGGTCATCAGTTTTCAGTAAAGATTGGAAACAAACTTTGTTGAAAACTCCTTTGGGGTGTTTTGTGAAGTCACTAATAATTTTATACCACCGTAACAAAATTTTTTATTTTAAAAGCAATCAACGTACGGAACACTAATTGTGTAAGTTCAACTTGCACTTGACCGGTTATTATATATTTAAAATTGTAATGGCTTTAAAAAACAAAACTATCAGTAAGAAGTTTTTAATGCAGAAAGTTGCAGTTTTTGTAAAAATCAATAAAAAAAAAGTAAAAAGTATTGTGGTATTACCTATTTAGCAACCCTAGATTCATTTTCAAAAAATAAAAATGGGTCTGTTACTCTGTTACACAGCTGCTTTACTCGATTATTTGGTAACTCTAATGCTTGGTAATGGATTGTTTAAACTATTTAGCTATAGAAACTTGAAGTTTAGGTTATTTATAACATTTCAAAGTCTCACAAGGCCTATTGAATGTGGGCCCGCACATAGGAAGGTATAATAACATGACATGACTCACACCTCATTGTTCTCTAAAATTGAAATTGATTTTGTAAAACGAATCAAGATATATAGTAAGAGCTTTAACTGTTCATTTTCGTTATTATTTCTATTTTAAGCAAGGCTTGTGAAAACTAAAAATTTTTAGAAGTGAGTTAGTAATGGGAAAATGGTGCTAAAATGATTGATAATTATTAGGAGTGTAGAATTCATATTATATTAAAATGGCCTGAAAAGTATTAATTTCAAACAGGAAACTCCATTCCCCCCCCCTCGCATCGTCACTCAATTTGTTGGGCGTTAATTTGGGAGCAAATATGTCCTGGCATGAACATGTTGCAGAAATAGCAAGGAGAGCTTTACACTCCACAACTGTTAATTCTTTACAAAGCTCGAATTCGACCAACTATGGAATACTGCTCCCATGTTTGGAGCTCCGCTCCCAAACACACACTGCATTTGTTGGATTCTGTTCAGAGAAGAACTGTTCGTTTGATTGAAGACCCGGAACTGACCGGCGGCCTTGATTCGCTGGAATATCGAAGAACGGTTGACGACTTGAGTCTGTTCTACAAGTATTTTCATGGAAAGTGTTCGAAGGATGTAGCTCGCTTAATTCCTCCCAAAGCGGTGCATGCTAGAAATACACGTCGCGCTAATACTTCACATCAGTATGAGGTTCAGCTTGTTACTCCACGTACAACGCTTTTCAAGCAGTCTTTCATATGGAGAACATCATCCCTTTGGAATAATTTGCCCAGGTGTTTCCTATCGAGTACAATTTACAGCGATTCAAAAACAACGTGAATCGCTTTTTTTTCCGCACACATGCAGCTCCTGGAGCGCTTTAGGAACTTCCCTGTAGCACGTGTGCTAGACCCATAAAAAAAGGATACCACCCGCAAGTCAAGTTTTGTCGAGTGAACTTATGTAAGCGAATGCCCTAACTTAAAATTAACAAAGGTATTACCTCCTAAAGTTTACCAATGCAACGGGATGCAAGGATTAATATTATTATTTATTTCTTGAAATTGGAGCCAAGTTTAAAAACCTAACTAAAGTTACTTCGTCAAATACAGCCCTTAAAAAGTTAAGTTACAATCGAGATATTTACTCGTAAACTCTTAATTTATTAAATAGTTTCAATTTTCAACTGGAAGTATGGGAGGTTTCATTCTAACGCATTCTCTATCAACGCTGGTGTGTTCCAAGGCTCCATAGTGTCTCCTATTCTCTTTCTCATTTACATTGACGATGTGTTGGAAAGAACCAAGAATATCATCTACAACTTTGTAGCTGACAGTTTTTAAACGCTTGAACATCGATTACCCATGCAAATATCCTTAAGAGAGCAGGAAGTCGTTCAACTCAACAAAGACCTGGAAGAAACTATATCTTGGGGTGACCATAACCAATTAGAATTTTATGCTATAAAAATCCAGGCGGCAATTTTTTCTAAAAAAAGTTAATATGGCGAAAACCGACATAATTATGTTGGGAAGCTCTATTCCTCTAGCATCGTCACTCAATTTACTGTGCGTTAATTTGGAAGCAAATATGTCTTGGCATAAATATGTTACACGCATAGCAAAGAGAGCTTCTCAAAAGCTGGAAATATTATTTCGAACTAGAAAACTTTACACTCCACAACAAAGCTCAAATTCGATCAATGATGGACTACTGCTCCCATGTATGAAGGTCTGTTCCCAAACATACCCTGCATTTGTTGCAGCTGGATTCTATTCAGAAGAGAGCTGTTCGCCTGATTGGAGACCCAGAACTCATCAGCAACCTTGATTCCTTGGAATATCGAAGAGCGGTTGGCGGCTTGAATCTATTGTACAATTATTTTCGTAGAACGTGTTGGATACATGTAACCTGCTTAATTCCTCCCAGAGCGGTGCAAGCCAGGAATACACGGTGCTAATACACTACATCTGTATGAGGTTCAGCTTGTCACTCTTCCTACAACCCTTTTAAAACAGTGTTTTTTATGGAGAACCTTCATAAGCTGCTATAGTAAAAACAACAGATTGTTTTTCATCTGCATTTTATGTGTTCGAGTAGGGAAAAACTTACACCTAGAGAATTGCGCGTGCGATTAGTTGCATTTTGTTATTAACACAGCACATGCTGCAGGGAAATTCCTAAAGTACTACAGGAGAGACGCGTGTGCGAAAAAACTTCGCTCTAGAATCGCTATGACTTGTAGTAGGTAGGAAACACAGTCTTAAGCAAATCATTACAAAGGGTCCGGGTAGCCAATCAGACGAATAGCTCTCTTCTAAATAGAATCCAGTTGCAACAAATGCAGGGTATGTTTGGGAACAGAGCCCCATACATGAGAGCGGTAGTCCATCATCGATAGAATTTGAGCTTTGTGTAAAATTAAAAGTTCGGGAGTATAAAGCTTTCTAGTTCGAAATCATATTCCCAGCTTTTGAGAGGCTCTCTTTGCTATGCATGCAACATGTTTATGCCAAGACATATTTGTTCCCAAATTAACGCCCAGCAAATTGAATGACGATGCTACAGGAATGGAACCTCCCGACATAACTAGGTCGGTTTCCACCACATTAACTTTTTTAAAACAAATTGCGCCTGGATTTTTGTAGCATAAAATTCTAATTGATTATTGTCGTCTCAGGATAGAGTTTTCTCCAGGTCTTTGTTGAGTTGAACGACTTCCTGCTTAATTGCATAAGTACGTAACGTACTGTCAGCTGCAAAGCTGTAGATAAGATTCCTATCCTTTCCAGCAGATAGTTAATGTAAATGAGACAGCGAGAAAGTAGGAGACACTATGGAGCCTTAGGACACACCAGCGTTGATAAAGAATGCATAAGAACGTAATCTCCTACATTTCCAGTTCAACATTGAAACGAATTAATACATTAAAATTTTTATAAGCCGATTTCTCGATTGTAACTGAACTTTTTCAAGGGCTATATTTGGCGAGGTAACTTAGTTTAGTTAGTTTTCTAAACTTAACTCCAATTTCAAGTAATAAACAATAATATTAATCCTTATTAAATAAGTTGCATTGGTAAACTTTAGAAGATAATTCCTTTGTTAATTTTAAGAAGTAGACACATACTTAGAAGTAACCAAACCATCGGAAGCTTGAAAATTCCTGAAATCATTAAAAACAGAAAAAACCAATAAAATGAATATAAAACCCATAAAATTAGAGGAATGGTACCAATCCTCTTTCAAGAACTGCTCGAAAATAGAGAGCAGTATGCAAGGCAATCACCAACGAATTGCCATATTCAGGGCCAACATATAAATATAACAGAAGAGATGATTTGGAAAATGGTTTGGTCAATGAAGAACAGAAAACGGCTGGACCAGAGGACATCCCCGCAGAATTGTTAAAAAATGGGATTAGGAAGTTAAAAATAATGTTGAGACACATATTCGAAGAATATACAAATGGAAAGAAATGGAATTATCTCAGATTTGGAAAGAAGCATGGATAACACCAATCCACAAAAAGGGAGATAGAACTACCTGTCAAAACCATAGATGTATAGCAGTAACAAGCATCCTACAGAAAAATTTTAAGAAAGATAACTGAGAATGAATATAGTCCTCACGAGATTGAACAACAGTCTGGTTTTAGAGCTGGTATATCGTGTGTAGACAATATATTTAGTGTAATTCACTTAAACGAAAAAAAGACATCACCGAACAGAGTACTCCACCTACTGTTTGTAGGCCTAACCAAAGCGTATGATACCGTGAAAAAACTATGGCAAATATTAGAACGGTCAACCATAAACAGGACAGCAATCGCAGCTGTACGACCAATTACGTTCCCGAATAAAATGGGGAAACATTCTCTCCGAAATTTTCTGTGTAACAAAAGGTGTCAGACAGGGCTGCTGTCTGTCTCCTACATTATTCAAAATTTATCTGAATGAGGCACTAGAGAGAGGGCGAAGAGCACGTGGAGGAATGGGAATACAGCTGACCGACGAAACAACATTGTACACTCTACATTTTGCCGACGACCAAGAAAACTGTTTGAAGATTATAAAAACTGTTTAACAGTTAACTGCAAGAAAACCAAATATTTGTGTATAGGGGGATAACAGGAAAGCCTTAGTCTAAATGCCGGTGAGGTCATTGATGCTTGTAAAGAGTATATATATATATATATATATATATATATATATATATATATATATATATATATATATATATATATATATATATATATATCTCTCGGAACTAACATAAGTAAAGACGGTAGAACTGAAAAAGAAGTGGAGAGTAGAATGAGTAAAGGAAAGGCGATCATAAGACACCTATAAACTCTGTTCTGTAGTCGAAGAACATAACATCACAGAGAAAGCACCTCATTTTTAATGATGTACTTAAAGGCATTGTATTATACAGTTGTGAAACCTGGCAATTGGCGAAACGATTAGAATAGAAATTAATGGCACTCGAAATGGATTACTGGCGAAGATCGGCTGGAGTATTAAGAATGGATAGAGTTACAAATGAAAGAATAAAGGATGTAATGAAAGTAAAAACCACGATTATTGCGGAAATTCAACAACGGCAACTTATATGGTACGGACACGTGGAAAGGTGTTCAGAGCGCAATGTCAGAGAGAAATCTAATACCCGGAGGTTGGGAAGATCGAAAAGGGTAGAAACTGGGAACCGGAAGGCGAAGAATGCTATAAAAAACTGGACTGATGATGAATTTTAAGTTAGGGCATTCATTTAAACAAGTTCACTGGACATTTGACTTGCGGGTAGCATCATATTTGAAATCAATACCCTTCAAGCCATTTTAAACATAATATGAATAGCATACTCCTAAGAATTATCAATCATTTTAGCAATATATCCTTTCTAATCAGTTATAATCGGACCCATTACTAACTCACTTCTAAAAATTTTAACTTTCACAAGACTGGCTTAAAAATTAAAAATATGTTACGAAAACACAACATTTATATATGTCTTATATGTACGAGTATTATATGTCTTGAATCGTGTTACAAAATCAGTTACAATTTTAGAAAACAATGAGGTGTGATTCATGTCATTTCATTAGACTTTCCTATCGGTGCGGGCCCACATTCCATAGGCCCCTTGACACTCCGAATTGTTATAAATAACCCAAACTTCAAGTGTCTATTCCTAAACAATTTAAACAATCCATTACCAAACATTAGAGTAACCAAATAGTCAGGTAAAGCAGCTGTATAACAGAGTAACAGACCTACTTATATTTTTGAAAATGAATCTAGGATCGCTAAATAGATAACATCACAATACTTTTTACTTTTCTTTTTTATATATTTTGACAAAAAACTTTCTGCATTATAAACTTCTACTTATTGATAGTTTTGTTTTTTAAAACCAATACAACTTTAAATATATAATACTCACATTAAATTTACTGTACATCTTCAATTTTAGTCCAAAAAATTGCACAGAATGATATAACTGGAAAGTGATGCTTATCAACATTGTTCAGATTCTTTATATATTAATACGCCGGCTTCAGTTGCTTACTAGTCTGCCCGGATAGCCACCGGTTTGATTCTGGCCAGCGACTGGATATTGTACATGCGTGCAGGTAGGAGTTAATGTAGAAATACAATAACATCCATGGTAGCACTACAGCGTAGTATGTTTCGGCACCTGGACAGTGCTGACGGTTAAAAATGAGGACTCGTTTCAATAAGTTTTCGAAATACTATATATCACTATTTAAATAAAGAAAAAATGTCCTTCCGACTTATAGCTAGGCACTGTTGCCTGTTTCCTTTGTTCCCTGATTTATGTATCGTCGCTCCATCTCTTTCTTGGACGTCCTATTGATCTTCTTCCATTCGACGACTTGGCTCTTACTATCCGTACTATCCTGTTGTTTGCCATTCTTCCTATGTGTTGAACCCATTCCACTTCTTCCTTTTATCCACTGGTTGATATTTTCTATATTACATGTGCGTGTTATGTCTCTATTCCTCAGTGTCTTGCTTGTACTCTTATTTCCGTTGATTCCAGCATCCTCTGTGTTATACTTGTATCGGGTCTTATTTCAGATGTCAGAAGTCATTACTGGTCGTATTACGCTCTTGTATATTCTTGTTTTGATCTCAACGGAGAGGAATTTATTTCTAAATATGGTGTCATTGCGGCATCCAGCTATCCTATTAGTCTGGTTGATGTTTTACTTCTTCCCCGATTTTTCCGATACTAGATATTTTGATGCCCAGATAATCGACCTCCATCACCTGTTCTATAGGTTTATCTTCCACCACCAACTTGAACATGATCGGCTCTTTTGCTATTACTATTGTTTTGGTTTTTTCAGTTGAGATTGACATATTATATTGTTTTGTTGCTATACAGAATTCGTATAGCAGTCTTTGCAGATCGTTCTCGGTCTCAGCCATTATTATCGCGTCATCTGCATAACATATAATTTTAAGTTCTCTGTTACCAATTCTATATCCCTTCTTTCTTTTGGCATTCTTTATAATTTTTTGCATGACAATATTAAATAGAAGAAGACTTAAAGAGTCTCCCTGCCTAATTCCAGATTTACAGTTGATTGGTTCTTCCATTCCTTCTACTAATCTTGCGACTACTGTATTGTCTTTATAAATATTTTCGATAGTTTTGATTTAGGTCTTTTTTTTTTATGGGTCTAGCTCACGTGCTGCAGGGAAGTCCCTAAAGCGCTCCAGGAGCGGCACGAGTGCGGAAAAAGCGATTCACATTGTTCTTGAATCGCTGTAAATTGTACTCGGTGGGAAACACAGCGCTGGGCAAATTATTTCAAAGGGATGACGTTCTCCATATAAAAGATTGCTTGAAATGCGTTGTACGCGGAGTAACAAGCTGAACCTCATACGGATGCGAAGCACCAGCGGTCTAATTGGATGTTCCTGTTGTATAATAGATGAATAACGTCTTCTATTTGTACACTGTCGAAAGCTTTTTTTAAGTCTATTACGCACAAGAACGCTGGAATGTTGTATTCTATGTATTTTTCTTTGACCTGTTTCACAATGAACACTACATCGGTGCATGAGCGCCCAGTTCTGAATTCTTGCTGTTTTCTTCCAGTTATACTCTCGCGATTATCTTTGTTGTAATACTCTTTGTTGTTAATTTCAGTGTACGCTTTAGTACTTTTATGTCTCTATAGTTATTTGGATGGTTTTTTCTCTCTTCTTGTACATTCGTATAACTGTCGTTATTATCCATTCGTCTGGCATTCTATTCGATCTTATAATCGTCTGTATAAGAGTTTGGAGTTACTTAACCAGAGAGTATCCCCCATATTTTGGTAGTTTTTTTGGTATTATTTGGTCTTGGCCAGGAGATTTACAATTTTTTAATTTTTCCAGTTCTATCACGTCTTCTTCCATTATATGTATATGTTTCTTCATTTATAGTTATAAACTGGTGTTTATGGCAGTGTGATACTCTGTTCTCCTTTATATAATTGTGTAAGAAAAAAATAACAGGACTAATTGAAAAAATATGGTAACAGTATGAAATAAAATTTTGTATGGTACATAACCATGCAATGGTTACTGAAACATTAATTTAGAACTTCCCAGTAATGTTTCGTACAAATCACTCTCCAAAATTTAATAAAATAATTAAAAAACGAATTGTTACATAAGCCTGTAAACTTACTTTTTTTCAAGTTCTACACATTTTTTCTCAAAGTAAGTTCTCAGTTCCTCTACTTCTTTGGCATGCTTTTTCTCTAGTTCGATTTTTAACTCCATAAGTTCTGTTGAGCCACATTTAATGTTTTCTAATAAATCTCTTAGTCTTGTGATTTCTGTTTCATAATCTTCTTTGTCATGTTTTATTTTTTCCTACAATGTTGTAAAATTAACTTTTTAAATTATTATATTATTAAATATTTATTAATAATCAAAACATTTAATACGCACGTAATTTTCCTAAATAACAAAAAGTTAAAAAGTATTTTTATAAATACATTATCGAGTTAGATCTACATTTTTACTTCCCTCGCTGCAAACCGAATTTGCCCTGGCAGACTTTCAGGTCAGTGATAACGGTACCTTGTCATGAAAGTTAAGCCAGTAAGAGGGCCACCTTTTAGGTTTTTACGACGACGCTATTGAGATATGACATTACCAATGCTGTAAGATTTGACATTTATTATTGTTAAAACAGTGGCAACTCAGAAATTGGCAGAGTAGTTTCTTTATAGTGAGCGTTTTGTGAACAAATGGAAATTTCACGTGAAGGTTTTCGTTGGATGAATTTTTGACGATTTTAGTAAAGGCCTAACTCAACAATGCCACGAATCGCTTGGTTCAAGTTTTTATAATGAATCACAGAAAAGATTGTTTACAATTGGTCGGCCAAAATCGGTAGTTGTTCCAAAAAACACCGATGCTATGCGTAACATGATTGAAGAGGATCGGCATGTTACTTACTGTGAGTTAGACGCATCCTTAGACATATCATGAACATTTAACTGTGAAAAAGCTCTGTTTCCGATGTATTCCACATAATTTTACCGAAACTCAAAAACAGGCTCATGTCAATAGGTGTAAGGAAATGCTCAAAAAATTCGACCGAGGACATGCAAAATCCGTATACAATATCGTAACTGGAGACGAAACTTGCACATATTCATACAAGCCGGAAACTAAGCAACAATCAACTGTTTGAGTGTTCAAAGACGAACCGAATCCAACAAAACTGGTTCGTTCGCGAAGCACTTTAAGAAAATGATCGCTTGTGTCTTTGGTTAGACTGGGCATGTTGCAACCACTGCTTCAGAGGATCGAAGAATAGTTAATGCTGAATGGTATACAACAGTTTGTTTGTCAAAAGTCATCGATGAAATCGGGAAAAACAACCGAAAACATCGCATCATTCTTCATCATGACAATGTCAGCTCTCACACAGCACGTCAAACAATTGTTTATTTGACGGAGAAAAACGTCGAATTAATGTCTCATTGTTCATATTCACCTGATTTATCGCCAAACGATTTCATTTTGATCCCAAATGTCAAAAAAAAAATGCGTGGACAGCGAATTTCATCACCTCAAGAAGCTGCTGAATCCTTCTAAAATCAAGTTTTTGAGGTACCAACTTCAGAGTTGGTTCGAGAATTGGTTCGAACGCATGCAAAAATGAATAAATCTTAAAGGCGAATATTTTGAGAATCAATAAAATGATTTGTACCATTTTTTTTTTCTTGTTTTTGTAACAACTTAAAAGGTAGCCCTCATATAACAAATTTTGAATAAAATGTTCACTAGCTATCAATTAAATTATCAATTAGTACAAAGTGTTCATGGCGACCAGAACTTGAACCAGAGAATAGTTTATCTAATTTTACAATGAAGTATAATTTTTTGGGGATCATCAGACACTCAGAGTATAGCGAATAGTGAGAACTACGTGGGAGATGTGCTCTCGAAACTATTATAGAGGTCACTTCAGGAACTTCCCGGACCGGGACTATGAACGTCAGGATCAGGATTGCCATGTTAACAACTAACGTCCGTAACGGATAGGACGCTGAAAGAAGAACAGGATTTAACATCACCTAGCGTGATGCTACCGCGCCTGTCATGCTTAGTGCATAGTAATTTTTAGCATTTTTTTTTGTAACATACCGTGTTGCTTCTTTTTTATTCTTACTTTTATATTGTAAATGATATAGTATAATATTACTGTATACCTATAAAATTTATAATATTAAATTATATTTCATGTTGTTATAATTAGAATTTTCGATGAATCTTATATTAATATATATTAGAAGGACAAGTAGAAAATAGTGGAATAAATGGCAAAAAGTTGTATTTCTCGGCTTCAGCGCAACATCGCTAATAAAACATAATGGTCGTCGGCTGTTTCATAGTAACACCTGCCTTGAATATGTACCAGTGTTGTCACTTATATGTATTCATTTTAATAGCTGATCATATGTGATTATCTACAACTTATTATAATTACAAATTTAAAAAATATTCAGATGTTACTAATAAATATATTGTTATTTTCTTTCTTCTCTATTACCTAAAACTATACACTTCAATAGATTATTATCGTACTGATATTGAAAAAACTAATGAACCAAGAGATTTTTTAAAAAATTTTGGAGGTCTGACAACACAATACATTTGACCAATCGTTAGAAGCTAATCCAGTTAACTAATCTTTAGGACGGACTAAATGTGTTATTGTGTTTTAATGTAAATATGTAGAGGCTTGTTTGCATTCTACATTATTCTATTATTTTACCTTTAATTCCATAATTTCGTTTTTTAGTTTAAGCATATCTTCATTTGTGGGTTGTTCTGAATTCTAAAATATAAATTATAATAATTTAATAAATAAATATGCTATAATTTGAAGAAAAATCATTATGTAGTATTTAGATTAAAGTACTTTTTTATATTTGTAAGCAGAGTTTAAAAATTACTGGCAGTATTGAAAGTTTACTGATAAATCACCAAAAACGATGAGAATAGGCTGTTTCCATGCATCCCTTTCATACACTTTTGGGACGCGAATTTACCCAGAAGAGGTAACAAATCAACACCGATTACGATTTAAAAGTTTGGACAGTCTTGTTTTCATTTCGGTGTGATTTAGCGATGAGGGTGTAAATCTTTTCAAAACAACTGAAATATACTGTTAAAACGTAAAATCCCTCAATGGAGAGACTAGGTAATTTTAACTGAAATTTTACCGGTAATATACGGGAATCCTAGCGATAACGTTACCGCTGTCTTCGAAACCCAAAAGCTAATGTGTATTGAGGGTGACATCACAGAAGGATGGAATTCTGAAATTTGAATGACACTCGAGCCTATAATACCTTATACAGAGGGTTTTCTAAATTGAGACGTTGTTTTTACCAGGTTATAGTACTCACTAAAGTAAGTCGCTTCATCTGATAATGCAATACCAAAGTTTGGTACTGTGCAAAAACGTTTTCCCGTTGTTATCGTACTTAGCAACCTGTTGATGATCTCAGAGTTGTGATAAGTATTTTTGTTACAGAAATTTTTATACATAAATTTAAAATTTGGTTTTGAAATTAAAAATTTTACAACGATTTTCTAAATATAATGTATGGTTAAAATATATTTCTGTTTCGGTGACCAACATTTACATTTTATTAAGAATTTATAGTGCTGTTATAGAAATTTTATATTGACAGTATTTTCAACTAACAACCATGCAGGTAGAATTTAAGAACCTTGATAAAAATATTTATACAGGTATTCATATTTCATTATTTGAAATTAAATAGACACTTTTTGCTCCAGCACCAAAAAAAATTGTTCCAGTCGGTCGTTGATAACGATCTTCAGTAGCCAAGAGGGGTATTTGTGTTAGTGATTAGAGCACATTTCCTCCTGAATGACAGGTCTGCGTCACTAGAAAACTTACCTGTGAATGTAAGACAAGCAATGTATTTCCTTGATAGTGTGCCCTTATATAGCAAAATGAACCAATTTTTGCCCCAAAGATCACCAAAGTGATTTTACCCTTCGAGGCTATATGAAAAATTTAGCAAAGAAAATCAAAATTAATTTATAATAATTAATTAATAAGCTACAGAGATTCAGTACATCCTGTTCTTTGATCTACATTTACTGACTATTGAGAACGAAGCAAGACTTTGTGAACAATAAAATGATTCCTGGACCAGAATAAACAGATTTTTATACATTGTCAAGGAGGATTTTATTTTTTTTTAAAATATATAATAATAACAACTTTATTCAGTGAATACTATAACCAGGCAAAAAAAGCATATTCAATTAGGCATTTCTTACATAAGCAAAAATTTATATTTGACACCTAGAATTTTCTTGTTAAAAAGTCTATTCATTACATAAGGATTATTCAGATTCAGCATATGGCCCAGCAGTCGATGATTCATTTACAGGTAATCTCGAAACTACTTTTTTTTCAAAACCACTGCAAGATATCTCAAAAACCACTAAACCGATTTTGATGAAATTTAATACATATTTTCTCTCTCTCTCTCTCTCTCTCTATATATATATATATATATATATATATATATATATATATATATATATATATATATATATATATATATATATATATATATATGCTTGTATTTGAACGAATAAATTTTAATTTTATTGAGAATTTTATTTTTAATTAGCAAAATTGTAAAACGCGGTAACGTCATTTTCTCGTTTTTTTTTTGTTTAAACCAATGCAATTTGATGATTTTTTTTTTTTATCCTTCGTTCAAATATACGATTGATCCTATAGTAAACTAATTTCTTTGGAAACGCTCCTTAAAAAAAGGGGTCGCAGGGGAACGAGTGCAGTGCCGCCTATTTTTTTATTAAAATTTTACAAAAAGTATTTTAAGCTATTATATAAAATAAAAACCTGATTTATATAATGAATAGTTTCGCTAAAAAAGATCCTAAAAAAAATGCTTTTTTTCGGCTCCATGAGTAGGTTTATGCCCTTAACGGCACAGGGCATTGAAACACAATGTGTGTTCAAAAATCAGACATAGACCTTTCCTGAGAAGCTGAAGGAGTATCTACTTAATTTCATGGTATATTTATCTTCATTCGAATTGTTAATTCTTTACGTTGTCGTGCATTATCGAAAATAAAGGCATTTCTCCTATATTTCCGCCAATATCTTTCAAATTTTAGCGCTCTCATTTGGTGTAAGTAACTATTACAGATGAAACAAAAACCATTACTGATAAATTGAAAACAAAAATACATATTTGCATATTTGTCCTTTTGAGATGTTACCCTCATTTATTATTAGATATAAACTTTAGTTATTTTACGTTTTCTTTTGAGCAATTCTCAAGGTCATTATTGCCTAATTGGAGGTTTGAATCAATATCATCACTGGAGACCTTCTTTTTGAAACATCACACTCATGATCCTGTATCAATTTTGAGGTTTCTTGTAATTCACTTTGTAGTTGAGCAATTTCACTTTTGAAAGTCTCCACTTGAGCTAATAGTTCTTTTCTGTCAGACACAGATTGATCCAGAGATTCACTTAGCTTTTGTATGAGGTCATTTTTATAGATTACAGCACTGTTATACTCCATTAACTTAAAAAGAAAATAAAAATAGACAATTTAACAAAAAAAACATATTGGGTGAGTAAATTAATTTTGAGGGATTTTTCGGTAAAAATATCGCTTTATTGTAAAAAAAAATGGTTACAAATTGATAATTCAAAGTATTTCCCATTGGTAGCCACTACTTTCTCCCATCTTTGTGGCAGCATATGAATAACACATTGAAGGAATGACTCATCTTTTGAGGCTATCCACGAATCGACCCATTTTTTTGTATCCTCATAAAAATGGAAGCGCTGTTCAGACAGGCCATGCGCAATCGATCGGAACAAGTGATAATTAGAAGGAGCAATATCTGGTGAGTACAGCAGGTGAAGTAGGATATCTCATTCAAGTGCTTCTAACGTTTCGTTGACGGGTTTTGCAACATGTGGCTGAGCGTTATGTTGAAAAATCACTTAGTCGTGTGTTTTAGCATACTGCAGTTGTTTTTCCTTCAACGCTCGGCTCAATGGCATCAATTGTTGTCGGTAACGTACCCCAGTAATAGTTTCATTGAGTTGGAATAACTCATAATACACTACACTGCTGTGTATCTGGTGGGCTTTGATGAGGATGTTGATGGTTCACCAAGCTTCACCCATGATTTTTTGCGCTTTAGATTATCATAGCGGATCCGTTTTTCAACACCAGTTACGATACGATACGAAAAAACCTTTCCAATTGTAGCATTGAAGCAGTTGTTCACAGGTTAAAAATCGCCTTTCAAAGTCTCGGTTTCACTTGGTACAGCACCCAATTTCTTTGCTTTTGAATCATTACCAGTGTATGTAAGCACTTGGAAATAGTTGTGCGATCAACTGCTAATGCAAGTTCTTTTTCCATTTAACATGGGTCTTCAACAAGTAATGCCTCCAATTCTTCATCTTTAAACTTTTTCGGCTGGCCTTTGTCTTCCGTGTCGAAATCACCACTTTTAAAGCGTCA
>CM032455.1:102263422-102280922 GCA_019049505.1 Pachyrhynchus sulphureomaculatus | reverse complement strand
TAGAGTCTTGGGATAATAATTTTTTTTCCATTATAATTTTTATTAAATCTAAAGTTAATTTAAAAAAATTGATTCTTATGCATGTTTTATAGATTACAATAAAGCTTTTGACTGTGTGGTGCACCAGAAATTAGTAAAAATTCTAGAATCAACAAATATAGACAAAAAAGATCTAAATATTAATAAAAATCTGTACTAGAACCAATCAGTGGAAGTTAAAATTGGGCTAGAAAAGTCCGAGAGCATAAAAATAACCCAAGGTGTAAGGTAGGGATGTATTCTCTCGCCACTTTTGTTCAATCATCATTTTGATGCTGTGTTTAATGAGGCCATCTATAAATCCATTGAAGGAATAACAGGTAATGGGAGTACACTGAGGAACAAACGATATGCTGATGATACTGTTCTATTAGCAAATAATATCAAAGATTTCCAGCAACTGATCGAGTCGTAACAGTAACGTAAAGATTTAAATTAACTATGAATACTAGAAAAACGAAATGGATGGTGATAACAAAGAAAAATCTACCAACAGAATCCCTCGAAATCAGAGGCAACACCGTAGGACAGGTCTCCACATTTAAATATTTGGAAACCAATATAAATGACAAGTGGGATCCAAGAAAGGAAATATATTCCCGAATTAAACAGGCCCGAGTAACATACATGGTTATGTCTTAGTCTCGAACTCCGAATGAGAATGGTGAGAGCGTATGTACTCTCCGTACTTTTGCATGAATGTGAGTGCTGGATCCTTGACCCTGGCTTAGAGAAATGACAGGAATCTTTTGAAAAGTACATTTATCTTTCTTCTTCGCTCAATACTTCGGACATATAATGAAGGGCCCAAAGTACGAATTGCTACGTCTAATTATTGAAGGCAAAATAAAGGGCAAACGATCGATAGGAAGACAACAAAATTTTTGGCTGAAGGATATGAGAAGGTAGCTTGAATGGGCTTCGAGTGATATTTTTCGAGCAACAGTCTCTAAAGTTCGTTTAGCTATATGGATCTCCAACCATCGTAAGGAGAAGGCATCGTAAAGAGAAAAAGATTTTTATCGTATAGACGATAGTAAAATATATTATGTCGACGCAAGTAATTACAGAACTTATTTCAGGGATAAATACAATAAAAGGCTTAAGTTTTTTTCGAAAATATATTTTGAAAAATTGGGTTTACCTCTATAAATATGGAAATAATTAATTACATATAGAAAAAACTTTTAAAATTAGGTATCTTATATATTTATGCACACTAAAGAACATATACTTTATAAAATATTTTGTATTTGATCAGTACAAAAAAAAAACTTACTAGTAAAATGTTTATGTATGTATTACTGACATGATTTCCTTGTACAAAAATATGTTTCAGATCCCCCAATATAAAAACAGGTTAAAGCTAGTGGCCGATAGATACATTCGAGCATCGACATGCTGTAGTATAATCATACAAATCATATATGTAATACTTCTATACAGCTAGATTGAGAGGGAAGTATGTCGCCGTTAGTAGAGTATAGACGATCGTTTCTTTCTCGCACTCTAGCTAGGAACTTCGCACCAACTGCGCATATGTTATATAAGAACATATTAATTTTGTGCGAGTTCCCGAATTATATAGTATATATAAGAGGCGCGCATGCGCATGCGCGTTTTCAATCTGCTTCTCTCTTTAATGGTACTCGCTTCACTTACAGGTGAAGATAGGGAGCTAGCTATATAGAAGTATTACATATATGATACAAGCACTTTTAACAGATAGCTGTCGGCCGCCAGATATATTATTTTTATAATAAAGCGGAACTTTGAGCCCTTGCTATTAAAAATTAAACACCATGTCAACGAAAATTTATTTTAATATAAATATTTTCTTTCTTGTATTTATTGCTGACATGGCGTCTTCTGATTTTCCAAACAGCTCAAAATTTCCTTTTAACATAAACAGACAATAAAGGTTAGGGTCGACACCAATGCTGTAAAACGACCATTTGTGGATTAAGTTTGGCAAATATTACTTAGAATATGTAATTTGTAAATACATAATTACAATGCAAAAAAAATATATCCTGTGACTGATTGATTAATATGCTTTTTCTAACAATGATCTACAATTGCCGCATGGAGTTGTCAATTGGTTCCCTTTTAATCATGTCGTAGTAGTAATTAGACATCTTATTCAAAACTAATAATGATTAGAAAAATATTCAAAGTTGAACAGCATTGAAATATACAAGAGGGTCATGAGAATAATTAAAAACTTGTACTGGAACGAAACTTCATCTATACGAGTTCAAGGAGAAGAGTCAGAAGACATTACTATTAAGCGAGGGATTAGACAGGGATGTAAATTATCACCTCTACTATTTAACATATACTCGGAAAGAATTTTGCAGGAAGCCTTGGAGGATATTAGCAAAGGAATAAAAATAAACGGGGATACGGGAACGGCCGATACGGTTGTATTTGCAGACAGCAGTGAAGACCTTCAAGACATAATGAGTAGAGTGAGTGAAATTAGTGGGAGATATGGCTTATCACTTAACATTAAGAAAACTGAACACATGATAATATCAAAGAACATCAATCTAAACGGAAGACTGGTAGTAAATAACCAGCAGATAGAAAAAACACAAGTATATACGTATCTGGGGACAAGAGTAAACGATGCATGGAATCACTCGGTAGAGATCAAAAATCGAATAGAAAGGTCAAGAGTCGCATTCCAAAAAATGGCTAAATTATTTAGATGCCACTACTTATCATTACCGGTAAAAAATAGGTTACTAAGATGCTATGTTTTTCCCGTGTTGTATGGAATGGAGTCGTGGATTTTGGCAGAGGCATCATGTAAGAAGATCGAAGCCTTTGAAATGTGGTTACACCGGAAAATTTTAAGAATACCTTGGATTAATCACGTTATCAATGAGGAGGTTCTAAGAAGAAGGGAAAAGACAAGGAGATAATGACCAAAATAAAGACAACGAAATTGGAATATCTCGGACGAGACATGAGAAATAACGAAAGTTACGGCTTGCTACAACAAATACTGCAAGGGAGGGTGAAAGGGAGGAGAGGACTTGGAAGAAGAAGAATATCCTGGCTAAAAAAACGTGGTTCAATAAATCCACAACAAGTCTATTTCAAACAGCTGTAAACAAAGTACAGATTACCAGATTGATCTCCAACATCCGGAACGGATAGGCACCACAAGAAGCAGAAATGTTCAGAATCAAGAGATTTTTAACAATTTCGAATCATTTAAATCCCGAGGATTTATTTTAGCATACTCTATCATTAATTGCCATTTCAAGATTTGACGCACTTCCTTGAAGTAAAACCGATATGTTTTTAATAACTTTAAGAGTTAGTTCAATTGCCATTACCAATTTTTTTTCTGAAAGTAATTGGAAATATTAATTCTCAATTACCGGCAATTTAAAAAAGTAGTTATTGTTAATTACTGACACGAAGTAAATCATTTTGCAATGAATTACTGCAATCGAATAATCTCTGGCTATAATTAAATTATTTTATGGTAATTAAATTACTCTATTTTTATCGGCCGTTTTATGAAGATGGCATAAATTACGGGAGCAGATATTCTATTAAAAAATTGAAATTCTAAATTTGCAAGAAAACATTACATATTTGGTGAAAAAAATAAAGACCACAATGGAATCTTACCTTCCATTTTTTAGTAGTTTATATTTATAATTTTCGTGAGAAAATTTCAACCATTTATATTTTGAAACAGTAAAAATTAGACATGTTATGATTGTTGTTTCTGACAATAAAATAGATTGTGTAATTTAAAATATAACAAAAATGAAATTATTTTCCATTTCTCTAAATATTATTTATGATAATTTCACTACTAACAGTAAGGCACTTAATTTAAAGACTTACATTACAGCTTTGGTAATTACACTACCAAGAATAATACAATTATATAAACCATAATTTACTTACTATAGAAGAAGTTGACTTACTACAAAAGTAATCTAATAACCCATAAATTTATTCTTAGTTGTTGAAAAATAAATTACAAGTATCCTTTGAAGAATGTAGTTGAATTTGCTAATTCATTTATTTTTTTCAATTCAATAAAGACAGAAGATTTTTCAAAAAAAAAAGGAATTTACTGTCTAAAAGATAATGTTTTAGTGTTCTTAGTTTTCAAGCTTCAAAAAACCTTTGTTGAAAAAACTAAGCAGGTAAACATCTCTTTAGTTGGTTTTATTTACTTACTACTTAAGAAAACAGTCTTCGTTTTAATGTTAAATTAAAAACAACTAGCAAATTTGTCCTAGTTTTAGGCACTTTAATAATTCTTCAATGACTCCCAAAGGAATGACATTCTTTTGTGAAGTATTCATCTTTCGCAAGAGTCATCCCTATTTACAATTCGAAAAATTGTAGATTGTCTGAGGTACACTAATTAACATTTATTTCTTTTTTTTTTCAGTTATTGAAGGATCTAGTTTATTCATCTTTACTAACTTAAATTTTTCAAATGTTGATTCTTAAAACTGGTCTATTCATGCTCAAGTTGCGACATGCGGTGTTGATCGACTGCTACCTTTATTATTTTTTATATTGAATGGAAATTTTAATTTTCGTTTCTTTAATGAAAGAAAGCAAAAAGTACAAGGAACAATTTGTTTCGAGTGCAGAGTTCCTTATATGTTGTAATATGTTAATTTATTTACAAGATACACATTTACTATAAGACTGACGGATAATAATCAAAGTAAATACTAAATATATACACATAATAAAAAGAACTTTTCAACAGCAATTCTAACTGCCTGATTAGCTAAAAAGGTCATGTCCGATTTGGGAATCACGGGTTTCAATGAACAAGAATGTCAGCTAAAGTTATGACGCTAATCCAGAACCTACCAGAAAATTTATGGTACTTATGACTATATCAATAATAATCAAATATTGTGTTAAGGTTCTAAAAACTGTTCTATTTCGTACCTATTTCAAGGTGTTATTTTTCTATTAATATTTTTATGAAAACATTTATTGGGTAATGTTTTCAGTCCAAAATCACTACTCCGTATATATCACCACTATACCAAACACTTCATTTTTGCACTCGACGCGCATTTCGCTAACCATGTTAGCTTCTTCAGCTAAAGCTAAACTACAAATCTACAATATTTATACTTAACCTAACACCTGAATTACTCAGTCGGAACTAATGGCATAGGCGAGGCCATCAGTTTCGGTCAAGTAACCAGTAGAGGGGACTATAAGGAAAATGTAATATAATTTCCATACATTTGTATGCCTTCAACAATCTCCTATTAGATACATTTTTAATTAATCTTATCTTATTATCTAATGTTACAGTATGATCAGCTTCAAGGGCATGTTCGGCAATGCTACACTTTTCTGTTCTACTGTATTTTAAGTGTGCTAAATGCTCTTTAAATCGTGTTTTAATTGACCTTTTAGTTTGCCTAACACACTTTTTCTCGCAATCATTACAACTAATTTCATAAATTCTACTTTTCTCACAATTAGGAATCTTGTCTTTGAGATTTCCTAAGATATTCCTCAGATTGTCTGATAACTTATAGACTAAGATGAGGCCCACGTTATTAAATACCTTATTAAGTCCCCTGCTATATTTCGGATTATACGGTATGGAGAAATACTTGGTCTTATTTTCTTCGCGTGTAAAAAGGGTGGAATTCTTAATATTTAACCTGAACTTACGTATATTTATTAACTTGTTTATTAAGTTGTCCATAACCATTAAATTTACTTACTTACGAAATTGAGAACAAAAGACAACTGCCATTTCTAGATATTTTAATTATTAAAAGTAAAAATAGATTAGAATTTGATATCTATAGAAAAGACACAGTAACAGATAGACATATTTCTAATAATTCATTTCGTTGCAAACAATTTTTTTCCTCTGAATAGAGTAAACTTCAATAATGAAAGGAGTCCTATTAGGAATATAACTAGAGTTAATGGTTATGACGATAACTTAATAAACAAGTTAATAAAGAGACATAAGTTCAGGTTAAATATTCAGGATTCCACCTTTTTTACACGTGAAGAAAATAAGACCAGTATGTCCCCATACCATATAATCCGAAATATAGCAGGGAACTCAATAAGGTATTTAATAAGGTAGGCTAGACCTTAGTCTATAAGTCATCAGACAATCTGAGGAATATCTTAGGAAATCCCAAAGGCAAGATTCCTAATTGTGAGAAAAGTGTAATTTATGAAATCAGTTGTAAAAGTTGCGACAAAAAGTATGTTGGGCAAACTAAAAGGTCAATTAAAACACGATTTAAAGAACGTTTAGCACATTTAAAATACAGTAGAACAGAAAAGTCTAGCATTGCCGAACATTGCCATACTAGAAGATTAGATAATCTAAGATTAATTAAAAATGTATCTGATAGAAGATTGTTGAACGCATACGAAAATAGAGAAATTATAAAAAATGTTAAAGTATTTTAAGTAAAGACAGAGGGCCTATTCCTTATAGTTTCCTCTACTGGTTACTTGAACGGAACTGGCTAAGTATGAATAGGGTAGATTTGTATCATCGCTCCTGATGAAGCTAACATGGCTAGCGAAACGCACATCGACTGCAAAAATAAAGTGTTTGGTGTAGTGGTAATATATACTGAGTAGTGTCATTGTGCCAAAGATTCCACATTCCCATTATAGTACAAAATTAGGTGGACAGCTACAGATTTTAGATTCTACGGCAATTAAATCGGCTCTAACTTTTAGACCCTATTAGATAATTGCGCTGTGAAAGTTTTTTTCATGGTTACAGTCAATAGAAAACTACACCCATAACCCTAATTTTGATTAGCAAAAATTAATTTGTGAATTTTGTAAGTCATGAGGTTGTATCTAGCTTATGTTACACCTTCTTATTGATTGTACTATAAAAAAAGAAAAGCGCCAAACTTTATACTTTTTAATTTGTATAAGAGGGAGATAGTTCATGAAGTACAAAATCAAAAATTAATTCCTACCTACCAGGATATTATGACATATTTTTTATTGATGAGACCAAGCCGTAAACGACTAAAATCGCCGAATTCGTATTGAAAAGTTCTAATCACTGAAAGAAAAAATATAGAGTTCATTTTAAAAAGTGGATTTAGAAAAAAATAATTGTTCTTTTCTAACCATTTTTAGTCAGCGAAAATAAGTTCGCTCTAATATCATAGCTTCATATGCTTAGTAGTCCTCTTAAATTCGCACTTTGAAAACATGAACATAATGGAATTGTAAGAATGTTCATAAATAATAATTTCTTTCCTAAATTATTAACTCAGTGGAGAAAAACTGCCTAAACTGTAAAAGCCATATTTGATTCTTCCCATTGTTTGTAACTCTGTTAGCTTCCACATATATTGAGTTTATGCATCTCTGTGTTTAGTCTTTCCATGTCTAAGCACCACTGCACATACCAGGTGTACAAGTATGAAATGCGGATTTCAGACAACAGATGGTGCACCAATGCAACTTGTGCTATAAAGATTTGACACTGCGCCATTTTGTTGTGTCATCAACAAGTATCAGACGCGCACGAGTGATAAATTGGAAAAGTGTGTGCATAGTTTTGTGTTGTTTGTGTTCAATATGTCGAAATTTATACCGAACAAAGAGCATTCGCGGACAGCATTAATTTTTTGTTTTCATTTGAAAAAACTGTCGTTGAATCATACCGATTACTTCGAGAAGCTTATGGTGAACATGTTCCATCGCAAGATACGTGTGAACGATGGTTTCGGCGTTTCAAAAATGGTGACTTCGATGTTGCAAACAAGGAACGTGGAAAACCGCCAAAAAAATACGAAGATGTGGAATTGCAAGCATTGTTGGACGAAAATGATTCACAAACACAAAAATAACTCGCCGAGCAATTGGGCGTTAGTCAACAAGCTGTTTCCAATCGGCTACGAGAGATGGAAAAGATTCAGAAAACCGGTAGATGGGTACCAAATGAGTTGAACGACAGGCAAATGGAAAAGCGCAAAAACACGTGTGACATTTTGCTCGCTCGGTATAAAAGGAAGTCGTTTTTGCATCGTATAGTTACAGGGGATGAGCAGTGAATTTATTTTGAGAATTCCAAACGCAAAAAATCATGGGTAGACCCAGGCGCACCATCCACATCGACAGCAAGACCGCAACGCTTTGGCAGAACGACGATGCTTTGTGTTTGGTGGGACTAGAGGGGCGTGGTCCATTATGAGCTATTAAAACCTGGGGAAACGACCAGAATACCGAAAGAGGCAACACAAAGTCATTTTTCTTCATGACAATGCTCCATCACATACGGCAAAACCAGTTCGCGACACGTTGGAAGCACTCAGCTCGGAAGTTCTACCCTACACGAAGATGTGAAAAAATGGCTCGATGAATGGTTCGCAGCAAAAGGGGAAGATTTTTACTGGCGTGATATTCATAAATTGTCCGAAAGATGGGAAAAATGTATAACAAGCGATGGAGCATACTTTGAAATAAAGCACTTTTTATCCTTCTTCCGAATTTAACATGTTTTTTTAGAAAAAAAATCCGCATTTCATACTTGTACACCTGGTAGTTCTCTTAAATTCGCACTTTGAAAACATAAACATAATGGAATTATAATAAATGTTCATAAATAATAATTTCTTTCCTAAAATATTAACTCAGTGAAGAAAAACTGCCTAAACTCTAAAAGCCATATTTGATTCTTCACATTGTTTGTAACTCTGTTAGCTTCCACATATATTGAGTTCGTGCATCTCTATGTCTAGTATTTCCATGTCTAAACACCACCGCACATACATAAAGAAAGAAAATAAAATCTCTCTAACGACTAAGTATCTCCTGAATTTCTGCCAGCGTTCTTCCTTTGGTTTCAGGTACAATATAATGAACAAAAATAAGTCCAAGAATACAACACCCTCCAAACAACCAGAAAGATTCAGCCATGCCCAAAAGTTCGTTTATTATTGGAAACGCCATTGTAACAACAAACGAAACACCAAAATTTGTAGATGACACCAAAGCTGATGCGCTAGCTTTAACATTATTAGGAAATATTTCAGTTAATACAGTCCACGGGACAGGACCGACCCCCAAGTTAAAACTGACAATATACAGAAGTAAGCAGACAATGGGTAACCACCAAAAATAAGCCAAACTACTAAATTTGTGTTTATGCATAAAGAAATAAAGACCAAGAAACAACAGCGAAACTATAGCGCCTATTAAGGAGCACACCAAAAGATATTTCCTACCAAGTTTTTCTATTATTGATGCTGTAACGACAACAGTAATAACTTGTATAACACCAACGAAAGTGGTAGCAGCTTGAGGAGGAACGGCACTTCCGGCTGCTAAGAATATATTCTCCATGAAACCTATGACTGCATTTATTCCTGATACCTGCTGAGTTACTAATAACCCAGCTGAAACCATAAATGCCTTTCTGTTAGTATTATTTCTAAAAATCTCAGCAACTCCACCTTTATCCCGATTTTGGTTTTCTATCATGGCTTGCAGATCTATTAGGTCTTTTTGAGCTTGATCTTCGGACTTATCTCTTAATTCCATCAAAGTTTTAAGAGCAAGATCATTTTTATTTGTTTTGACCAAATAGGCAGGAGTATCGGGGCAATAAATGGTAAAGAAAATTAGGAAGATTAAAAGGGGAAGTAGAGAAGATAAGCAAAAAATTTTTATACTCAACATTGGACCTATTGAAAAAGGGTAGAGAAGTCCCAAGGTGATGAAAACACCTAACACACAGGAAAATTGTCCTCGGTTGTGATCTTCTGTGATTTCACCTGTGTACATTGTTAATACTGTAAATACTCCTCCATTGCCCATTCCGTAGAGTAATCTAAAAAAAAATATATATAGATTATGTCAACTTAAATTTTCTGTTCTGTCAGTAAAATTGTACTTTTCTTGCATACATGATAAATTCGTTAAAGGATGACCCTTGAGTATACAATCAATTTAAGATTGTGTCAAAGTTTATGCTTCAGCCACTAATTTTGCGAAAAGTACAATTTTAAATATCTCTTATCGATTTGTTGAACTCTAGGACCGATATTAGAATACATCGACCAGGACTGCAAATTCCAAATAGTCGTCGTGAAAGTATTTTTTATTTAATTTAAAATTATAATATATAACTTTTCGAATCGTCGCTGGTGGCAAAGTTGTGAGGACTTCTTTAATGAAAACGTTTTGTCTCCTGAATTTTCACTAGCAAAAAATAAATGTATTACATATAAATGTTATATGGATCTAAGGATCTATATCTTTATATTTTTAGTGTTCCGTATGGAACACTTGTAGGATCATTTCGGTGTCCGTCTGTCGGCCTGTCACACCCGATTTTCTTCGAAACTATTTGACATAGAAAGTTGAAATTTGGCACACCTATAGGAATTGATAGCCCAATCAGAGCCCTGTAGTTTGGAAAGTTAAATTTTGACTTAAGAGGTTTGTTTAGGGAGGTAAAAGTTTAAAAAAAATTACGCGGGAAATCGAGTGGGGTGTCAAATGAAAGCTTGTGAAAACCCGAGTTCCAAAATATATATAATGTAATACTTACGCGTACTTTTCTTCGTATTATTTTAAATAACCCGTCAAGTGCAACTTGAACATGCTCCGTTAGTGTTCCATACGTTGATTGCTTTTAAAATAAAAAATTTTATTACGGAGGTGTAAAATGATCAGTGACCACAAAACACACCCCAAATGAGTTTTCAACAAAGTTTATTTCCGATTTTTACTGAAAACTAATAACCTTGACTTTTTTTTATATATACCAGATATATTAAAAGTAAGACTCTCGTAATAATTTACGTTCAATCTACACACTGTGGAGAATATTCCAGAATTTTTGATTAGTACTTTTCGAGATAACGGGTGGGGACACTTTCATTTCACACCCCACCCGATGACCTAGTAAAAATTTTTTTTTCATTTCCGATTTCACCCCCGAAAACTAACCCCTTAAGTCAAAATTTAACTTTCGAAACTACACGGATCTGATGAGGCCATCAATTCCTGTATTAGTACCAAATTTCAATTTTCTATGTCAAATAGTTTCGGAGAAAATCTGGTGTGATAGACGGATGGACGGACAGACACTGAAGTGATCTTATAATTGTTCCGTACGGAACACTAAAAAATGGCAAAAATCGTTTCCCCCCCTTCTCCTATCTCGAGATTTACTAATCAAAAAATTTTGAAAAAATTCTGAAATATTCTTCATAAAGTGTAGATTAATCGAAAATTATCACGAGTGCATTACCTTTAATAATTTATCTGGTATAAAAAACTATGTTGCTTGACAGTATGGTAGAGGTATTGTTAATATACTTTTCAGTACATTACAGATCGGTACCGAAAGAAAATAATTTTATTTTATTCGTTTATAATTAAACAAATAAAAAATAAGAAAAGTGTAAAACAAATATTTATTACCTAAAGGTAATAAATATTTGTTTTACATTTTTGTTACTAGATCCTAGATTGAGCTAGGTGGATTTATTGGTTATCAGGTAGCTAAGATGCTGTGACTATTATACGTTACTGACTAAGAAAAAACGTAAAAATCCATATTGGATGTTAAGATATATACATGTCAGGGACATAATTAACTTAGCCTAGATAAGGATTTTATTTAATTTTAAAAGCAATCTCCGTAAGGAGCAATAATTGCGCAAGTCCGACTTGGCCGTTTTTTTTAGTATCAGAAATTACAATAACTTATAATAAATTGATATTTTTCAGAAATATCAACACAACTTAAAAAATTTCATTTTCCCTAATTTGGTACTGACTAACCTAGAACATGCCATATTGTAGTCAGAAAAATATGATTAAATAACCAGGTGATACTGTCGTAATATTTTTCTTCACTTCGCCAAATTTCAGGTTTTCTTCAAAGAATGAAAGAGAAAGTGAACATGCCACCCCTTGCGCGAAAAATAGCAATGAGGAAGACAGGAAATACTTAAATATCTTTTATTTATATCCTACCATGTCATTGGTCCCTCACAATCAATTAGTTAAAAATATAATTCAAAATTTCATTACGTGCAGTAAGTACCAGTAAAAAACCGTGGAGTAAATTGCAACCCTGTATTATGCAAAAAGTTAACTTACTTTACTTCCTTCGAGTACCGCTAACAAAACTGAATGTTCTGCAAACTTGCAGTAAATCCTGCCTTGGATCCATAATGGTGTTGCCACTTATCTTTTTTACTACTCTTAATTGGTTATATGGGTTCGTATAAAAGGTATTAAAATCCAAATTAATAAAATGTAATTATAAATATATTATTTACGTTCTCTATGAGCGAAAACTATGCCTGCCATTAAATTAAACTTTTAATGATGTTTTGAAAATCAGGGAACTAAGAATTTTTTTTAAAATTTTGGAAGTCTGACAATACTAAACATTTGATAAATTCGTTGATCCAAGCAACAAATTTTCGGGACACGTTAGATGTGTAATCGTGTTTTACTGTAAATATGCCCACGCTTGAGAACTTCCGGAATTTTCAGTCAGAAAGTGCCAATTTTGAAAACATAACCTTAAATTTAATTTGAGATTTTTGTTTAGGTGTTTCAAAATTAGCAATTTCCATTTTTGATAACTTTTAAGATATTAACGCGCGTCAAGATTATTTGAAGGATCTATTACGCAAAATTTACGAAATATTCGACTCTTTCATGTGCAGTTGTGTAAATTAAGTATTAGTTCTTCCTAGTTCTATTAGAGGTAGGCAACCTATTATTTAAAAATATGACACCAAAACAATATAATAGGATTCGCTTCACTTCAATGAGATGCTTCTTAACGACTAAATTTTTAAGGACTCGCAAGCAATAACAAGAAAAACGGCAGCTTAAAGCTTTTTAAACGTTAATTTCGAATTTTAGATTTCAAGTTGCAATCTACTTTAATGTGCCATTCACTCGGACAAATTCTTGGTACTGTTAGGACCATAAACATAGAGGATGGACTGAGTGTTCCGTATCCCGCTGTGAAGTAAATATGGACGCGAAAGTGTGAGAGAGACAAGGCGAATGAGTGGCCAGTAGCTTTTTCTTTTTAGAATGCCGCTAAGCTACGGCGCTCTTAAAAATAATATTTCTAAGTGTTCTATTTGAACTAAAATCGGGTATTGGGCTTTTCTCGTCTTGAATTCCGTCTCGGGGTACAGCGCCTTGTTTATTACAGGCCTACAAAAAAGAGACAGGTATTGGCCGTACAATCGCCTTGTCTCTTTCTAGAGACTGGTCAATTTTATGAAGTTAATTCTCAGTCCATCCTCTATGTCTATGGTTAGGACACTTTGATATTAAATTTATATTTACAATGTATTTTTAAATCAATTACAAAATTATCGGCTCTTTGAAAGTGATGTTTATAGCAGGATCGACGTTAGTTAAATTATGTCTAACTCGCGCTAGTGTTATTATTGCCACTTTTGTATGTAAAATACCTATTGCGACTTAAGTTCAGGAATTTTGTAACTAATGTTTTAAGTTTAATAATTCTACTAACCTAGCTAAATAAATACATTTTCACTTCATGCGTAAATGCCAGAATAATCAAAGCTGCGATCATGGGTATAGCAATACAAAGCAATGTCCGTTTTCTTCCTATTTTATCAGCCAAATATCCAGATGGAAATGGACCGACTGCTGCTCCTACACATAATATGGCAGCTATTATACTTATTTGAGAGGCATCGACTGGAGCGTTTAAGGGATTTTCCGGTCCATGAAGTTTGGTAATACTGGAGATGTCCATGAGAATCCGACACCGGCGGCGAATGCTAACATGTTGGCTAAAAATGCGTAAAAAACAAACTATAAAAAATATGAAATGAGATAGAAACGTAGGTGGACAAATATACTTAATACCACAGCTTTTGGTATCTGTCATAAACCAAATCGTGTCTGTAAAATTATGATAGTTTTCAGAAAAAAATAATAGGTCTTAAAGTCTCCACAAAAAATATAAAAAATTTTGTGTACATGTTATAACAATAATAAAGTAAATTACGAAAAGTTACAGCTAAAACAAATGAAAATAACCGGCCAAGTGCAAGTCGGACTTGCGCAATTAGTGTTCCGTACGTTAACTGCTTCTAAAATAAAAAAAAATTGTAACAGTGGTATAAAATGATCAATGACTTTTACAAAACACGCCCCAAATGAGTTTTCAACAAAGTTCGTCTCTGATCTTTGTTTAAAACTGATGATCTTGAATTTTTTTATATACCAGTTAAATTATTTAAAGTTAATGCACTCATGATAATTTTCGTTCAATCTACACCCTGTGGAGAATATTCCAGAATTTTTTCAAAATTGTTTGATCAGTACTTTTCGAGATAAAGAGGGGGCACGGCGATTTTTCGCAATTTTTTTTAAATAATATAAAGAAAAGTGTGCGCAAGTATTACATTACATATATTTTTGAACTCGTGTTTTCACAAGCTTTCATTTAAAACCCCACTCGATGGAAGAAGTATTTTTTTTTCACGTTTTATTTCACTCCCCAAAACTAACCCTTTAAGTGAAAATTTAACTTTCAAAACTACACAGCTCTGGTGGGACCATCAATTCTTACATTAGTGCGAAATTTCAACTTTCTATATCAAATAGTTTCGGAGAAAATCGGGTATGATATACCGACAGAGAGGCGGACAGACAGACAGACACCGAAGTGATCTTATAAGTGTTCCGTATGGAAAAAAAAATATTCTCGCTCTACTAAACGTCGTTCAATTACTTGCCTTATATTGATGGAGAAAGTTTTAGGACAAACATATATAATTTTCACGATGGCTAAAATAACCGCTGGGCAGCATCACGAATATAAGCCCTATCAATTTAGGAAACAAAATGCTTATTTACCATTACTGACATAACTTGTGTGTCGTTACATATATATATATATATATATATATATATATATATATATATATATATATATATATAATATATACATATATATATATATGTATATATATATATATATATATATATATATATAATATATATATATATATATATATTTATATATATACATACATATATATATATATAATATATATATATATATATATATATATATATATATATATATATATATATATATATATATTTGTATATATATATGTATATATATATATATATATATATATATATATATATATATATATATATATACATATATATATAATGTATATATATGTATTCCACCGCTCTCTGTGTTTTACTCAGTTGGTCCATCATCTTCTTAGTCACTGTCCATGTCTGGGCCGCATCGGTGAGAACCAATAGAATACATTGATCGAATACCCTCTTTCTTAGTTTCAGAGGAATTCTTTTATTGGTTTAGTATTTTTGTTTGATTGCCAATGTTGTTCATGCTAGTCTGATTCTTCTCTGTACTTCTGCAGTTTGATTTGCGTTTGCACTTTATTATTGCCCTAGGTAAATGTATTCCTCTACGTCTTCAAGTGTTCTTGCCCTCTATTCTCAAGTTTAGCGGACTATCTTCATTTGTCTTATCTCTATTCAGCAGTAGTCCTACCCTCTCCTGATTTGTTTTGTAGTTCAGTAATCATTTCCTGTATGTCATCAAATTATCTGATATTAGCACTATATAATAAGTATAAAGTAGGGTGATTTAACTTTTGTCCATTTATATTGATCCCTTTTTTTTCCCCCATTCGAGTTCCTTGAAAATTTCTTCTAATGCTGCTATAAATAGTTTTGGGCTCATGGAATCTCCCTGTCTTACTCCGCGTTTGAAAGGTATAAGATTTGTTTTTCTATCTGTTTCCACTATCATTTGAGCCTTGTTGTAAAGAGTTCTTATGAGCTGAGTATATCTATTGTCTATTCTGCTGTTATACAAGGCTCTTTTGGCAGCCCCGCTCTCGGTACTATCAAAAGCCTTTTGATAATCTATAAATACCAGGTACAAGTTTAACTTATATCCTGTTGCTTTCTCTATTAAGTTTCTGATAGTTAAGAGATGATCACAAGTACTAAAACTCTTCCTGAAGCCAGCCTGTTCTACCGATTGGTTTAATTCCAGCTTATTTTCCAATCTATTACCTATTATTTTGGTAAACAATTTGTATATTTGTGAAAGTAATGATATGGACGGTAATTGTCTAACTTAGTCCTTATCACCTTTTTTTAAAAAGTAATATTGTTGAAGCTGTGTTCCAATTTTCTGGTATCTTCTCTTCTTCTAGACATTTATTGGATAAGAGCTTTAGCACTTGTACCCCCAAGTCTCCTCCTTCTTTCATTAATTCTGTTAATACTTTGTCAGGTTCTGGTGTTTTATTGTTTTTTCATATTTTTTAGTGTTGTTAATATTCCTTCATCTGTTATCTCTGGCATTTCTTCTGAGTTAACATTGATTATCTTTTTATTTCGGCGTTCTTTGAGGTCATTTGGTGGGCAGTTTTTTTGTTCATACAAGTTTTGATAGTATGTTTGAATCATGTGTTATATTTTCTCGACCTGTCACATCTTCTCCATTTTCTTCTTTTAAGTTGCGTATTATAGTTTTTCCTGCCGGAGTGCTTTCATGTTTTCTGTTCTGTTCTACAATAAGAGGAAGCTCATTTGTTGTCAAATTCTTCCTTCTCTTATTGAACGATTTCCCGAAAAAAAAAGCAAAAAATTTAACTACTTTTTAACAATATCTACGGTCGCTATGAACGGGAATTGAAATAAAAATTATATATATATATTATATATATATATATATATATATATATATATATATATATATATATATATATAAGCGGTCTTTGGAAAAGAACTAAAAAGTTTTTGACACCTTTTAGCTACGCCAAGCTTTCGAAAAATCTTTCATTTTCTTCATCAGGGCTACAAATTATAGTACTATAAAACTCTTCCTGAAGCCAGCCTGTTCTACCGATTGGTTTAATTCCAGCTTATTTTCCAATCTATTTACCTATTATTTTGGTAAACAATTTGTATATTTGTGAAAGTAATGATATTGGACGGTAATTGTCTAACTTAGTCTTATCACCTTTTTTAAAAAGTAATATTGTTGAAGCTGGTGTTCCAATTTTCTGGTATCTTCTCTTCTTCTAGACATTTATTGATAAGAGCTTTAGCACTTGTACCCCCAAGTCTCCTCCTTCTTTCATTAATTCTGTTAATACTTTGTCAGGTTCTGGTGTTTTATTGTTTTTCATATTTTTAGTGTTGTTAATATTCCTTCATCTGTTATCTCTGGCATTTCTTCTGAGTTAACATTGATTATCTTTTTATTTCGGCGTTCTTTGAGGTCATTGGTGGGCAGTTTTTTTGTTCATACAAGTTTTGATAGTATGTTTGAATCATGTGTTATATTTTCTCGACCTGTCACATCTTCTCCATTTTCTTCTTTAAGTTGCGTATTATAGTTTTT
>CM032455.1:102227332-102263322 GCA_019049505.1 Pachyrhynchus sulphureomaculatus | reverse complement strand
GGGGTACAAGCCATCACAGATACTTAATATTTTACGATTTCCGTGAATACTTAGCTGCATGTAGGTCTCTTTTAAGTGTCCAACAATAATCTGCTAGGTCCGTCAGTATCACTTCTTCACGCTCAAAATGTTTTGGTAAAATTGCATGCCGTGTTCGTCACTAACGATACAGAGATTTTCTCCAAAGAAATCCAGGTGCTAATCCAGGAGGTGTATTTTAAACGGTATCAACCATCCTAAAGGTGTTGTTTTGATTCTATATTTAAGGACATAATCTAGGTTGACTGGCAGTCCGTTTCATCGTCTTGACTAGGGATGATAATCGATTCTTTGGTTTCTATAGATTTAGAAAACGTTAGTCTAGGTGGCACAGGTAATTCAGAACTATGAGGGGCTGACATTTTTGCAGACAGTAAGTTTGGATATTTAATTGTGTGTTTCGACTTATTGGTTTTGGAATTGTACCAACAGAATGGAAATCGAACATAACAATTCCATTGTTCAGAAAAGGTAAAAAAGATGACCCAAAAAAACTATAGAGGTATCACTCTTTTAAATACGGTATCCAAGTTATTGACAAAAATAATAGCTCTTAAAAACAGGACCCATGAGGAACACCAGGGATTTTGGAAAATCCGCTCAACAACAGATGCAATATATATAGTTCGTTAAGTAGTGGAAAAAGCGATCGAATATGCAAAACCAGCTTACCTTTGTTTTATAGACTTAACAAAGGCCTTCGATTGGGCGAAACTACACAACATACTAGAAATTTTACACGAAAAGAACATAAATAAAGACATATAAATTTTGATCAAAGATTTGAACACGGATATTAAAACAAAAGTACGTGTAGAAGGCGAACTTTCACAGCCAGCGCCAGTGAGTTTCGGCATTAGGCAAGGGGTTTCCTTAAGCCCACTGTTGTTCAGTACATTGATGGATAAAATGATCGAACCTGTAAAACAACTGCCAGGGTACAGATTGGCAAATCACCATATTAAAGGTATTATGCTACGCAGACGATGTCGTACTATTAGCAGAGTCTGAGGACGACGTACAAAGAATGTTATATAAGTTCGCCATAGAGACAAAGAAATACAATATGACGATAGCCACCGAAAAAACAAAATACCTTGTAGTTTCAAGAGAGCCACTGCGATGTAAATTAGAGATAGAAGGGAAAATAATCGAACAAGTGATGACATTTAAATACCTGGGAGTTAACATTGCAAGTGCCAGAAATTTTAACGCCGAAGTAAAAGAATAAATCACAAAAGGGACAAGACTATCAGGTTATCTGAGAGATATAACTTGGAAAAATAAATATTTTATAGTTAACTCCAAAACATCTATCTATCTATCTATAAAACAATGGTGCGGCCCATTATGACATATGGAGCAGAATCTCGAGCCGAGACCGTTAAAACTAAACAAAGGATGCGAACAGCCGAAATGAATATCTTACGTTCCATTATAGGAAAAAACAAGAATTGATAGAATACCAAACCAAGAAGTGAGGCAAGAATGTAACATAACAGATATAGCGAAATTTGCTAAAACCAGAAGAGAGGAATGGCACGACCACGTAAGTAGAGCGAGTGGAGAACGGCTAATCAAAATATACAGAGATAACAAACCCACAACGACTACACCACCAGGACGATCAGCAAAACGGTGGATTGAAAGTTGGGCAACAACGTCTGAAGACACACCCATAAACCGTGGATGAAAAACAGGCTAATGTCTAATAAAAGAAGAAGAAGACTTATTAGTTTTGCCCTTTACGTTAATTGAGCAGAAGTAACAATTACTTACGTGATCTTAGATTCCGTTTCAATTATTGGTTTAGCAAATGATGTAGGTGGGGATCCCTTAACCTATCCTGTAGGAAGTCTAACGGTACCCAGCAGACATGTGAGCCCCAAGATTTGTCCTGATGCGGAACAGGAAAACCAAACTAGTCATGATAGCACTTAATTAAAGGTGTAAAATTCGTTGTTGATTTTTAAAAGTTAATTTTTCACGTACGTAACAAAAACTATCCGGATGATTCAAACACTTGCTCGACATAATTACGGAGGTATAGCATAAAATGAAATAATAACTTTTATTTATTTATTTATTTATTTACGGGCAGACCCATTTTGTACAAAGTATTTACAGAAAAATTTCAATAATATAGTAAAGTTATAACAATATAATAAGAACACCAGTAATTATCATTTCAAAAACTCAATGGACTGTCAACAGTTTTTCTTTTAAACGTTTTAAAGAGAGATTAAAAAAAATCAAGATCCGCTTCACTGGCACCATTAGTGATTTTAGTGATCGGCGAGAATAGGCCATAGTTACATCTGTGGTACCTCGGGGCAAAGAGTACGTGGTCTCTTGCTGATCTTGGTGGAACATGAAAATTTATCAGACTCAAGAGATCAGAGCAGTCTATATGACCATTTACAAGTCGAAATAAGAAACATATATCAGCAACTTTCCTACGTCTTGAAAGTGATTGCAGCTGAAGTCTTCGTAGCTGGTCCCCATAGGCAGTGATGTTCCACTTAAATTTGCAAGAGACATATCTAGCATACTTCCTTTCAACACCCTCAATATGCACAGCATACGATGGCGACCACACACATGACAGATACTCCAAAGAAGATCTCACCAAGGCCTTGTACAGAATATTCACGCTATCTACGGTCTGGAAATCCCTAGTATTCCTACAGACGAAGCCTAAGGAGTTTAATACATTTGTTAGTAATAAAGTCATAATGAACATGAAAATCTAGCTTAGTGTCCAAATAAATACCCAAGTCACACAATGAGGAGACTCTTTCGAGAAGACAATTATTAATACTGTAGTCATACAAAAGCGGAACTTTCACTCGAAAGAACGACATAATCTTACATTTTTTAATATTTAGTTTCATTTTGTTTCTCCTGCACCACTCACTTACCATATCCAAGTCTCCCTGCAGTCTCATAGCATCGTCAACAGAATGAATTGCCATAGACAATTTCAAGTCATCTGCAAAAAAAACAAGGGCCTTGAAAATAGAATCATCTTTCGTAGGTCGTTAATAAATATATTAAACAGCAACGGGCCCAGGTGACTACCCTGCGGCACACCCGATGCAACAGATACTTCACTCGACACAAAGCCCTTTACTTTAACAAACTGTTTCCTGTATGTAAGGTAGCAGGTCAACCAATTCAGTAGTGATCCACAAAACCCATAATCTCTTAACTTCCCTATCAGGATATCGTGGTTGGCTGTGTCGAAGGCCTTGCTGAAATCAGTATAAACCACGTCAACCTGACCACCCGCCTCCATTGCATTAATAGTACTTTGAACCAACAAGATTAAGTTTGTAGCCGTCGATCTGCCACCAACAAAACCGTGCTGTTCCGGAACCAAAAAAGATTTTATGAATGGCTTTAATTTGTCGCAAACAATTTTTTCGAATACTTTTGGAATAGAACTTAGAATGGAAATAGGTCGATAATTTTTAGCGTCTGATTTGTCGCCGGACTTAAATACTGGAGTAATGAAACTATATTTCCATTGGTCAGGAAAAACACCGCTCTCTAGGGACATTTTAAGCGCATGCATATGGAGCGGTTTGGCCAAAGCATAGACACAGTCAACCAAAATCTGGGAGATATACCATCAGGACCCGGTCCCTTATTTATGTCAAGTTTAGACATATATTCAAACACCTCCCCCAGGGAGATCTCAACAGAGGAGAATGATCCACCACTATCCCCACCATCCTCAAGCCCAGGCTCACCACCGTCAGTATCGGACCTATACACACCCTGAAAATGAGACTTAAAAATTTCCACAATAGTCTGTCCATCCGTCCCTGTTAGCTCGTCTAGATTTATTAAGGTAGGGGTGGACTTGCCCCCCTTTTTACTGTTAATGAAATTCCAAAATTGTTTGGTGTTATGCTTCAAATTTGTCTCAATATTTTTAACATACTGCAAGTAGCAGTTGCTCTTTAAGATATTGGATTGGGTTCTTAACTCCAAAAACTTCTGATAAGTTTCCCACTGACGGGTTTTTTTGTATTCTTTGTGACACAACTTCTTTTTTAAGATAAGATCTTTAAGTTCATCAGAAAACCACTTCGGAAACTTCGGATTTTTGGAACGAACCACAGGTACATACAGACTAATACCAGCATACAAAACTTCATCGAAGACAGACTTTGCAGCATTTACATCTGCAATGCCACCCAAGACATACTTCCAGTCCACTGAGTGATAATAATTATTTAACATATTATAGTCCGCACGCTTAAAGTCATAGAAACTGAAATCATAGCGCAAACGCTCAGGATAGTCATTAAGCAGCACATCAACCATAAGGGAAGGATGGTGCCGGTCGCAGGACAGCAGACTCTCCAGTGCCAGACGAACAGATGTTCTACTGTCTCGTGTTACTACCAGATCTAATTTCACACCATTCGCATTACTAATTTCGTTTACTTGAAATAACTGATTATAAGAGAAACAGTGACTAAGTAGCCTCACAACGTCCCCACCATGGCCAGTGGCTGAACTTCCAAAACTGTCACTAGTCCATTCTACATGAGGCAAGTTATAATCACCTAGGACACATATATTATCGCTGGGATACTCTTGAATGATCTCCTCTATCGCACAGCAGTGAGCCTGAACAGCATCCACTTTAATGGGTGGCGGCAAGTACACAGCACCCACCACAAGTTTCTCCGTACGACATCGAATTAACACAAACAAGTGTTCCACACTATGGTAGTTGTTTGGAACTATACAAGACTGATAACAGTTTCGTACTGCAATAAGCACCCCTCCTCCACTTTTTTTGTTACTAGTCTGGTTTGACCGATCTTTTCGATACAATACATAATCAGACATACCAATCTCAGCCTCACAGATATCATCACTAAGCCAAGTTTCTGAGAATACCACCACGTCAAAATCACAATCTGATATACTGAGTGTTAAGTCTTTCATTTTGGTTTTAATACCTCTGATGTTTTGATAATAAAGTGTTAAGTTCGGCCTGCCCTTATTAAGTTTTTTCTCTGCCGTATAGAGTCCTGTCGCGGTTCATCCATATGCACAATCTTAGGCACACCTCCGAAATATTTTATGCCCAGTTTAGTTTCACCATTATGAGTACGTTGCTGTAACTGAGACCTCAACTCCTTGAACTGATGCCTTTGCGATGGAGTTTGATCAGGACCAAAGGACCAATGGTCGTGGTTTGAGGACAATAGTCGTTCAGTTATAAGAACTTAACAGTTTAACCATCAGCACTTTCATTTTTTTCGTAAAGCTGAATGTGCTCTTGTCACAAAAAAAAAACTGATGATGACCAAATAAAATATGGTTTAATATCGATGTAAATTTTATACTTACCTAATCCTTATGCCTTTTTACCCCTTTGGGGGTGTAAGGCCCGTGGAGTTGAGTTATTCTATATTTGCCTTTTCCATATTCTTATTTCCATCTCTTTTTATCCTGTGTGTAGTGCGTGTTCCCACTCTATTCCTCTTCTGGCCACTGCCTCTCTAACAACCACCCCCCAACCATGCCCTTCTAGATCGACCTCTTGTTCTTTTCTTGCTCACTTTGGCTTCAAACACTTGTCTAACTATTCTTTGTTCAAGTATCCTTTCAACGTGTCCATACCATCTTAGTTGTGCTTCCTCAACCTTTTCCACCATTGGTTTCAGGTTCAAATTCTTTCTGAGTTGTATATTCCTAACCATGTCCATCCTTGTTTTGTGTTCTATTTTTTCGTTATGAATCTCGTTTCTATAGCCGTTATCTTTCTCTTCTGTCTTTCTGTCATTGTCCATGTTTCTCCTCCATATAAAAGTATTGGTGTTGCAACCTTCTCGAATAATATTTTTGGTATCTCTTTCTTTCCTAGGAATGTATTCTTGCTATATGCTATTAAATAATCTTCCTCCTGTTATTATTATTAAATCTTATCTGAACAGTATAATGAATGAAATGCATCATACGTTAAGTTAGTAGCAAAAAGAGAAAGCTATTTTTTCCAAAAATGGCCCTTGCTTGGATTTAGTAGTTGCTTTGGGTAATACAGTTGGGGTCATAGAAATTGCATCACCTATTATTTTTGAAGTTTTAATCCTAAACCTTGGTATAATTCAACGGCATTGTTTTACTTATTAGGATTAGAGAAAACTCAAACTATCATGTCGAATTTTAACCAACTTTCTTCAACAGGACAATTTAAAATTGTAACATTTGCTGAAGTAGGGTTTTCTTCACGAAAAATAGCGAAGAGGGTGAAGTGCCACCAATCCACTGTGGTAAGAGTTTTAAAGAAAAATCTTTCTCAGGGCAGCGGAAGAAAGGTCCTGGGAGGAAAATAAAAGCAGATGAGCGATTAGATCGCTTGATGATGCGATTGTCTTTAGAAGGTCGTCTTAAAACTGCTAAGGAAATATCAAGGGATAGTAAGTGGAGAAACTGTCGGTTACTTAAGGGAAAAAGGTTTATGGGCAAAAAACTAGTCAAGAAACCATTTCTCAATAAAAAAAAAATGAAGGAATTACGCCTGAATTGGGCGAAACAATATGAAAAGTGGGCATCAGAGGACTGGAGAAAAGTGATGTTTTCAGATGAAAGCAAATTTACATCTTCAATTCTGATGGTGGTCCCTATGTAAGAGGTCGTGCACATGAAAGATTTCATGAATCCTGTACATTAAAAACAGTGAAACATATGGCAAGTGTAATGATCTGGGGATGTTTTTCCTACTTTGGGATTGGCCAAATAAACTTTATAGATAACACTGTTAATGCAGAAAAATATGTAAAAATTTTGAAAGAGAGTTTGATTCCGTTAAAGAGAAACCATCTTTCGCATTGTGAAGATTTCGTTTTTAGTGTTCCGTACGGAACACTTATAAGATCACTTCGGTGTCTGTCCGTCTGTCTGTCCGTCTGTCCGTCTGTCACACCCGATTTTCTCCAAAACTATTTGTCATAGAAAGTTGAAATTTGGTAGTAATATAGGAATTGATGGCCTCATCAGAGCCATGTAGTTTTGAAAGTTAAATTTTGACTTAAGGGGTTAGTTTTGGGGGGGGTGAAATCGGAAGTGAAAAAAAAAATTTTTTTACTAGGTAATCGAGTGTGGTGTTAAATGAAAGTTTGTGAAAACACGAGTAAAAAATATATAATATATATGTAATACTTGCGCGCACTTTTCTTTGTATTATTTTTAAAAAATCGCGAAAAAATCGCTGTCCACCCGTCTTACCTCGGAAAGTACTTATCAAAACATTTTGAAAAAATTCTGGAATATTCTCCACGGGGTGTAGATTAAACGAAAATTATCACGAGTGCATTACCTGTAATAATTTATCTGGTATATAAAAAAAAACAGAAATTTCAAGGTGATCAATTTTCAGTAAAGATTGGAAATAAACTTTGTTGAAAACTTATTTGGGGTGTGTTTTGTGAAGTCACTGATCATTTTATATCACCGTAACATAAATTTTGACTTAAGGGATTCGTTTTGAGGGGTGAAATCGGAAGTGAAAAAAAAAATTTTTTACTAGGTCATCGAGTGTGGTGTCAAATGAAAGCTTGTGAAAACACGAGTAAAAAATATATATATAATGTAATACTTGCGCACACTTTTCTTCGTATTACTTTTAAAAAATCGTGAAAAGTCGCTGTCCCCTACCTTATCTCGAAAAGTACCGATCAAAAAAAATTTTGAAAAAATCCTGGAATAATCTCTACGGGGTATAGATTGAATGAAAATTATCATTACCTTTAATAATTTATCTGGTATAGAAAAAAAAACAAAATTTCAAGGTCACCAGTTTTCAGTAAAGATTGGAAACAAACTTTGTTGAAAACTCATTTGGGGTGTATTTTGTGAAGTCACCGATCATTTTATACCACCCTAACAAAAATTTTTATTTTAAAAACAATCAACGTACGGAACACTAATTGTGCAAGTTCAACTTGCACTTGACCGGTTTTTTAAGATGATTTTGTTTCACGCCACAGAGCCAAATCTGTGAGTACTTATATCTATTGCAAAGATGTTACCACCACAAAGTTTTGCATTTTTTATTTTCTGTATGGTTATCTTTTTGTATAGGTAAGGCAATTTTTAACGGAAAATAGGATCTCAGCATTGCAGTGGCCAGGAAGTAGCCCCGTTTAAACCCCAGAGAATTGTGGATGATCATGATGAAAAAAATTAATATAGCTTAGTTTAAAAATAAAGATGAGCTATAGTAAACAATTGAGAACGCTTGGAATTAAGAGATCAGTGATGAAATCATAAAAAATTTGGTTGACTCGATGGCAACCGGAATTGAATCAGTGATAAAGGCTAAACGTGGCTCAACGAAATACTAGACGAGAAAAAAACTGTTAAAAAGTTCTTTTTTACTTCCATAAAAAGTAGAAATATTTTCTAAATCACCGATATATTAGAGATTTATTATTTTTCATGTTTATTTCCTTTAGGTTTTTGCCTTCAATCGCTATTATTTATAGTTTTTCTTTTCACATCATTTGTTAAAATCATCAGAAGTAAGAATCAATGTTCAATTTTGGAAAAATATCATTTTAATTAAGTAATACAATTTCTATGACCGCGACTGTATTTTTAATGCCGAATTTTGTAAAGTGGAACTATGTTAACTTCACTATGGACCATTATTTCTTCTTTATTGTTCATTAACTTAACTTGTTTCCCTTTTAATAAAAAGACCTTAGCCGTAATTCAATATTTGTAAATATTGCTTTGTACTTTTCAAGATTACCTAAAAATAGGCTAAATAACATAATTACGGAGTTGTCTAATAGAGCATATCCGCACACAAGTTTCACTATATATTCCAATAGTTATCTCAACAATCTAAGGCATACGATCAGGCAATTGAGGTAACTCATTTTCTAATATTGTAAATTTCGTCGTGACTTAAAAACTTTAATCCCTTTTTGGGACACCGTGTATATAATATTTCTCTCCTCAATTTTTAGTATTCCGTACGGAACACTTATAAGATCCTTTCGGTGTCTATCCGTCTGTCACACTCGATTTTCTCCGAAACTATTTGACATAGAAAATTGAAATTTGGCACTAATATAGAAATTGATGGCCCAATCAGAGCCGTGTAGTTTTGAAAGTTAAAATTTGACTTAAAGCGTTAGTTTTGGGGGGTGAAATCGGAAGTGAAACAAATTTTTTTTACCAGGTCATCGAGTAGGATGTCAAATAAAAGCTTGTGAAATCACGGGTTCAAAAATATATATAATGTAATACTTGTGCACATTTTTCTTTGTATTATTTTTAATAAATTGCCAAAAATCGCTGCCCCCACCCCTTATCTCGAAAAGTACTGATCAAAAAATGGTGAAAAAATCTTGGAATATTAATTCTCCACAGGGTGTAGATTGAACGAAAATTATCACGAGTTCATTACCTTTAATAATTTATCTGATATATAAAAAACAAACATTTCAAGATCATCAGTTTTCAACAAAGATCGGAAACAAACTCTGTTGAAAACTCATTTGGGGTCGGTTTTGTGAAGTCATTGATAATTTTATACCTACGTAACAAAATTTTTTTATTTTAAAAGCAATCAGCATACGAAACACTAATTGCGCAAGTCCGACTTGCCCTTGGCCGGTTATTAAAAATAACATCACTTCTTTTAGACCTTTTCCAGACATGATTTTCCGAGACATCCTGTGGCGCTATTTATACCTCTGTGCTATTTTTGTTCTTTCCTCTCTTTTTACGTTATTTATATTGGGGTTACATGCAGTCTGCAGTTAAGTACCGCGGAAGTTACATCTTTATTTAGAAAATGAAGTGCGTGTTTATTTTAATTTTTTTGAATTTTAATTTATTAAAATAATGCAAGGAGCTTACTTATTATTATGTAAGTTTTAGGAGAAATAAGAACTTATATTTTAAATAAATAATAACACAGCTTTTCAGGTATTTTAAAATAAAAAATATAAATACTAATGTTGTAGTAAAAATGGTCATATACTTAGAACCTTCACCGTATCCTATAGGTTTTAATACATCTTTAAAAATAGAAAAGTTAGAGGTTTTTTCTGGTAATTTTTCTATCTGTGATACAGTCCAACGATAAAGGCCATATCACATAGAAACATGCTCTATTTTCAATTTCTCAAACAATCCTATTCTAGATAAAAGTTTGTATGTAGTGAAAACCTATCTTTGAGTCCGGCATATTGTCTCTATTATAAGATGAGTGTATAAAGGATTAAAAAATTACGCTTTGCAAAACAAACAAATTGGGAACTGTTTCTTTTTAGTTGGTCAAAATAAAAATCATAAAAATTCATGTTGAAAAGTTAAATAAGTTTTTTTCATATGATTTATAAGTTCAGAGTTATTTAATCTAAAGAAACGTAACATGTAATTTTTATGGGATCACTTCGGTCTGTCACGCCCGATTTTTTCCCAAACTTATTTGATATAGAATGTTGAAATTTAACATCTATAGGAATTGATTTCTCAATCAGAGCCGTGTAGTTTTGAAAGTTAAATTTTGATTTAAGGAGTTAGTTTTGGGGGTGAAATCGGAAGTGCAAAAAAATTACCAGGTCATCGAGTGGGGTGTCAAATGGAAGCTTGTGAAAATGCGAGTTCAAAAATATATATCACGTAATACTTGCACAAACTTTTCTTTGTTTGTTATTGAAAATAAAACTTAAAAAAATATTACTGTTAAAAGGTTAAAGAAATTTTATTAAACAAATTATTCTTTAATAGGTAATTTCAAGATATTGACATTGTGATAGACATCAGTACAATGCCGGTCACTACATTTTATATAGTGTTAATAAAAGTATTTATGCTATGTATTTTAAAAATCAGTCAAGATGCTTACCTTTTTTTTTTTCATCCAGAACACGTTTCTTTATAAAGAAAAGGTAAGATAATTTAACCTAATTAAACTAATATGTAACTTTAGTTAACATGATTTTACGCCCACTTACTGACATACAATGAAGGTATAGGTGATACTCTGAAGCATGGGCAATATGGCAACGGTTTTTCAAGCTGAGGTGTTAGCCATCCTCAGATGTGCGAAAATACAAATCTCGAAAGGGACAAATAACAAGAAAATTTTAATCTGTTGCGACAGTAAGGCAGCTATACAAGCTCTTGCCAAATATACCACGGACAGCTTGCTGATCAGGGAATGCGTGCAATGTTTAGAAATGACCATAAATTTTTTTTTTTTCCGTGTTTATCGTCAAACCCATTTCGACACTTTCTCTATGCCCTCTAATGTTTCTGCTAAGATCACGGTGTCGTCGGCAAAGCGAATGGTGTTTACCACTTCACCCCCTATCCTGATTCCTTCACTTTGTTCCCGTGATGCTTTCTTGAAGATGATTTGGGAATATAAGTTAAACAATATAGGTGACAGTACGCAGCCTTGCCCGACTCCTCGCTGAATCGGTATTTCATCTGTTACTATTTCATTTACTTGTACTACTGCAGTCTGATTCTAATAGATGTGTTTTGTTATTTCTATGTCTAACTCTTCTATCAGTTTGATGTACTGTGCTTTATCAAACGCATTTTGATAATCTAGAAAGCATTTATAGATACTCTCTACTTTTTTGAAGGACCGTCATTCTAAAAAATGCTTCTCTTGTACCCATGCCACCCCTGAACCCAAATTGTGAACTGTCGAGTTGTTCTTCACATTTCTTGTAGATTCTATTTTGTATAATTTTTAATAAATCTCTCAAAGGGTGGCTCATGAGACTGATCAACCTGAAGTCTTCGCATGATATTAGATTATTTTTCTTGGTAATGGTATAAAAGCTGATTGTGACCATTCTTTGGGGGACTCTTCCGTCGTTATATATCTTGTTGAGTAGTTTTGTGAAGGTCTTTATATATGATAGTGTACGTTATCAGATCGATTTATTTATGTAGTGGACAATCAAGATGATAGCGGGGAGTTTTTTAGGAACAGAACGTAATTGTAGATGATCGACAAATATACTCGAAGTCAGAACTATCTCCAAGTTGGAAAAAAACAAGTTTTTAATTCAAATAAAAGCATGCTGTCGAATCTCGAATAACGATTACCAAATGTCGTGATCAGTATACTTATTTAGTTAATTATATTTGATTGGGCCATATGCCACATGCTGTTGCCACACAGAAAATATTGGCAAAGGTTCAAAGTCGACATTGTCATTAAAGCATATTGTGGGTGGGAAGTCTCTCGGACCAGAAAGGATAGACAGTGAAGAGAAACAATAACAACAACAAGTCCTTTTAGCTCTGCACTCGAATGGGGCGTCTATTTAAAGTCGGACTTGGATGTATTGAGGGCCGACCTCGCCGGAAACTACTAATGGCATGATTGGCGGAGGACCACTTGAATCTTTGGGCCAGACAAGATTGACAATGGAGACAGTGTTCTACTCGTTCTTAAGTAGGATGCAGGAAGTCTGACCGAATCGAGCGATGACCGTCACCAACAAAAACATATTTCTCTGCAGTGCCACGAGGACGTTTATAGGTAGTAAGTTTGCCCCCGTCGAGGTTCTTGATAACCGGGAAATGTAAGACAAGAGTGCGAACAGCTGGCTGGGAATATCACCTCTCGGTCATGTGGTTTCGATCTGACTTTAAACTGCAGGTCCAGATCTAGCTGGCATTACCCAGACCTTAAATGAGGTTGGCAAAAAAATGATCTTTCTGGTTTATTTGTCTGGCTATAAGCATGGACGAATGAACTGATATAGATGTGTAACTCAAATGACGTCTACTCAACAGGAATTAAAAACTGTCCAGAAAGGGTAACAAATGCAAGGGCCCCTATTTTATTGAATTATTTATGAATAATTTATGAATAATTCTTTCATCTATGCTATAAACCCCCACAAACCATACCATACCTATTAGTGATTTATATTTTAAGAGTTTGGCAAAGGGTTAAAGAATATTTGTTTTTGGTACTCTAGAAACAATATTTTTTGTTAACTGCAACAAAAATGTAATGAGTGATTAGAGGATCGATACCCAGACAAGGAATACTGTATTATTTTTAAAATACGTAATCACGATATAGTAGAGAATCGAGGACCAGTTCTGCAGAAATGAAGTAAGCATTAGCTACAGTCAAAAAGTAAGGTGAATTTTGTTTTTAATATTCGCACTCTTTTCGTATTGATTTTTTTTTTTTTTTTTTATTGCTCTAGCACACGTGTTGCAGGGAAGTCCCTAAAGCGCTCCAGGAGCGGCACGAGTGCGGAAAAAGCGATTCACGTTGTTCTTGAATCGCTGTAAATTGTACTCGGTGGGAAAACACTGCCCTGGGCAAATTATTCCAAAGGGATGACGTTCTCTATATAAAAGATTGCTGAAGAGCGTTGTACGCGGAGTAAGAAGCTGAACCTCATACGGATGCGAAGCACCAGCGCGACGTGTATTTCTAACATGCACCGCTTTGGAAGGAATTAAGCGGGCTACATCCTTCGAACACTTTCCATAAAAATACTTATAGAACAGACTCAAGTCGCCAACCGTTCTTCGCTGTTCCAGCGAATCAAGGCCGCCGGTCAATTCCGGGTCCCCAACCAGACGGTCCGCTCTTCTCTGAACAGAATTCAACAAATGCAGTGTATGTTTGGGAGCGGAGCCCCAAACGTGGGAGCAGTATTCCATAGTTGGTCGAATTTGGGCTTTGTAAAGAATTAACAGTTGTTGTGGGGTGTAAAGCTTTCTGGTTCTAAATAATATTCCCAACTTTTGAGAAGCTCTTCTTGCTATGCCTGCAACATGTTCATGCCAAGACATATTTGCTCCCAAACTAACGCCCAACAAATTGAGCGACGATGCTAGGGGAATGGAGTGCCCCGACATAACTATGTCGGGTTCAGCAACGTTAACTTTTTTAGAAAAAACTGCCGCTTAGGTAGCGTTTAAATTCCACTTGGTTACTGTCACCCCAAGATAGAATTTCTTCCAGGTCTTTGTTAAGTTGAACGACCTCCTGCTGTCTGCGGATATTCGCCTGAGCAGCCGATGTCCGAACTTTCAAGGTGAATGAAGAGACAAGCGTACTGTCATCAGCAAAGCTCTAGATTGGATTCCCGGTCTTTTCCAGCAGATCGTTAATGTAAATGAGAAAGAGAGTAGGAGACAGTATGGAGCCCTGGGGCACACCGGCGTTGATAGTGAGGGTGTTAGAAAGAAATCCGTCGACCGCCACTCGTAAAGAACGCTCTCTGAGGAAACATGAGAGCCACAAACAGAACCTTTCAGACCTACCATAAGAGCGCAACTTAGCCAACAGTCCATCGTGCCAAACACGGTCGAATGCCTTGCTCGAGATTCTCCAAAGTGTTCAATTGCATTGATACAACTATTTGTTTTTTAACTTGGTATAACTCTCTTTGACATCTGACAGAAATTTTCAGTCATTTGCCGTGTAGGACAGAAATTACAGCTTGTTTTGTATGTGCAAAAAAATGTAGTCGACGATTTTCTAAAGTGGATAAATTTGTTGAACAAAGAATTTGGAATAAAATTTGTCTAAAAAATGAAAATTCTTGTGCTGATGCATTAAAAATGTTGAGAAAGTGTTACGGCGATGAAACAATGTCGCAAAAAAAAAAAACGTTTACGAGTGGTAGAAAGACTTTCGTGATTGTAGATAGGAAGTTGAAGATGAATCTCGTTCAGGAAGTATTATTACATGGATCAATTCAATCAGTTTCGAAGAACAATTTAGGAAAACGTCCAGATTTGTGGCAGAACAACTCGTGACTTTTGCATCACGATAATGCACCATCGCACATCATTAAACAAAAAAGTTCAGATTCGTCGACTAGTTTAATAATTTGTAATTAATCCTATTAACAAAAGTAGATTTGCCGATTTATCTAAACAGCTTATAACATAACAATGCGTACTGATGATTATCACAACTTAAGTTTCTGTTAATAATTAGTTAACCATAATATTTGTTTACGACAACTATGAAATTTGTTTGAAAAAAACATTACCAAACAAATACTTTTAATACTTATTAATTTTTTAAAGCATCTAAAAAATGTTTTATATCAAAAACTAGCCGTACCCGCGGCTCCCGCTCGCGTGAACTTGATTCAGTTTCCACGTTTCGCATCTATATGTCACCGTGGGTCTGACAACTGTCGTATATATTCTTTCTTTTGCTTTTCTTGATACATTCTTTAATTTCAATATTGGATTCATTGCCCCCAAATATCTCTGTCCTTTCGCTATTCTTTCTTGTATCTCCGTCCTTTCTTGTCCACTCTATGTTATTGTTACTCCCAGATAATTAAATTTGTCTACTTTTTCAAACATATATCTTTTTCCCTAAGTTGTTTATTATATTTAAACTTTTGTTGTTTTTAATATCCTTCTTCTTTGTAATTTCCATGTATTTTGTTTTTTTCCTCATTTATCTTTAGTCCTCTCATCCTTCTCCTTTCTTCTATCCTACTTATGGCTTTTTTGAGGTTCTCTTTTGCTCTTGCAATCACTGCTACATCATCCGCATAGGCCAAGCATTGGCAGGTATGTTGGTATATCGTTCCATTTGTTTTTATTTCTGACTCCCGGATTATCTTCTCTAGTACCAAATTAAATAGACATGTCGACACTGGTTTCCCCTGTCTTAATCCTCTCTTCACCTTAAACTTGTCTGATAGTTTGACCTCAACCAACACTCTATTTTCTGTGTAATTCAGGGTCATTCTCACCCTGCGAATCAATTTACTTGGAATTTTTAGTTCTTCCATTATCTTGTAGAGTCCTTCTCTATTTACAGAGTCATATGCTACCAAGTGTAGTGCCAAATTTTGTTCTAAGGTATTATCTTGGATTTGCTTGATCGAAAATATCTGGTCTGTAACCGATCTATTTTTCCTGAATCCACACTGGTACTCTCCCAGAATAGACTCGGCTTTCTCTGCTAGTCTGTTTTTGATAGTCAACACTACTATCTTGTACACGACATCCAGTAAGGCTATTGGTCTATAATTAGCACATATAGTTTTTTTCTCCTTTTTTGTATATTGGACAAATGAGCGACTCTCTTCAGCTCACTGGCATCTTTTCTGTTTCCCATATTTCTTGCACCAACCGGCATATTTCATTTTCCAGATCTACTCCTCCATCTTTTATTGGTTCTACAATTTCCACCCGGGGCCTTATTTTTTTTGGGTTCTGAGTATTTCTCTTATTTCTTCTTTGCAGGGTTTATTTGTCGCCTCCTGCCCTTCAGTTAATTTTGCTTCCTATTTCTCATTCAACTCCTCATTTTCATCTCCATTTAATGTTTCTTTAAAGTATTCCGCCCATCTATTCAGTCTTTCTGCGAAGCTTACTGCTAAATTTCCATCTTTTTTCCTACATATTAGCATTTTGTCTCTGTTTATTCCCTTTGTATTTTATAAAAAAAAAACACGTAAATTGGATAAGTGGTTCTTGAGTGCTAAGCGCAGTAATGGATAGACAGATAGGCAGAGAGATGTTACGTTTTATATATATTATAGATTTTTTTTGACATATATTAAATTAAGAATTAAAAAAAATCACGTAAATCCGATGAGTAGTTCTCGAATGATAAGCACACTAACGGACAAACAGACAGAGAGACGTTGCATTTTATATATATTATATAGATTATTATTATTATTATATAACCTCTTCAGAGAACATATGTATGAATTTAAAAAATCACGTAAGTAGTTCTCGAGGGATAAGCGCACTAACGGACAGACAGAGAGGCGTTGCATTTTACATATATTATAGATATAGATTATTATTATTACTATATAACTTGGCCAAAGAATATATGTATGAATTTAAAAAAAGACACGTAAATCGGATAAGTGATTCTCGCCTGATAAACGCACTAATGGACAGACAGACAGAGAGACATTGCATTTTATATATATTATAGATTATAGATATTCTCTGCTACATAATATTGTTCCAAATTTAATGGTTTAGGCTGTGTACTGCAAGGGAACGCGCTAACGGCAAACTTTTTTCCGACTTCATTCACTATTATCGTCACTGCTCATTCCCTATGCTACCTATCGTAATAAAATATAGCCTATAACCTGGCCAGAGAACATATGTGTAGTACGTAAATCGGATAAGTAGTTCTCCAGTGATAAGCGCACTAACGGACAGACAGACAGAGAGACGTTGCATTTTATATATATTATAGATGTATCAGTTCGTAAACCTTCAAAGTCAGGTACTGGCATATTTCCTTTCACATGCTCTTTATTTATTTGTTTATAATAATATTTATAATTAGCTTACCAAAAATACATGATATATTAAATTATATATTTTACGTGATATTTATGTGTATGTTGGATCTAGTTGTAGAAAGCGCCATGGGTGGAAAAATTATGACACAGAAAAGTGGTATAATTACTGCTTTACTCACAATTACGAATCTAATATTTGAAGTCAATCTAATATTGAGAATTAAGGCTTGAAACTAAACGATATATCAATTCGGTCTTTTAATGTAGGGTGTACAACGTTGTTGCGGCAGTCAATTGTATTCTCATTCCTCCACATGCTCTTCGCCATCTCCCTAATGCTTCTTTCAGATAAATTTTGAATAATGTAGAAGACAGACAGCAACCCTGCCTGACACCCCTTGTGACAGAAAAATTTTCGGAGAGAATGTTTTCCAACTTTATTTGGGAACGTGACTGGTCGTACATATGTAAATTACATATGTAAATTTATTACCGTTAATTAAATAAATGGAATAAATTAAACATAATATTGCGGCAAATATATATCAATTGGAGGAAAAATATGAAGTTAATTCTTAGCCAGATCCCTTTTTGAGCCAACGTGTGTAATATAAAATATATAAATTCGAAAACGTTCACCGATAAAAGTTGTAACTAACTTTTTGGCACCTTTTAGAAGATGACCCAAAAAACATTTACCTTCCCCAGAGAAGTAAAATTACTGTAGATATTTTCTTCATGACCGTTTAAACTTATTTTACTCAGAGGAATTGGAAAAAATACTTATAAAGAAAGTCTTTGTAACAGAAATTAAAATTTTAATTATATAATTTCAAAAATCATAATTTTAGTCATAAATCATAACCAATTTTATTAAAACAACTTTTCTTTATTAGGCTGAGAACTTGGAAAAACAAGTCAATGACCTAACTCGAACTCTGATAGAACGAGAATCAAAGTACAAAGAAATTATAGAGGAACGCGACGAAGCACTAGAGAAACTCGGCATACTCCGTGACATCATCCATGACTTAGAGCACCAACTCCATGAGAAAGAACACGAAATCGAGGAGCACATCCATAACGTGGAAAAACTTGAATGTATAGTCAACCAACAACATAAGTCTATAGACGAATATAAAGTATTTGATTCTTTTGGGGATGTTTCAGATATTCAAGGTTTGAGGAAACGCTGCGAGGGGTTGGAGCAGGAAGTGCAGAGATTGAGAATCGAAGCTGAGTTGGCTGGAAGTGAGGGGGCTTTAAAAACAGGTTAAGTTGCAAGTGAGTCAGAACTATTTAAATTTTAAGACTTCTTTTTCATAATTTTTTACGGCTCTTTTTAACAACATAACATGTACATCATGGCACGTGTCGAGGATGATACATGTCGTATGTTCTTTTTATTTGTGTAATATGATGCACTATTATATTCTAGATTAAAAATCTTTTAAAGCATTTTTTTTCAAATTTAGAGATCTGTATTATGTTATTGAGAAGAAAAAAATCGTAATAAAATACGTTATATTATTAGAAATTATACAACATACAGTTGTAAAAAATATAAATTTGTTAAGAGTTGTTGCTAAGCGTTAAATACGCAACTGTCATATTTAGCGTTAAAAAAATACCATGTGTAAAAAACGAATTTCTAACTGTCAGTATAAGAATAAGATAGCCCATTTTCGACCTAGTTATATGGTTTTGTCAAAATTATAAAAGCTACAAACAACAATCGGTGCCGCTGCAGCGTACGGAATACCAAAAAATTTGAAATCTACTCTGCTGTTATATTGCTATACAATAATAATTGCTAAGACGAGGAATTTGTTCTTAGTAATGATTTTATTACGAAGATTTTTACAACTAATATCTATAGAGACAATATCCTTTATGGTAATAAAGCTGACAAATTGATCTTCTTCATTCATTCTTCTTAATGTCTTCCAGGATAAATGATCCAAATGTGATTGAAGATGGTTTAATGGTACTCCCTTCATTTTCTTTAAGATGTAAATTTTGGCATCTAGCCACGACCGTTCAGTACCTTGTGTATGAGCTCCTGTGAGCGGATCAGCATAGTTTTGCTGGTGATTAACGATTTGATGGTCGAAGCCTCGCCTGCCAAGATTCCTATACGCTGGCCACTTGTCTGAATGAATAACAGATTGAAATTGAACACTTCTCTGTCTATAATTGGCATTAAAGTGTTTTCATCTTTCCCTTCCACAATAAAATTCTCGTTTTGTTTTCGTCCCTCTATTCGTCTATCATGGTTTCGATTATTTTACATCGTTGCATCGCTACCTTCAGGTTGTTGATCACTCTGTAAGAGCCTACCCCTGTTATATTTTCGGCAACCTGCGAATCACGCTTCATCAATTTGTATAGGATCGTCGTTGCTGCTGTATAATTGTCCTCTGCGATTGACTGACACAATTGAGGAGCACACTTCACGCCACATATTATACTAATCCCTTATGGTATGTGACGACCTTCCAGTCCGTTTTTCACATGTTGTTCTCGGAATGTCATGCACGACCATAAACACCAATTCCAAAATATGACATAAGCTTAAATTACAATGTAAGTTCAAATTCGTGTAATGGAAGAATTCATTTCCGCTTCTAAACGATTTTATTGTTGAGCAGTCTTTTCTAGGACAACGTAAGACCGGACGAAACGCTCCTCCACGATCGCGTTTTCCTTTTTCTGCATTTCCGCACCACACCTATCACAGATGTTATTTTCGTCATTCTGCATAAGTAGATTATGCGTTTGCAAAAAGTCATGGCTGCTTCTTGGTTAAAAATGATATTGATATAAAAATCTTGCAAAAGCATGGCTTCTTTTGAATATACGCAACTTATTGTCATTAATAACGAACCTTACCTTATTATTTTATTGCTTTGCTTAGAAATGTGTTAATTGTAGACGCCAAACTACAGTGGCACCCAAAAATCTTCCATCTCATTTTAGAAACATTTAAAAATTTTGGAATAGATTAATTGATTGGTTTTTTGTATACAGACCATTTTTGTCAACTTTTACAATTGTGTCTTTCGAGTCTTACCACTTATAGTTTTGGAGGTACAAAGTTTGCACATATTGTACATACATCGATCTTTCTGGTCATTTATTAAACTTAAAGGGTCGACGACTTCGCTGCCGGAGTCTTTCACGGACGATGACCTCCAATGTTCTTATACGGATCCGAAAAAGATTGCGGATGCTTTGCACACTTTTTTTGTGGCATCTATTGTGCCCCTACACCTACAGGGTATAATTGTCTCCAGGGAGGTGCCGATTTGATTCCTCTTGTCGCTCTTCACTGCCTTACTGATGATATGATCTTGGTTGCTCTGTCGAAGTCAAAGAATAAGTTCACTCAGGGCCCTGATAAGGTCCCTTGTTTTATTATTAAGTAGTGCGCGCGAGCCTTGTTGAGGCCCATGTCTTTCATCTATAACTTATCCCTGAAATCTAACACTTTTCCTTCATAATCGTATTCAATATGTTGATATCCGAGGACACCATTCATTTCAATTCGTAGCTACTAGCGGCGCTTCACAAGGTAGTAACCTCTCACCATTGTTGTTCTCAATTTTTATAAGTGATATTGTGGAGTCCATTGCTAGTAGCACACTCTTATTTGCTGATGATCTTAAACTGTTCCGGGTAATTCTTGACATTAACGATTGTATTATACTTCAGAAAGACATACGTACTATCGAAAATTGGTGTGCTATCAACAAGTTGACCTTGAATCTCGGGAAATGTTGTGTTATGTCGTTCTCCAACCAACTGAACCCCACTCATTATGAGTATGTCTTGGATAAAGCGATTATAAATCGTTGCTATACTTTCAGGGACCTGGGAGTGGTGTTTGATACCCGATTGTCATTTGCCGATCACATTGATCGTGTTTGTGGAGAAGCGTTGAAGATGCTTGGATTTATTTTTCGCAACTCAAGGGGTTTGGTAGATATAGGGTCCCTCAAAATGCTTTACTTTTGCTCTGTGCGATCTAAGTTGGAATACGGCGCAGTGATTTGGCACCCAATCTATCACAAATACATTGATAGAATAGAGAACATACAGAGAAAGTTCCTTAAGTTCCTGTGCTTCAGAGATGGCGGTACTTACCCTCCTAGAGGTATAGATAGCAAAATCTTGTTAGCGCGTTTCAACATGCCGTCGTTGATGAATCGCAGGATTTACTTGCTGGTTCAATTTTTGTTCAAGATATGTAAATCCTTTATTGATTGCCCTGACCTGCTTTCCCAAATTAACTTTCATGTGCCGTCTCGACTTACCAGATTTCCTCATGTTTTTTGCTTGAGTACACCAAGAACTAATATCCTAATGAAGACTCCTTTGTATCAATCCATGAATATTTTCAATGTGGTTTGTAGCAATTTCGATATGCATAACTTAACTCATGCTCAGTTTACTAAATTGATGAAGACGAAGGTTCTTTATGCTCGGTGGACGTGTCCACATTTTTGAGCGGTATATACGGGTTATATATACTGTTATACTTATTTTAAGCAATTATTGTAATTTTGTTTTTTTCTTTTCTTTGTAATTTACACATTTGTCTTGTAAATGGATATTCTATCTGTTAGACAATAAAGATTATTATTATTTTTACCAGCTTCACTTAGAATTGTTTTACAATTACGATAACACCTTATGAGGCTATGTATGTGAAATATTAGGTCGAAATATTATGACGTGGCATAAAAAAAAATCTTGATACAAAATTAATGTGACATTTAAATAAACCTAAGGTTAAAATTGCAAAAATTGGCAAAATATCTAAATAAAACAATCAGTATTACATAATATTTTTTCACTTTAATGTTCTTTACATTTTCACAGCCTTTACGTGAGTATTTACTATCAAAAATTATATATCGGAAACGCCAAAAGTCTCGGGGAGGCCATAGTTGCTCATGGGCTACAGCAGTTATTTAGTCATATGTGGTAGGGTGAGATTCTACTAGTTGTACCATGAATCTAGGGAAAAACACTATTTGCAGTTATTTATTTGTGATAACGGTTTGTACGAGGCTGGTTTGAAAAGTCCGTGCAAAGTCCGAGAGATGGCACCACCGGCGCGTATCGAGGTCATGTTTAGTTAATAGCATCTCTTGAATGAACGCACACCAAGTTTCAGCCATATTGGTCTATTTCTTTGTGTTTGGCATTCGTGTGAATTAAGGAAGTCGAATGATTTTCAAGAAATGGACGAAAAAGAATTTCGTATGGTGATTAAACATTACTTTATGAAAGGCAAAACGCCTCAGGAGACTAAAGAGAAGCTTGATAAACATTATGGTGACTCTGCACCTTCGATTAGAACAGTTTATAAGTGGTTTCAAAATTTTCGGACTGGCCATATGGGCACAAGTGACGCTGAACGTTCTGGACGACCTGTGGAGGTTACGACTCCAGAAATCATTGATCAAATCCATGATATGGTGATGGATGACAGAAGAGTTAAGGTGCGTAAGATTGCTAGTGCTGTGGGCATCTCGACTGAATGGGTACATAATATTTTGCATAAACATTTGGACAGGAGAAAGCTATCCGCAAGATGGGTGCCGCGATTGCTCACGCTCGACCAAAAACGGAATCGTGTGAAGTGTTGCAAGGATGGTTTGCAGCTGTTCCAGAAGAATCCGGAGGACTTTAAGCGTCGTTTCGTCACTGTGGATGAAACATGGATACATTACTATACTCCTGAGACCAAACAACAATCTAAACAATGGGTTACCAAGGGGGAATCTGCACCAAAAAAGGCGAAGACCGTTCCTTCGGCCGGAAAGGTTATGGCGACTGTCTTTTGGGATTCGCAAGGGATAATCCTCATCGACTCTCTGGAAAAGGGTAAAAAACTATTACAGGTGAATATTATTCATCGTTATTGGACCGTTTGAAAACCGAGCTGCAAGAAAAACGCCCGCCATTGGCCCACAAGAAAGTCCTTTTCCATCACGACAAAGCACCAGCGCACACCTCAGCAGTTGTGGTCGCAAAATTAATGGAAATAGGATTCCAACTCGTTTCACATCCCCTTTATTCTCCAGACTTGGCTTCCTCGGACTACTATTTGTTCCCCAATTTGAAGAAATGGCTGGCGGGACAAAGGTTTTATTCAAACGAGGAGGTGATTGCAGACACTAATGGATATTTTGCAGACTTGGACAAATCCTATTATTCGGAAGGGATCAACAAACTAGAACATCGTTGGACGAAGTGTATAAGCCTAAAAGGAGACTATGTCGAAAAATAAAAAAGGTTTACCCCAAACACATAAGTAGTTTTTATTTTTGCACGGACTTTTCAAACCAGCCTCGTAGTATGGTATTTCACTAGAATTTGGCATATATTTAAAATGTTAAGAAAAAGATCAAACATCACAGCAAATTCAGCGACTCCGATGCACAGATTTCTTGTTATGGGTATAGCACAGGTGCTGCAGGGAAATCTCTAAAGAGCTATAAGAGCGACGAGTGTGCAGAATAGCGATTCACGTTGGTCTCGAATCGCTGTCCTGGGCAAACTATTCCAAACGGATCAGGCTGTCCACATAAAAGACTGTTTGAAGAGGGTTGTACGAGGAGTGATGGAGCATATTTCATGTCGTACATAATACTAACCTTTTCTAAGAATTTAGAGAGACCGTTCGTGAAAATGGGCTAGAAATATTTACTAAATGTGTCTGCTTTCTTTACGAGGTGTGTCATGGACCCGTTGCCCATGTACACACTACTTGTGTTGTGCTAGTGACCATTAGTGATTGTGGTTTCCACCAATTCTATCATCCACTATATAATCCAAATTAGTTGAAAATTGAAAAGACTTTGGCCGACTTCGTTTTTTTTTCATAAACTAAACAAATTTACTAGGTGTACGAGGCTGGTTTGAAAAGTCCGTGCAAAAATAAAAAACTACTTATGTGTTTGGGGTAAACCTTTTTATTTTTCGACATAGTCTCCTTTTAGGCTTATACACTTCCTCCAACGATGTTCTAGTTTGTTGATCCCTTCCGAATAATAGGATTTGTCCAAGTCTGCAAAATATCCATTAGTGTCTGCAATCACCTCCTCGTTTGAATAAAATCTTTGTCCCGCCAGCCATTTCTTCAAATTGGGGAACAAATAGTAGTCCGAGAGAGCCAAGTCTGGAGAATAGGGGGGATGTGAAACGAGTTGGAATCCTATTTCCATTAATTTTGCGACCACAACTGCTGAGGTGTGTGCTGGTGCGTTGTCGTGATGGAAAAGGACTTTCTTGTGGGCCAATCGCAGGCGTTTTTCTTGCAGCTCGGTTTTCAAACGGTCCAATAACGATGAATAATATTCACCTGTAATAGTTTTACCCTTTTCCAGATAGTCGATGCGGATTATCCCTTGCGAATCCCAAAAGACAGTCGCCATAACCTTTCCGGCCGAAGGAACGGTCTTCGCCTTTTTTGGTGCAGATTCCCCCTTGGTAACCCATTGTTTAGATTGTTGTTTGGTCTCAGGAGTATAGTAATGTATACATATTTCATCCACAGTGACGAAACGACGCTTAAAGTCCTCTGGATTCTTCTGGAACAGCTGCAAACCATCCTTGCAACACTTCACACGATTCCGTTTTTGGTCAAGCGTGAGCAATCGCGGCACCCATCTTGTGGATAGCTTTCTCATGTCCAAATGTTTATGCAAAATATTATGTACCCGTTCAGTCGAGATGCCCACAGCACTAGCAATCTCACGCATTTTAATTCTTCTGTCATCGATCACCATATCATGGATTTGATCAATGATTTCTGGAGTCGTAACCTCCACAGGCCGTCCAGAACGTTCAGCGTCACTTGTGCCCATATGGCCAGTCCGAAAATTTTGAAACCACTTATAAACTGGTGCAGAGTCACCATAATGTTTATCAAGCTTCTCTTTAGTCTCCTGAGGCGTTTTGCCTTTCATAAAGTAATGTTTAATCACCACACGAAATTCTTTTTCGTCCATTTCTTGAAAATCACTGGACTTCCTTGATTCACACGAATGCCAAACACAAAGAAATAGACCAATATGGCTGAAACTTGGTGTGCGTTCATTCAAGAGATGCTATTAACTAAACATGACCTCGATACGCGCCGGTGGTGCCATCTCTCGGACTTTGCTCGGACTTTTCAAACCAGCTTCGTATAGAGGCCTAAGTATATAAAAAAAAATAAAAAAATTCAATTTTTCGATAATATCTTGAAAAATAAAAAAGATCGAAAAATTAATAGCACCACGTGAAAGAGCGAGAAATTTTACAAACCATATTTTAATTTTTTTCCAGATTTTTTTTAGCATGAGAATTTATTAAAAATTCGGATAGGTGATTCAAAAAGTGTACCGTGCCAAATAGGTTAATCGATATTACTCGTTTTCAGAGTGTAAAAAAAATTAAAAGGTAGCTTTTTAAAGAGATATATCATTATTATACCATAAGTTTCAATATAGGAATAATTAAAAATACTCACATTGTCTGTATTATTTAAAAATTGAGTTTTAAAATATGAAAATGTGCCTGTTGTAGTGCGCAGCCAGCAATTTTACTTTCAAAGCAGTACGAAATGGTCAAAAAAGTCTAACAATTTTTTTTTACAGTTAAAAGTATACTTGATATTAGAAAATCATTAAAAACTTAAAAAAACTTTTTTTGTAATTTTGCTCTTAAAAAGTCTTCATGATAAACGTATTTTTTTCTTATTACTAATCATACAACTTAAACTTAAATTTAAAAAAAAAATAGTTAAAGGTGGAAAATGAAAGATAAAAGTCTAAGCTTTAGGTATAAAGTATTTATATTTCATTTAAACATCCAGAGACAAAAAAACACTCAAAACACAAAAATTCTAAATTATTCGAAGAAATTAAATGAATTACGTACCCTCTGGCCGTCAGTTTGAATTTTTCAAATCTGTCATCGGATTCTTAATGAGCACCCCGAGAAATCCCTTAATAGCCAATTTCAAAATTTTTAGCGGTATACAGAAACCTTAATTTAATCATAAATGAAATGGGAAGCATGATTCCCACTACAACTGACGGGGTTAAACCAGCCATTTTATTTTTAAATATTTTTTTTTAAATTACGGTATAACGGTAAAACTAAAAAAAATAATCTATATACTTTTTTTCTGTAAGCTTTCCCGTTCTTTCACGTGGTGCTATTAGTTTTTCAATATCCTTTTTATTTTTTGAGATATTTACGAAAAACCGAATTTTTCATTTTATTTTCGATTTTGTAGGCTAAGCGCAAACTTTTTTATATCGTATTCTACTTCCAAAAAACTACCTGTATGCCAAAATGCAGCCTGTTATCATTTAATGAGAGCTTGTCGTTAAAATTTGCCTCTGACGAACGGGCTATTTACTTTTCCGTCTAGTTAAATCCGAACTTTTCTCAATTTCAAAGTAATTGGGAGCTTAGTCCTGGATGACGGGACGGCTTAAAATAAGTGCTTAATAAATATTCTAAAAATATTATGGACATCATCTAGATATTTTTTTATTCGACCTTAGCTGTAAGTAAGAAGGAAAAACTTTCCATAAAAATAAAAAAATTCGCCACCTATATATACTTTTAATAATAATAATCTATAATTCCCTCAGATATTTTTTCATTGTGGCAGTTTCAATCAGGTCGTGTATTAAATCGGAGGACACGAATTGTCCGAAATTACAGAATACATTTTCACCAACTTAAGTGCCATATACGTAAATCAATAGCTTTTTCTTATGTTCTTATCAGTTCAACCTAAATTACCCTTATGACGTAATTGTAAATCATTTAGACCAATTTTGACCACTACTTTTTAGAGAATTCTAGCTTAATACTTCTTAGATTCTTAGAATATAAGACAACTATTTTGAAGTTGAGAAACAGTACTCTAAGCTGTACAAATATTATATTACTTTGGTATTAAATTATTTTTTCTCTAGCTGTATCAATATACTATTCGATGCTAAGTTGTATTTCCTTCCAGTTATTGGAACTTGAGGTCAGTTTGGACAAAAAAACTAAAGATTTAGAGTTACTACATTCAACGGGAACCAATAGTTGCAGCTCGCCATCGGAAGATATGTCAGTAAGAGATATGGTAGGTATAAATTTTACAATTAGATTAATAACACGTAGGCTGAAAAATTTTTGGTCTAGCTACTTAAAGCACTTTTTTTGCAGAATTCGACTTTACTCATCAACATAGGCTCCTTCAAGAGCGATACAATTAGTCCAACGCTTTTCTAACATTTTTATACCTTTCTTGTAGAAGGATTTGTCTTTGCCTTCAAAATAGGCCTCAGTTTCGGCGATAACTTCTTCATTGGAGCCAAATCGCTTTCCCGCGAGCATTTTTTTTGAGGTCTGAGAATAGATAATAGTCGCTGGGGCCAAATCTAGAGAATACGGTGGATGAGGAAGCAATTCGAACTTCAGTTCATGCAATGTTGCCATCGTAACCATTGATTTGTGACACGGTGCATTGTCTTGATGAAAGAGCACTCTTTTTGCGATTTCTGCCTTCAAACGCATGAATAACTTTATATAATATTCGTTATTGATGGTTTTTCCCTTCTCAGCATAGTCGATGAAAATTATTCCATGCGCATTCCAAAATACAGGAACCAAAACCTTCCCAGCCGACTGTTGTATCTTTGGTCACTTCGCGTGGCTTCACCGGCTGCTGTCCACTCAGCTGACTGCCGATTGTCCATATTGCATGAAAAAAAAATCCTTTTTATTGCGTTTAAACAGGTCTAAACACCACTCAGGATCATCAAGACGTTGTTCTTTTGGTCCACTGTGAGCAAACACTGTCCCCATTTCGAACAGAGCTTTCTCATGCCCAAATGTTCATTCAAAATATGACCAGCACGTTCTTTTGATCTCCTTAGGGTGTCAGCTATCTCACGTAATTTCACTTTACAGTCATCCAAAACAATTTTTGTGGAATTTTTTGATGTTTTCCGATGTAACCATCATCATTTGTGTCTGTATGACCCCGTTTAAAATCAGCATACCAGTAAATGATGAATAATTTTTCAGGGACAGAGTTCCCGTAAAACATATCAAGCCATTGCTTTGCTTGAACGGTATTCTTTCCATCAAAAAAAACAGTGTTTAATCAACACACGAAATTCGATTTTTTTTCCATTGTTTTGAAAATATCAAAAGTAGTATTACTAAAACCACTGTAACTTGTAAACTAATCGTCGAAATGTCATGAAATTTTGACACGTATCGTTTGAAGGTTGGTACTTCGTAAAAATGATATGGATTTTTTTGAAAAGGGCGACATCTATGTATAAGACCAAAAACTTTTCAGCCTACGTGTTAATAAAAATAATCTTGGGGTAATTCTTTAGCAAGCCTTCGCATATTTACGTTTAAACATCAATGATCTAACTCGCCCTCGAAATTGGTTGGCTGCGTCGGCTACTAACGAATTGGTATAGTTTTTGTTATACCAAAACCATTTGTCACTGCTAATTTTAGATCAGGCAGCAATCAGCTAATGCCGGTGCGATGGAAGAGTGTGAAGTACCCCTCCAGCAACTCGCCAGGTTAAAAGAAAAGCTCATAAGACATTCTCGCGCTGAGGAAGCCGCCATAAAAAAGAATACAAGACCTTGAAATGCAAGTTACATCCCTTAAAAATGAAATCGAAGAGTCTCAAAATGAGAAGGAGTTCATGAAGAGGCAGATTCACGAGCAGCTTGTGTTGATTAGTGATTTTCAGATCAGATTGGATCAACAAAGAATTAAGGCTGAACATATTGAGAAGCAAACTAATACTTCACTTGAGTCGAAGATTTATGATTTACAAGATAAGATTGTTGATTTACAGGTAAGATTATGTCTTAAGTTCGTTATAGCTCAGATAATGAGGTTATTTCGTCAACTTCTCACTATAGTTGTACTTTTATGGTCTGACTCAGCGTCTAAGCTCCTAAAAAGTTGTTGTTGTTGTTTAGGGAGCAGAACGCGTCGACTGCTATGGTCATTTGGCTTCTCATTTTGAGATTTTTTTTTTAAATATCATGCTATTATATTCATCTCGTTTAGATAATTGCGGATGTTGTATTTTGACTGTAGAAAATTGATTAATGGTATGCATAATCGAATGAGGGATTTTGTGTTTTATTCTCAACAGGGAGGAGTGATCAGCCTCAGATATGTTTAACTGAGGGGATGGCATTACAGGTTGCACACCTCGGAACAGGTTTTTTTTTAATAGGTATGAGTGAGTTTGATAGATATTCCCTATAGCAAGTCTTCTTAATAAAATGTTTCCAGATCTTTTATTGCTCATAATATGTAAAGGTGGGTATACCATAGGTTTGATTGACCATAGCTTGTTGTCATTATTTTCCAAATCCCACTCCAGTTGAAATGTATTTCTAGTTATTGTTTGAAGCAGATTAAGAAAATCTTTTTTGTTGTTTTCACCTGAGAAAGGGTCTCCATTGGTTGCTGCTATTTTAGCTTCCCTATCAGCTATATCATTACCCTTTATGTCCGTATGTCCCGGGATCCATAAATATGATATTTTGATGTTTCTCATTATTACAATATATAGGAGGCCCACGATTTGTCTTTGATATAAATTAATAGAATTACTGGATTTGATTACCATTAAGGCACTCACGGAGTCTGATGTTATTAGTATTTTATTTGTCCCCAAGGTTGGAGAAATCGCAAATCTTGTTGCCTCCTTAATGGCAAGTAGCTCAGCCGTAAAGATGGAATTGTGGGAAAGCAATTTAAATCGTTTTATGATATTTCCGTGAATAAATGCAGCTCCAACTCCCTTATCCGATTTGGAACCATCAGGTTTGTTTAAATGTTTTGAATAAAAAGTAAATCTAAATAAATTAGTTTCAATTTTTTACCTACTCTATAAAATTAACATCCTGCCACGACGTAACTAATGTATTAGATTTTTTTCTAAAATGCATATTTAATTTTTGCCTTTACGAATTTCTAATTTGATTTGTTAAACCTGTTTATCATACAATTTATTGACAGACAAGCCTTAGGTTATTATTTGATTAATTTTAAAACAAACTTTTCATATAATGAAACATGTTTACATGTTTTTTTATCGTTCACCTCCTGGCCTGAGTAGGGATTTTACCCTTTTTCATATCCTAAGGATATCGGCGAGGATGTCGTAATAGCCGTCAACGTTATCCGTTGTGCCGAAACTTACATTTTTGTGTTTCACAGCACCTTTTTAGACAACGCAGTAGTGCTGCCTCGGACGTTATTGCATTTCTGCAAACAACTACTACTTATGTACGTGGCCAGGCCAAATATACTTAAATAATTTAATAAATGAGTATATCGACCTGCCGGATTAAACCCTCGACCTTCTGCACCGTAAGCAAGGTACTACGCCACGGAGCCACGGGCCCCATGTAATGAATGATAAGCGTGAAGTAAGATGAATATATCTACTACGATTTTTATCGCGTTCCAAGTGTTTGAGTAGTTTAAAAGCTTTAAGGAAGGACGGGAGTCGCAAGTTTGGCTGACGCAAATTCGTCATCTTCTGCAAAGCGACCCTCATCTTTCACGCAAATTGTTGACAGAAAAGCTTAACATCGTTAAATTAAGCATTCAAGACATTGTCCGGAATGTTTTCGACAAGAGGAAAGTGTGTGCGAAATTTATTCCCGACCGCCTGACACTCGAACAAAAACAGCACCGAGTGGACGCCAGCTGAAACTTCATCGCAATGAAAAATGCGGACGATTCTTTTCTGCAGAAAATAGTCACGGGCGATGAGACGTAGTGTTACCAATACGAGCCTATCACAAACCGGCAACATGCACAATGACCAGTTAGTGGTTCACAGAGACTAAAGAAAGTGTTCCCAAGGGCACCACAGTGAATGCCAGGTACTATGTGGGTGTCATGGAGCGACTTTGCAAGACGATAAAGCGGGTTCGACCGGAACGATGGAACGCAACCGATTTTTTCTTGCTTCATGACAACGCGCCCGCTTACACGACTGGGATTGTGCTACAGGTTTTGGCGCGAAAACAAGTGTCCATATTCCACCATCCTCCTCCTTATTCGCCCGATTTAGCCCCTAATGACTTTTTTTATTCCCAAAAATCAAGCTCCACATAAAGGGTCAACGATTTGGAGGACTTGCAAGCCCCTGTAACAAGCGAGTTAAACATGATCTCAAAAAAAGGTTTTTCTAACAGTTTCACATGGTCGTATGAAAGTTTATTGCGCTCGGATGGGACTATGTAGAATACCTGGAGTACTAAAATATTCACTTATAATTTTTCTATTTTTTTATTAAGGGAGTCAGGAAACTTTTTGGACAGACAGTGTTCATACACATATAAAAATTTTAGGTTCAACTGTTCATCGAAATAAGTATTAAATAACTTTTTTTTTCAAGATATAAGATGTCCAGAATTAATCAAGTAATTTTTTTTATAACTATGATTTCAAATAAAATTTATTAAAAAATTATTAACTTCTACTAGAATGACATTTTCGAATTTTTACTAGTGCAGTGCGTCACAGAATCCAAGTACTTTAAAAAAACAGTGGCACATCCACCTTTTTTTAAAATCTTAATAACTTGGCATGTGATTTGTTAAAATCGTAGTAATAGAAATTTGACCCGTTAGTATACCATATTTAAACATTTTTATTCATCTTACTTCACGCTTATCATTCATGCCCCCATGTGCCCGTGGTTCCGTGGCGTAGTACCTTGCTTACGGTGCAGAAGGTCGAGGGTTCAATCCGGCAGGTCGGTATACTCATTTATTAAATTATTTAAGTATATTTGGCCTGACCACGTACATAGGTAATAGTCGTTCGCAGAAATGCAATAACGTCCGAGGCAGCACTACCGCGTTGTCTAAACAAGGTGCTGTGAAACACAAAAATGTATGTTTCGGCACAACGGATAACGTTGACGGGTATTACGACAATGACTGATGACTAATGATTAATTATTATGACGTAATAAATGTTAGTGGCCCTAAGAAACCGCTGCCGATTTTTTTTCTTATCTTGCTTTAGCAATAAATATATGAAAGGCACGTCTTAAGGAAATTTAAATAAAGAAAATATATGTATAAACGATACAACGTAAAATTATCGTGTTATTCAATTGAAACCAGTAATAAACCCCATTCATAATGGACTACCGTATAAAATGTATGGTCCCTAATATATCATTAATCATCCCTCTATTACTCCAGCAGACGGACATAACTGACAGAAATTATTTTTTCCTTTTTCTAACATCAAAATTACACGAATCACTATTATTTTATGATAGATGAGGCTATTATTACTTTATAAAAATATGTTTTCTTAAGTTGGACAAAGTTAGGCTTCTTTTTGTGGGGCTACATTAAAGATCGTGTTTATGTGAATCCCCCTACAACACCAGTAGATATGTAAAATAGGATACGGGATACGTGCAGGATAATACCTCCCTTTATGCTAAGAAAAGTGAAGGAAAATATAGTAAAACGACTAAACATGTATATTCAAGTAGACGGGCATATTTTTGAACATTTATTACGTCATAATAATTATTCATTAGATAAGTTAAATTATATTAAAATTATTATTAACTATTTGTTTATGTTTTCACAATAGCGTAAGTGTATTGAAAACATGGGTAAAAATTGAAAAATTCAAAATAAATCGAAAACTATTAGAAATAGGTATATGAAATACTTAATAAAAGTTGGAGGGTTTTGTAAAATCTATCAGAAAACATAATAATATACAGGGTGTGCCATTTAAAAAATTTGAGATTTTTCAATTTAAAATAGTCGAAATGTATAAATTTATTTTGAACAATGGCGTATACTGGCAATTTTTTACAAAACTGAAAACTAGTATTTTTTTTAAAAAATTGTAATATTAGAAAACTACTAGGTTTAGGTTTATAACATTACTAATAAAAAAGTTATAAAATTTTTTACGCAGAATTTAAAAATAAATTAGAAAATAGGATGTTCCACTTAAAAAAACATATGTTATTTCGGCCACACTTTTTTGAAGTACACTGTATACGCAAAAAATAATTTTAAACTTCCACCTTAACACTACTCAGTATATATCACCACTACACCAAACACTTTATTTTTGCACTCGACGCGCGTTTCGTTAACCTTGTTAGCTTCATCAGGAGCGATGATCGCTCCTGATGAAGCTAACATGGTTAGCGAAACGCGCGTCGAGTGGAAAAATAAAGTGTTTGGTGTAGTGGCGATATATACTGAGTAGTATCATTGTGCCAAAGATTCCACATTCCTAACTTAATTCCACCTTAACATTCCCTAAAATTACTGTATTTAACATTTTTTTCGTCATTCCTGAAACAAATGAGATAATTAACTTTATTCTATCGTTGACTCACCCTATACAAAATAGAAACTATATTTAATTATAAACTTGTATTGCAGGAAAAACTGAGAAACAAAGACAAAGCCATAAACCAACAAGAGCTAATAATCAAAGAAACACAACAAAGATTGCGAGATTTGGAAAACGAAATGGCTACAACAAAAGAGGACGAAATCGTAGTACAAATGCAAATAGAACTAGAAGCATTACGTGGTAAAAATCAACAAATGAAGGACAAACTTTCAACAGAGAATCAAATATTACCAAACCTCGTCGAAAATATTATTCAAGATAAGAATGCCGATATAGAAAAACTAAGAGACAAACTTAACCAAACCGAGAAACTTTTGTACAGTTACGAGTCTTTAAATTTAAATAAAAGTGACCTGAAAACTTTGGCAGAATTGAAAAATTCTGGGGGTTCTATAGAACAGCTGATATCGATTTTGGATTTAAGTCAGCCTGTGGATCAGGTGAGACGATATGAGCAGAGTAGGGAGGATGAGTTGAGTGGTTTAAATCAGACTTCAATTAAAAGGAGTGATGACACGGAGTTCTTAGGAAGTAGCTCGGAGCCTGAAATATCGTCTATTGAAAAAATAGGACCTCCTAATTTACATTATACTGTAGCTGCACCATTAGGTAAGATAGACATATTTATTTATTTATTACTGAGCCAAACACAAAGTACTTAATAGAGCCGTATAAAGCAGTAAGTCTATACAAACGGTCAAGTAAGAACGTGTCGTGTATTGTTCATTAAAAAATGTATTTATTTAGAAGTTTTTTACATAATTGACAGTAAAGGATTGCCATTGCTAATGTTTCAGTAGTTCATCCAGCCCCGTCTTCGAGGCACACTTTCAACGAGATTTTTCGCGTATTCTTAGGGCAAAGATTTTCATATTGCCCGAATTTGCCGTGACAGCTGTTTCACTGTAGGTAAAACCTTTTTCCGAAACACATCCCAAAACATAAATCTTCACAGGGTGTTTCACGGTGCGCTGAACCAATCGGTTAATTGAAATTGACCAGGCTTGTGGGGTGATCACATAACCTCAAAATGAAGCTTCATCGGAAAGATTACATCGCTTCAGTTCCCATCTATGTTTTCCTTTGCCCACGCGAGTCGTTTCTCTTTCTGTGTTTTTCTCTCAGCAATGGTTTCTTGATTGTACTGCGCGACTTTAAATCGTTAGACCGTTTTCGTTTCATACGAGATATCTAAATCTTTCTGCTTTAGTTTTTGCGCTCCTTGGCGCTAAGTTAATTAAGGATTCTGGGAAAACATAATCATTTTTTCGTCCTTGTCAGACACTTTTCCTCTCGAACCACTTTCTAGTAGATCATCGACATTTTTTAATTTGGAGTATCGTTTTATCCACTTGCTAACGAATATTCTTAGCAGCCGCTGTAGGCATCATTTTTGGACCTTTTGGGTGATTACATAGAAACATAGCCTCGAAGCGCGAAGAGTATATTCGATAATGTACCATTTACAGTCTGTCAAGTAAGAACGTGTCCGCGATAATTCATTTTTTGTAGATGCGAGTCTAGCGAGTCAACAAAAAAATCGTTAGAGGGAACCTTTGTCTACGACGCATTTTAGTAAAAGTATCAGTCCATTCCGAACTTTCGTCGAAATCACGTAAAATCCAAAATGAGTCACTTGCTTGCGCGTCGGTTCGAGGCAGTCTTTCTTTGTTCCCATCCAAAAGTGCCTAAAATGACAGTCTGCGGCTGCTACATATATTAAAAAATCGGTATCGTTTGTGAAGAAATGGGTAAATCATTTTAAAGAGACGAAAAATGTCGTCGACTTGCCAAAATGTGGCTCGGTAGGCAAAGTCACTTTGAAAGTCGAAAAACGAATCGTGTCTTTGTTTTCACGGGACCCGAAATTGACGCTGAGTCAAGGAGTGGCAAAATTAAGAACACTTGGTTTGAATGTGTCTCATGAGACCATTTGACCACATCTTCGTGCTCATGACGTCAAATTCCGAAGCACGTTGAAGAAACGTTTGTTAGGCGAATATCACGTGGCCAAGCGGCTCGTTCGAGCCCACGATAATATACTAGAGAGGCGCCCACAATCACCGGATGCCAACAATATTGAAAACGTTCGGTTCCTTGTAAAGAGAAAGCTCAGAGGAAAGAGTCTGAGGACCTAAAAGGTGTCCCAAAATTCACGCAAGATTTGAATTT
>CM032455.1:102027595-102222595 GCA_019049505.1 Pachyrhynchus sulphureomaculatus | reverse complement strand
TTTGTCCAGGAGTATATATATATATATATATATATATATATATATATATATATATATATATATATATATATATATATATATATATATATATATATATATACATATACATATATATATATATATATAATATATATATATATATATATATATATATATATATATATATATATATATTGTAACATTCATTTTTTCCTAGATTTTAAGACCATGTAATGTTACTGATTTTTCACTTCAAATTGTACTTATTTTCATTTTTGTATCGAACGGTATATTAAACAGAGATTCCAAGACGTTCGGTATATACTGTGCAGTGCGGGTTCCTGACCGAATCTACCGCTACGCCGCGATTGGTGAAATGTGTGTATCCGCAGTTTTGGTTCCGGCGTCGCCATATTACCGGCAGAGTTTGCACGGTTTATTTAAGGGTCCGAGAAACGACTGTCTAGGCTAATTTCCATCTAGCCGTCGCCGAGGCGAATTTCCATCCAGCCGCCGAGTAGGCGGAGTACCATCAAGCCGCAGCCAGACTAATTTTCATCGGAGCCGCCAAGAGGCTTCCTTCGACTGAGCTACAGTAAAGGCTCATAACAACCATCATGCGAGCTAAGTAAAGCACCAGTTTCTTAACGAAAAGCCGTAGTGGGCTCTCTAAGTGTTTGCTAGAAAAGTGTGAAATCGGTCGTAATTCCATCGAAGCCGGAATAAGAACAGTAAGTTACCAAAACATCCTTCAATAGACCTATCCCTGAGTAGTGCCTTAACAGCAATTTAAACTGACTAAAAAGTGAAGTGAAAAGCACTATTTTTCGTCTTCGGGGGTAGTCATAGTTCAGAATTTAAATGTAATAACTACTAGTTAGGCTACAATTTTTTTGTAGAACTGCAAAGGTTAGAACTTTTTATTTTTAAAAACATGAATAAATTTTCTTTTTGTTGATTAAAGCTAGTGTCTCACTGAATACCTATTTTTCTTTTCGGGATAAGTTGTACTAGACTAATTCTTTTTAGTAATACCCCATAAAACCCTTCAGTATTTTTTCATTTTTTTTTAACTGAAGTTAGATCCTTTCTATTTTAAAATGAATGGTGCCCAAAAAACTTGTACAACTGAAGCTTTTTAAAAATAAAAAAAAAATTCCAAAAAGACGTACAAAAATTATCTCTTACCCATATCTCTCTACCAAGGAAAACTGAGCTAGTGTGTGTTAAATTTCTTTAGTTCTTTTAAAATCAGGATTCACTCGATTCATTATCAGAAATTAAAGCGGGGCTGCAAGAAAATTGTGCTCAAGCTTGGGGGCATCCAATATTCAAACGGTTACAAAAATGACGCAACGGTACAAAATTGCGCTCAAGCGTGGGACAAACAACTTCTCACAGGGTACAAATAAAGATGCCTCAAACTGAGGACAGTTTAGCAGGTTACAAAATGACACCACAACGTCCGGGCAAGTTTCAATGTTACAAAATAGCGCTGTCAACGCGGGGCTTTTGGAATTTTATTTTTTAAAAGGGTTCAGTGTACTAGCTTTCGAACAAAGTAAAAGCTCTAACTTTGCAGATATTTTTATTTCATAATATTTATTAAACGAAACTACACTATAGCAATAAGACAAAAGCAGGAAATTTGTAGAATTATTTATTTCAATTTATCTGATGGTGGTATAGATATTTGAATTTTGTTAATTGACTCGAAGATAAGTGATCCCTGCTTTTTTTCTTAAAAGCTAGCTTTATAGTTCAGATTAGCGGATGTGTTGGTCTACTTTAATTTTTTTGCACTGTTAGATTTATTTTGCGATTAACCGAAGAAAAAAATGTACGTTTTTTTCTCACCGATGTTTTGCATGAATATTAAAAATACTTTGCTGATACGAAACGGTATTTAGAGATTTTTTTATAGGAAATTCTTAACATATTTAATAAAAGAGTTTTAATACAAGGCGATACTTAGAAATTTTGTTTGAAATTGTGGAAGATTTTTTTAATGTTTAGTAAAGAAGTTTACATATTTTAAGTGCCTTTACATATTTTTTATTTTGACTATTGGGAGCACAGGAGAAATATTTTCACGACTTTTTAAACAATTCTTTTAAATTTTATTCATTTATCATGGAAGCCTTCAATTTTAAAGTCAATCACCTACTGGAAAATGAATTAGACTATGGACTGAAAATCCGTCGTACTTTCTCAGAACGTCCGGTCGCGGATAAAAGAAAGATTCCAACGAGGATCTTAAGTAAAGAAATATTCCAATAGATCAGATTGGACTAAATAGTTACAAAAAGTTTCTGATTTTTTTTAGTCTAATAAAACTTCTCCTTCTCAAGTTAAAACTCCTGCTTCTCCAAATGGTCACATGTCTCCTTTATTCGTGCATAAATATTCAGATAACAGACCGCATATCGAGATAAATCTATTAGGTGCCCATTTCTCGGCTTTTATTTGACTCTGGTGCAAATGCCTCCGTTATAGGTCAGAATGGTATTAAAATTTTAAGTCGTTTAAGTATAAAAATATGCCATGTCAAAAATAGAAGTGTTACCACTGCAGATGGCAGCCGTCTAAAAGTTTTAGGTACGGTTGAGTTGCCGCTAGTCTGCAATGGTCATTGTTTAGTAATCTCTGCTCTAGTAGTACCTTCTCTATCACATACTTTGGTTTAGGATGTGATTTTGCACAAAAATTCGGAATTTTAGTAAATTTTAAAGATAATTCGTGGTATCCACAGTCCCTAGAAGTCAATTCTCATACAAGTTTTAAAGATTGTTATTCAGAAAGTTCTTTAGAAAACCTTTTCTCGCGTCTATGTACCCTAGATGATCTCTCGCGGACGGAACGCTTAAAAGCAGAAAAAGTAATAAGCTCTTTCAATGAAATAAGTAGTAAAGATAGGTTAGGCCGAACGAATAAAATCACCATGTCTATAGATACGGCTGATGCCAGTCCTGTAAAGACAAGGCCCTTCGCCATGTCTCCTTATATGTCAAAAGTATTAAATAAAGAGTTGGACGAAATGTTGAAACTCGGAGTGATTGAAGAATCAAACAGTCCTTGGTGTTCTCCAATCTTATTGGTGAAAAAGGCCGATGGACAGTATCGTCTATGCTTTGACGGAAGAAAGCTCAACGAGGTCAGCAAATTTGATAACTATCCATTACCGAACATCGATAGAATTTTGACATCACTCAGGAATGCTAAGTATGTATCCTCGATAGATCTTAGAAAGGCATTCTGGCAAATTCCTTTAGACAAATCCTCTAAGGAAAAGACCGCTTTTGCAGTAGTAGGCCGAGGTCTATTTCAGTTCGTCACTATGCCGGTTGGTCTAAAGAACGCTGCTCAAACTCAGCAACGTTTAGTAGACGCTATATTTGGTCCGAAATATGAGCCACATATTTTTTATACCTATCTCGATGATATTTTAGTAACATCGGAAGACTTCGAATCGCATATTCGCTTACTTAAAGAAGTAAAAGATAAATTGAAAGAGGCCGGACTGACGATAAATTTGAGCAAATGTGATTTTTTCAAAACTTCTCTAAAGTTTTTGGGCTATATAGTAGGCTCAAATTCCTTGCGTACCGACCCGGATAAAGTAGCAAGCATGGTTAATTATGCGAGACCTACTAATACTACGGAAGTTAAGCGTTTCGTAGGAATGTGTTCATGGTATAGACGTTTTATCGAGAATTTTTCTACCTTGTTGTCGCCTATTAATGATCTTTTGAAAGGACGAAAAAAAGGACAATCGATAGATTGGACAAAGGCAGCCGAAGAATCTTTTATAAAGATTAAAGAGCTATTGGTTTCAGCTCCAATTTTATCCCAACCAGATTTTTCCCAACAGTTTTATATTTCTAGTGATGCTTCTAATACCGGTTTAGGGGGCGTCCTAACACAGAAAATCAATGGTGAGGAAAGAGTGATAGCGTATGCCAGTAGAACTTTGTCAAAGGCTGAACGTAACTATTCGGTTGTTGAAAAAGAATGTTTAGCAGTACTCTTTAACATCGAAAAGTTTCGACCTTACATAGAAGGTGTTCCTTTCACGGTCATAACAGATCATTATAGTTTATTGTGGCTTAATTCTATTAAAAACCCTAGTGGCAAACTAGCGCGTTGGGCGATTAGGCTGAGACAACATACATTTAATTTAATTCATAGAAAAGGAGTCCACAATGTTATTCCTGACGCTTTGTCAAGAATCCCAGATCATACAGCGGACGAAAACAGTCTTAATGCACAGATTGGCGTAAGAATCGATACAATAGACATAGATCGTATAGATCCTTGGTACGATAATTTACGGCAGCAAATTAAAGAATTTCCTCAAAATTTTCCGCAGTGGAAAGTGGAAAATGATTTCGTGTACAAGTTTATCCCAAACCAGTTGCCTTTAAAAGTTAATGTACCCGAGTGGAAAATACTAGTTCCTAAACCACAGAGAGAGGAAGTTATAGACATGTGTCACACTCCTCCTACTTCTGGTCATTTTGGTTTTTATAAAACTCTTCACAGGGTTCAGGAACAGTATTATTGGCCAAAAATGCGTTTTGATATCTTAAAGTTTGTGAGGACTTGTGAAGTATGTGGAGCGCAGAAATCTCCAAATGCACTACCTATGGGACTGATGGGAAAAGAGAAAAACGGTTAATTTACCCTTTTCAAGTCATAGCAGCTGATCTAGTAGGCCCATTCCCACGTTCAAAAAAGGGAAATAAATGGCTTCTCGTGGTTTCTTGCTGGTTTACAAAGTATACCATGCTATTTCCTTTGAAAAGCTCTAAAGCAGAATATATAGAGAGAATTTTGGAAAATAATGTCTTTCTAATCCACGGTGTTTCCATCGCTCTTGATATGCGATAACGGTACTCAGTATACCTCTAAGAGTTTTAAGAGCTTAAGTGAAACTTATAGTTTTAACATCCGTTTTAATCCCGTGTACACCGCAAGACACGAAGTAACAGGGTTTACACCGTCTTTCTTAGTACGGCAGACATATACCTCTATCTGGATCGTATTATAAAAATTTAGATTTGGATGTCAATGTTGACAGCGAAATAATTCCGGGTAACAGGGGTGCGTACGCCGAAAATTTGAAGGGTTTAAAAGATATTTTCACCGACGTGCGTAGTAGGATACAAAAGGCTTATGAAGGGAACAGTAAGTCTTACAACCTTAGAAAAAGGGATTTTTCCTTTAAAATAGGTGATCACGTTTGGCGAAAAAATAAAATTCTTTCCAGTGCAGCAGATAAATTCACATCTAAGTTGGTACCTAAGTATGTGCATTGCGTGATTAGAGAAAAGATTTCAGATTTAGTTTATGGTTTAGTTAATTTAGATGGGACTAAAGTAGAACGATGGCATATTAAAGACTTAAAACCATTCAATGAACCTAACCCTAGTGAAAGTTTATCAGAAGAAGAATAATTTATATTTACATTATCTTAATTGCTTAAATTTTTTTTTGATGTTGCTCTGTAGAGGTGACGACCTCGTTTTTTTTTTTGACTGTTATAAAAGTTGAGCAGAGAATAGCTTACTTTTATTGTTTAATGCTAAGGTTTTGGGTACTGATCATATCCAAACTTAGGTTGATTGTAGTTGATGTTTAGCATCGACTCAGCTGTTGCGAGCTTGCGAAAGAGTCACACTCAGGATATATCATAAGACTGGTATGTCGGTGGTCGCGGGATTTGATTTGCTTATGACCCCAAATAATATCCAGTTCTTGACACTTGGAAGCGAAATTTTGATTAGAGGCAATCCAAGGTGATCTTGAGTTAGGACAAGCGCAAGATGTAGCTCGTGTAGTGTGATGTAGAGTCAAAATTTTTATGAGCAATTTCAAAGTTTGTTACCCGAGTGGGTGTATTTCTATTACCTTAGTGGTATATGTTGGGTGCAATTAAGAGTAAATTGAGTTTGGTTTATCCAGTAAGTCTAAGACTTGGATTATTTTGATTTAGATCTTCTTCTGAATTGACAAACTGAGGGTATTTTCTATTTTTTTTCAGAGCCGTTTAAACGTTACCTTTGAGTCACTAATTTTTTTTTAAATTTTTTTTGCATGGACTCATAGGCGTATGTTGAGTTTTTTCGGTTTACTATCAGATTGATAGAAAATTGAAGTTCTGCAGGAGAACTAAAGGCTGATCATTTACAAGAGATGAGAGCAGACTAAGACAGTCGTTTCACAAACAAATGATCAAAATCTGATACCGAGATGAGAACCTTGTCAAGAGAGGCTAAGCGCAGTGAAGGAAGATTCCTAACCGAATTTTTAGATTTCCAAGAGGTAATCTAGGAGTTTGGGCTGACAGAAAACGGTTATGCCTGATACCTGTAGCAGTTTCTTCTAGAGGCTATTGTCTAGGAAGACGATTAACACCATGATCGAATATTTTAGCTGTCAACGATGTTTTCTTCTTGTTTCTGATTAAGCTGGAAAAGCTCTTGTCGTCTTCAACAGTTTTGTTGCGTTGCCACCGAAAAATAGAGAAATTTTTGCTTCATGTAGCTTTTTAAGCTCATTTTCGTTTTTTGGAAATTTCCGTTAGAAGCTTGGTTAAGTTAACCTTATAAACCTTTTTGGTTGTATCCCATGAGTTATCTGTTTTTACAGGCTGTGATGCACCGGGTGCTAACAGATGCCGTTACGACGTTTGGCAGGGAGTTAGTCTTCCTGAGGAACAGACTGATTGGAAGGGTAGTCTATGGGGGGTGAACGTTTGACCTTTGGGACCTTTAGGGGTTTTGTTACCCAATGGTTATTTCTATTTGAACCAAAGGAGAGCCTAGCTACTGTAGTCGACCTCAGCTCCAATTAGCCTATTAGTGGTGACAGGCTGTTGGCAGTAGTGTGTTTCGGAACACCCTATTGATTAAATTTTTTTGACTTATGGTGGTGTGGTAGACACCGTTTCAGTTTAGTGGATGCTATAATCTACTCCCTTTTGTTGGTGGACACCAGGGTCACCATTTCCGTATTTTATTGTCTCCACCATTCAGTATATCGTGGTGAGGTGTTTGTCTCCTGTTATGTGGGATGGATTGAATGTTTTTCGTTGTTGTTCTAGGGCGAGACCAGTACACGAGGGTTCTTCATGCAACTTGAGGAGGCGCAATGCTGGTTAAGTTTTATATCTCAGTGTAGCCACCCTGAAGAATGACGGAGGGCGTTTCTTCTGGCTCATGTTTCTAGGCAGATTTGTCACTTTGGTGCGATGTGCGGAAGATTTTGATTAGCTTTTGCTAAGAGCTTTCACCAAGCTCAGTATGGAGTTATCGTAACCAAGAGTTTGGGATTTGAACTCCTGAATGTACTTCTGTATATATTTCTGTATATATTTCTGTATATATTTTCTGTATATATTTCTGTATATATTTCAGTGTATGTTGGTTGCCTGAGGGCATGTGCTCAAAATGCGAGATTTTGAGTCGTTTTGCTTATGGACTCCTATATTTAGGATTATGACTTTAGGGAGGTCCTATTTCGAGACTTGCTGTCTCATATAGTTATGTTAGGAATGTTTCCTTGAATGTTAGTTGCGCGCGGACTAATCATTCTGTTCTTAGTGAACATTGCTTTTTGAAGCAGGATCATTCAGTTTGGTGAATTTTAGCTTTTATAGCTATTCACTGTGTTTAGAGTGAATTTTAGCTTTTATAGCTATTCACTGTGCCTATAGTGATATTGTTAGCTTTTATAGCTGCTCACTATGTTAAAAGCGAGATTGTTCTTTTAGAACGCAGACTTTGTGTAGTCGAGGACTACTTACAGAGTGTTTTCTTGGCGAGGAGCTGAGGCTTTTTTCTGGCGATATGCCAGAGTGTTTTCTTGGCGAGGAGCCGAGTTTTTTTCTGGCGATATACCAGAGTGTTTTGTTGGCGATAAGCTGACGTGTTTTCTGGCGATCAACCAGAGCGTTTTCCCTAGCGATTTTAGCATGTCTAGATGTCTTAGGACGTCGACATTGCGCGATAGAGTGCGATTATTTTCTGATGCGACTAGTAGAGATACTAGATTTAGAATGTTCTCTTAGCGGTGAGCTAGAGCATGGATGGCGATTTTTCCCGAGCGTTTGTCTGGATATTTATCCAGATATTTTTTTTTTTGGCCTAGTGCTAAATGGTCTGACAAGACTTTTTCTTTTTAGTGTAAGTGTTTGCACTAGAATCATTTTTTTATCTTTTTTTCTTTATTTAAGAATTTTTATAAATTTCTTTTGCTGAAATAAAAAATTTTCAGACAATCCTTAAAATATTTTAAGGGGGGTGTTCATATTTTATTTCAGTTCACTTTTTTTGATTTAGACAAGAGTCTAGACAAAGTTATATTTTTTGTTTTGGTAACAATAACAGAACTGATTCTTTTATATAAGAAGACCGCGATTGTTATTTTGGAAAGGTATTTCTTATGTTTCATGCAAGGATTTTTTATTTGCTTTTTGATGTACTTAACCTTAGTGTCTAATTAAGTTAAGTCTAGTTTATAAGATTCTTGTGATCATGCAAAGATTTTCATTTGGTTTTCATTGTACTTAATATTAGTGCTTAATTGAATTAAAGTCTAGTAGTAAGGTCCGAAGTTTGTACTTTTGTTTTAAGTTCTGACCTTAGTATTAAGTGATAGTGTACCACTTTGTACCTTTTCATAAGTAGCCTAAGTTTAATAGACTAGTGTAGTCTATTTCTTTTTGGAAGGGGGTAAATGTAACATTCATTTTTTCCTAGATTTTAAGACCATGTAATGTTACTGATTTTTCACTTCAAATTGTACTTATTTTCATTTTTGTATCGAACGGTATATTAAACAGAGATTCCAAGACGTTCGGTATATACTGTGCAGTGCGGGTTCCTGACCGAATCTACCGCTACGCCGCGATTGGTGAAATGTGTGTATCCGCAGTTTTGGTTCCGGCGTCGCCATATTACCGGCAGAGTTTGCACGGTTTATTTAAGGGAGAAACGACTGTCTAGGCTAATTTCCATCTAGCCGTCGCCGAGGCGAATTTCCATCCAGCCGCCGAGTAGGCGGAGTACCATCAAGCCGCAGCCAGACTAATTTTCATCGGAGCCGCCAAGAGGCTTCCTTCGACTGAGCTACAGTAAAGGCTCATAACAACCATCATGCGAGCTAAGTAAAGCACCAGTTTCTTAACGAAAAGCCGTAGTGGGCTCTCTAAGTGTTTGCTAGAAAAGTGTGAAATCGGTCGTATTCCATCGAAGCCGGAATAAGAACAGTAAGTTACCAAAACATCCTTCAATAGACCTATCCCTGAGTAGTGCCTTAACAGCAATTTAAACTGACTAAAAAGTGAAGTGAAAAAGCACTATTTTTCGTCTTCGGGGGTAGTCATAGTTCAGAATTTAAATGTAATAACTACTAGTTAGGCTAGAATTTTTTTGTAGAACTGCAAAGGTTAGAACTTTTTATTTTTAAAAACATGAATAAATTTTCTTTTTGTTGATTAAAGCTAGTGTCTCACTGAATACCTATTTTTCTTTTCGGGATAAGTTGTACTAGACTAATTCTTTTTAGTAATACCCATAAAACCCTTCAGTATTTTTTCATTTTTTTTTAACTGAAGTTAGATCCTTTCTATTTTAAAATGAATGGTGCCCAAAAAAAACTTGTACAACTGAAGCTTTTTAAAAATAAAAAAAATTCCAAAAAGACGTACAAAAATTATCTCTTACCCATATCTCTCTACCAAGGAAAACTGAGCTAGTGTGTGTTTAATTTCTTTAGTTCTTTAAAAAATCAGGATTCACTCGATTCATTATCAGAAATTAAAGCGGGGCTGCAAGAAAATTGTGCTCAAGCTTGGGGCATCCAATATTCAAACGGTACAAAATTGCGCTCAAGCGTGGGACAAACAACTTCTCACAGGGTACAAATAAAGATGCCTCAAACTGAGGACAGTTTAGCAGGTTACAAAATGACACCACAACGTCCGGGCAAGTTTCAATGTTACAATATATATATATATATATATATATATATATATATATATATATATATATATATATATATATATATATATATATATATACATATATATATATATATATATATATATATATATATATATATATATATATATATATATATATATATATATTTATATATATATATATATATATATATATATATATATATATGTATATATATATATATATATATATATATATATATATATATATATATATATATATATATATATATATTATATATATATATTGTAACATTGAAACTTGCCCGGACGTTGTGGTGTCATTTTGTAACCTGCTAAACTGTCCTCAGTTTGAGGCATCTTTATTTGTACCCTGTGAGAAGTTGTTTGTCCCACGCTTGAGCGCAATTTTGTACCGTTTGAATATTGGATGCCCCAAGCTTGAGCACAATTTTCTTGCAGCCCCGCTTTAATTTCTGATAATGAATCGAGTGAATCCTGATTTTTAAAGAACTAAAGAAATTAAACACACACTAGCTCAGTTTTCCTTGGTAGAGAGATATGGGTAAGAGATAATTTTTGTACGTCTTTTTGGAATTTTTTTTATTTTTTTAAAAGCTTCAGTTGTACAAGTTTTTTGGGCACCATTCATTTTAAAAAATAGAAAGGATCTAACTTCAGTTAAAAAAAAATGAAAAAATACTGAAGGGTTTTATGGGTATTACTAAAAAGAATTAGTCTAGTACAACTTATCCCGAAAAGAAAAATAGGTATTCAGTGAGACACTAGCTTTAATCAACAAAAAGAAAATTTATTCATGTTTTTTAAAAATAAAAAGTTCTAACCTTTGCAGTTCTACAAAAAAATTCTAGCCTAACTAGTAGTTATTACATTTAAATTCTGAACTATGACTACCCCCGAAGACGAAAAATAGTGCTTTTCACTTCACTTTTTAGTCAGTTTAAATTGCTGTTAAGGCACTACTCAGGGATAGGTCTATTGAAGGATGTTTTGGTAACTTACTGTTCTTATTCCGGCTTCGATGGAATACGACCGATTTCACACTTTTCTAGCAAACACTTAGAGAGCCCACTACGGCTTTTCGTTAAGAAACTGGTGCTTTACTTAGCTCGCATGATGGTTGTTATGAGCCTTTACTGTAGCTCAGTCGAAGGAAGCCTCTTGGCGGCTCCGATGAAAATTAGTCTGGCTGCGGCTTGATGGTACTCCGCCTACTCGGCGGCTGGATGGAAATTCGCCTCGGCGACGGCTAGATGGAAATTAGCCTAGACAGTCGTTTCTCCCTTAAATAAACCGTGCAAACTCTGCCGGTAACATGGCGACGCCGGAACCAAAACTGCGGATACACACATTTCACCAATCGCGGCGTAGCGGTAGATTCGGTCAGGAACCCGCACTGCACAGTATATACCGAACGTCTTGGAATCTCTGTTTAATATACCGTTCGATACAAAAATGAAAATAAGTACAATTTGAAGTGAAAAATCAGTAACATTACATGGTCTTAAAATCTAGGAAAAAATGAATGTTACATTTACCCCCTTCCAAAAAGAAATAGACTACACTAGTCTATTAAACTTAGGCTACTTATGAAAAGGTACAAAGTGGTACACTATCACTTAATACTAAGGTCAGAACTTAAAACAAAAGTACAAACTTCGGACCTTACTACTAGACTTAATTCAATTAAGCACTAATATTAAGTACAATGAAAACCAAATGAAAATCTTTGCATGATCACAAGAATCTTATAACTAGACTTAACTTAATTAGACACTAAGGTTAAGTACATCAAAAAGCAAATAAAAAATCCTTGCATGAACATAAGAAATACCTTTCCAAAATAACAATCGCGGTCTTCTTATATAAAAGAATCAGTTCTGTTATTGTTACCAAAACAAAAAATATAACTTTGTCTAGACTCTTGTCTAAATCAAAAAAAGTGAACTGAAATAAAATATGAACACCCCCCTTAAAATATTTTAAGGATTGTCTGAAAATTTTTTATTTCAGCAAAAGAAATTTATAAAAATTCTTAAATAAAGAAAAAAGATAAAAAAATGATTCTAGTGCAAACACTTACACTAAAAAGAAAAAGTCTTGTCAGACCATTTAGCACTAGGCCAAAAAAAAAAATATCTGGATAAATATCCAGACAAACGCTCGGGAAAAAATCGCCATCCATGCTCTAGCTCACCGCTAAGAGAACATTCTAAATCTAGTATCTCTACTAGTCGCATCAGAAAATAATCGCACTCTATCGCGCAATGTCGACGTCCTAAGACATCTAGACATGCTAAAATCGCTAGGGAAAACGCTCTGGTTGATCGCCAGAAAACACGTCAGCTTATCGCCAACAAAACACTCTGGTATATCGCCAGAAAAAACTCGGCTCCTCGCCAAGAAAACACTCTGGCATATCGCCAGAAAAAAGCCTCAGCTCCTCGCCAAGAAAACACTCTGTAAGTAGTCCTCGACTACACAAAGTCTGCGTTCTAAAAGAACAATCTCGCTTTTAACATAGTGAGCAGCTATAAAAGCTAACAATATCACTATAGGCACAGTGAATAGCTACAAAAGCTAAAATTCACTCTAAACACAGTGAATAGCTATAAAAGCTAAAATTCACCAAACTGAATGATCCTGCTTCAAAAAGCAATGTTCACTAAGAACAGAATGATTAGTCCGCGCGCAACTAACATTCAAGGAAACATTCCTAACATAACTATATGAGACAGCAAGTCTCGAAATAGGACCTCCCTAAAGTCATAATCCTAAATATAGGAGTCCATAAGCAAAACGACTCAAAATCTCGCATTTTGAGCACATGCCCTCAGGCAACCAACATACACTGAAATATATACAGAAATATATACAGAAATATATACAGAAATATATACAGAAATATATACAGAAGTACATTCAGGAGTTCAAATCCCAAACTCTTGGTTACGATAACTCCATACTGAGCTTGGTGAAAGCTCTTAGCAAAAGCTAATCAAATCTTCCGCACATCGCACCAAAGTGACAAATCTGCCTAGAAACATGAGCCAGAAGAAACGCCCTCCGTCATTCTTCAGGGTGGCTACACTGAGATATAAAACTTAACCAGCATTGCGCCTCCTCAAGTTGCATGAAGAACCCTCGTGTACTGGTCTCGCCCTAGAACAACAACGAAAAACATTCAATCCATCCCACATAACAGGAGACAAACACCTCACCACGATATACTGAATGGTGGAGACAATAAAATACGGAAATGGTGACCCTGGTGTCCACCAACAAAAGGGAGTAGATTATAGCATCCACTAAACTGAAACGGTGTCTACCACACCACCATAAGTCAAAAAAATTTAATCAATAGGGTGTTCCGAAACACACTACTGCCAACAGCCTGTCACCACTAATAGGCTAATTGGAGCTGAGGTCGACTACAGTAGCTAGGCTCTCCTTTGGTTCAAATAGAAATAACCATTGGGTAACAAAACCCCTAAAGGTCCCAAAGGTCAAACGTTCACCCCCCATAGACTACCCTTCCAATCAGTCTGTTCCTCAGGAAGACTAACTCCCTGCCAAACGTCGTAACGGCATCTGTTAGCACCCGGTGCATCACAGCCTGTAAAAACAGATAACTCATGGGATACAACCAAAAAGGTTTATAAGGTTAACTTAACCAAGCTTCTAACGGAAATTTCCAAAAAAAAAATACGAAAATGAGCTTAAAAAGCTACATGAAGCAAAAATTTCTCTATTTTTCGGTGGCAACGCAACAAAACTGTTGAAGACGACAAGAGCTTTTCCAGCTTAATCAGAAACAAGAAGAAAACATCGTTGACAGCTAAAATATTCGATCATGGTGTTAATCGTCTTCCTAGACAATAGCCTCTAGAAGAAAACATGCTACAGGTATCAGGCATAACCGTTTTCTGTCAGCCCAAACTCCTAGATTACCTCTTGGAAATCTAAAAATTCGGTTAGGAATCTTCCTTCACTGCGCTTAGCCTCTCTTGACAAGGTTCTCATCTCGGTATCAGATTTTGATCATTTGTTTGTGAAACGACTGTCTTAGTCTGCTCTCATCTCTTGTAAATGATCAGCCTTTAGTTCTCCTGCAGAACTTCAATTTTCTATCAATCTGATAGTAAACCGAAAAAACTCAACATACGCCTATGAGTCCATGCAAAAAAAAATTTAAAAAAAAAATTAGTGACTCAAAGGTAACGTTTAAACGGCTCTGAAAAAAAAATAGAAAATACCCTCAGTTTGTCAATTCAGAAGAAGATCTAAATCAAAATAATCCAAGTCTTAGACTTACTGGATAAACCAAACTCAATTTACTCTTAATTGCACCCAACATATACCACTAAGGTAATAGAAATACACCCACTCGGGTAACAAACTTTGAAATTGCTCATAAAAATTTTGACTCTACATCACACTACACGAGCTACATCTTGCGCTTGTCCTAACTCAAGATCACCTTGGATTGCCTCTAATCAAAATTTCGCTTCCAAGTGTCAAGAACTGGATATTATTTGGGGTCATAAGCAAATCAAATCCCGCGACCACCGACATACCAGTCTTATGATATATCCTGAGTGTGACTCTTTCGCAAGCTCGCAACAGCTGAGTCGATGCTAAACATCAACTACAATCAACCTAAGTTTGGATATGATCAGTACCCAAAACCTTAGCATTAAACAATAAAAGTAAGCTATTCTCTGCTCAACTTTTATAACAGTCAAAAAAAAACGAGGTCGTCACCTCTACAGAGCAACATCAAAAAAAAATTTAAGCAATTAAGATAATGTAAATATAAATTATTCTTCTTCTGATAAACTTTCACTAGGGTTAGGTTCATTGAATGGTTTTAAGTCTTTAATATGCCATCGTTCTACTTTAGTCCCATCTAAATTAACTAAACCATAAACTAAATCTGAAATCTTTTCTCTAATCACGCAATGCACATACTTAGGTACCAACTTAGATGTGAATTTATCTGCTGCACTGGAAAGAATTTTATTTTTTCGCCAAACGTGATCACCTATTTTTAAAGGAAAAATCCCTTTTTCTAAGGTTGTAAGACTTACTGTTCCCTTCATAAGCCTTATGTATCCTACTACGCACGTCGGTGAAAATATCTTTTAAACCCTTCAAATTTTCGGCGTACGCACCCCTGTTACCCGGAATTATTTCGCTGTCAACATTGACATCCAAATCTAAATTTTTTATAATACGATCCAGATAGAGGTATATGTCTGCCGTACTAAGAAAGACGGTGTAAACCCTGTTACTTCGTGTCTTGCGGTGTACACGGGATTAAAACGGATGTTAAAACTATAAGTTTCACTTAAGCTCTTAAAACTCTTAGAGGTATACTGAGTACCGTTATCGCATATCAAGAGCGATGGAACACCGTGGATTAGAAAGACATTATTTTCCAAAATTCTCTCTATATATTCTGCTTTAGAGCTTTTCAAAGGAAATAGCATGGTATACTTTGTAAACCAGCAAGAAACCACGAGAAGCCATTTATTTCCCTTTTTTGAACGTGGGAATGGGCCTACTAGATCAGCTGCTATGACTTGAAAAGGGTAATTAACCGTTTTCTCTTTTCCCATCAGTCCCATAGGTAGTGCATTTGGAGATTTCTGCGCTCCACATACTTCACAAGTCCTCACAAACTTTAAGATATCAAAACGCATTTTTGGCCAATAATACTGTTCCTGAACCCTGTGAAGAGTTTTATAAAAACCAAAATGACCAGAAGTAGGAGGAGTGTGACACATGTCTATAACTTCCTCTCTCTGTGGTTTAGGAACTAGTATTTTCCACTCGGGTACATTAACTTTTAAAGGCAACTGGTTTGGGATAAACTTGTACACGAAATCATTTTCCACTTTCCACTGCGGAAAATTTTGAGGAAATTCTTTAATTTGCTGCCGTAAATTATCGTACCAAGGATCTATACGATCTATGTCTATTGTATCGATTCTTACGCCAATCTGTGCATTAAGACTGTTTTCGTCCGCTGTATGATCTGGGATTCTTGACAAAGCGTCAGGAATAACATTGTGGACTCCTTTTCTATGAATTAAATTAAATGTATGTTGTCTCAGCCTAATCGCCCAACGCGCTAGTTTGCCACTAGGGTTTTTAATAGAATTAAGCCACAATAAACTATAATGATCTGTTTATGACCGTGAAAGGAACACCTTCTATGTAAGGTCGAAACTTTTCGATGTTAAAGAGTACTGCTAAACATTCTTTTTTCAACAACCGAATAGTTACGTTCAGCCTTTGACAAAGTTCTACTGGCATACGCTATCACTCTTTCCTCACCATTGATTTTCTGTGTTAGGACGCCCCCTAAACCGGTATTAGAAGCATCACTAGAAATATAAAACTGTTGGGAAAAATCTGGTTGGGATAAAATTGGAGCTGAAACCAATAGCTCTTTAATCTTTATAAAAGATTCTTCGGCTGCCTTTGTCCAATCTATCGATTGTCCTTTTTTTCGTCCTTTCAAAAGATCATTAATAGGCGACAACAAGGTAGAAAAATTCTCGATATAAAACGTCTATACTATGAACACATTCCTACGAAACGCTTAACTTCCGTAGTATTAGTAGGTCTCGCATAATTAACCATGCTTGCTACTTTATCCGGGTCGGTACGCAAGGAATTTGAGCCTACTATATAGCCCAAAAACTTTAATATATATATATATATATATATATATATATATATATATATATATATATATATATATATATATATATAATATATATATATATATATATATATATATATATATATATATATATATATATATATATATATATATATATATATATTACGTATGGTGAACTACAGTTCACCATTGAAGAGGAAACAAACAACAGTGTCTCCTTTTAGACACTCTTCTAGTCAGAAAGAAGATAACTCCATCATAGTAGATTGGTATACCAAACCAACCTACTCAGGAAGATACATTAACTTCCATTCCTCTCATACCACTAAAATCAAAATAATCATGATATTGAGCTTGAAGTCGAGAATAGAGAGGATTTCTCATCCATCCCTCAGAGTTTAAAAATCTAGATAAACTACGAGACACTCTACGCACCAACTCCTATCCAATCCAATTAATAAATAAATTATTATTTAACTCAACCATACCCCCGTACAACAATCTTACACCGGATATTAGTGCTTTCCTCTCTGAAAACCGAATCAAATAGTATTTTTCATTTCCATACATAAAAGAAATCTCCACCAAAACAACTAAACTTTTCAATAAAATACCTAATTTAAAAATTGCTTTTAAACACAAAAAAACTATCAACAATATTTTCACTTGTCTAAAACACAAAGATGAAATCACAAAAGTTTCAGAAGTAGTTTACAGCATTGCTCTCAGTGTGAAAAAATCTATATAGGACAAACATCTAAAGTCCTAAAAGACAGAATCACTTCCCACAAAAGTGATTGCAGATTAAAGAAAAACTCTTGTGCGCTTGCCCAGCATAGTAGCCAATTTTCACATGAATTTAATTTTGCTGAAACCAAAATCCTATGTAAAAGAAGAAAAATCTCGGCTGGAGAATCTTTAGGGAGATGGTGGAAATCCACCTTGAACCGAACTCGATCAATAAAAAAACTTGCATTGAAGATCTGAGTTTAATTTTCTCTAATCTATTACAAATAGGCGGTCAGAATGAAAACTCTTACAACATATCTGACATATCTCTTTGATAATAATCCCACTGATTTTCACTAACTTTTCAACTTTAAAACGATCAAACAAAATGTCAACGTCATTCTACTTTCAAATATAAATTAACCACAACTTAACTAAGAGATAGAAACACACTGCCTGTAGCAAAATTTTACATTTACATATAAAACAGGGTTGTTCTTTACTTTTAAACTCAAAAATACTGATAATCTACTATAATTGTAGCCCTGGTGAAGAAAATGAAATATTTTCGTAAGTTTGGCGTCGCTAAAAAGGTGTCAAAAACTTTTTAGTTCTTTTCCAAAGACCGCTTATATATATATATATATATATATATATATATATATATATATATATATATATATATATATATATATAGAAATAAATATATATATATATATATATATATATATATATATATATATATAAATTTATTTCAATTCCCGTTCATAGCGACCGTAAATATTGTAAAAAGTAGTTAAAGTTTTTGCTTTTTTTTTCGGGAAATCGTTCAATAAGAGAAAGGAAGAATTTGACAACAAATGAGCTTCCTCTTATTGTAGAACAGAACAGAAACATGAAAGCACTCCGACAGGAAAAACTATAATACGCAACTTAAAAGAAGAAAATGGAGAAGATGTGAAAGGCCGAGAAAAAATAACACACATGATTCAAACATACTATCAAAACTTGTATGAACAAAAAAACTGCCCACCAAATGACCTCAAAGAACGTCGAAATAAAAAGATAATCAATGTTAACTCAGAAGAAATGCCAGAGATAACATGAAGAAATATTAACAACACTAAAAAATATGAAAAACAATAAAACACCAGGACCTGACGAAGTATTAACAGAATTAATGAAAGAAGGAGGAGACTTGATGGTACAAATGCTAAAGCTCTTATTCAATAAATGTCTAGAAGAAGAGAAGATACCAGAAAATTGGAACACAGCTTCAACAATATTACTTTTTAAAAAAGGTGATAAGACTAAGTTAGACAATTACCGTCCAATATCATTACTTTCACAAATATACAAATTGTTTACCAAAATAATAGGTAATAGATTGGAAAATAAGCTGGAATTAAACCAGTTTTTAGTACTTGTGATCATCTCTTAACTATTAGAACCTTAATAGAGAAAGCAACAGGATATAAGTTAAACTTGTACCTGGTATTTATAGATTATCAAAAGGCTTTTGATAGTATCGAGAGAGGGGCTGCCGAAAGAGCCTTGTATAACAGCAGAATAGACAATAGATATACTCAGCAATGATAGTGGAAACAGATAGAAAAACAAATCTTATACCTATCAAACGCGGAGTAAGACAGGGAGATTCCATGAGCCCAAAACTATTTATAGCAGCATTAGAAGAAATTTTCAAGGAACTCGAATGGGGAAAAAAAAGGGATCAATATAAATGGACAAAAGTTAAATCACCTACGTTATACTTATTATATAGTGCTAATATCAGATAATTTTGATGACATACAGGAAATGATTACTGAACTACAAAACAAATCAGAGAGGGTAGGACTAATGCTGAATAGAGATAAGACAAATGAAGATAATCCGCTAAACTTGAGAATAGAGGGCAGAACACTTGAAGACGTAGAGGAATACATTTATCTAGGGCAATAATAAAGTGCAAAAGCAAATCAAACTGCAGAAGTACAGAGAAGAATCAAACTAGCATGAACAGCATTTGGCAATCAAACAAAAATACTAACCAATAAAAGAATTCCTCTGAAACTAAGAAAGAGGGTATTCGATCAATGTATTCTATTGGTTCTCACCGATGCGGCCCAGACATGGAAATTGACTAAGAAGATGATGGACCAACTGAGTAAAACACAGAGAGCGGTGGAACGCCAAATGCTGAATATAAAATTATATGACAGAATCAGAAACAACAGTACAAGACAAAAGACCAAATTGATAGACATATGATAACAGGTAACAAATTTGAAATGGAGATAGGTAGGTCACACAATGAGATGACAAGATGAGAGATAGAATAAAAGAATACAAAAATGGAGACCATGGCTGGGACGAAGATCCAGAGGAAGGTCCCAAACAAGATGGAAAGATGACCTGAAAAGAACGGCTGGTTTAGGATGAAACAGAAAGACGCAGAATTGAGAGAGATGGAAGAAGGAAGGGGAGGTCTATGTCCGACACTGGATGGAAGAAGGCAGACATTAATGGTGTTTCATCTGTGATTTACCAATATTGGTACATATAAACTCAAAAACCAGGTCTAATAATACAAGTATATTATAACAAATAGTAAAAACTATTTCGCAATTTTGATCTTGTGTAATCCATTCTATCTTTTCGTTACCTGCAGTTCCTTCCAAGGAACATAAAATTTGTCAGACCCAATATAATTTTTATAACTGACCCAATTTCGGTTTTAATGCCAGAACAATTTTATTGTTTGTCGTATAAATAACTGCTTTCCGTAAACAACGAAATGACATGTTTGTACACTCCCGTCTTGAGTCCAATTATAAGTCATTAAGTCAATAAGTCACTTAGAAGCAATTAAAAGACCTTGCAAACGTAAGCTTCAGAAATGGATTAATCGATAAAAAGAAAATATAATTTTTAAAATAATTAGACTCTCAGTGAAATAATGGAAAAATCAATTTATAACACGAATAGAGCAAATAAGCGTTTTTACAGGGCTTCGTATTAAGAATTCTTTATCAGAAATTCTTTATTTTGGATTTCAATTCAACTACTTTAAAACAATAAAATTACTCTTAGTAGTTAAATTTACCATATATATAATTTAGATTAACTGAAACTGCGTTTTTATAGACTCAATTAACTTGTAACTGAGTAAATCTATTACTCTCGAGTAGTTGAATAACATAAGCATAATAGATAATTCAATTATAGTAATTCTTTGATAATTACCAAAGTAGCAGAATGTTTTACTAAATATTTAATGTATAAGTAACACGTAGGCTGAAAAGTTTTTGGTCTAGCTACTTAAAATACATTTTTTTTTTGCAAAATTCGACTTTGTTCATCAACATAAGATTTTTGAAAGTTATTGAACAAGATCAATTTAAAAGAGAAACTAATGAGGTAAACAAAAGAATTGTGGAATATTTAAATAAATCAATCAAATTTGATCTGAAAAGTGCAATAACTTACGAAGATGCTGTAAAAGATGTTGAATCTCGAATCAAAATTTACGAAAACCATAAAGATCCAAATATAAATCTATTAAATTTACAGACCGGTATTAAAAATTCCACACTTTTATGCTTGTTTGACGGTAATTAAAATAAAGGGGAAAAAACTCCTAATCTCTGAAAAGTTTTTGGTCTAGCAACTTAAAACACATTTTTTTGCAAAATTCGAATTTATTCTTTAACATCTTGAGCTTCTTCTTCTTCAAGATAGATACAATTAGTCTAACGCTTTTCTAATATTTCGATACCTTTCTTGTAGAAGGATTTCTCTTTGCCTTCAAAATACGCTTCAGTTTCGGCGATAACTTCTTCATTGGAGCCAAATCTCTTTCCCGCCAGCATTTTTTTGAGGTATGCGAATAGAAAATAGTCGCTGGGTCCAAATCTGGGGAATACGGTGGATGAGGAAGCAATTCGAACTTCAATCCATGCATTTTTGCCCTCGTAACTATTGACTTGTGACACGGTGCATTGTTTTAATGAAAGAGCACTTTTTTCTTGTTCAATTGGGGGTCGTTTCTTTGCGATTTCTGCCTTCAAACGCCCCAATAATTTTATATAATATTCGCTATTGGTGGTTTTTCCCTTCTCAGCATAGTCGTTGAAAATTATTCCGTGCGCATCTCAAAATATAGAGGCCAAAACTTTCCCAGCCGACTTTTGTGTCTTTGGTCGCTTCGGACGGTTTTCATCGGCTACTGCCCACTTAGCTGACTGCCATCTGCAAAGCTGTAGATTGGACTGGATTCCCAGTCTTTTCCAGCAAATCGTTAATGTAAATGAGAAAAAGAGTAGGAGACAGTATGGAGCCTTGGGGCACACCGGCGTTGATAGTGAAGGTGTTAGAAAGAAATCCGTCGACTGCCACTTGTAAAGAACGCTCTCTGACAAAACATGAGAGCCACAAACAGAACTTTTAGACATACCAGAAGAGCGTAGCTTAGCCAACAATCCATCGTGTCAAACACGGTCAAATGCCTTGGATACATCAAGAGCAACCGCTCGAGATTCTCCAGATTCTCCAAAGTATTTAATTGCGTTGTTCCAAATATGTGTTACATAAGTCCTGTTGATCTATGTTTGCCAAAGCCATATTGGTGGTCGCTAATAATGTTAAATCCTTCAAGATATTTTAGAAGATGCTGATTGATAGCCTTTTCCATGACTTTCGATATTATTGAAAGCACTGCGACTGGTCGGTAGTTATTTGGCAAGGTCTTCTTGCCAGCAGGAAGGAAATATTCTCTTTCTGTAGGATAGGTTGAAAAGTCTACAGAAAACTGGTGTTAGTTCTCTCGCACAGTTTTTGAGAACTATGGCAGGTATTCCGTCAGCGCCAGAAGCTTTTCTGGTTTCATTAAAATACGTTTTATGATACGCTGTCTGAAGATAATATCGAGCATCCTTGACTGTACTATGGAAATAGTAGGTGGTGTTTTTCCTTAGAAATCGACAAGAATGTGAAGCAAAGAGTTCAACAAACAAGTTCGCTTTCTCAACAGGTGTTGTTGCAATAGAATTATCTGGCCTTGTGAGTGGTGGTATGGTGGATTTGGTGAAATTTTGACTAATTGCCTTAGCGACTGGCCAAAAGGACCTGGAATTGTTGAGGCAAGCGAGAAGTTTGTTTCTAATTCGTTGATTGCATCTGTTCTGGGCACGAACAAAGGTGTTCTGATTTATGGCGTTAGGATTTCCACGTAAGATGTTTAGAAGCAACAGCTTCTTTGCTTTTTCGATCAAACCTAGGCTTGCCGTTGGAAAGGCATTTCTTCAAAAAAGGGATGTAAGCTCCCATACCAGCTAGAATAACATCGGAAACCTCCCTGGCGCAGTTAGGTGAGTCGTCGGATCGAAAACAAACGTCTAACCAAGGGAAATTTCGAAAAATATTCCATGAAACCTTCCCATTTAGCAGATTTGTAGTACGGCGGATTTACAGTGACCGTGTAAATCTCCGGATTGGTGGTTAAAAACAGATCAAGAAGACTGGCGAACTCCCTGTCTCGATCAGGGATCCGTGTTGGTTCGTCAATAAGCTGAGTTAAGTCACAACTGATTGAGAATGATTCAGCTTCACGACCTTGTTCGTCAGTAGTATTTGAATACTTAAGGCAGTTGACTGATGTTGTGGACATTAAAGTCACCCAGGATGGCAATTTCGGTATTTGGATAGTTAATTTGTAAATGATCGATTGTATCTGCAAGAGAAGCAAAAAGTGTTCTAAAATTAGTATCTCTTGGTGGTCGATAGAGGATTCAGATGAACCTTGTGGTTTGTTGAGTTGTTGAGTCGTGATAAGACGCTCAGCCGTAATAAAACATTTTAGCGGTTTAAACGTTTAGGAAAGGGCTATACATCCGTCAGCGACAATTCCTGCCGTCATAGCTCCCAGCCCATAGCAGTAATTCCTCTGAACATTCAGCACGTGACACACTTCTTCTTGGGTAATCGACCATAACCTGTTGTGAATATTAATGTTGTATTCTAAGTAATATGCATATACTTCTGCAGAAAAAAAAACAACCCTGTTCACCGCACTCTGTTGTTATTACAGTTACTCAACTTGGGGGATTGTCACATCACTCTTTGAGTGACATGGCCATATTATGGGGGCGAAGCGGTGGATGGATCCAAAGGGGCGTTTTTCTAGGAAAAAAAGGATATTAAAAAGGGCTGTCTATAGGGGCCAGGGATGCTTTTTTTAAAAACCCATAGGCCCCGAAGGAGCATATGTCCCTGCCCTCACCCAGGTATAACAGTTATAAGAGTGCTTGCAGCCTGAATCTTACTGTAAGTGATTTAACTTTTCTGGACCCCTAAAGACTTATTGATAAAGAAGTGAGGCAGACTCGCTTGGCATGGTTCAGGCGATCTGATAAATTCCAGAGCTTTTCGGGAATTACTGTAACGTTGGAACGAAACTCTAAATATAGCAGTCAAAAAATAAAGGCAGATTCCACTACTTAAAATTTGTTTTTTTTTGGTAAAACTGAACTTCCTGGATTGACTTGAATGTCTCCTGTCAATAAAGAAATTCAAGAATACCTAAATTCATTTGCTCTCGGACTATTCTTAAAATTAATTATGCTACTACTGATATTTTCAGTTGGTACTCAATAGAATGGTTTTTACTTTGTTTAGTGATAAAACGTGTGTAAACATTTTAATCCTACACGTCGGTATTTAATTTGGCTTTATAAATCACATTAAAATTATCTCAAACGAAAAAATTACTGAATTACATCTGTATTGTTCAGAGCATTAAAGTAATAAAGTAATGAATTATGTCAACTGAAGAAAACAAACTTATTTTTATTATTTTGATGATAATCAAATCATACTAGTTTCCTGCTTTCAGACTAAATTTAAAAAAAATTCTAGCAGTCACGGGTCCCACCAATTTAATCCAAAAAGTCAAAAGGACTCAAATCTCTGAATTCATTGGGTAGATCTTACTGGTCCAGTAGGTTAAAAACTTAGCGGTAAAAACTACCGTATTTAAATTGTTCGGTTTAGATTAAAAAACCTGTTGAATTTCAGAACCAAGTCTAATGTCCTAGCTCTTGATTTCATTTGAAAGAAACTCTGGTGGTAAATCTGAATAAATTTGCATAACAAAACAATCTGACGTTGCAATGACTTTCAAATTCCATGTTGGCGTTATTAGAGAATTTTGGGTGCTTATTAAGTATCTTTGTGTTACTCTATGAGTAAGTTTATCTAAAACAAACATTTTTAATTAAGAGTGTTCATGCGAATATTATATATATATATATATATATATATATATATATATATATATATATATATATATATTATATATATTATATATATATATATATATATATATATATACATATATATATATATATATATATATATATATATATATATATATATATATATATAATATATATAGGAACTCCCATTACAAACTCCAACAGCAAAGACAAAAATAAATTAAGTACTGCAATTGAATAATTTGTGAGATCACTCTACTAATGACAGTTTTATCGATAAATAGTTTTAGTTTAAACCTGAAATAACAATAAAAATCGCATGATTTTTGGATTCTCTAAAATGACATATAACATTATATCTTCTTCTCTGTCTCGTTTGTCTTTGACTGTTGACAACTATGCTGAAAAAAACTTGTTCATTATTTTATTAAGCAGTAATGTCATAGTTCAGACGAAGAATGCCAGTAAGCTATACCGTTGTGTTAAAATTACAGAAGTTCCAAAAGTAATTTGCTCCATTTCAGAGTTCATCAACTAGCCTAGATGAAGTTCGGCACCTCGCGACAGTGACAAGGATTTAAGAACCATATCTCAGCAGATATTAGTAGCTAACAAACCTCAATTCCATCTAAGATAACACCACGAAATATTTTGGCGGTTTCAAAATAGATGACTCTAAGGTTTGGTGGCTACTAATATATATATATATATATATATATATATATATATATATATATATATATATATATATATATATATATACGCGGCTGGTTTGAAAAGTCCGTGCAAAAATAAAAACTACTTATGTGTTTGGGATAAACCTTTTTTATTTTTCGACATAGTCTCCTTTTAGGCTTATACACTTCGTCCAACGATGTTCTAGTTTGTTGATCCCTTCCGAATAATAGGATTTGTCCAAGTCTGCAAAATATCCATTAGTGTCTGCAATCACCTCCTCGTTTGAATAAAATCTTTGTCTCGCCAGCCATTTCTTCAAATTGGGGAACAAATAGTAGTCCGAGGGAGCCAAGTCTGAAGAATAGGGGGGATGTGAAACCAGTTGGATCCTATTTCCATTAATTTTGCAACCACAACTGCTGAGGTGTGTGCTGGTGCGTTGTCGTGATGGAAAAGGACTTTCTTGTGGGCCAATCGCGGGCGTTTTTCTTGCAGCTCGATTTTCAAACGGTCCAATAACGATGAATAATATTCACCTGTAATAGTTTTACCCTTTTTCAGATAGTCGATGAGGATTATCCCTTGCGAATCCTAAAAGACAGTCGCCATAACCTTTCCGGCCGAAGGAACGGTCTTCGCCTTTTTTGGTGCAGATTCCCCCTTGGTAACCCATTGTTTAGATTGTTGTTTGGTCTCAGGAGTATAGTAATGTATCCATGTTTCATCCACAGTGACGAAACGACGCTTAAAGTCCTCCTGATTCTTCTGGAACAGCTGCAAACCATCCTTGCAACACTTCACACGATTCCGTTTTTGGTCAAGCGTGAGCAATCGCGGCACCCATCTTGCGGATAGCTTTCTCATGTCCAAATGTTTATGCAAAATATTATGTACCCGTTAAGTCGAGATGCCCACAGCACTAGCAATCTCGCGCACCTTAACTCTTCTGTCATCCATCACCATATCATGGATTTGATCAATGATTTCTGGAGTCGTAACCTCCACAGGCCGTCCAGAACGTTCAGCGTCACTTGTGCCCATATGGCCAGTCCGAAAATTTTGAAACCACTTATAAACTGTTCTAATCGAAGGTGCAGAGTCACCATAATGTTTATCAAGCTTCTATTTAGTCTCCTGAGGCGTTTTGCTTTTCATAAAGTTATGTTTAATCACCACACGAAATTCTTTTTCGTCCATTTCTTGAAAATCACTCGACTTCCTTGATTCACACGAATGCTAAACACAAAGAAATAGACCAATATGGCTGAAACTTGGTGTGCGTTCATTCAAGAGATGCTACTAACTAAACATGACCTCGATACGCTCCGGTGGTGCCATCTCTCGGACTTTGCACGGACTTTTCAAACCAGCCTCGTATATATATGTATATATATATATATATATATATATATATATATATATATATATATATATATATATATATTTGAGGACTTAAATCGATATAAATTGTACTCGGTGGGAAATACAGTCTTAGGCGAATCATTCCGACGGAATGGGGTTCTCCATATAAAAGATAGCTTGAAAAGGGTTTTACGAGAAGTGAAAAGCTAAACCTCTTGCAGATGTGATGAATGTAATGTAATGCACCGCTCTGTGAGGAATTAAGTGGTCTATATCCATCGAACACTTTCCTTGAAAGTACTTGTAGAATAGGCTCAAGTCGCCACCCATTCTTTCATGTTCCAAGGCATCAAGGTTGAATAGAATCCAACAAATGAAGTGCAAACATGAAAGCGATATTCCATCGTTTGTCGAATTTGAGCTTTGTATAGAATTACCATTTGTGGAGTTAAAAATAGTTCGAAGTAATATTCTAAGCTTATGAGAAGTTCTCTTTACTATGCATGCGACATATTCATGCCAAGACATATTTACTCCCAAATTAACGTCTAACAAACTGAGTGACGATGGTAGAGGAATGGAGTGTTCCGACATAACTATATTGTGTTCAGCAACGTCAACTTTTTTTGAAAAAACTGCCGCGTGTGTTTTTGTAGCGGTTAATTCAACTTGGTTCCTGTCGCTTCCATGACTTTGTTAAATTTAACGACTTCCTACTGTCTGCGGAGATTTACATGAGTAGCCGATGTTCAAGCATTCAAAGTGATAAAAGAAATAAGCGAACTCTCAATTGAAAAGCTGTAGATTGGGTTTCTGGTCCTTTCCAGTAGATCGTTAACGTAAATGAGAAAAAGAGTAGGAAACAGTATGGAGCCTTAGGACATACCGACGTTGATAGTAAGGGTAATAGAAAGAAATCCATTTAATGTAATTCGTAAAGAACATTCTCTGGGAAAACACTAGAGCTATAAACAAAACTCTTCAGACATACCATAATCAAAAGTCCCTTATGCCAAACATGATCGAATGCATTGGATATATCAACTGCAACAGCTCGAGATTCTCCAAAATGTTCAACTGTGTTGTTTTACACATGTGTGAAATAAGTTAGAAGGTCGCCTATTGATCTTTGTTTATGAAAGCCATATTGCTGGTCGCTAATATTATTGAATTCTTCTAGATATTTTAGAAGATGCTGATTGATAACCTTTTCCATAATTTTCGTTATTATTGAAAGCAGTGCGACTTATCGGTAATGGTTTGGCAAAGTCTTCTTGCCTTTTATGGGTATCGGCTGAACTATAGAACATTTCCAGCAGGAACGAAATACTCTCTTTCTGCTTTATGATACGTTGTCTGAATCTGAATAATTGACGGCAGAAATGGTATTATAGAAATATGTAATGGTTTATCGGATTAAGATGGTTAGTAAGTTTTGCCGTTGCTAAAGCAAGAGTTCTGAAGATCCGAGAATAATAAACAACCCAACGGTTTATCAATAATCAAATAGAGTCATTCCATTTTTCGTTCACTTCAGAGCTCGTGAGCTAGGCTGTGTGAAGACGCCAATGTTAATCTCGCACACAAAATCAGGGTAACAGCAAAGATTTAAGAACCATATCTCAAAACATATTCATAGCCACCAAACTTTAGCGTCGTCTGTTCTGAAACCGTCAAAAATTTTGGTGGAGTTATCTTAGATGGCACTGAGCTTTGTTAGCTACTAATATCTGTTGAGATATGGTTCTTAAGTTTGCCACTATCGCAATTGTGTTTGCAAAGTGCCGAACTTCACCTAGGTTAGTTGATGAGCTCTAAAATGGGGCAAATTATTCTTAAGCCGTGTGTAATTTTAACGCAACGGTAAAAGCTTACTGGCATTCTTCGTATAAACCACTACATTACTGCTTATTTTTCACGGATGCAAAACACCTATTTCTTTTATACATTTATATGGTTTTTCTATTCCTAAAATTCCCTTTTCATAACATTTTTTACCACTTTTTTTAGTGGTTTACGGAAGTTGGAAGACCTAAGAGTACAGTACTGTCTGTCTGTTGACACGATAACTCCCAAAAATTTGGTATTCAGATAGTACTCAAAACGGCAAAGAAACCAATAGTTTTTGAACGGTATTGCTTCAGAGGATAATGGTGAAAAGGGGGAGTGTCGATAAATTTGGTAGATTCTTCGTAGTGTTATGGGAATTTTTCCTTGTTTTTTGATAAAATAATGAACAAGTTTTCAGCATAGTTGTCAATAGTCAAATACAAACTGCTCTTACAAACTATTCAATTGCATTATTTCATTTATTTTTATCCTTGTTTGGAGAAGCATCAGACTTTATTTTGATGTCTTGTCATCAAACTGTTTGAGTATGTAATGGGGAAACAGAAAGGAGACCTAAGACGTCACAAAACAAGATAGCGGGACGATCTACAGAGAGTTGCCGGCACTGGATGAATGAAAACAGCTGCAAATAGATTAAGATGGAAGTTCAAAGGAAGGCCTGCATCTAGTATTGTATAAAACTTATAGTGATATAGTGGGTGGGAAGAGGATAAAGGTTAGTAGATTGAAATATATCATTTTTTTTTTTATTGGTCTGGCACACGTGCTGCAGGGAAGTCCCTAAAGCGCTCCAGGAGCGGCACGAGTGCGGAAAAAGCGATTCACATTGTTCTTGAGTCGCTGAATCGCATATATCATGTTATACGTCCTCTTGGAGGTTTTTAGAATCGACGCATCTGAAAACCATGTTTTTGTTTTCTTAATCTAGTCCGAAATAAAATGTACGGAACACTGGAATTTAATCAACGAGTAATCTTGAAAAAAATCACTCTCACACGCGTTATTTAAGTTTTCGCTTGTTTACACTTAAAACCAACTATGTTTTAACTAAACAAATAAGTGATGCAAATTAAACTCATAGTTTCTTATTTCTGCCGGACTGTCTAGCGGTTTGGTGGCATGATAACTCTTGAACGAACTGAAATATCGATTTCAAATTTAGTCCCTGGAAGTAGAGAAAAAAACTATAGTCTTTGAGCTATGTCGTTTCAAAGGAATGAACTGAAAGAGGTGGGGATGTTAAACATTCTATAGTTTCAATAGTACTTTGAGAATTTTTCTTTATTTTTCGTTAGGATAATTGTCTAATTGAGAGCATAATTATTTTTACTCATACACACAAAGAATTAAAGGAGGAATTGTTTCCCTAAATATCGTGTTATTCGTCCTTTTCAGGGTTTTTGGAATCAAGGAATTGGAAATTATGTTTTTTTTTTTCATTTAATATATATATATATATATATATATATATATATATATATATATATATATATGTATATATATATATATATATATATATATATATATATATATATATATATATGTATATGTATATATATATATATATATATATATATATATATATATATATATATATATATATGTATATATATATATATATATATATATATATATATATATATATATATATATATATATATATATTTATTTTAATTCTCGTTAATAACGATCGTAGTTATTGTAAAAAATAGTTAAAGTTTTATCTTTTTATTTTTCGGAAAATCGGTCAATAAGAGGAAACTCATTTGTTGTTAAATTCTATATTTCGTTGGTAATTTCCAACTTCATCAGGAATGTAAAAACTGAAAGTAGAAGAAAAAAAAACTGTATGTACTAAACAAGAATAAACAAAGGAGACTCACCAACACAGATTATTACAAAATCAAAGGTGATGTTAACATTCGCCACTCACTACTAACAATTAAAAACACAAACAACATGACAAGGAACAATATAAAACCTTCTGTTCCGATCACTATAATTTAACTGATAATTATGAAGGTAATTTGTTTGAACAGTGGTTTGACTGTGTGAGTAGTAGTATTCTACGCCTAATTCTTAATAACCTATCAGATTATGCTCTAAATCTACAAATTTAAAATGTTACAATAGATATTGCTTATGTTATTAATAACCGTTTTATATTTAATTGTCTTATCATCCCTAATAATATGGCACATCTCAAGGAATAACCGTTTATTATATACGTTCTCAACTTCAAGTATCTTAGTATTCGCGTAGTCAAAAACATGTCCCGTATTCAAATGGTGACACACCACAACACATGAGTTTTTTCCCAATCACGCAAACACTCCTGTGCTGCGTCAGCCGATTTTTCAACCATTGAGAGGTCTGTCCTATATAAACATCTTCACAACCCAGACATGGAAATCTATAAACAACACTACTATTGAACATCAGAGGGGTTCTTTGTTTGGTCTTGGTAAACAACTTGCCATTACATAAATAATTGGTCTTAACTATCTTCAATTTTGAAAACTTGTTAAAAATCTTGACTATCCCGTCAGTTAGGTTCGGAACAGATTGCAACCTAACATACTTCACTTCAAGATTGTTGTCATCCAAAGGACCGTCATAAAATGTAGAATTAAAAATGATTTTTTTCAGTGTACGTTTTACATTCCTGATTAAGTTGGAAATTACCAACGAAATATAGAATTTAACAACAAATGAGTTTCCTCTTATTGACCGATTTCCCGAAAATAAAAAGATAAAACTTTAACTCTTTTTTATTTATTATATATATATATATATATATATATATATATATATATATATATATATATATATATATATATATATACATATATATATATATATATATATATATATATATATATATATATATATATATATATATATATATATATATATATATATATATATATATATATATGCATGTATATATATATATATATATATATATATATATATATATATATATATATATATATATATATATATATATATATTAATGTGCATGGCACCAAAACATTTTTTCTTTCTGATAGAATTTAACATCAGGAAAAAATATGCGATATGCTTTACAGATTCCAACTTTTACAAGTCTAGTAATATACAATAACGATTTTTCTCATTTTATGCAGCGACATATTTGACTTATCAATTTGAACACAAAATCATATACTAAAGAATTACGAGGATAGTTCAATCCTTACCAGTGTTTGAGACAGAAATATTTGACACTGATTCATAGATTAGTTTGCATCTAGCAGCCATTTCAGTAAGTAGTGTAATGTATTTGTCGCTAAGATGGAAAAAGTTCAGTGATTCGCTTTCTGCTTTTGGATGGGAAAACGTGAGGAGATAAAACCGAAATTGGATGCTGTTTATGGCGACCCTTCGTTGTCAACGACAACAGTCAGATATTGGTTCAACGAATTAAACGTGGTTAAATATCTGTTTTTTGATGAGGATCGCCCAGGACGCTCATGAGATGTGGTTACCGAGATAATCATTAAAAAAGTCCTCGAACTTGATTCTCGCTGATCGTCGAACGAAAGTGTGCGAATTAGCAGAGGCCATATGATAAGTTGGCTATGAAACAGTTGTCGGCCCGATGGGTGCCGCGTTTACTCACCGTGGACATCAAGCGGGTGCGGCTTTCAACTTCGAAGCTACTCGTATGTTTGGAGCAATTTGAGAGAAATCCGAAGGACTTTTCGCGGAGAGTTGTCACCATCGATAAGACCTGAATTCATCATTATACATCTGAAACCAAGCAACAATCAAAACAATGGCTTCCTTCCGGTGAATTTGCTACATTTTTTGAGGGGTTAAAAAAATTGCAAGGACGTTGGGAAAAGTATATATAACAAAAAAAGTTTTTGAAAAAATGGCGTCTTCAATCCTAACACGGGTACTTAATGAACCACCCTCGTATGTTATTATTTCCCGTAAGACTATGCAACTCAATGTAAAATTTCGACAACCAAAATAGTGGGTAGCTGGATCAGCAGAAACATTCCGGACCATTCCGTGATCGCGAATGTAATTGTGTTTTGTCATGGACGATGAAGGATATCCATAACACAGGTCTGCAACAAAAATGCTGTCTGGATGTTTTCAACTGATTTCTATGTATTTAGGTGTTCTGAAAACTAAAAAAATACTCAAAAAATTCCAGAACGTCAGGTTATTTTGCAAAACGCAAAATTTTATTATAAAAAAGGGTTTTTTGGGCTAACTTGAAGTCATAAATAAATAGGTACAATTTTATTTTGATTACTGTTTTTAAATGTATACAGGCCATAACTATCATTACTTTCTAAATAAAGAACGCCCTGTGTGAGCTAAATTAACAAACATAAACGTTGTAACCAGAACGTCCGCGCTCCGATAGTGTAGAAAGTGGCGCGGTACAACTACGTGTTAACTCGTTATTGTTTTATAGATCTTGGTTTAATATAGTGCAATGTCATCTGTGCGGAAGTGTGTGAATTCGTCTGACAGTTTCTGTTATATTTGTGACGAATATATGGTATTAAAGCAACAACTTAATATTACGGACTTTGTAAAAAAAGTATACTTCACGTATTTTGGCTTAAAACTTGGAGATCAGGATAAAGTTTGGGCACCTCATAAAGTCTGCAAACGATGTGTTGAAGACCTTCGAAATTGGTTTAAGGGCAAGAAAAAAGCTTTCCGATATGCGATTCCTATGGTATGGCGCGAGCAAAAGAACCATAGTGATGATTGTTACTTTTGTTCATGTAATGTGAAAGGGTATAATTCAAAATGGAAGCAGTCCATTTCATACCCCAATCTGCAATCAGCTATTCGTCCCATCCCTCATGGGACCGAAATACCAGTGCCCGAGGCCCCTGCTACCTTGGAAGAGATTCCAAGTTCTGACGAAGATGGTGCTGTACCTGAACCCGATGACAAGTCAAGTTTTCAATTTGAAGATGACAGCAGTCCGAAAGTGTTTTTTCCAGGGCGAGCTAAATGATTTAGTAAGAGACTTGAATCTTCCCAAAAACGCTGCTGAGTTGCTTGGATCAAGGCTCAAAAGCAGGAACTTACTTTTGCCGGGAGTGTCTTCCTCCTGGTTTAGATATCGTGAGAAGCAGTTCACTTCCTACTTTGCCCAAGAGGACGAGTTGGTTTATTGTACCAATATTGAAGGTTTGATGGATACATTTAAGATCTCATACGACCCAGCACAGTGGCGTATTTTCATAGATTCTTCAAAAAGAAGCCTTAAAGCAGTTCTGCTTCACAATGGCGCTTTCTATGCTTCCATTCCTGTCGGTCATTCCGTACACCGCAAGTAAACCTACAAGAACTTGGAATTGGTTCTTTGCAAATTAAAATATAAAGACCACGGTTGGCAAGTGTGCGGTGATTTAAAAATCTTGGGTATGTTGCTCGGACAACAATCTGGGTTTACCAAATTCCCTTGCTTTTTGTGTCTATGGGATAGTAGAGACCAAGCAAATCACTGGACCAAAAAGTGTTGGCCTCCGAGGGAGCTTAAAGTTGACGAAAAGAACGTCCTGCATGAAACTTTGGTGCCTCCTCATAAAGTTCTTCTACCACCGCTTCACATAAAGCTGGGATTGATGAAGCAATTTGTAAAGTCACTTCCAAAAGATGGAAATTGCTTCAAATACTTAATATCAAAGTTTCCAGGCCTCTCGGAGGCAAAGTTGAAGGAAGGTGTTTTCGTTGGACCAGATATTAGACGGCTTATGGCTGATCCACAATTCATCACAACCATGACGGATCCTCAAAGAGAAGGGTGGATTGCCTTTAAAGAGGTCATAGAGAAATTTTTAGGCAATAAAAAAAGACCGTAACTACAAACAAATCGTCAAAAGAATGTTAAAAGCATTTCAAGCTTTAGGTTGCCTAATGAGTTTAAAAGTACATTTTCTTCATTCCCACCTCGACTACTTTCCAGAAAATTTAGGAGATCTGAGTGAAAAGCAAGGTGAACGATTTCACCAAGATATTAAGGAGATGGAAAAAAGATACCAGGGAAGATGGAGCGTCTCAATGATGGCAGACTACTGTTGGACGCTTCAGAGAGACCTTCCAGATGCTTCCTACCAGCGAAAATGTACCAAAAGGAGTCTCACTGGGAAAAAGAAATGTGTTTAGTGCTTACTAATGAATGTATTTTAGATAAAAAAATAAGTTTTGTTACGCAATTATAAATTAAAAAAAAAATTTTTAGTCTTTTATCTTTTATTTTAAGATGATAACTTGTTTATCATAGATACCTACATTGTCAGAAAACGTGACGTTCTATGACAAAATGAAAGTCATTTTCGGATTCAGTACACCTAAAAACATAAGAATTACGCAAAAAAACCAAAACAGCTCTCAATTTTTTTTTTGCAGACTTGTGTAATCAATGACCACTCATCTGTGGTAAATTAACTTATCGACATATCAATAGTTATTTATATATCGATAAGTATTGATATGTTGATTGATATCGATATATATATATCCAATAACTATCGATATATCGATAGCTATCATTCAAATATCGATGACCGGGAACCAAAAAATTGTTTATCACTGTCTAAAATTGATGTCCAGGTATGGAATAATTATCGATATGTCGAAAACTATCAGTATAACGATAATAAATTATCGATCATGCTGGAGTCAAAATTACCTATAAAATTATCCAGAGCGTAAATTTTAAAAAATATATATTCGAGTTTTTGAGTATATTTTCATTATTGCTCCTGAATGGCAACAACACTATTCTGGTTAAGGTTTATAATTTCTTGTCAGTTATCTGGAAAAGAGGTAAAGGTGCGGTAGGCATTTCTTACCATCGTTTTTCTTAGTTTTAATAGTAACTTTTAACCTTGTTCGTATCATTGTGATAACGGGACACTAGAAAGGTTCGTAAGTATACGGGAATACGAATAATTTAATAGAAATAAAATTTAGTTTAAGTGAGAACTGAAGAATAAAGGACTAGCCAATCTCACAACCAAAAAAGAGCAAATGCTTTGAAAACGTAAAATTACCATTAAAATATATAACAAACAACATAAGTCATATTTAAATGAAGAAAAATATAAAGATAAAGGGAAAATTTAAGTTAAAAATACTATCACCATCATATAGAAGTGTCATTCCTCGCCTTTCTTTTCTTCCAGAGCACTCATCGAGCAACTTCCTTCATTACCACTGGCTTAAATTAAGCCGAAATCGAGATTTTGTTAGAATTTTTTTCTGTTCACGGCAGCTGATACACTGCGACTTGTTCCAAAAAATTGAATAATTTCTCGCACACAAACGAGACGTTACTTTATCTGATTTGAGGCGAATTCTTAGTTAGGTACTGAGCAATGTTGAGAGGAAGTTGCAACCCTCAAGAAACAAATAGTTGGGGGTTAATTGGGACAAGAAAAAATATTTATGAAGTATTGAGAAAATTTCTGTACCGTCAACGGGGTCGAATTCGCCAACTTTTGAAACAAGAGTTTATCCCCTCTATTGTCGGTATATCTTTTACAACCAGTGGCGCTATCGGGGTCCGCGTCATTCTCGAGACTGATAAGAGGCCCGCCAAAGACGAGAAAACAGTGTTTCGGAAGTTCTCTTTGATCCTGGCCAAATGTTTATGAAGACTTGAAGTTAAGTAAAATATATGGTCTTCCAACTTTCCCTCGTTCAGTCAAACAAAAAAACAAGTAAGTACTATTATTTATATTTATTGGTTACTAATATAACGAAGATGATAGAAGGCATTTTGCTCTCATTTTTCACGTTTATTGGATCAGTGTTATTTCGCTGGGCAATGTCACACCTCAATCTTTGGTGTTAACGTAATGGATAAAACTTTCGTTATTTTCAGAATATGACCAGAAACTACATGCTAAAAGTGAGCCACCTTCCATATATAGCTGACACTGAAGAGAAGATAACTTCAGCCATTTTGGCTGTTGTTGATAATGGTATGTCCATAAGGCAATCGGCGGAAAACACAATATTCCCAGTAAAACCCTAGGAAATAAAATAAAAGGGTTGCATATTAAATCTGTTGGTAGACAGACTGCACTCACAGCTCAAGAGGAAACAGAAATCATCTAACAGCTCCTGGCGTGTGCTGATTGGGGGATGCCGTTAGGTTCAATCAATATCAGGTTGATGGTTCGAAGTTACTTGTAGAAGTGTGATTGTACTGTAAGGAAGTTTAATAATAATCTCCCAGGAGAAGATTGGTATTTTTCTTTTATACAGCGGCACCGAGATGACTTAGCTGTTAGAAAGTGTCAAAACATATTTCGAGCCAGAGCTTCAGTTGAAGTCCAATGCTTCGACCTTGGGAGGTAAACCCAACGAAAATTTTGATGAGACTAACCTAAGTGGTGGCCCTGGATTAAAAAAGATGGTATTTCATAGGGGTTGCAAGTACCCAGAGAGAGTTATGAACTCATCAAAAGGGTACATATCACTTATGTTTACCGGTTCTGCAGTAGCTCAATTGTTGCCTTGCTTTGCCATCTATAGATCAGAATACCTGTAAACATCATGGATGGAAGGAGGACTTCCAGGGACTTATTATGGATCAACAAAAAGCGGATGGTTTGATGATCCGAATTTCGAGAAATGGTTTTTAAGATAGTTTCGCCACGGGCAAAACGCAGGAATGGCACGAAATGCATCATCGGCGATAACTTAAGCAGTCACGGGAGCCACAAGATGATAGAGTGCTGTGAAAAAGAAGACATTAAGTTTATATTCTTACCCTCTCACGCAACGCATCTATACCAACCATTAGATGTTTCAGTTTTCGTTTCTGTGAAACGTCACTGAAAAAAACTACTTACAAGTTTCAAACAGAAGAATTCGTCCTCACATTCTCTGGAAAAGCCCAGATTTCCACGTCTATTGGCAAGCCTAATTACAGCCATTTCTGGAAAGATTGCGGACAGACGGAGAGACTTCCAAATGCTCCGAGCCCTCGAGAGGACAATGACCGAAGCAGAAGGATGAGTGACACTCTACTTCCTTACTTGCAAGTCTGTAGTCAACCTGAGTCCCATAAAACTGGTCCAAGGAAGTCTGATCAGTCTTCCTGCTGGAAAATTGATCAGTGCAGAACATTTCCAATTAACTTCCCCAGGTCCTTCGACTCCAAGAAAAAGCAAAAATTGGTGACCAACGACAGCAGTGAAGAAGACGATGGGACTTTTCTGTTCAAGACTCCAGCAGTTCAAGTGAAACAGAACTCGATGAGGATCATGAAATGGAACACCAGCTACCGACTATAACTTCAGCAGTTGAAGGTTTCGTGTTGGTGAAAATTTTGAGAAAAAAGTCTATAAAATATTTCATGGCAAAAATAATTAACATCCGTGAAGATGGTAATTTTGAAGTTTCCTATTTGGAGATATCTGATAGAGGAAAATCATTTACGTTCCTAAATCGCTCTTATCTGATGTGGTTCTCGACTCCCTAGAGCATAGATGTGTTTATAATCAATATTATGTTCAGTCAGTATTTTTAATTCTTTTCAATATTTTAGTCAGTCATTTTCATCCCAATTTAAGCTAACTCAACTTAGGGACGTGTTTTCAATTTGTTTATTCGGTGTGGGCAATGTGACCCAACAGAAGAATCCATCCTCACATTCTCTGGAAAAGCCCAGATTTCCACGTCCGTTGGCAAGCCTAATTACAGCCATTTCTGGAAAGATTGCGGACAGACGGAGATACTTCCAAATGCTCCGAGCCCTCGAGAGGACAATGACCGAAGCAGAAGGATGAGTGACACTTTACTTCCTTACTTGCAAGTCTGTAGGCAACCTGAATCCCATAAAACTGGTCTAAGGAAGTCTGATCAGTCTTCCTGCTGGAAAATTGATCAGTGCAGAACATTTCCAATTAACTTCCCCAGGTCCTTCGACTCCAAGAAAAAGCAAAAATTGGTGACCAACGACAGCAGTGAAGAAGACGATGAGACTTTTCTGTTCAAGACTCCAGCAGTTCAAGTGAAACAGAACTCGATGAGGATCATGAAATGGAACACCAGCTACCGACTATAACTTCAGCAATTGAAGGTTTCGTGTTGGTGAAAATTTTGAGAAAAAAGTCTATAAAACATTTCATGGCAAAAATAATTAACATCCGTGAAGATGGTAATTTTGAAGTTTCCTATTTGAAGATATCTGATAGAGGAAAATCATTTACGTTCCTAAATCGCTCCCATCTGATGTGGTTCTCGACTCCCTAGAGCATAGATGTGTTTATAATCAATATTATGTTCAGTCAGTATTTTTAATTCTTTTCAATATTTTAGTCAGTCATTTTCATCCCAATTTAAGCTAACTCAACTTAGGGACGTGTTTTCAATTTGTTTATTCGGTGTGGGCAATGTGACCCAACAGAAGAATCCATCCTCACATTCTCTGGAAAAGCCCAGATTTCCACGTCCGTTGGCAAGCCTAATTATAGCCATTTCTGGAAAGATTGCGGACAGACGGAGATACTTCCAAATGCTCCGAGCCCTCGAGAGGACAATGACCGAAGCAGAAGGATGAGTGACACTCTACTTCCTTACTTGCAAGTCTGTAGGCAACCTGAATCCCATAAAACTGGTCTAAGGAAGTCTGATCAGTCTTCCTGCTGGAAAATTGATCAGTGCAGAACATTTCCAATTAACTTCCCCAGGTCCTTCGACTCCAAGAAAAAGCAAAAATTGGTGACCAACGACAGCAGTGAAGAAGACGATGAGACTCTTCTGTTCAAGACTCCAGCAGTTCAAGTGAAACAGAACTCGATGAGGATCATGAAATGGAACACCAGCTACCGACTATAACTTCAGCAGTTGAAGGTTTCGTGTTGGTGAAAATTTTGAGAAAAAAGTCTATAAAATATTTCATGGCAAAAATAATTAACATCCGTAAAGATGATAATTTTGTAGATATCTGATAGAGGAAAATCATTTACGTTCCTAAATCGCTCCCATCTGATGTGGTTCTCGACTCCCTAGAGCATAGATGTGTTTATAATCAATATGATGTTCAGTCAGTATTTTTAATTCTTTTCAATATTTTAGTCAGTCATTTTCACCCCAATTTAAGCTAACTCAACTTAGGGACGTGTTTTCAATTTGTTTATTCGATGTGAGCAATGTGACCCCTAGATAGGGAATGACTGCCCCCAAATACAACACATACAAAAACATGTGAGATAAAAAGCCAAACAAATTACAAATCGAATTTACAGCTCGTCTACCATATGTAGGTGTTTTTCTTTTTTAATAAAAAATATGAAATGTTTACTCAATTTTGAAGTTGACCTGAAATTCAGGCAAAGTAGTTGACGATAATTTATGAGTTTTATATTGCATACTCATAATTGTATACAGTGCTTGCACTGTAACAATAAAAAACTCTGGCTGTTATTTCAAAATTTTGACTTTAATCTCCGAAACACGAAATGTAGTACAAAAATGTTAAGTTTATTACATCTTAAATATTCTATCAGTGCACCACAAAAGAATTAAAACTTAATGGACAAATTTCGCTGATTTTAAGGAATATCTTTGAAAATATGCCAAAATTTAATGACCTTAGCATCTATTTTTAATAATATTATTTGCCTTGTAATAAAGAATTTTGAAAAAGCAGAAACAACATAAGAAAGTCCCAAATGTTAAATACTTACCGATACAAGCAGTTTTGTACAAAAAAAAGGAACTTTTAAGTTCCACTTTATTTTCCGGTTTCAAACTTTGAAATTTCTGATTCCAAGTACCGTCCTTATCCGTAGTAGTCGGTTTATAAACGACTTCCTCAGCAGTTTTTAGATCGACTAAGTCTCGCTTATCGATATTAATACCAATATTAATTCGTGTGTCATCACTTTCTTGTAATTGTTTACCGTTTTTATTAGACATTTTAGAAAATAAGTTTTTTGAAATTTTACTACCACTTTATATTTTCAGAGAAACTTTAATTTTAATTGAAATACGATGCAGATGTATTATTTAAGTGAAGTCGTGGTGTAACATGATTTGGATTCCTTTGTTTTCTAAAGCCTATGTCAAATATTATTTTATGATATGAATATTTATTTTTATATACGATATGTTTGTAGTATTTCTTGTTTTTGTATCAATTAAAGATTTTGATTAACAACATGCTTTATAGATTATTTTACTCAAATAAGTATGGGTTTGTTAAATTTAGAACGTGAGTTAGCAACATTAGAGCGTGAATTGCAAAAGGGCAAGATTTACGTGTTGACTTTTTCTGTTTATTTTAATATTGCAAATAATTTTATTATACTTTCATACAATTTTATTATATTTGTATTTATAAATATTAAGATTGTTACTTTTCTCTTTTAATCTTATAGTATATGTTTAGAGAATTAATTTTTACTGAGTTACCTGCAACTGACTACACATTATTAAATACGAAGAAAAACCAGAGAATTATAAAATTGACAAAGCTGTGCTAAAATTTAGGGAAAAACTGTCGAGTTTTCGAAATGTTTCAGTTAGTACATACTTTATGTTTTTAAAAACGAATTCAATAGTTTATGAGGAACAAGCGTGGTTGGAAATGAGGGTAAGAATGGACCTAGAGCCTGTCATATATCAGTGTACGAGATAAATAAAATTAGTCCTAAGGATAAAGAGTTATTAGCCTTAACCTATGGTGTAATTCTAATAAACATAATGAAATTTTAACAGAAATGTCCCCTTTTTAGAATTTTTTTCTTCTTCTTGCTTTAGTAAGGCACATTGTTTTCAGTACATATGTGCTGACAGGTAGGACACAGGCATTGTAGAGTTTACTTTTTAGGTTAATGGGGATTGTAGTATTTTTTAAGATATGTCCTAGTTTTCCGAAAGGTGTCCATGCTAGCTTTATTCGCCTAAGTAGATACACTCGTCGACGCGTTCTATGGAGTATTTCAGACCTACCCTTGCAGAGACCACATTTAGCTGGTTTAACATTTCCTGTAGCTGATTGAAGTTGTTAGCTATCACGGCTATGTCGTCTGCAAACCTAAAGTAAATTCAGTGAAGTGCTGTCGATGTTGATGCCCTTCTCATTCCAATTTAACTCCTTAAAGATGTCTTCAAGGCCAGCGTAAATAATTAAGGCGAGATAGTATCTACTTGTCGCACTTTTCTTTTTAATGGTATGTTGTTAGTTACAGTTGTTTCGTCAATTTTAATATGTATGTAATATATCTATTCTTGCATTCGCCAGGAACTTTAGAACAGACCAAATTTCAACAGTGTCAAATGCCTTATAAAAATCAATGAAGGCTGAATGTATTGGTACCTAATATTCTGTACTTTTTTCTATTATAGTACGTACTATATAGAGGCGATCGATGATGCTAAATTCCTTTCTGAAGCCCATCTATTCCACAGGTTGATAGAAATCTAGTTTTGCTATTGGTTAAGATTTTAGTGAAGAGTTTATATAGGTGCGACAGAAGAGATATGGGCCGATAAGTTTCTATATCAGTATTATCGCCCTTCTTAAAGAAAAGTACAACCTTCGAGTTACACCATTTTGTTGGAATATTTCGCTCATAGAGACATATATTTAGTAGGACTTTTAAAGCATCTTCAGCATTTCTACAGTGATTTGATCTTCACCTGGGCATCTATTGTTTTTCATCTGCTTCAGTGCAGCTTGTACTTCCTCCTGTGTCATATCTAGGATTTCTTTTTCTACCTTCATAATGTTTATGTTTTCTTGTCGTCTATCTGACTGGGTCGTGTATAATCTTCTGTAGAAGGCTTCAGCAGCTCCAATTATATCATTCTTATTATTTACTGTTATATTGCTTTCATTTTACAGTTATTTTTGATGTTTGTATTGTAGTTTCTTTTATCTTTTCTATTCTTAGTACATACAAATCTTGGGTACCAGTGAGTGGGGGAAGACTACATTTGTTTATCGTATCCACAGGGTAACTGACAAAACTTTAGCGCCAAAATATTTAATAGACGAAATTTTAGACTGGTGAAAGCAGAGTGAGATCATTAAATCTGGTCGTAGTATATTTAAAAGCCTAAGGCAAATTATTTGAGATTGTAGAGTAGACCTGAAAGAATTATTTGCGAGGAAATGGGTTCATCTAGCTTAAGTCCCTGAGTGTCTAAATTAGCGCTTATCGTTTAGGAAAAAGCACGCAAATTTTAGCAATAAGTAGGTAAAAATGGGCCGACAGATATTTTAAGGAACAATGGTAGCACAATTCAAGGTACAGACAGGCAAAAAAATCTTGACGAAAAAATCTCGAAGCTGCTTAAAAGAAGTAGACGTACTCTAAATCTTCTCGTCGAAATTTCCATCGGATACTGTAGATTATTAGATTAAAGAGTGTTTAACATTGCTACCATCATTCAAGTTATTTGCAGTTTGATAAGAGGCCGCTGCATTTCCTCTACGCCGGCAAAGAACTGAGGTTGCAGTGATTGGAGTAGTTTAAAGAAATCATTTTGGTGGTAAACAAAAATAATATCTCTAGTCACACATTTTCACGTTTCGTTTATTGGCAACTAATTAGTCTATAACTATAACTATTATACAATAATATGATAGTACATCATTAACAGTTTAGATCTAAATATATGTATATATATATATATATATATATATATATATATATATATATATATATATATATATATATATATATATATATATATATATATATATATATATATATATATATATATATATATATATATATATATATATATATATATATATATGGCAGGGACCTAATTAACTTAGCCTAGATAAGGAATTTATATAAGTGAACTTAAGATATTTCAACTTCAGATATTTCATGAACATAAACTTAAAATTAAACTTAATATTAATTAAGGTTAACTTAAGCTAATCAGAAGGCAGGCGGCGGCGAGCATGGCGTGGAAGGGGGCGGTAGGCGGTTCTGACTGTGAGGTTGGGGGGGTGGGTGGTTTTGTCAAGTAATTTTGTATGGGCATTGCTGATCAGTGGTCTCGAACATATTGACTTTTTGGTATTTCTACCGATATGGGGTCTGTCCTAACAAAATACTGAAATTCAACGATTTTTGCACGATTTCTGAGAATACAAGGAAATTCGCCCGATTTTACAGTTGGCAACCCTTTTCGTTTATGTTTTTACGGGGAATTCTTCGATTGTATGATAAGTAGTTATTGCAGAATGTTCCCGATATCTTTTGGGAAATATCCTTGTGTACTACAACTTGACCTCGACGTTTTTTATGGGATCCTCCGAGCTAATTCGCTTGTCTATATAAACAAGAATTCGAAATTTATTGCTTCATTAATTTTCATTATTTAGAAGAGTAACGTTCTCCGAGTTACTAATAACGTCTACTAGTAGTATCTACCAAAATTATTATTATAACACCAAGTCAAAATGTCGTCAAACGAAGAACCGAGTACAAGCAATTGTGCTTGTACAAAAAGAAAAAAATACCTACAATTTTAGAGAAAAGAATGGGAAGAAGAATTTTCAGGCTGGCTGCAAGAAAGTCGTAAAAGCGCAAACTATGCCTATTGTAAAAGTAACAGGGATATTAATATTACATCAGGGAAAGACGCTCTTAGGAAACTCCATTCTGTTAACTGTGACAAGAACTAAAAAACCTGATATACAAGTTAAACAAGGTAAAATATTTTATTATTTTTTACTAAGTACCAGTACATTCTTATATTATTTTGTATTCTACTAGTGTATAGTAGATTCGTCTTTTTTAATTCCTTTTTATATTTTCAGGTGAAATAAGATTAGCCTCGTTTGTTGCTGAACATAATCTACCATTCACCATTATAGAGCACCTACCGAAACTAATACAGTCCGTTTGTCCCGATTCAAAAATTGCAGAAAAACTAAAATGTTCGACGACGAAAACTTACGCCATAATTGATCATATTATAGGTAAAAAAAGTTTTGATAATTTATGTGAAGATCTGCGGCAAACTAAGTTTTCATTTATTATTGACGAGTCCACTAATCTTAGCACAACCAAACACTTGTGCTTAGTCGTGCGATATGCGAAAGAGCATCACATCTGTGATTGTTTTTTAGCTCTTATTCCATTAGCAGCTGCTAATCCAATATCTTTATTTGAACATATTGTAAACCTTTTTACAAGCGCTGATATTCCATATAAAAATGATCTAATAGGTTTTGCATCTGATGGAGCAAACGTAATAATGGGGTGTAATAATTCTGTTGTGACATTACTGCAAAGCGAATTCCCCAATATTTTTATACTTAAGTGCACATGCCATTCATTTCATCTTTGCGCGTCATATGCTTGTACCAAATTACCACGCTTTATAGAGAATCTGCGTCATGCCGTAGTGCAGTAACGGCTTTATTTTGTCACCAAGTGGATGTAGTCTCTAGATCTCAAATTTGATGCCTTTTTCCTATCTTAAAATATTCTGCTCATGCTAAGGCATTTCGGGTCAAAAAATGATTAGCTACCCAAATGAAAATAGGAGAGTAGTGGCTGAGACAATGTTTTTGATGAGAATCTCATCAGGAGAGGTCAAGCAGCTTATGGAAAACCCACGAGGAGAAGCCAATCAGTAAGTCAGTAGTACACCAGTTTAAATATCTCACTTCCTGTCTACAACGTGTGTTTCCAACGACTACTCAACACATGTAATCCGGGAAGTCGATTTTACAAACTTTTATATCGTGACTTTTAAAGCCATTTACTTAATAATTCTAATTTAGAGACTCCCTCTAAAATTGTGCACTCGCTTTGTATAAAAGGTTATTTATTAAGTCTATGTAATTTTAACAGTGTAATAGGACTAAAAATTTTTATTTTGTTAATATACTCTTTTTATTTAAATGTGTAGTGTCTTACTAAACTCCTGCTCTTTCTTTCAGGACGTAACGGTTGTACCATATTAAAATTTGTTTCAACAACTAAATAACTCTTCAGTATTTTTTCATTTTTTGAGCTGAACTTAGATAGGATATCCTAGAAAATGTATTCTGTTATTAGATAACGCCTCCACTCACCCAAGTGCGGAGCAACTTGAAAGTGGGGAAAATAAAAGCTTTGTTGTTTCTGCAACTTCTCTCATTCAGCCTATGGATCAGGGTGTACTGGAAATTTTAAAACACAATTACAGGCGTTTGTTATTGGAGCACATTTTAGAAAAAATAGATGAAGGTGGCAATCATACTGATTGTCTAAAAAAGATAAATTTGAAAAATGTTATATATTGGATAGCTTCAGCCTGGAATCAACGAAAGAGTAGTACTCTGGAAAAATCTTGGTCAAAATTGATTCCACAAGAGGAGAGACAAGGCAGAAACAGAAGATATTGAAAATTTACATCAAATTATTACAAGAATATCAGGATGTGAAAGTGTTACGGAAACCGATGTTTGTGAATGGTTAAACAGTGATAGTGTGGAAGATGAAAGGACTGACCAAGAATTAATTAAAAGTGTATGCAAAAATGCTAATAAAATAGACAGTGATGACGATAATGATAACGAAGTAGAAGCCACTGACAATATTCCAGTAAAAATGTCACATTCAGAAGAACTAGATCCCTAGTAAAAGCGCTAACTTATGTAGGACAACAAGAAAGTGCAACCGCCGCGGACGTTTTGTTTATCAAACGTTGGAGAGACATTGCAGCCAGAAACAGAACTAACGCAAAACGAGCGCAGTTAAAAATTACCTCGTTTTTAAGACATTAAAGTTAAGAATGAAACTGTTTTATTTTCGATTTTCCGTACATATACATAAAATAAGTAAACTAATTGTTCTATTCTTTGTTTTAATAAATACCTATGTACGTAACAACATATCGTATAAATGCTTTTAAGTCAATTTGGAATGTTGTATTCCTTCTAAACTTCTATTTTATAAAAAAATTCAGATTAATCGAAATTTCGATTATCTAAAATCACTTTGGTCCATATTATTTCGGATAATCGAGATTCTACTGTACTAGATAAATTATTAAATGTAATACACCCGTGATAATTTTCGTTCAATCTGCACCCTGCAGAGAATATTTCAGAACTTTTTCAAAATTTTTTAATAAATACTTTTCGAGATAAGAGAGGAACAACGATTTTTCGCAATTTTTTAAAAATAATACGAAGGAAAGTGTGCCCAAGTATTACATTATATATATTTTTGAACTCGTGTTTTACAAGCTTTCATTTGACACCCCACTCGATGACCTGGTAAAAAAAAAATTCACTTTCGATTTCACCTCCCAAAACTAACCTGTCAAATCAAAATTTAACTTTCAAAACTACACGGCTCTGATGAGGTCATCAATTCCTCTATTAGTGCCAAATTTCAACTTTCTGTGTCAAATAATTTCGGAAAAAATCGGGTGTGACAGACGGACAGACAGACACGGAAGTGATCTTATAAATGTTCCCTACGGAACACTAAAAAGTCAAATTTTTATTTTTGTACGAATATATGTACATAAAGTGGCCTGTAACACTTTTAGATATTGGCATTTCGTGTATTCCAATTGACATTTCTAGTTGTTACTTCATCATCTGAGAATAACAGTTTTCTTGGTATTTTTATAAATTTTAACTACATTTTAAAAGATCTTTTTTTTTATTTTTGGCACAGAACAAAATCTTTTATTATAGTTTTTTATTAAAAATAGTTTTGCAGTGTGCATAATAATGTAGCTACGGTGCTTAGAACCTCATCAGATATAAATTCCGAGTTAATTAAGTTATTTTTTTTGAAATACGGACGCTCCTCTCCGCCAGAGCAGAATCCTAGATTTGTAAGGAAATTTAAGAAAAAGAAGTTTCTAATATTTATCATATAGGGTTTTATTTTCTAAGTTTGAAATAATATTTCTTCGTATTCTCTATATGTATGTAGAAAAAGTGCATTTATAATTATGTCAACAATAAAACATTTTCTATTTAAGTAACAATTGCAGTACCAATTTAAGGTGCTATAATATCCAAGTCAATAAAAAAAGCCGGTCAAGTGCAGTTAGTGTTACGTACCCTGACTGCCTTGAAAATAAAAATTGTTTTTTTTTTTAATTTCTCAAAACACATCCCAAATGAGTTTTCAACAAAGTTTGTTTCTGATGTTTGTTGAAAAGTGATGACCTTGAAATTTCTTTTATATACCCGGTAAATTTCAAATGTAATGCATTCGTGATAATTTTCGTTCAATCTACACTTTGTGGAGAATATTCCAGAATTTTTTCAATTTTTTTTTTTTTTTTTTTTTTAAAAGTAATACATCATATATATTTTTGAGCTCGTGTTTTCACAAGCTTTCATTTGACACTCCTCTCGATTACCTGTTAAAAAAAAAAATTCTCTTAAGTCAAAATTTAAGTTTCAAAACTATATGGCTCTGATGCGGACATCAAATCCTATATTAGTGCCAAATTTAAACTTTCTATGTCAAAGAGTTTCGGAGAAAATTGGATGTGACAGACGAAGAGACACCGAAGTGATCTTATAAATGTTCCGTACAGAACACTAAGAAGCAATATATTTAAATATGTCTTGTTCTAATTATTCACAATTATTTGCCATGGGATTAATTGACTTGAATCAATATAAATACTGTTAGCCCTGTCTCAGGGAATTTTCAGATGACAATAAATTCGAATCGAAATTCTCTACAAAAATCTCCGTAAAACTCATATTTTACAAGATATTACTCAGTATGTATCACCACTACATCAAACACTTTATTTTTGCCCTCGACGCGCATTTCGCTAACCATGTTAACTTCATCAGGACCGATGATTGACTAAAGCTAAACTACAAATCGACCCTATTTATACTAAGCTCAACCCTTGAATTACTCAGGCGGAACTAATGGCATAGGCCATCATCAATAAGGTATTTAATAAAGTACGCCTCACCTTAATCTATAAATTATCAGACAATCTGAGGAATATCTTGGGAAATCCCAAAGTGGAATTTATGAAAATAGTTGTAATGATTGCGACAAAAAGTATGTTGGCAAACTAAAAGGTCAATTAAAACACGATTTAAAGAACATTTAGCATACTTAAAATTTAGTAGAACAGAAAAGTCTAGCATTGTCGAACATGCCCTTGAAGCTGATCATACTGTAAAATTAGATAATCTAAGACTAATTAAAAATGTATCTGATAGGAGATTGTTGAATGCATACGAAAGTATGGAAATTATAAAATGTAAAAGTAGTTTAAATAAAGACAGGGGACCTATTCCTTATAGTCCCCTCTATTGGTTACTGACTGGAACTGATGGCCTCGCCTATGTCCTTAGTTCCGTCTGAGTAATTCAAGGGTTTAGGCTAAGTATAAATAGGGTAGATTTGTAGTTTAGCTTTAGTCAGTCATTACTCCTGATGAAGCTAACATGGTTAGCGAAACGCGCGTCGAGCACAAAAATAAAGTATTTGGTGTAGTGGTGATATATACTGAGTAGTGTCACTGTGCCAAAGATTCCACATTCCCAACTTAGTTGAGTATGTTGAATAAAAACGAACCATTCTAAAACTGCTCGCGAGAAACACAAAATATGAAATTTCGCCGCGCGGCTGGACTAACATGCTTGGTCCCTACTTTATACGCTCCCTGTCAAAATCATCCAGAAACCATTTTAAAGAAGAAATCCGTACTTTCACATTCATATATAATATAGTGTTAAAAAAAATTGTCATTTTAAATGCTTTGCAAGTTTTCTTCGAATTCGATTCACATATTTTTATCATTTATTACCATCCTTATATTTAACAATGGAAATTCAAACTAAGAGATATATTTCTTTGAAATGTACGTCATCAATATATCTTAAGATAATGAGTCAATTTTATTTGTGGAAGATATAGGAGCCTTGAAATGTAATTCATTTTTTAAGATTTTCTACCTACTTTCACCCTTTTATTATACTCTGGCGACAGAACTATGTTGCTGACTTGTTACGGGAGCTTCGACCACGCCTAAAATATCAAACAAGTAGTATTTTTCTACTGATTAAAATGATAAGAATTTCGACAGGATAAAGTAAATATAAATTCAACCATCAAAGATTTAATAAATCTAACTACCATGCTTATTTCAAAGTCATACAAAGGAATTAATACAATAATTTTATACTTCATACGACGCTTTCTGACTCAGGTGTTCAGTTTAAAATACAAGGTTTTAGTGATTTTAAGGAACCTATAAAAAACTTAGATGAAACTTCATACTACTTAGTTCAAATGAAGTGCTTGAGATAAACAGACCCGCACAAAACATACAACTAATAAATTTCTTATTAATTGTGACAAATCTATAAAAAAATTAAACTTTCTGTATACCAGTTCAGTAAAACTGGTATTGGCAACCTCTATCTACTAAAAGAAAAATACTTTATTTGAAAACGCAATGTTAATTTATTTTTTCTGCTTTTACATTAATTAATAGATAGAAGTTCGTTATTTCAATTAATATTGTATCTTAAGTAATAAATAAGTTAGCAATAGTGCGGAGTTAAATTCAAGCACAGTGTGTGTGTATTTTTTCTTTGAACAAACTAATCGGGTATTTAAGTGAAATATGAACAATATATTACATTTTACTTTAGTCAGTATTACTTTTTGAGGTTTAAGTGTTTTCTCAACTTGATACTTGAAAAATAAGAAAAGGACAGAACTAATAAATTACTTTGGAATCAAGCTAAATGTCAATAAAAAGAAACTTCATTGGTAAGTTGTTAACCTGCTTAAAAAAAAATCCTAGACTACAAAAACCATATTCTATTCTTGATTATTTTAATTCCGATATCTTCTACATTTCTTGCTTTTATTTAACTCGGTTTGGAGTTTTTCAACGAACAAATAACAATTAAAATAAAATACAATTTTAAAAACGTAACAATATGATGTAATATCCTTACAAATAATCTAATCTATCTAATGACTAAGAATTTCCTGAATTTCTGCCAGCGTTCTACCTTTGGTTTCAGGAACAATATAATGAACAAAAATAAGTCCTAGAGTACAGCAAGCTCCAAACACCCAAAATATTTCAGCCATGCCCAATCTTTCACTTAATATTGGAAATGCCATTGTAATGACAAAAGCAACGCCGAAACATATCGATGATATCAAAGCTGATGCGCTGGCTTTAACATTATTGGGAAATATTTCAGCCAGTACAGTCCACGGGACAGGACCCAGTCCTAAGTTGTAACTGACAATATACACAAGCAGGCAGACAATGGGTAACCACCAAAAATAGGCCAACATACTAAATTTGTGCCTATGCAGAAAGAAATAAAGACCAAGAAATATAAGAGGAACTAAAGCTCCAATTACTGAAGATATCATAAGAAATTTCCTACCAAGTTTTTCTATTACAGAGGCTGTAACTAAAACAGTTAGAACTTGTATAACGCCGATGATAGTGGTAGCAACTTGTGGGGGAACGGCAGTCCCAGTTGCTAAGAATATATTTTCCATAAATCCTATTACTGCATTTATTCCTCCTACCTGTTGAATTATTAATAAACCAGTAGCAACTATAAATGCTTTTCTGTTACTTTTGTTTCTAAAAATTTCAGTAATTCCACCTTTTTCCCGATTTTGGTTTTCCACCATGACTTGTAAATCTTTTAAGTCTTGTCGAACTTGTTCTTCTGACTTACCTCTTAGATCCATCAGGGCTTTTACAGCGAGATTGTCTTTGTTTGTTTTTACTAAATAAGCAGGAGTGTCAGGGCAATAGATTGTGAAGGTAATTACAAAGATTAGAAGGGGAAGTAAGGAAGCTAAGCAAAAAATTTTTATACTCAGCAATGGTCCTATTGAAAAGGGGTAGAGAAGGCCTAAGGCAATAAAAATAGCAAATATGCAAGAAAATTTTCCTCTGTTGTGAGCTTCTGTTACTTCAACTATATACATAGTTAATACTGTAAATACTCCTCCACAGCCCATTCCGTAGAGTAATCTAAAAAAATAGAATATGTTAATTGAGTTATTTAATTTAATCTAGTAATAATCCTGTTTTTTATTGTAAGTAACCAAAAATTACGTTTTGTAAACTTTGACGCGTGAACTAAAGCTAGCTTTGTTCAAGGTATTGAACGTCAGTTGAAGTTTCATAGCAAAAATCTCTTTTATATTTGATAATAGTTTCGATACGCTTCTTATGTAGAAATCACTGCGAATGAAACTGAATTTTGAATGAAATCCTTTTTCAAAGTTTATTTTTATCTTATCTCCATTCTGGATAATTACAAGCTTAAAACTTTTAAAATTTAATGTCCATAATAGGCTTAAGTAACTTTAAGGGATTCGAATACTACTTACCTAGCTAAATAGTACATTTTTACTTCATCTGTAAATGCCAGAATAATCAAAGCGGCAATCATAGGTACAGCAATGCAAAGTAAGGTCCATTTCCTGCCCATTTTGTCAGCCAAAAATCCAGATGGGAATGTACCTATTGCTGCTCCAACGCATAATATGGAAGCTATGATACTTTCTTGAGATGCATCCACTTCGACATTTAAGGTATTTTCCGGCCCATGAAGTTTGGGCAGTACTGGTGATGTCCATGAAATCCAACGCCTGTGGTGAAACCTAACAAATTTGCTAAAAAAAATATTGAATGAAAATTGAATTATCAGTTGAAAAGATACTAAATGAACAAACAGTTAGTGTCGTAAAATAAGTAATAAACGACGACTCAACAACTTCAGGTTCGTAGATGACATTGTCATTATTAGCGAGACAGCAGAGTAACTTCGAATCATGTGTCAAAAACTCCATGAGGCTTCCTTAAAGGTTGGACTAGAAATTAATGCAAATAAAACCAAAATAATTAGTCCCCGAGACATAGATGTGACTGTTGCCAACCAATTGCTCAAAAATGTGCCCTCGTAAATATATTTAGGACACAAGATCCAACTGGGAAAGAGAACCGAGATGCGAAAAATCTTCAGACGAACAAGCTTTTGGATGGGCAGTATTCGGTAAACTGGGACATATAACGAGGTTGCTACTTATCTTAATAAATCTTAAAAGGGAAGTCTTTAATAGTATAATGCCTGTTCTCACTTATGGTCTAGAAATTACGGCACCAACTCACAAGTCGGCTAACAAGCTCCAAATCACTCAAAGAGCAATGGAAAGAGCCATGCTTGGAATAAGCCTTAGAGACAGAATCAGAAACCAAGATATCTGCAAAAGAATAAAAATACCGGATGTATCGGAAAAGATAGCACGGCTAAAATGGCGATAGGTGGAGCACATTGCGAGACAACACAAATTGAAAATATGGAGACCAAGAGAAGCGTGGGAAGACCACAAAAGCGATGGCTGGACGACATCGAGAGGATTACAGGAACGAACTGGATACAAGTTGCAATGGATAGTCTACATTCAGTAGATAAACACAGACTCAGAAAGAAGATATATATATATATATATATATATATATATATATATATATATATATATATATATATATATATATATATATATATATATATATATATATATATATATATATATATATACAGAGTGTCTCAGTATTCCGTGTACATAGAGTTACTGTGATATCTGGGTTAAACCACTTACCTTAGTCCAAAAATTCGTAATTTTTGAAATACAGGGTGTCAAAGTTATACTTTTATTTTAGTTTTTCTTAAGTAGCTTTCTTAATAATTGTACTATTTGTACAAGATTCGGTGCAAGGGGTTTTCTGAAGCGAGAAATCGAAATCAGCTCACAATTTTGTTGTAAATAGTAGGGGGCGCAACTTACTGCAATGCGTATACTTTTAAATGGTCATAACTTTTTTATACCAATGTGTATGATATTTTAAATTGAATATCGTATTCTCCGCCTTTTTCTGTCTAAAGAAGCTTTCTTGGTAAATGTTACTTCAAGCAACAGTTTTTGAGATAGTGGGATGTTTGTTTCCATTTTTTAATTCCATTGTCAAATTCGCCAATGCATTCGTTCACACGTTTCGTCACATCGTATAGTTACTTGGTAACGCTCAAAAATCACTCTGGCAGTGATGTAAGATATCCTATGTTCTATGACTTAACTGGCTTGTAGTAATACTAAGAGAAAGTCATTTTTGACAGATATCAAATAAGTTTTACAAGTATTAACGAGAATTAATCCCTTCTCAAGCTCAACAGTGTTTTAAATCTAGATTATTATGTAGTACACTTTTGGTAAGCAAACTGATATAATTTTAATATTTGGTTTTTGTAACGGCAACGGTCGCAAAAGTACTCGCGTATATCACGAAAGATTTTCGCATCGTCGGACTCCGAACCATCAGACTTTTGCCAATATTGAGAGACGCGACTTCGAGAAACTGAACAATTTAAGCCGATCAGGAATAATGCTGTACGGCTTTCACAAGCTAAAGAACCCGAAAATTGTTGATAATCTTGGAATCAGCACTCAACATCAAACGGGAATATCAAAAAGTACAACTAACCGGATCATTAGACAACAAATTAGTCACCCCTTTCATATACAGTCCGTTCAGGAAATCTTACCTCCAGATCTTGGGTCCAATTTGCATTTTCCATAAATTAGTCGAACACGCATAGCGACTGTTTCTGCTTTTCACACTAAAATCCTGTTTGCAGACGAAGCACGCTTCACTTGAAGTGGTATAACAAATAAGCATAATAATCATGTTTAAGCTGAAGAAAACCCACATGCTGTAAACAAAGATAGTTTCAACGCGAATTCAGTATTAATGTCTAGATCGGATTTGTCGCGAACTATTTGATCGGGCAGTTTAGATTACCAGAGCGACTTGATGGGGAAATTTACTTGAATTTCATCCATGAAACTATTCCTGAATTATTGGAAAACCTACCCATTAATTTACGTCACGACATGTTTTTCATGCACGATAGTGTATCACCCCATTTTGCGCGTAATGTGAGAATTTTTTTGAACCAAAGTTTCTGGGTAACTTTGGATCGGAAGAGGTGAAGATGCTCCTATTCAATGGCCACCTCATTCGCCAGACTTAAATCCATGCGATTTTTTCCTTTGGGGTGCATTGAAATCAAAATTTTATCAAGTTCAAATCGACAAAATGCTGCTAACGCTTTACGAAATGAAGACATTTTAAGAAGAGTATATTTAAATTTCCTGCGACGTATTGATTTATGCATTAACGAAGGTGGCGGCCATATGGAATATCTATTGTTAAACCAATACTTTTTCAGTTGAGCGTTTAAACTTTTTTCGAATCTATCAATTTGTGGGTAATCTTTTATGTCCTTAGACAGTCCAAATTTCAAAGAATATTCTTTTGGACCTGTCCTAGGCCTGGATGAAGTGTGACGGATCGTATTTGCGAATTTGGAATGGAACATGGAATTTAAAAATGGAAACAAACATCCCATTACTGTTGCTCGGAGCAACAGTAATGGGAGGAGGGACCAAGAGAGCTTTTTTAGACAGGGGGGAAAATACGAATATTTAAATAAAAATATCATACAGAGTGGCATAAAAAAGTTATGACAATTTAAAAGTATACACAGTGCAAGAACTGGCACCTCATATAAGAAAAACTAAAATAAAAGTATAACTTTGACACTCTGTATCTCAAAAATTACGAATTTTTGAACTAAGGTAAGTTGGGTTAAATGGTCATATTTTCATCCCAGAAATCCACATTAGAGATAAGATGAATTTTTAAAAGTTGAAAGAAGTCTGTTCTTCACGTTTCTAATTTTCCCACCTGACTTGTAATTTCCGAGAATTATTGGCCATTATATACTAACGTGAAAATTGCGGAACTCATATTCCCAACTAGTTGATTGAACTCTCAAGTCTTAATAATTCAGTGGACAGAGCATCGGTTTAGAGTCTAAGGTTCCAAGTTTAAATACCACTCGATATTTAGTTTAAAAAATTTATTTAAATGCCACTAATCATAGGTCGGTTTACCCCCAGATGGACTATGAAATATTACAATTTAATTTTTATTCTACTACCAAAAATATAAAATATATTAATGATAAAGAGAATGATATTTGTACCTTTTTAATTTATCTAATGATAAAATATGTATCCTCCATCAAATTATTAAATTGGGTATTATGAATCGCACTGAAATTATCATAGACTAAGAAGCAAAATTACATTGTAATCAAATAATCTTTAACATATTGTTTAGAGTATTAAAGTAATTACCGAATTAATCAAGAAAATTTATTTTTATTGTGTTTTAACGAGAAAATTGCATATATCCTGCTGCCAACACAAAATGTCTTTATTAATATTAGATCATAAAAAACATAAGATTTTCTCTGTTCTGCAACTAGCAGCATTTTTTCAGGTTAGTTTAGGTTACTTCAGCCCCCGTCAGGGAATGGGATATAATATCTCCCACGGTACGTTCTGCCTGTCGTAGAAGGCGACTAAGAGAACAACTTAGATGGTAGATGCCCAGATCCCACTAGTATCGCCCGGTGTGATACCATCGCATCGGCTTAGGCTGCGTGAAGTTGTTTAACGTTTCGTGTATGTGCCGATGTCCCCGGACTGTGGGATCAAATAGCATGATAAGGCAACCCGGATACAAAAAATTCCGGAGGTAAAATAGCCCCCCGTTTTGATCTCCAGGTGGGGGCTGATTCAGAGGTGTCGACATGCAGAGATAACAACTTTAAAATAGATTTTTGCAAAATACGAGGTTTAAACTCGAACATAAATTTAATGCACCAACACATGCAATCAAATAAACCTCATGTACTCGCTCTCTGTGAAACCAAGGTCAGTTCATCGACCAGCACAGTCAACTCTCTCTGTCCTGGGTACGACTTCTATTCTCGTTTTAGGCGTAAATTTGGAATTTTCTTTTTGTCAGAAGCGACCTATCTTGTCAACGAGAGGAGGCTCTGGAACCCCGAAACTTCGATGTTATCTGGTTAAAAATAACAACTCAATAAATCACAAGGTTTATCTGCTGCCTCTATCGACAACCAAGTGATACTAACTTTAGAACACTTTTTGCTTCTCTTACAGATACCATCGATCATTTACAGATTAACTATCAAAATGCCGAAATTGCCTTCCTGGGCGACTTTAATGTCCACAACATCAACTGGTTTAAGTATTCAAATACTACCGACGAACAAGGTCATGAAGCTGAATCATTCTCAATCAGTTGTGGCTTAACTCAGCTCATTAACGAACCAACACCGATCTTTGATCGAGACGGAGAGTTCGCCAATCTTTTTGATCCACCAGTCCAGAGATTTACACTGTCACCGCCATTAGGTTCTTCCGACCATAAACTGCTTTCGACATCGAGTATCCTACCAATCAGCGATAGAGAGGCGCCTAAACCGCGCAAGATTTGGCACTACAAATCTGTTGAATCCGATGACCCATCTGACTGCGCTAAGGAGGTTTCCGATGTTATTTTGGCTGGTATAGACACTTACATCTCCTTTTTGAAGAAATTCCCTTCCAACGGCAAGCCTTGGTTTGACCTAGAATGCAAAGAAGCTCTTGCTTCTAAACATCTTGCCTACTGACAATGGCGTGAAAATCCTAACGTCATAAATGGTAACGTCTTTGTTCGTGCCCGGAACAGATCCAAAGAAATTATCAACGAAATCAAGGAGGCACACAGTCAACGAATTAAAAACAAAGTTCTTGCTTGCCCCAACAATTCCAGGTCCTCTTGGGTCAGTCGCTAAGGCAGTAAGCCAAAATTTCACTAAATTCACTATACCACCACTCATGGGGCCAGATAAATCTATTGCAACAACAACTGTTGATTTCCAAGGAAAAACACCAACTACTATTCCCATAGTGCAGTCAAGGATACCCTATATTGTCTTCAGACAGCGTATCATAAAACGTATCTTAATCAAGCTAGATACCAAAAGAGCTTTTGGCCCTGACGGAATATTTGCCATAGAACTAACACCTGTTTTCCGTAGACTTTTCAACCTATCCTACAGAAAGGGAATATTTCCTTCCTGCTGGAAATGCGCAACATTTCAACCGATACCCAAAAAAGGCAAGAAGACCTTGCCAAACAACCACCGACCAGTCGCACTGCTTTCAATAATATGGAAAGTTACGGAAAAGGCTATCAATCAACATCTTCTAAAATATCTTGAAGGATTCAGTATTATTAGCGATCATCAATATGATCACATAGATCAACAAACATAGATCAACAGGAGATCTTCTGACTTATGTAACACATGTTTGGAACAACGCAATTGAACACTGTGTAGAATTTCGATCGGTTTCTTTTGATAAATCCAAGGCATTCGACCGTGTTTATCACGATGGATTGTTCGCTAAGGTATGTTCTTCTGGTATGTCTAAAAAGTTTATTGCTCTCAAGTTTCTTCAAAGATCGTTCTTTACGAGTAGCAATCGAAGGGTTTCTTTCTCACACCTTCACTATCAACGTCGGTGTGCCCCAGGGCTCTATACTGTCTCCTACTCTCTTTCTCATTTATATTAACGATCTACTGGAAAGGACCAGGAATCCAATCTACGGCTTTGCAAATGACAGTACGCTTATCTCTCATCATTCACTTTGAACGCGCGAACATCGGCGCAAATATCTGCAGGGAGCAGGAGGTCGTTCAACTTAAAACCTGGAAACTCTATCTTGGAGTGATAGCAACCAAGAAGAATTTAAAGCTACAATAACCCAGGCAGCAGTGTTTTCTAAAAAAGTTAACGTTACTGAATCCGATATAGTTATATCGGGGCACTCCATTTCTCTAGCTTCGTCATCATGGGCATTGGGAGCAGATATGTCTTGCTGGGAATATTATTTCGAACTAGAAAGCTTTAAAGTCCACAACAACTGTTAATTCTGTACAAAGCTCAGGTTGTAAGGAATGCAACAATATTTCATGCAGTATATCAAATTATGTACATGCATGGTTTTCTCTAAAGGTCTCCGCATATTAATGCAACCCGATGAAACAAATTGCACGCGCAACTTTTCAAGTGCGAATCCTTACTTTTGCATACCAATCAATAAATGACGAACTGATTGTTCAGCTGGTGCTTAATTAGACGTTTGCTTATATACTATAGAAACGTATTATTTTTTAATAATTTTACGTATTTACGTAGGGAAAAACTTACATGTAATAGGTGTTTCGGTTAATAATGTCGACTTTTTCACAACACTTAAGCATTTATTTCCATCACAAAATGAATTACCTTAATAATCAAAGTATTGGCCATCGTTAGCTATGACTTTTTCCATTTTTCTGTCAAAGAATGGATTCCATCCCAGAAGAACTTTTCATCACGCCAAATTTTCACTTCTTCGTAAGAACGTAAGTGTTGTTGTGAAAGTCCGTTCTGCATCGATCGAAATAACTGGTAGTCTGAAGGAGCTAAATCCGGTGAATATGCCGGGTGGGGAAAAATGTCCCATTTGATGTTTTCCAAATAGTTTTTAACACATTTTGCAACATGGGGCCGAGCATTGTCATGCTGAAAAATGACTTTATCGTGTCTTTGGGCCTATTCTGGTCGTTTTTCCTTCAATGCTCGGTTCAGCTTTATCAATTGTTGTCGATATCGATCGCTAGAAAAGGTTTTAGCAGTTCGTAATACACAGCTCCTCTACTACCCCACCAAATACACAGCAAAGCTTTCTTTCCCTGTATATTGTGCACTGGTTGTGATGATGAAGGCTGGCCTGGGTGTACCCAAGTTTTTTGGGTTGGAACATGTTCACCATAAGCTTCAACCAACAATCGATAACTTTCAGCAGCCGTGTTCTTCAAATGAAAGATGGTTATTAAATTTCACCGCAAAACGTCTTTTTCTGGGACGAAACACGACATATTCAAAGCTATGAAGAACTATGTTTTTCGCACAATGACAATTAATAATGAACTGGCTTTTGATGGAGTATGTTTACCTTCCAAAACACCATAGATGTCACTAGTCTATACCAACAAGTGTATTAGTAACGCCGTCTCTTAGCAACATCGACATTATTAACCGAAACACCTATTAGAAAGTTGCGCGTTCGATTAATTGTGTCAAGCTTCATTATTTTTCGATGAAGCATTAAACAGGACCACAAAAAAAGGCTTGTAGTTGAAAGGTGAGATACCATACCATATGTTTTTGGTATGCTAAAAACGACTCTGAGGTCAGAATTGACTCATCACCCAAGGATTTTGACATAACCTCAAAAAACACTTCCAAAACGACCAAAAATACTTTAATATACAAAACAAATAAATTAAAATTGTAACGAAGCAAACCACCATATGCATACGTATTTTGGGGTGCTGAATTTTGAATCCAAGGTCAGAATTCACTCATCACGCAGCATTTTGACATAACCTCAAAAAATACCTTAAAAATGGTTAGAATTATTTCCCTACGTAAATTAAAAAATTACATGAACAGACCACCATATCTATACGTATTCTGGGTTGCTTAAAGCGAATAAGCCAAAAGAATTGACCTATTAAATAATCTCAAAAACCTTTCATTCATAGGTTCACACAATATCCTGACGTAATCGGTAAATTCTGTTGACATATTTGCTTTCAGCGACCCAAAGTACGTATAGATATGGTGGTCTGCTCGTTTTTTTTTTTTGCATTAGGTTAAGTTATGGTTATAGTTTAACGTTCTTGATGTAAGTTTGTTCTATTAAGTTACATTAGGTTTAGAGTTCTTGGAGTAAAGTTCTTACTGTAAGATTCTTGCATCGTTAAATTTAGACTTCTTAGTGTAAAATTCTTGGTGTAATTTTCTTGCATTAAGCTATATTAGGTTTATAGTTCTTGGTGTAAAGATTTTGATGTAAGTTACTTGTATTAGGCTATGTTAAGGTTAGCGTTCTTGGTGTAAGTTTCTTGCATTAAGCTATATTAGGCTTAGATTTTTTGGTGTAAAGCTCTTGATGTAAGCTTTTTGCATTAGGCTATGTTAGGCTTAGAGTTTTTGAAGTACACTTCTCGCATTAGGTTATGTTAGATTTAGAATTCTGGTTTATAAAAGTAGTATTCAGCAAAAAAGTTTCTACGCCAAATATCGCCAACATCAAGGTTTGGAATTTGGTACTTTTAAATTCTGATTTGTAAATTTCAACATAGTTATCATCTTCAACGGTCGTTCTGTCCTCCTCTGTCCTATTGCCTTTGCCTACTCATAAGCCGGTGCTTCGCACCTGATCCTTCAAGATCTCTCGGTCTAGAGCCGTTTGGCCCGCCTCATGTGGAATTTTTCCAACAAGGGGCTACAGTTGATCTATCCATCTTGTAGCGGATCGGCCTTTTGATCTTCTGCCGTTAATTTTTGCTTCGACCAGTTTCTCCATGCCTCTTCTTCTTACATGTTTTGAGTAATCCAGTTTTTACGTTGAGCACCTCTAACACGGACGCATTAGTCCGGTGCTCTGTCCCGGAGATCCGGACCCACATTTCGAAACTTTCGACTCTTTTTCTGTCAGTTTGATTTAGGATTCGGATGTATACATTGCGGTGCGAAATATGATGGCATTAACGAATTGTAGTTTGGTTGTCTTCATTTTTATGCGATAGTTCCAGATTTTTGTCAATTTTTTAGTCGCTGTCTTAGCTATCGCTATCCTACTTGGCTCTAATTTTTAAAAAGCTTTAGGTAAATAACCTTAAATTCTTATGCAAATGCAGACGAGAATGACCTAAATTAAATTTGTCTATTTTAAATTGTGTTACTTGTTCTAGTAAGTAGTACAATCAGGTAAAATTAATGTTTCAACTAAAAAGACACGCATCACCAAGATGATATATAAAATATAGCGTTATCTATTGACAGTGTGAGCAATATCTTTTCCAAGTGAATGATGACATTTTATAGTTAGGAGGAATTTTAAGAAAAACAATGTTGTTATATTCCCTATAGTTCACTAGAAGATTTAAATCCTTATGCTTCAAGTTCACACTCATGCCACTGAAGTGGGAACTATGGGCATATTTCCTCATTAGCAGGCTTTGCGTTACAAATATGATAACTAGGGTGGTTAACAATCCGGGTTTGATTCGGAATCTATGGGTTTAAATGATATCCAGGCTACGGGTTAACATCGCATATTCCCGGGTCAGCACGGGCGGTCTCGTTCGACGCGATCGACATACCGTGGCCATATGGTGCGCGCACCGTACAAATTGTACTTTACAATATCTCGGTGCTTCGTTAATATTTGTGGAATATTATGTTTTTTGTTTTTGCTAATTGATATTATCTCTTTTCGTGTTTTTGGTAACGCATTCGTTAATAAAAGTAATGTTTATATAACATAATAGAAGACAGAGAATCGCAATCAAAGAAGAAAAAGAAATATGAATTTAATTTTCAACAATCGTGGCTAGAAAATGAAAAATTCAAAAAATAGATAAGAAGAGAAGATGAAAAACATAAACAGGACTTAGACACAACTTTGTTATCTACATTCGCTGCAAATAATGCATCGGTGAATTATGGTGTTCACAATCCCATGTACCAAAAATTTAATGATAAATATCCTTATCCCAAAGACATAAAAGCAAATTGCAATTGTCACGTTCTTCACAACACATCTAGAAACGTCATGAAAGCATTAACATATGATGTGGAAAATTTGATTATGAAAGTTTATGTCGAATTTTCGAACAGCGCGTAACACACCAAAAAATGGCAAACATTTCTCGAAGAATTTGAAATTGAATACCAAAAAGTCTTACGACATGGGCCAATTAGATGCTTAAGTTTGGGTAGACCTGTTGACCGATTGATATTGTCGTGTCCTGTATTTTAAAGGTCATGGTGAAGGAGCATGTTATAAAGTTGTATGGGAATTCGTAAAAGAGATTCCAATACGCAGGAAATTTATTTGTGTCTACGAAGATAACACTACAGTAACTTTATTTACATAATTGCTTGAAAAAACACCGTGACTTCTGCTGAGTGGCATCCAATTATGAACAATGTGAAAGAGAAAAATGAAAACCGACTGCATAATGACATTTACGGCGCCGAAATAATGAGGAACATAAGATTTTTGAGAGTTCTTGAACAAGATCAATTAAAAAGAGAAACTGATGAGGTATACAAAAGAACTGTAGAATATTTAAATAAATATTCAAGTGTTCAAAATGTTCTCCAACTTTGATCTGAAAAGTGCAATAACTTACGAAGATGCTGTAAAAGATGTTGAATGTCCAATCGAAATTTACAAAAACCATAAAGATCCCAATTTAAATCTATTAAATTTACAGACCGGTATTAAAAATTTCTCACTTTTAAGCCTGTTTGACCGTAATTAAAATAAAGGAGAAAAAACCCCTAATCAATAATGGTCAACAAAAAAAATATAACACGTAGGCTGAAAAAATTTTTGTCTAGCAACTTAAAACACATTTTTTTTGCAAAATGCGAACTTATTCATCAACATAGTCTCTTTCAAGAGCGATACAATCAGTCCAACGCTTTTCTAACATTTCTATACAACTTCACTTTGAACGCTCGGACATCGGCTGCCCAGGCGAGTGTCCGCAGACAGCGGGAAGTTGTTCAACTTAACAAAGACCTAAAAGAAATTCTATCTTGGGGTGACAGTAACCAAGTGGAATTTAACGCTACAAAAACCCAGGCGGCAGTTTTTTTTCTAAAAAAAGTTAATGTTGCTGCACCCGACATAGTTATGGCGGGGCACTTCATTCCTCTAACATCGTCACTCGATTTGTTGGGCGTTAATTTGGGAGCAAATATGTCCTGGCATGAGCATGTTGCGGGCATAGCAAGGAGAGCTTCTCAAAAGTTGGGAATATTATTTCGAACCAGAAAGCTTTACACTCCACAACAACTGTTAATTCTTTACAAAGCTCAAATTCGACCAACTATGGAATACTGCTCCCATGTTTCGGGCTCCGCTCCCAAACATACACTGCATTTGTTGGATTCTATTCAGAGAAGAGCTGTTCGTCTGATTGGAGACCCGGAACTAACCAGCGGCCTTGATTCGCTGGAACATCGAAGAACGGTTGGCGACTTGAGCCTATTCTACAAGTATTTTCATGGAAAGTGTTCGGAGGATGTGGCCCGCTTAGTTCCTCCCAGAGCGGTGCATGTTAGAAATACACGTCGTGCTGATACTTCACATCCGTATGAGGTTTAGCTTGTTACTCATCGTACAACGCTTTTCAAGCAGTCTTTTATATGGAGAACATCATCCCTTTGAAATAATTTGCCCAGGACTGTGTTTCCCACCGAGTACAATTTACAGCTATTCAAGAACAACGTGAATCGTTTTTTTCGCACACGTGTCGCTCCTGTAGCGCTTTAGGGACCTCTTTGCAGCATGTATGCTAGACCCATAAAAAAAAAAATAGGGTGAAGTAAATATACCCACAATTCCTACTATTTGATTTTTCAACATTATCGGTTGATTTGATATGAGTTCAATTATTCGAAGTCGTAAACTTCACAGAACTACCGAAAATAGTTGGAAAAATTTGCTCAATCCCCATTAGTAATATTTTTGTGGAAAGCGTTTTTTCCTTAATGGGGAATTTATAGACTGGCGGGCGAAACTGCTTAGCAGTCGACAGGGGGAAATGAGAGTTAATTGTGAAGATTAATTATAATATAACTTGTCAAGAATTTTTGAAATACTTGAAAAAACCAGAGCAAAAATGGTTGCTGAAAAAAATCACAAACGAATAAAAAATATGATTTCAAAAATTAAGCTGGTCCTAGTAGCAGTGCTTAATTTGCAATTTAAGTTAAATAAATGATTCCAACAAAAACTTCTTTTTTATTTAAAAAATGGCGATTTTTCCAAAAGCTCCGGGTCTGTCATTTTTGAAAGGTGGCAGCCCAGATGGTAACTGATGTGTTACTGTATAAGTGGTTTACTAACGCGGTGACGTACGAGCTGATTTCGTTTCTAACAAATACTAAAATATTTAGTGTAATCTAATATATTTTTATCCAAAATAGAACTTTCGTCAGATAACTTAAATGTTCAGATAATCGCAACACCCACACTTGTATAAAGCTACTTCGATTATTATTTGTCGCCATTTAATTTAAACTAACTAAGTAGTAGCCTAGTAGGGTTTTAACATAAACAATAATTTGAGAGAATGAAACAAAAATAATTTAAATATACAAGGCAACGAATGAGGAAGTACCGAAATGAATCAAAAAAATCACTCAAATCACTATTTTTAGAACTTTACAGACCGAAACAAACAGGACTGTCGTGCAGAGGTGTATGACGTAGCTGTAATTAATTCAGCGAGAATGCATAACATAGATAACATCAGAAAAATAACTAGCGATTTGGAGAGAAAACGAGCATTTTCTTTGCAATATTGTAAGCTCATCAAGGTTCAAAGGTGAAATTTGCCAAAATATTCACAAAATGATTTTTTAGTTTCTCTATTAAATGATTTTAAATGTAAGTTTTATTATGTTTGTCCTTACTTGAACTAATCTAAACCAATTAGGGAAAATAAAGACCAAATAGAATCTATTCTTATAAATTTCATTTCTTAAAGAATTGTCCTCAATTCTTTAACTAGAGTTACTTACAAAATTATGTACAAAATATTGCTTTAATTTATATACCTTAAATAAAAATGTTAAAACGGCACAAAAAAATAGACCATAAATTGAAAAAAAAAAAAACTTACCAATACAAACAGTTCTATACAAAAACCAAGAACTTTCAAGTTTCACTTTATTTTCCGGTTTTAAACTCTCAAATTTACAATCCCCAATACCGTCTTTATCCATCGTCGTCGGTTTATAAATAACTTCCGTATCATTATCTGAATCGACTAACTCATGCTTATCGATATTAATGCCGAAATTAAGGTAGGTAAGTCCTTATTTTCTTGTAATTTTTCAAAACTTGAAAATTTTTTAAATTTCACCGTCAAATTTAAAACATTTTTTTTATTTGGTTGTGGCCCACGCCGCTTTTTATTTTAAGAAGTAACTTAATTTTATCTGCATAAAATTATGTTAAATCTGTTACTTAAGTGAAGACGTGGTGTATGATTATTTGATTTCCTTTGTTCTCTTATGCCTATTTCAAATATTATATTGTGATGTGAGGTTTTTAATTTTAATGAATTAGTACACATGAAAATAAGAATACCCAACTTGTGCATACAAGTTTTCTCAAATTTATTTATTTAATTTAAAGATATGAATACGGACTTCTATAAATAATAGACAAACTATTGTTTGCTTAAATAACACAGGACCACAAAAACTTTTTTCTTGTACAGAAGACAAGACTAGGTCTTTGATATATTTTTGGGGTTTCTGAAAACGAATTCAGTATTAGTTTTACTCTATCACCTCTCGTTTTTCCCCTAACCTTGTAACATTCATTTTTTCCTAGATTTTAAGATCACGTTACACTGTTTTGCTTTCTATAATTTATATTTTATTACATTTTTATATTTATTGCAGTGATTTCGAGTTTTGAGCAGCGTAACTTAAAACGGTGATTTAAATTTTTGAACAGTGTAACTCAACCGTGTATAACGTGTTGCTGACCTAACTTATTTAGTTTGCATTGATTTTGCGTCCCAGAAGTGAGCCATTTGAAAGACTTGACTTTGAAGAAGGGGCAAAAAATATATAAAAGGCCAGATGGGATTTTTAAGGGCTTTTTCCGCCAGCATGTAGTAGTGGCTTATTCCGCCAGTATGCAGTAGTGGTCTTTTTCCTCCAGCACGCTGTAGTGGCTTTTTATTTTTCTCCGTGATGCAGTGGTGAGTAAACGGTTTTTTATCGCCAAGTGGGTGTCAAAGAATAGGAGAGCAGTAGCTGAGAGATTATTTTTGATGAGAATCTCACCAGGAGAGACCAAGCAGCTTATGGAAAACCCACGAGGAGAAGCCAATCAGTAAGTCAGTAGTACACCAATTTAAATATCTCACTTCCTGTCTACAACGTGTGTTTCCAACGACTACTTAACACGCGTAATCCGCGAAGTCGATTTTACAAACTTTTATATCGTGTCCTTTAAAGCCATTTGCTAAGAACTAAATAATTTCAATTTAAAGACTCTATGCAATAGTATGCACTCTCACAGTATACAAGGTTATTTATTTAGTATATGTAATTTTAAGAATGTAATAAGAGGAATAATTTTTATTTTGCTAATATACCCTTTTTATTTAAGTGTAGCGTTTCACTAAACTCCTGCTCTTTCTTTCAGGACGTAAGGGTTGTACCCAACTTAATTTTATATTAACAACTAAATAGTCTTCAGTATTTTTTCATTTTTTGAGCTGAACTTAGATTCTTTTTATTCTAAAATGAATGGTGCATAAAACAGTACGACCAAATTTTAAACAACTAAAGGCGTACAAAAATTACCTCGATCTCCATGTACTCTACCAGTAAAAAAACAAGCTAGCTGATATCTTAATTCTGCCATCTCGGTAATAATATCCACTCAATCCGTTCTCAAAAATAAGATATTCGTAAGGGGCAAATAACGGCTTCTATTTAATAAATAAAATATTTATTAAAAAGAAATAAACGTGAGGCTATAAAAAGGCCCCGCAAGAAGAGATGGTATAACCTCAAAAAAAAACGCTATTTTAGAGGTTGTGAAGACATGTATAACCACAAAACTCAAATAACCAAGACTATATGCCTGTAGATTAGTAGGATTCCATGAAGCCAAAACCATCCAACTCCATAACCCTATAAGCCCAAAACACCATGAACCAAGGTATGGAGGCTTGTATAACCATGGAACTCGTGGAATATGTGGATCTTATGACGATAACAAGACAAGTAAGTCGAACCATTAGACTCACATAATCCGATAGCCTCATAATGCCATAACCTCTAACCCCATACCCTTGAACCAATCGCCCAATATCCCTATAACCACATAAACCTCGTCGTGCAGAGTTCTATAACTACATAACCAGGGGCGTGTACACTTCTATAACTACATGACCAGAGGAGAGTTAAGACTGTGAGTTCGGAGGTATCCATGAATCCATAACCCTTCACACCCGTAACAAGCATTGCTCTGTTTAATATCATGAAGTAGATCTAGCGTCACCCATCCTAGATCACGTGGAGGTTCTACTTCTCCCAGGACTTACCTGCATAGCGGGGCATCTACGGCAGGAACAAAAAAATAAACAAAAATTGAAAGGGGATCAGGTAAAAATATATGAAGTTTTTCTAATCTTTTTTTTTAGTCATAAAACTAACAAACAAACAGTAAATTAAATTAATATAATGAAATATACACTTCTACTCAGAAATTTTTCGTAGCGCGTTTTCTTCATCTTAAATGATCTGCGGATCGATTTTCCTTTACGTGAATTCGAAGTAACATCAACAGTAACCACGATGTGCTCACCCCAAACACCTTGCCCGAACCATTCGGTGATCACTTCCCATTTTGACCCTATTGACAACCTGTGTATCTAATATTATGTTATTTTTGTTGGGTATTATAAAGGGTGATTCATTTAGAGGTACTTTTTTTTAAATTAAAAAAAATGAATAAAAACAATTTTATTTTATAATCTTTATTATCATATAAAAGAACCATTCTTTACAATTATTTCTTAAAGATAATTTCTTTCAAATGTTGTCCGCGACTACGGTTAACAACGTCCATTCTGAAGTTCCAATTTTCAATGACGCGTGTGAGTATTTCGAGTGGTATTTGGCCAATAACTCGAGTAATATTGGCCTCCAATGCCTCAATTGTAGCTGGCTTATCCATGTAGACTTTGGACTTTACATAGCCCCAAAGGAAAAAGTCAAGAGGTGTGATGTCACATGATCTAGCCGGCCAATTCACTGGTCCAAAGCGTGAAATGATCTGTTCGCCGAATTGCTCTCGCAGTGAACCCATGGTTTCACGGGCTGTATGGCAAGTGGCGCCATCTTGTTGGAACCAAATTTCGTCGAGACCACGGGCTTCAATTTCTGGCATCAAATAGTCTGTTATCATGGCGCGATAACGGTCACCATTCACAGTAACATTCCGGCCGGCCTCTGTTTTGAAGAAATATGGGCCGATTATTCCACCGGCCCATAAACCACACCAAACAGTTGTTTTTTTCTGGATTTAATGGCAACTCTTGAACCTCTTCAGGTTGTTCATCACCCCAAATACGGGCATTTTGTTTATTTACGAACCCATTAGGCCAAAAATGGGCCTCATCGGTGAACAAAATTTTTCTCGAAAACAGTGGATCTTCTGCAAGCTTGTCAAGAGCCCAACGACTAAAACGGAAACGATTCGGAAGGTCGGTGGCTTCAGTGGTTGCACTAGTTGAATTTTGTATGCTTTTAAAGAAAGGACCTTACGTAAAATACCCCAAGTTGTTGAATATGACAGGCCAAGCTGTTGAGAACGGCGACGAATCGACACTTCACGGTCTTCGGGTACACTCTCCGCTACCGCCCCTATATTTTCTTCACTACGTGCTGGATGTGGTCTATTCGGTCGAGCATTATCCAATAATGAAAATTGGGTCTCAAACTTATTGATGGTAGAGCGAATTGTGCGTTCGGTAGGCCGATTATGTGGACCATAAGTTGCTCTAAGCGCCCGATACACATTCCTCGTAGAACGCCCATTTTCGTAATAAAGTTGAACAATTTGTAGACGCTGTGCCGGGCTAAGTCTTTCCATTATGAATTGTCAAACACTACTGAACAGGAATGACACTTCAGTTGACACCACGCATGCGCAATCTGCAATTAAATCCCCATCACAAAAAGTACCTCTAAATGAATCACCCTTTACAATCGGTCTCGTTAGAGTTGTTTTACCCGCTTTTATTTCAATGATGATGTGATTATTCAAATTTAGTAAATTATTTGTTTCCTTGCCGAAATTGACTACAGTGCAAAAGATACAAGTAGGAAAACATTTCCTAATTATATTAAGTAATGATATACAAATAGAATATGAGAAACCGTTTTTGTACAAGTTAGTAAATATCCACCAAATGATATCATTCTCTTTAAATGCAACTTAATGTGTTTTAAGGGCAATCCAAAAAAATTAGGAAAAGCAGCAAAGAAAGTCGATTCGTCAAATTGGCTTTACAGTCTGCCTGACAACCTACAAGTGATTTTGAATAAAGTAATGACCAGACTATATGGCGAAAAATATAGCAATCAGGGGAGCAGGTATCCGTTTCAGAATTATTGTTTGCTATTTACATTAATTTAACGTATGTCAATAAAACTGATGTTTCTATAAATTTTTGAAGCGTTAACTAACTTTTCTAGAACTCAATACACAATAGAAGCTGACACAATATTTATAAAAAGATAATTTACTTCACATAAAAAATAAAATAATTAAAGGCAAAAAAGAAAAATGTTAAAAGGTATTAACTGAATGCTATTCAAAACTGGAATCCTATCATGTAACAGATTAATGCGATGAAATAATCGACGTAATAAATAAACTATTATTTACTTCAGGCTCACTACTTTCATGTTTACGCTATCATTTAAGAACAACAGGATACTATTCACTGGAGAAGATTCGGAACTTTTTTGGTCAACTAAAACAACACAGCAAGAAGGTAATAAAAGCAATATAAAAAATTCCGATGATGTACCCTCCAATCGCGATGGCGGTTGTACCTCAGAGAAAGATGATCGCTTCTGATTATAAATAAATAACAGTAATTTCATGAAATTGCTAGGTGTATTTTTTATTTATCTTATTTACCAAACTAACAGGAATCAAATCTTACACACTAAGTAGCAACCAGATCGGAGGTTACTAAATATTAAAAATATTTGACTTCAAGCAATCCAGGTGTATTTTATTTAAAAAAAAAATAACCGGCCAAGTGCAAGTCAGACTTGCGTAATTAGTGTTACGTACGTTGATGCTTTTAAAATAAAAATTTTTGTTACGAAGGTATAAAATGATTAATGACTTCACAAAACACACCCCAAATGAGTTTTCAACAAAGTTTTTTCCGATGACTTTGAAATTTTAATTTTTTTTATATACTAGATAAATTATTAAAGGTAATTTTCGATCAATCTACACCCTGTGGATAATATCCCAGAATTTTTTCAAAATTTTTTGCCACTACTTTTCAAGATAAGGGGGGGCAGCGATTTTTCGCAATTTTTTAAAAATAATACAAAGAAAAGTGTGCGCAAGTATTATATTATACATATTTTTGAACTCGTGTTACAAACTTTCATTCGACACCCCATTCGACGACCCGGCAAAAAAAAAAATTTTTCACTGCCGATTTCACCCCCCAAGACTAACCCCTTAAGCTAAAATTTAACTTTCAAAACTACACAGCTCTGATAAAGCCATCAATTCCTATATTAGTGCCAAATTTCAATTTTCTATGTTAAATAGTTCAATTACTATCGACTTAGTTGAACAATCTAAGAATTTAAAAGAAAAAAGGAATTGCTCTTTCAAGTCAGAATATGGCCGTTTGTAATTGGAGAAAATGCTATTTTATAACGCTGTAAACAAAAGGGGAAGATGTTTATAACAGCGAGAATTTGGCGGGAAATACCAATCAAAACAGATAATTAATCCAGCCAAATTTTATTACCTGTTTTGATTGGTATTGTTAATCCCGCCAAATTTTTGGCGATAAATATCTTTCCCGCACTTTGCAGTGTTGTAAAACCATATTTTTAGTATTCCGTGCGGAACACTTATAAGATGACTTCGGTGCCTGTCTGTCCGTCTGTCTGTCACACCCGATTTTCTCCCAAACTATTTGTCATAGAAAGTTGAAATTTGGTAATAATTTAAGAATTGATGGCCTCATCAGAGCCGTATAGTTTTGAAAGTTAAATTTTGACTTAAGGAGTTAGTTTTGGGGGGTGAAATCGGACGTGAAAAAAAAAATTTTTACTCGGTCATCGAGTGTGGTGTCAAATGAAAGCTTGTGAAAACACGAGTAATATATATATATATATATATATATATATATATATATATATAATGTAATACTTGCGCACACTTTTCTTTGTATTATTTTTAAAAAATCGCGAAAAACTCGCTGTCTCGAAAAGTACTGATCAAAAAATTTTGAAAAAATTTCTGGAATATTCTCCACGGGGTGTAGATTGAACGAAAATTATTACGAGTGCATTACCTTTAATAAATTCATCTAGTATATAAAAAAATCAAAATTTCCAGGTCATCAGTTTTCAGTAAAGACTGAAAACAAACTTTGTTGAAAACTCATTTGGGGTGTGTTTTGTGAAGTCACTGATCATTTTATACCTCCGAAACAAAATTTTTTATTTTAAAAACAATCAACATACGGAACACTAATTGTGCAAGTTCAACTTGCACTTGACCGGTTATTTCTTAATTACAAAGGTCCATCACTTCATTTTGTGGTATATTGTAAACTGGTCCATTTATTTAGTTTATAAATACTTTTTAATTTTACAGAAATAAATAATATGAAATATTCCTAATATATATAAGGATCCGAATCTAACCTAAATATGACAATATAACAATTTTCCTATTTTTTACTATTTTCGTTCAAGAATCCGAGCCCAAGACTGTAATTCTGGAACAAACAAAAGGAAGAGAGATCCCTCGTTTTCCTAACGAATGCCAAATGTATCACTTTGTAAGATTTCGATTACCAGCAGCTTAGTCGAACGGCTTTCGAAGTTAAAAGGGAAAAGGAAAGTCGCTTTGCCAATTATCTTATTTCTTCAAATCTTGAAATAACATTTACTTTTTCAAATAAGAATATAAACTCATTTTGTATAGCTGTTCAATGACGGAAAAAGAAATATCTAATAGAATAAGAAATTTCAAAGTAGAAGGCTGAACTTTGTAATTTTTGGACATTCTTCAAAAAAAAGAAGCGAAAGAGGTGATGAAAGTTCATCAATAAACCCCCTGGGAACCATATAATATTTTATATGGCAAGAAAAGGTGAAATAGGAAAACAAAGAGCATCAAGAGCTAATTTGTCTGCAATGAATTTTATTGTTTAGAAATAAAGAGACTACGAGAAAAATTAAAGAAAAACATGAGGGGGTACAGTATCAATCAAATTGTGGACTGCAGATGGACGTTTGCCATACTGATGACATTATTAATCCTCAAACGGTAACTAATATATTGAATAATGTTTTAATTACATCCGAGGGCTGTGGCTTAGTGTTTTTCGATTTAGAAACATCGGGATTTTCAAGTACAGCTGATATTTTGCAAATAGCGACGAAATATCGGGATAAAACATTCAATGTTTACTATGTTAGGGATGTGGACTCTTTGGCACAATGATACTACTCAGTATATATCACCATTACACCAAACACTTTATTTTTACACTCGACGCGCGGTTCGCGTCATCAGGAGCGATGATTGACACACAATCATTGCTCCTGATGAAGCTAACATGGTTAGCGAAACGCGCGTCGAGTGGAAAAATAAAGTGTTTGGTGTAATGATGATATATACTGGTAGTATTCAATGTTTATATTAGGCCTACGCAACCTATTAATTACCATGCTTTCAAAGTTACAGGCTTAGAACATATTAATGGCGACCTGTATTTATATGATAAACCTATCAAAATAATTTCTCTAAAGGATGCATTAATTTCATTCTAACAGTTTTTAAATTTTTCTCCAAAACCTTGTGTACTTTAGCCCATAGTGCATGTTTTGCTGCCCATTTAGTTCAAGGTATAATTAATTTTGCAATGTTCGAGGATTTTAAAAATATTGCTGGCTTTTCGGACAAAGTAAGTCTTTTTAAAAAATGTTTGCCCGACCGAAAAGATTCAGAAATGTTTAAGCTCGGAAAGTTAGCGCATGATTTATTGCAAATAGCACCAAACGAAATTACGTATCATATAAATTACAAATTACGTATCATATAAAGAGTGCGTCATGGAAAAACTAATATTGCTATCGTTAATGCCTTTAACAAGTGTTATTTCAGATCTTATGATTAAAAGAATTGCACCTGAATGCATAACTTTGAAAGATTTAAAAAGTTTTTATGTTAAATTGGGTTTTACAGGAATAGTGCAATTATTATCTAGTCGAAAAGACAATGGCAAACCACGTGTAACCAAAGATACGTGAGTAGTAAATAAAGTAATTAATTAGTTTACAAATAGTTTATAGTACTTTATTTATTTATCACTAGTATCATTAATTATTTATTTAGTTTTACGGAGAAGATTTATAAAACCGTTTTTAGTGTTCCGTACGGAACACTTATAAGATCACTTCGGTGTCTGTCTGTCTGTCTGTCTGTCTGTCTGTCTGTCTGTCTGTCTGTCTGTCTGTCTGTCTGTCACACCCGATTTTCTCCGAAATTATTTGACATAGAAAGGTGAAATTTGGTAATAATATAGGAATTGATGACCTCATCAGAGCCATGTAGTTTTGAGAATTAAATTTTGACATAAGGGGTTAGTTTTGGGGGGTGAAGTCGGAAGTGAAAAAAAAATTTTTTTTACTAGGTCATCGAGTGTGGTGTCAAATGAAAGCTTGTGAAAACGCGAGTAAAAAATATATATGTAATATTATACTTGCGCGCACTTTTCTTTGTATTATTTTTAAAAATTCGCGAAAAATTTCGAAAAAATTCTGGAATATTCTCCACGGGGTGTAGATTGAACGAAAATTATCACGAGTGCATTACCTTTAACAAATTATATGGTACATAAAAAAACAAAAATTTCAAGGTCATCAGATTTCAGTAAAGATTGGAAACAAACTTTGTTGAAAACTCATTTGGGGTGTGTTTTGTGAAGTCACTGATCATTTTATACCACCGTAACATAAATTTTGACTTAAGGAGTTCGTTTTGAAGGGTGAAATCGGAAGTGAAAAAAAAAATTTTTTACTAGGTCATCGAGTGTGGTGTCAAATGAAAGCTTGTGAAAAGACGAGTAAAAAATATATATATAATGTAATACTTGCGCACACTTTTCTTCGTATTACTTTTAAAAAATCGCTGTTCCCTACCTTATCTCGAAAAGTACTGATCAAAAAAATTTTGAAAAAATTCTGGAATATTCTCCGCGGGGTATAGATTGAACGAAAATTATCACGAGTGCATTACCTTTAATAATTTATTTGGTATATAAAAAAAAAAACAAAATTTCAAGGTCACCAGTTTTCAGTAAAGATTGGAAACAAACTTTGTTGAAAACTCATTTGGGGTGTGTTTTGTGAAGTCATTGATCATTTTATACCACCCTAACAAAAATTTTTATTTTAAAAACAATCAACATACGGAACACTAATTGTGCAAGTTCAACTTGCACTTGACCGGTTTTTTTAATATATATTTAATATTGTTATCCATTGATATGTAACAGTGTTGATAAATAAATAAAATATTAACTTAAAATATTGAAAAATTATTGAACCTACAAACATATTTTTGTTAAATATAAATCTTTTAAATACCAAAGAAAAAAATAATAAATATCAAGATACAAATTCAAATTTTTAATTAATACATTTAATATTTTTATTTGATGATTATAGATAAAGTTGATAAACATATTGTGTTTATTCAATAAATTGTTTAACCTACAAACGAATTTCTGTTTATAAGTATGTTGTTAAATGCTGTTTGAATGTTGGCGCGTTAAATATGACGGCACACAGCATTGTCAAATTGTGATATTTGTTCCTCACGCGGTTATTCTTTTAAACAAATATCAACTTTAAACATTTATATCTTTTTAACAAATGGATAAAAAAAATATATTTTTGTTTGAAAATTTTTCTATCTTTTTACTAAATATTAGTTTTTTAAAAAATTCGTAAGAAAAGTTCTCAAGATATACACGAAACTATGCCTATTTTATACTTTATTGTCCTATGCATACACCTTAATTATGAATATCTTGCTTCGTAATTGGTCAATTTTTTTAATTAAATGAAAAACATTTAGAGTAACATCATATTTTAATTTCATCGAATTCTTAAGTGGATTTACCAGTGAACTACCTTAAGGGGTTATAACAAAAGAAATTGTTTCTTTTGTTAGACAATCATGAATCGCACAAATTTTATCCTGCGCTTGAATATGCAACGAAACATCATATAATATTTCTATCGTTCCCCCCACATACTACGAATAAGCTACAACCATTGGACGTTGCCGTATATGGGCCAATCAAAAAGTACTTCGAGCAAGAAGTTGCAACATTCCACAAAGCTCACCCAGGTAAAATCATCACTCAGACGTGGCTTCTATTTTCAACCTCGCTTATTTGAAGGGTGCGTCTCCAATGAATTCCATTAGTGGGTTCCATGTTGCTGGAATATAATACATTAAATTTTGACTTAAGAGGTTAGTTTAGTGAAATCGGAAGTAAAAAAAAATACCGGTTCATCGCGTGAGGTGTCAAATGAAAGCTTGTAAAAAACACGAGTTCAAAAATATAATGTAATACCTGCGCACACTTATCTTTGTCTTATTTTTAAAAAAATGCCAAAAATCACTGTCCCCCTCTTATCTGGAAAAATACTGATCACCAAATTTTGAAGAAATTCTGGAATATTCTCCACAGGGTGTAGATTGAATGAAAATTAGCACGAGTACATTACCTTTAATAAGTTATCTGGTATATAAAAAAAAATCAAGGTCATCAGTTTTCAGTAGGAATCAGAATAAACTTTATTGAAAACTCATTTGGAGTGTGTTTTGTGAAGTCACTGATCATTTTTAGACCTCCGTAACAAAAATTTTTATTTTAATAACAATCAACGTACGGAACACTAATTGTGCAAGTCCGACTTGCACTTGGCAGTTTTTTTTTATTTAACCTCAAAAACTCAGCACAAGAGAAACACAAATTAACACAACATAAAAATCGTGTACGTCGTCAAAGTCAAACTTTGCATTCTTTATTTTTGGTAAAAATCGAAATATTACTTCATAATCACATTATATAATAATTATTCTTTCATCAAAACCTTCGCTTCATCATCATCAACATAATCATTAGCTTATTCCTTCCATAATCGGATGTAAGCCTCCCCAAAGTTGTCCCCAATGAGCTTTGTTGTTTGCTTTTTGCATCCAATCGTGTCCTGCTAATCTTTTTATGTGGTCCGTCTATCTTGTCTGTGGTCTACATCTGAATCTTTTGTGTTCTCTAGGCCTCATACTATACGGCGTGTCCATCTGTTATCATTCATCCTTGTGACATGCCCCGCCCAATTCCACCTTAATATACATATTTGTTTTATTGCATCTATCACTTTTGATCTTCTTCGTATCTCGATATTAGGAATACGATCTTGGAGTCTAATATTTAGCATTTTTCTCTCCATTGCTCTTTAGATTACCTGGAGTTTGTTTATTATACTTTTATTTAAAGCCCACGTGCCATATGTTAATACCGGCAGTACATATTGATCGAATACTCTCGCTTTTATTGTATTTGGGATGTCTAATTTAAATGTAGATTGTAACCTTCCAAACGCAGACCAAGCTAACGAGACTTTTTTGTCCTAAATATATGAATGTTTGTACCTTTCCTATTATTTCACCTTCTATTAACAGTTCCTGGCTGTAATCTTCACTTTCGTTGTTCAAATATTTGGTTTTGGTGAAGTTTATTTTTAGAACTACTTCTCGAGACTTGTTATTCAACTTCATCAGCATTTCTTGCAATTCTTCTTTTATGTTGACGATCAGAGTGACATCATCTGCGAACCTTAAATGATTTAATCGTTCACCGTCCATTAGTATTCCTTTATTTTCCCACTTTATCGATTTGAACATATCTTCTAAAGTCAACGTGAACAGCTTTGGGAATATCGAGTTGCCTTGTCTAATTCCTCTTTTAATATTGATTTTATTTGTTTTTTCTTCAAACATTATTTGTGATGTTGCATTTTTATATACGTATTCAAGAAGAGTTGTGTATCTTTCATCCACTCTGCTGTTACTTAAGGCGTTAAGGACTGCCCATGTCTTCACAGAATCAAATGCTTTTTCGTAGTCAACCATTGCTACCCACAAGGTGACCTTATATTCATTTGCTTTTTCCACTAGTAATCTAATTGTTTGAAGATGGTCCAAAGTGTTTCTAAATCCCGCTTGTTCACGTAGTTGATAACTGTCTAATTTGTTCGTTAATCTATATGTTATGATTGTAGTGAGGTTTTTGTATAGTACCGATAACAGGCTGATGGGTCTGTAATTCTCCTATTTAAATTTGTTCCTCTTTTAAAAAATAAGCACAATTAAGGTATTTTACTTTCTATGAGGCACCTGTTAAACAGAGCTTGAAGAGATTGTATTATCGTTGCCCCTCCATAATTTATCATTTCTATAGTTATTTCATCGTCCCCTGATTCTTTGTTGTTGTACATATGTTGTAGGGCATTCATTATTTCATCCAATCAAGGCATTTACCCAAGGTGTTGGTATTTTACTTTCTATTAAGCACCTGTTAAATGAAGCTTGAACAGACTGTATTATCGATGCCCCATACTTTATCATTCCTATAGTTATTTATATTATTATAAACGTGTGGTACAGGTACTATTTTAAATTATAGTTCCCGGCTGACAAAACCTAAAGGGGGATTCGCAAACATAGTGCACTGTCTGCTTTCCTGACTATAAGCCCACTCAATCCTAGTGTAAGTGTGTGTGTATTATTATAATTATTAGCTTGTAAAAGTGAAATATATACGAATATAAATGAAGTAGGCACATTATCGTGTTGCATTAATGCTAAATTTTAATAAATATTTTAGTATATATATATATATATATATATATATATATATATATATATATATATATATATATATATATATATATACCAGGTGTACAAGTATGAAATGCGGATTTCAGACATCTGATGGTGCACCAATGCAGTTTGTGCTATAGAGATTTGACACTGTGCCATTTTGTTGTGTCATCAACAAGTGACAGACGCGCACGAGTGATAAATTGGAAAAGTGTGTGCATAGTGTTGTGTTGTTGTGTTCAATATGTCGAAATTTATACCGAACAAGGAGCATTCGCGGACAACATTAATTTTTGGTTTTCATTTGAAGAAAATTGCTGTTGAATCATACCGATTACTTCGAGAAGCTTATGGTGAACATACTCCATCGCAAAATACGTGTGAACGATGGTTTCAGCGTTTCAAAAGTGGAGACTTGTTGTGACGATGTTGCAGACAAGGAACGTGGAAAACCGCCAAAAAAATACGAAGATCTGGAATTGCAAGAATTGTTGGACGAAGATGATTCGCAAACACAAAAACAACTTGCCGAGCAATTGGGCGTTAGTCAACAAGCTTTTTCCAATCCGCTACGACAGATGGGAAAGATTCAGAAGACCGGTAGATGGGTACCACATGAGTTGAACGACAGGCAAATGGAAAAGCGCAAAAACACGTGTGACATTTTGCTCGCTCGGTACAAAGGGAAGTCGTTTTTGCATCGCATAGTTACAGGGGATGAAAAGTGAATTTATTTTGAGAATCGCAAGGGCAAAAAATCATGGGTAGACCCAGGCGCCCCATCCACATCGACCGCAAGATTGAATCGCTTTGGCAGAAAGACGATGCTCTGTGTTTGGTGGGACCGGAGGGGCGTGATCTATTATGAGCTGTTAAAACCTGGGGAAAACGGTTAATACTAAACGTTACCAACAATAATTGACCGATTTGAACCGTTCGCTGCTTGAAAAAAGGCCAGAATATCGAAAGAGGCAACACAAAGTCATTTTTCTTCATGACAATGCTCCATCACATACGGCAAAACCAGTTCGCGACAAGTTGGAAGCAGTCAGCTGGGATGTTCTACCCCATGCGGCTTACTCACCAGACTTGGCTCCTTCCGATTACCACTTGTTTGCATGGATTGGTCACGCACTTGCTGAGCAGAGCTTTGGTTTGTATGAAGATGTGAAAAAATGGCTCGATGGATGGTTCGCAGCAAAAGGGGAAGATTTTTACTGGCGTGGTATTCACAAATTGCTCGAAAAATGGGAAAAATGTATAACAAGCGATGGAGCATCCTTTGAATAGAGCACTTTTTATCATTCTTCCGAATTTAACATGTTTTTTTAGAAAAAAAAATCTGCATTTCATACTGATATATATATATGTATATATATATATATATATGTATATATATATATATATATATATATATATATATATATATATATATATATATATATATATATATATATATATATATATATATATATATATATATAAAATTTGTCACCCTTCCTTTAAAGAAAAAAATATAAAACCGTTAGAAAACATCTTGATCGACAATGAATATCCAAAAACTCTCATAAAAAAAATATTTCAAATCAATCCAAGGGATCAATATGAATTGTTTTTATGCTGATTTGTAGGGCAAAACCAATACTTTACATCTAATATTATTTATGGCATATCATGCCAATGTGGTTTGGGCTATGTCGAACATACTTTATCATTTCTATAGTAATTTCATCGTCGCCTGGTTCTTTGTTGTTGTGCATATGTTATAGGGCGTTCATTATTTCATCCGTTGTTACATCGGGAATTTCTTCCAATCCCACATTTCGTACTATCACTCTATTTCTTTCTTCTTTTCCGGGCGGTGGCGATTTTTCGTGTCATATAGTGTTTGAAAATATTTTTCTGTAGCTTTCTTTATCTCTTTGATTTGTGCGATCTCTTGGTTATTGTTATTTATAAGTTTTATTATTTGATGTCTCTCTTCATTCATATGTTTGTTTAGATGTTTCAACCTTTTTCCCTCTTTCAAAGTTTCTTCTATTTTCGAGTTTCTGTACTGTCAGACGTCTTCTCTGATCTTTTTCTGTCCTGTGTAAGATCATTTCTTAATAGTCTCCTCTGTTTCATAAGATTTTGTGTCTTTTTACTTAATTTTTGTGTTTTTTCTTTTTTCGATGTTGCTATTTGTTTTGTAGTCATGAGTAGGCATTTAAGAAAACATATGGAAACTATATTATGTGCGATTTTCAAATAAATGAACTTTAATAACAGTAATTTTTTAGTTAATAATTTAAAATAAGTTTACTGTTACTAAACTAAAAATCTGTGCAAATATTTAGTGAAGTTCTTAAGAGATTTCCTTCTTGTTATGAAAAAGCGATTTTTTTCTTTCTCCTGTAGTGACCCCAACCTTAAATAAAAATGCAGAAATATCCAAGCAAAACAAGCTATCCTATACAAAGAATCTCCATTTTATTTTCTATTTTTAAACTGTACAATTCCGGATCCCCATTAAGTTTTTGCTCATGGTAGTTAGTTCTTAAAAAAGTCTTTTCCTAGTATTTTAAAAAATTATTTTTTTTAGGATTCCGGCACTAAATTTCTAAATATTTTACAGGTTTCATCCGGCATTAAATTTAATGGCGAAGTGTAACATAATTTGAATTATTGTATCTGCATATTTTAAATATTATCCTAGACATGTAAGGGTAAATAAAATACTCACAAATACGCCCTATGCAATATTACCAATTTTCTCTTAATTTACAAATGGTCTTAATAAGAGTCGGTATTACTTTAAATAAAAATATTAACATAAATGACGAACTCTATAAATTTAAAAGCATTTTGATTAACTTATTAGAAGATTTGGTCCACTTATTATAGTGGAGAAATAGTAAACTACAAGTAAATGCACATCAGCTACCACCTTTCCATCATAGTTGGTTCTTAAAAAGTAAACGAGATAGGAGAAATAAATAAAACGAAATAAATCGAAGAAAGTAACAAATATATTATCAGTCTTATCATGCTTAACAACAACAAAACTCAAGATAAATAAAACTTTAAAGTAATGTAGGTTGATCAAAAAGGCATCATGTAAGTAGTTAGGAATCAAAGGAATAGTGAACGAAAACAGTAAAGGATCCTAATATTAACAGTAGGCATTAGAACTAACTGACAATTACAAACAACAACACTAACGGGGAACGGCGAACGATTACAGTAACTAATGACGGTGACTGCAACGATCATCATTCACGCTTACTAAGGACAGTACGAGGCTGGTTTGAAAAGTCCGTGCAAAGTCCGAGAGATGGCACCACCGGCGCGTATCGAGGTCATGTTTTGTTAGTAGCATCTCTTGAATGAACGCACACCAAGTTTCAGCCATATTGGTCTATTTGTTTGTGTTTGGCATTCGTGTGAATCAAGGAAGTCGAGTGATTTTTAAGAAATGGACGAAAAAGAATTTCGTGTGGTGATTAAACATTACTTTATGAAAGGCAAAACGCCTCAGGAGACTAAAGAGAAGCTTGATAAACATTATGGTGACTCTGCACCTTCGATTAGAACAGTTTATAAGTGGTTTCAAAATTTTCAGACTGGCCATATGAGCACAAGTGACGCTGAACGTTCTGGACGGCCTCTGGAGGTTACGACTCCAGAAATCATTGATCAAATCCATGATATGGTGATGGATGACAGAAGAGTTAAGGTGCGTGAAATTGCTAGTGCTGTGGGCATCTCGACTGAACGGGTACATAATATTTTGCATAAACATTTGGACATGAGAAAGCTATCCGCAAGATGGGTGCCGCGATTGCTCACGCTTGACCAAAAACGGAATCGTGTGAAGTGTTGCAAGGATGGTTTGCAGCTGTTCCAGAAGAATCCGGAGGACTTTAAGCGTCGTTTCGTCACTGTGGATGAAACATGGATACATTACTATACTCCTGAGACCAAACAACAATCTAAACAATGGGTTACCAAGGGGGAATCTGCACCAAAAAAGGCGAAGACCGTTCCTTCGGCCGGAAAGGTTATGGCGACTGTCTTTCAGGATTCGCAAGGGATAATCCTCATCGAGTATCTGGAAAAGGGTAAAACTATTACAGGTGAATATTATTCATCGTTATTGGACCGTTTGAAAACCGAGCTGTAAGAAAAACGCCCGCGATTGGCCCACAAGAAAGTCTTTTTCCATCACGACAACGCACCAGCACACACCTCAGCAGTTGTGATCTCAAAATTAATGGAAATAGGTTTCCAACTCGTTTCACATCCCCCCGATTCTCCAGACTTGGCTCCCTCGGACTACTATTTGTTCCCCAATTTGAAGAAATGGCTGGCGGGACAAAGATTTTATTCAAACGAGGAGGTGATTGCAGACACTAATGGATATTTTGCAGACTTGGACAAATCCTATTATTCGGAAGGGATCAACAAACTAGAACATCGTTGGACGAAGTGTATAAGCCTAAAAGGAGACTGTCGAAAAATAAAAAAGGTTTACCCCAAACACATAAGTAGTTTTTATTTTTGCACGGACTTTTCAAACCAGCCTCGTATGTTGTCATGATCACTGATCACTGTAATCGAAATTGCTAATTCATGACGGTAAATGGTTACTCTACTTAAAGACGGTGGACGGTAACGCTGTACCATTCTGACACCAACAAAAAACTCTGAAGCAGACGAAATTTGTTCCAATTTCATTCCAACGACACTTATAAGAGATAAAAAACAATTCTAATGATTTAGTCTGGAAACAATTTTTTTAGGAGTACAATTTACAGAGATTCAAGACCAAGCGCTTTAGATATTTCCCACGTGTGCTATGCCCATAAAAAAAAACAAGTTCTGGCTCTGTTCGTCGGTACTGATCTGGGCTAGTGGTGATCGGTGAACTAATTGTCTCACTATATGCGCTTACTGGAGTAGCGATGGCGGGTGGTAACAGCTTGTAACTACGACGTCGATGGACCATTAGTATGATATCGGTGCGAGATAATCGCTGAGAAAATAAAAAAAATTGATTTCCCAGTTTCATGAGACGGAATATTTAGGATTACAACCCGTATAGCTTATATCTCTCTATTAAAACATGAGCGAACATTTTGCAGTGCAGAATAAGGAAGTTAAAACCAACACACATAACCTTCAACAAAAATGTGTATTTTCGTTAAACTTTAACTCAACCTTTTGATGTGAATTGTGTAATTTGGTATTTCTTCAAAATAAAGAACGCCTATTTTTTAAAATGAAAATAACTACAAATCTACAACACTTACATTCTATAACCAGATGTATTTCTTTGCAAAATTTCTTCGAAACAAGAGGTAATATTTATTCCAAAATTGAAACATCAGCCGTAGACTTTTGGTTAAGAGTAAAAATATAAAATAGCACACGGCGATACACGTTGATTTTGAATCGTTGTTGCCAACCGTTCTTTGATGTTCCAATGAATCAGGATTGTTGGTCGATTTTGGGTCTCCAATCAGGCGAACAGCTCTCTTCTGAATAAAATCTAACAAATCTAGAGCCCCAAAAATGGGAGCAGTCTTCCATCTTTGGTAGTATTTGAGCTTTGTACAGACTTAACAGTTGCTATGGAGTGTAAAGATTTCTAGTTCCAAATAATAGTCCCAGCTTCTGAGAAGCTCTATTTGCTATGTTTGCAACATGTTTATGCCAAGTCATATTTGCTATCAAATTAACGCCCAGCAGATTCAATGACGATGCTAGAGAAATGGAGTGCCTAGACATAAATATGTCGGATTCAGTAACGTTAACTTTTTTTAGAAAAAATTGCCTCCTGGATTTTTGTAGTATTAAATTCTACTTGGTTACCGTCACCCCAAGATGAAATTTTTTACAATTCTTTGTTAAGTTGAACGACTTCCTCTTGTGTCCGGATATTTGCATGAATAGTCGATGTTCAAGCGTTCAAAGTGAATGGAGAAATAAGTATACTGTCATCTACAAAGCTATAAATTGAATCTCAGATCCTTTCCAGCAGATCGTATAATAAGTTCTTTGGTATTTCGTTGATGGATTTATTGACGAAATTATAAAGGGTTGGGACTTGATAACTTTGAAATTTCACTGAGAACGCACCCTTAAGCCAATCACCGAACTGTCAACGTCAAAACATTCAGTAAAGTCAACATTTTCATCATGGTGAAGTACACGAACGAGCAACGTTTACAAATAATTAAAATTTACTACCAAAATTTGGAGTCGGTGACTGCTACTTTAAGAGCGTTAACGCCAATTTTTGGTCGTAATTCTCGTCCCAGTAGACAAGCAATTCATAGTCTAGTGAAAAAATTTGCGTTAACATATTCGCTGCTGGATGTTCCCGTGCCAGTGAGATAACGGGTTGGTCGAAGTGGCCAGAATATTGCTGCCATTCAAGCGTCCATCTCAAACGAACCAAAACAGTCGATTTCACGGCGTTCTCAAGAATTGGGCATCGCTTAGACCACACTATGGCGAATTTTGCGAAAGGATCTTGGCCTGTACCCTTATAAGTTAAAGTTAACTCAAAAACTAAAGCCACTTGATCATATGAAGCGACGTACGTTCTCGAATTGGGCTCTAGAAATGTTGGAAGAAGATGACCAATTTCATGGCAAAATCATCTTTAGTGATGAAGCGCATTTTTGGATAAACGGCTTCGTCAACAAACAGAATATGCGTTATTGGTCAGGTGAAAACCCTCATGTGCTTGAAGAAACATCACTTCATCCACAAAAAATTACTGTTTGGTGCGGTTTTCATGCCGGTGGTGTCATTGGGCCGTTCTTTTTCGTTGATGAAAATAACCGTCACGTTACAGTCAATGGAGATCGGTACAAAGGCATGTTGCAACGTTATTTCTTTGATCAATTGCATGGGCTAGACATTAATGATATGTGGTTTCAACAAGACGGCGCCACAAGCCACACAGCGGGTGTAACAGGCGACTTACTGCAATCTAAATTCGGTGAACGTGTTATATCGAGAAATGGTCCCGTCGAATGGCCGCCTAGATCGTGTGAATTAACACCTCTAGACTTCTTTTTATGGGGGTATGTTAAATCATTGGTCTATGCTAACAAGCCTGCGTTGTTAGAGGAGCTCAGAGCCAATATTTAAAGAGAGATAGCGGCCGTTTCCGTCGAAATGTGTGACTATAACTAGTTTCTAGGTAACGATTTAAATTCCATAGTAAAATCAAATCAGTTCATAATATTGTGATAAGATAATCGCCAAAGAACAATACTAATTTATTTGATTGATTATACTTTTGTTTCAAAAAAAATGTGATCGTCATAAAGGGAAAATCCCCTAAATAATCATGTTGGCCCCTTCGAAATTTGGGGCAAGGTAAACTACATAGGTTTGTCATTGCAATTTTAATTAAATTAGTGAAATATCTGTACAGTATGTTACCAATTAAATTAAAATTTTAATGTGCAATTGAGGCCTATCAAGAATCAACAAAACCTAGAGTGATTAACTCTCTACGAAAAGAAAAGTTAAAACAGCAATAAACTAAGGCCAGCCCAAAGAAAATTATAGGTTAGGAAGGGAACCAACAGATACGAGTATGTACTCGTCTTATTACCTCCGTAATTTTATAGAAATAGAAAGGGCACATAATATATTCTGTAAAAAGGAGAGTTTCCTAGATACAATAACATAATTCTTTATCAAATCGCATTTAAAGTCAGCTTTATTGCATATCCACAATTATACATTGTACAGGGTGATCATTTTTAGATGCTCGGCCCCGATTTATGGAAAATTGTTGAATATTTATTTTTTTAAAATGTAGAATAATATAGTCGATATCAAGGAGTATATTGACGTATGTGACATTTGGAAGTGAAAATGACGCTGGGCGCCGCGACGCCAAACAACTTTGTTTTTCCATCGACATACCTTCTATAAAACGCATTGGAAAGCCCTATTTTTTCCTTAAACTATTTTTTTCTAATTTGTTTTGCAAAAAAATTATGCAGTAAAACCCCTCTAAAATATTATTTTTTAGTCATTGCGGTTGCCATGAATCGTATGCTACGTTAGGCGGTTTTCAAACAATTTATCTAGTAGGCGGTTGTCATACTTTAATTTGACAGTAATAATAATATTACTTACTATACTGTTGAGGTTTTTTCTTTAATAAAACATCTTTGAACAAAAAAAAACAAGAATACATTATTTTTATTAAAACTACAAAAAACTATATAACTTTTAACAATACATAACTTAATACATATGTATAAAATTAAAAAAAAAACAAAAGAAAGTTTCTATGTCTTCCTTCATGTATTTTTCCATTCTTTTCATTAACGCTTGATGAGCGGTATTGTAAATAATTTCTTCTATTACACGCATCTGATATTTTTACCTTTAAGTGCTCAATTTCATTTCTGCGACAAATGTATACAATATCTTTAAGAGTCCCACCACAAGAAAAAATCTAACGGCTTGAGGTCTGGTGACCTAGGTGCCCATTGAATAACTAGACTGCAAACTCCTCTCCATCTCCGTTGAAACCGTTCACTCAAATCCGCAGCAGCAATTGTGTGTCTTGTGTTCTTAAAATAAGGTGAACATTTTCTAATAAAACTGGTAAAGTATTAACTAAGACATTAAGGTATCTATTTCCAGTTAGTATTTCTCAAAAAAGTATTGTCTAACCAAATGTCTCCCAATTATCCCACACCATACATTAACGCCAAAATGGCGTTGATTCTGAATTGGATTAACGTTGTATGGATTCTCCTCAGCCCAGTAATGATATTTTTTTTTTTTGTTAGACTTGTCGTTGCAGACAAAACGACTTTCATGTGTCCATAATATGTGATTCAGAAAATAACGTTCTTCGTCATATTTAATCATCATTTCTGCTACAAAACTCCGTTCCGAATCAAATTGTGTTAATAACTGAAGATTATGTCTTTTATAGTCATGGTTTTTGTTAACTTTAAGAGATTTCGGAGTAGCCCCAAATGATACATTCAATTACCTGCTTGCTTGTCTGATTGAATTATATGGATGGTTTTGAAAATATTGCATAATTTTGGCTACTTTTTCATCTGTTAAAAAAGTTTTTCGTTTAGAAATACCTTTCTGCCCAGAAAATGCATCCATATTGCTTCTCAAATTTCGTTCTAATCGACAAAACATAGTGTAATCCGGGATATACTTGTCGGGGTAACGTTCTCGATACAGTCTAACGGCTTCCCCAGAGTTTATTCTTGCTTCTCCATAAAGTGGGAAACCACTTCAACCAGAAGCTATTAACACACTATTTAACTCTATTGAATTGAATAGGTGTGCAAACAAGGGCTGTCAGATTAAAATAAAGGGTCTTCCATTTGGGACTTGACGACTTTGAAATTTCACTGTGAACGCACCCTTAAGCCAATCACCGAACTGTCAACGTCAAAACATTCAGTAAAGTCGACATTTTCATCATGGTGAAGTACACGAACGAACAACGTTTACAAATAATTAAAATTTACTACCAAAATTTGGAGTCGGTGACTGCAACTTTAAGAGCGTTAACGCCAATTTTTGGTCGTAATTCTCGTCCCAGTAGACAAGCAATTCATAGTCTAGTGAAAAAATTGGAGTTAACATATTCGCTGCTGGATGTTCCCGTGCCAGTGAGACAACGGGTTGGTCGAAGTGGCCAGAATATTGCTGCCGTTCAAGCAGTCGATTTCACGGCGTTCTCAAGAATTGGGCATCGCTCAGACCACACTATGGCGAATTTTGCGAAAGGATCTTGGCCTGCACTCTTATAAGTTAAAGTTAACTCAAGAACTAAAGCCACTCGATCATATGAAGCGACGTACGTTCTCGAATTGGGCTCTAGAAATGTTGGAAGAAGATGACCAATTTCATCGCAAAATCATCTTTAGTGATGAAGCGCATTTTTGGATAAACGGCTTCGTCAACAAACAGAATATGCGTTATTGGTCAGGTGAAAACCCTCATGTGCTTGAAGAAGCATCACTTCATCCACAAAAAATTACTGTTTGGTGCGGTTTTCATGCCGGTGGTGTCATTGGGCCGTTCTTTTTCGTTGATGAAAATAACCGTCACGTTACAGTCAATGGAGATCGCTACAGAGGCATGTTGCAACGTTATTTCTTTGATCAATTGCATGGGCTAGACATTAATGATATGTGGTTTCAACAAGACGGCGCCACAAGCCACACAGCGGGTGTAACAATCGACTTACTGCAATCTAAATTCGGTGAACGTGTTATATCGAGAAATGGTCCCGTCGAATGGCCGCCTAGATCGTGTGATTTAACACCTCTAGAGTTCTTTTTATGGGGGTACGTTAAATCATTGGTCTATGCTAACAAGCCTCCGTCGTTAGAGGAGCTCAGAGCCAATATTGAAAGAGAGATAGCGGCCGTTTCCGTCGAAATGTGTGACCGAGTCATCGAAAATTGGGTTCAACGAATCGACCGCTGCAAACGTGCCCGTGGTGGACATATGAATGAAGTCGAATTCCATACATAAATGTTTTGATTGTACTTCAAGCCGATAGTAAAATTTTCGAAATGTCTCAAATGGGTTGCGTTTTATTTCAAAAAAAAGTTGTCAAGTCCTTAATGGAAGACCCGATATTAAACCAACTTCTTAATTTAAAGATAAAGGAAGCAGCAAATATATTGATTTTTTCAATTGGCGTATTTGTAAGTGCTTTACTTGGCTGGCTGATTAATTAATGAACTAAAATGACTGCATCGAGCTCATTTAATGAGGATGTTCTATTTTAAGAAGATTGAAACCATTTGCTAAAATTAGTAACTATCTGCTTATAATGCAATAAAAAAAGGTTAAAATAATGATGAGATAGGCATAGTTTAGATAGAGTAGTATCACGATTTTATCCTCTCTGGGGTATCACCAGAAGTATTATCCTGAGTTTCAGACCCCGAAAAACTTGTGCCCTTTTATTTATAAATAATTTCAGTTTTCAAAATGCGTTTTTTGAGATTAAAATGTGAGACAACAAAAAAACAAGCTCTTCGTAATCAAATTTCCAACAAATCCTCGGTTTTAAGTCGCCCAAGTGCGTAAATAACCTACAAAATTAAAAAAACAGACAAAAATTGTTTTTTTTTTTTCAGCTTGAAACTTTCAAAAAATATTCCTTTTGTTATAATAAAAATACCCTGAGAGTTTGGTACAAAAATACTGAATCCAGTGGGCTCATTGAGCGTATTATTTTAACCTTTTTTTACATTTATTTATTAATCCAATAACAAAAAATGCGATTTTTCAGTCATTTTCACTTTAACGAAAATGAGGTCTTGCGATTCTCTACGAAATGTGACAAAAAAATTTCAATTTTTTTTCAACATGACCGAAAACCTCATTTGTTATTATTTGATTAATAAACGAAATGTAAACAAAAACGGTTAAAATGACTCCAAAAAAAATTTTTTAATGGCATCGGAAAGCTGGCGTCGGGACCTAAATTTTGAAAAAAAAAAAAGATCCATTTTGGACCAAATGGCATATAATGGCGGGCAATTCAAATTTTAAATAACAAAGTCAATTGTGTCCACTGTGTTCAATATTTTTGTACCAAAATTTCAGAATATTTTTGCTGTAACAAAAGAAATATTTTCGGAAAGTTTCAAGCCCATCGGTTCACTTAGTCGATTTGTACAATAAAATGAAAAAAAAACAGTTTTTTGCCTATTTTTTCAATTTTGTAGGTTATGTAAGCACTTCAGCGACTTAAAAGCAACGAGGAGTTATGGAATATTTTATTACAAGGAGTTTGGTTGCGTTTTGAAAATTTAAATTGTTTATAAACAGAAGAGTACAAGTTTTTCGAAGTCCAAAACTCGGGACAATACTCCTGGTGACACTCTAGAGAGGATAAAATCATAATATTGCTGTATTTAGATTATGCAATTTCAAATGCTTTTTTTTACAGCACTATTAGGGCAAAAAACTAAATACTCCTAATAAATAATAAGATGGCCGGCCATATAAAAAACGCAAATTCATTAATAGAACAAGAGTACCTACCATATTTCCTCAAAACATTTACCTCTTGTCTCAGGAATAGACAACAAGAAAAACATAAATGAAACACCCACCACCATAATTTCCATTCCAAATAGAGCTCTGTATAATCCTAGAACACGCTCTAACTCTGGAAAGAGAGTTAAAAGAACGAAACTAATTGTGAATGTCAGAAACGAAACTAGAGCACACTCTGCATCCCTGATATTAAAAGAAAATACTTCAGTCACTAGTAACCAAGGAATGCTACCTACCAAATTGTGAGCAACAATCAACGCTAACAAACTTATCAGTGTCATCCACGATATAAAATAGCTATCATAACCTAACAATTTAAAGACGATTTGTATTATGAAAGTAAATATAGATAGTCCTACAAAATAAAAAGCTATTACTAGTAGTTTCTTTCTTCCAAGCGTATCAACTAAACTGACACTTAAAATTGCAGAAAGTAATGCTATAGTAGCTATGATTATATCATTATAGTTATTAAATATTGCTTCAGTACAAGTTACAATTTTCATCATTCCATTTGCCTGGTGAAAAATAAGAAATCCATTGAAAACTAGAGTTGAACCAAATACTCGCATAAGTTTACATAGCTTTGAAGGATCCTGAATTTTTCGTTTGAGTTTTACTCTAAACAAGATATCTAATAGTTCCGTGTTTAACTTATCAGATACTTCTCCTAAAATAAAAATTTTTAAATTCAGCATGACAGGTATTTTATTGATTTATTTCAGGTTAGTTCAGGCGCCAGCTAGCATTAATATTACACTAGATAGCCCTAAAGTTACTCACTACGTCACACATAGGGTTATTTCAGCGTTTTAGGCGGCCATAAATCGATTTCCTACAACTTATCCCAGGTAGAAAAACTTTGCTACCTAACAATGTTGAATAACAATAGGCGACTCCTCCTGTTACCCATTTGACAATGCGCACGCCAGAATCTCAGTCGGAATTTGATTGTCGCTCTGAGTGTTCGTTTCTCTTCTCGGCATTCGTTACAGAACGGTTATTTAAAAAAGTGATTTTTCTTTTTTGGAGTTTATCTTGAAGAAAATTGTGATGGATTTGAATATTACAGGTAACAGCGTACATATATTGTTCATTTTTATGTGTTTTTTTTTTTAAAATAATTAGTAATGTTTTGAATGTTTCCGGTATTTAAAAAGGTATTTGTACTTCAGGGTGGGTCTCATTGATTTTATTGATTTGAATAGAAAAAGAGTATTTGCACTAATCAAATATCTCAATATTAGCCGAGATTTGCCGTGAAATCGAGGTTTTCATGGTATTTAAATCAGACGGTGACAACCACATGGTATTTTGTATTTATTTATTTTTTAATTCATAAAATATTTATTTTGTTCTAGGATCAGAGGGTATTTCAAGTGCTCGAGTAGTAACGCGTAGACTACTTTTTGATAAAATGCAAGAACAAATTTTAAAGAAAAATTGATATATCTTGAGAGATATTTTTTATCGTAAGATGAATATTGTGATGAGCAAAGGAAGGAAGTGAAGCACAAGTTCTCCTATTTGAAGTCACAATTCAAGAAAAAGTGGACAGAAGCGCATAAAAGGCAGAAGTTTTTCTTAAAAAGAATGACGAATGGTTACAAGCAACATTTGAAATACCTAGCGTAAAGCGGCATTCTTCTGACCGATTAACAAAGCCATTTGAAAACTCAAGTGAGAGGAGTAAACGTAGAAAAATAGGGGAAGTACGCAGTGCTGTAGATAAAGAAGTGATAATGCGTGCTGCTCAACGATCTCTTCAAAGTTTTGAAGAATTGCATCCAGTATTCTAAAAACATAACTAACTCTCCCCAGACAGCCCAAGCATACCAGGAAGCATACAAAATGTCAAAGCAGCACGAAAAACTGTCCCAACCAAATCTAATAGCTGTAGAAACTGTCCTCTCAAGGAGACCGTATGAAATAATAATGAATAGTAACAAGAATCCGAAGAATCCTAGTTACACCCTGTTACGGCAAGCAAAAATGACTTGTTATCCGGCGAAATAGGCTTATCGGGTAACATGTGTTGAAATTAATTTACAACATTGATTAGACTACACTGCTAAACGTTTAGCCACATATTTGGAGGATGTACTAAAAGAATTAAATCTAGAAGAACGTCAATCATTGACACTCATTTCGAAATGGGCATGTGACGGATCGCAACAAGCACAATGTAAGCAAAAAATATGAGAAGAAGATACAATTGACAGCAACATTTTTCAAAGTTGCTTAGTTCTACTACGTTTGGTTTGTGGGACAAACAAAAAAGTTATTTGGCGGAATCAAACTCCTTCTTCGCCACGATACTATTTGCCATTGCGGATTAGATTTGTTAAAGAAACAGTAGATATTACAAATTCTGAAATTACTTACATAGACAATACAATAAATACTTTGGTAAACAGCGAATTCGTACAAGGAGACATCTCTTTTTCCATGAAACATGTAATGACGCTAACTGTGGTCGATGCAAAAGTGTGCAGTGCTGCTACTTCAACTAGTTCAACAACGAGATGCTACATTTGTATTGCGAGTTTAAAGCAGTTTAATGACGTCAATGTAAAAATAACGTCGTTACAGATGCATTACAGTTTGGCCTGTCTGTATTGCAGGCTAGGATCCGATTATCCGGAAGTATTCTGCATTGTCATACAAGCTTCTTGTGCAAAAGTATCAGCTAAGATCGGACAGTGACAAAGAAATCATCAAGCAATACAGGCAGAAATACAGGCAAAACTTAGAGAGCAAACGAGCTTAATCATAGATGTGCCAAAAGCTGGATTTGGTAACACCAGTGATGGCAATACAAGTAGGAGATTTTTTGCCAATCCAGAGGTGGCCGCTGAAATTGCCGGTGTAGACTTCAACCTCATAAATCGCTTGAAAGTGATTTTGGAAGTAATATCGAGTGGTCATAAAGTCAACTTAAAAAATTTGCAGACTATGAATAAGAGACTACCAAAATTTATGTGGAGTTGTACCCCTGGCATCCCATGACTCCTACGTTGCACAAAATATTAATTCATGGTGCAACAGTAATGGGAAAGTCACTTTTGTCCATTGGTTTACTATCCAAAGAAGCAGCAGAAGTACAAGCACTTTCTCCCGTATAGATAAAATTTTCTAAAAAATTCTCAAGAGAAGAATGCAATTTAGATGTCCTCAACAGATTATTGCTCAGCTCAGATCTCTGAATATCTAGTATAAGACCAAAACCCAAAAAAAGATCCATGTCGTTTAGTAAAGAAGCAATACAAATGCTTGTTTCAGCTGAACCCTAGATTAACGACCAAATTTTGAAGAAAAAGAGAGATCCGCCGATTAATCTGCAGAGGAAGCCGCGGAATGGAGCTCGGGCGCGGACGAGGAGACGTGAGATTCTTCATCGTGAATAATTATTTTAATGTCTTTTTTCTCAATATACTGTTTTTTTTTTAAATATTAAAATGTATTTTTTTCAAAATATGCACACCAAAAAGCTGACACTGCTATATTTAGAAATAAAACCCGATTTAAAATATCTAAAAACAAAAAAATTATTTTGGCCGCATAAAACGCTGAAATATCCCTATGTGCGTCGCAATAATTAAATCACTTAAGGTAAATGCCCATTTCAGATGGAAAAAAAACAACTATCGGTAACTTTCAGCATTGCAGGAAACGCGACATACTTTTTTATTTTTATATATATGAAATAACCTGTACAGTTTCAATTTTTTTGGTCCGGTAATGAAGTATAATACTCTCCGGTGGTGGTTCTACCTGTCTTTAGGCAGTCTAACAGCACAGTACCATGGAATTCCCAAGAAACTGTAGTCATGACTTTTCCTGCAGATAGAACCGTTTTAGCTTTCGTGAGCGCACTTTCGCCTGCTCTCACACACGACTGCTCCTTCATCTCTGTAATGATGAATCCATGTTTCATCTACTGTTATGATATGTCGAAGAGATTTATTGGAATTATGTTTAAACAAGTCTAAAGACTCTTGAGAAATATTAATTCGAATGCGTTTTTGGTCGATTGTTAACAAACTCGGCACCCATCGAGCGGAAAGCTTTCTCATATCCAAAACATCGTGTAGAATGTGGTGGACATTGTGTGGGAGAGGTCTACAATATCGGCGAGCTCACATACCTTCGGTCGGCGACCATTTAGTACGCCATTGTGAATTTTTATCACAATCTCGTCGGTCGTAGAGGTTTCCAGGTGCCCTGAGCGTATATCATCTTGAATTAATGTACGACCTTGTTTAAGTTTAACAGCTCACTTTGTAATCGTCGAAAGCGATGGAAAAGAATCATTTTTTTAAATGTCTGTAGGAGTTCAACCTTTTAAAAAGAAATATTTTATAACAGTTCGCACTGTCCATTTTTTAGAAAATGTTAAAACTTGTTCCTTTAAACGATCGCTACAATAAGACAAGTAAACACATGTCTCTGAACCTTTGCAGCACGCCATCTAATAGATAATACTTAACAAATATCATAATAATTTTGTCATATTGACGCCATATCTGTACCATACCGAGAACTTCTGGAACGAACTTCATAATCAGAGCTTGAAAACGGCTGAATTTAAAACGTGGACGATATCACTGTCTAGAGGCGGTTTTTTCTTATCTCACCAATTTTAAAGAAATCATTCTTCAAGTTACTCTCCACATTATTAAAAATTAACTCCAAATACTAGTTCATGCGGCACATTTAGTGGTCCGACAGAGTGGTCCATATGAAACGGCAATAAATCTATTATTTATTTATTCCCCACATAATTTTTTACAGTAATTTTGTGAAAAATAAAATCATTGGGTCGAGTATATTGTGTAGCTGTGATCCAACATCATTTTTCAGGTTTCATTTAACTAGTCTCTATAAGATAGATTGTTCATATATTTATGAAGCTCAAAATACTGGCTAGTTGGTGGCAGTGTTATGAAGGATAACGGTTTGCTTTAGCATTCAGATCAGATATTCCAAAAAGCCCGTACATTTTCTCCCTACCAATACAGCTAACAAAGAAAGGACACCATCTTAAACCATATTTTTGAATGTCGCTATTTAAAGTGATCCAAAAAATATTCAGCTGTTCGTCAATGTCTGGATAAATTACAAAGGTGCCATCTATTGATCTACACCAATATGTTGGTTTCAGAAAAATGAAAGTTAAAGCACCAGCTACAAGGCTTCTATTACAGAAGTTAGCGGAAAACCAGTGGCTGCTCCTATAGTTTGCTCATAAAATATTTCTTGATATTTAAAATTAGTAAACAACATACATCTTGTTATATGTAGATTATTAAGTGTAAATTTGTCTTGAAATGTCGAATCACAATTGTTAATTGAAACATTTGTATATAATCGTATTCTACTGTCGATTTCTAAGGAAAAACACCTCCTACTATTCCCATAGTGCAGTCAAGGACAACCGATATTGTCTTCAGACAGCGTATCATAAAACGTATTTTAATGAAGCTAGACACCAAAAAAGCTTTTGGCGTTGACGGAATATCTGCCATAATACTCAAAAACCAATTTTCTGTAGACTTATTAACCTATCCAACAGACAGGGAATATTTCCTTCTTGCTGAAAATGCGCCACAGTTCAGCCGATACCTAAAAAAGGCAAGAAAACCCTGCCAAATAACTACCGACCAGTCACACTGCTTTCAATAATATCAAAAGTCATGGAAAAGGCTATCAATCAGCACCTTCTAGAATATCTTGAAGGATTTAACATTATTATCGACCATCAATATGGTTTTCGTAAACATAAATCAACAGGAGATCTTCTAACTTATGTAAAACATGTTTGGAACAACACAATTGAACACTTCGGTGGTTGCTCTTGCTATATCCAAGGCATTCGACCGTGTGTGGCACGATTGATTGTTGGCTAAGCTACGCTCTTCTGGTATGTCTGAAAAGTTCTGTTTGTGGCTCTCATGTTTCCTCAGAGAGCGTTCTTTACGAGTGGCAGTCGACGGACTTCTTTCTTACACCTTCATTATCAAGGCCGGTGTACCCAGGGCTCCATACTGTCTCCTACTATCTTTCTCGTTTACATTAACTGTGCTAGAAAACACTGAGAATCCAATCTACAGCTTTGCAGATGATAGTACTCTTAACTTTTCATTCACTTTGAACGCTCGAACATTGACTACTCAGACAAATATCCGCAGACAGTAGAAAGTCATTCAACTTAACAAAGACCTAGAAGAAATTCTATCGTCGGGTGATAGTAACACTGCATTTGTTGGATTCTATTCATAGAAGAGCTGTTCGCCTGATTGTAGACCCGGAACTGGGCGGCGGCCTTGTTTCGTTGGAACGTCGAAGAACGGTTGCGGTGGTCTATTCTACAAGTATTTTCATGGAGAGTGTTCGATGGATGTAGCCCGCTTAATTCCTTCCAGAGCGGTGCATGCTAGAAATACACATTGCGCTAATACTTCACATCCGTATGAGGTTCAGCCTATTACTCCTCGTACAACCCTTTTCAAGCAGTCTTTTATATGGAAAACCTCATTCCTTTACCCAGGACTGTGTTTCCCACCAAGTACAGTTTACAGCGATTCAAGACCGACGCGAATCGCTTTTTCCTCACACATGTCGCTCCCATAACGCTTTAGGTATTTCCCTACAACAAAAACACATCTCGCGATTTTACTAGTTGATTCGGTTTGTGTTGTCACTTAATAAATCGTGTCTCCACCCAAAACTGCTGTTGTATTTCTTTGGTTTGCTAATCAGTAGACGCTATTTGGTTCTTTTAAGGTACTTCTTTCACCTAATGACAGGTTTGGCAGGGAGAGTTGGACGTGTTTTATAATCTTCACAGTTTCAAATAGAATTACGCCACCCTATTAAAATAGAAGTTTTCTAATCCATTTCAATGCTGGATCGATAACTGGCAGAGAGAAACCAAAGATCTTAAGGTAGCTAATTTATATAAATGAAAGATTAGGGAATTAATCGAAATTCACAGCGATTCAAGAACAACGTGAATCGCTTTTTCCGCACACGTGCCGCTCCTGTAGCGCTTTAGGGACTTCCCTACAGCACGTGTGCTAGACCCATAAAAAAAATGCCGCTAATCTCAAATAGTTAATTGTAGTAAATAATAAAAAGAAAAAGCATTAAAAATTGGTTAAGCTTAGTATCCGTACAAATAAAAGTTATAAAGTCAGTTTTGACTTTTTTTTATTAATATAGTTTTCACATTTGTGGACTCCGAGTACCCTGAAAAAGACATAATATGGCGTATTACAAACAACATCTTCAGTTTATAAAGGAATTGTATGTTTTGATGATCTTTAACGTTCTTACTGGTATTGAAGATTAAGCACATGTTGAATTTTTAAGGTATTTTTGCTATTTGGTCCGTAGTACCATATATGTAAAGTAAAACTGTGCAATTTACTGGAAAATCCTTATTACTATGTTATCTGGGAGCCTGGATTTTAAAGCTGTTAAACGAACTTCTAATATCGTCAGACCTACATCCATTACTTTCTCGAGCACTGGTCAGTTTTTCTATTTCTGATAAGACAATATATTCATCAGATATTGATAAGGCTCTAAACACTAGTAAGCTAATAACGTTTTTAAGAAAGATGATCGTGTGAGTTAGGATCCATACATCTATTGGTATGAGTTGGCCCAGTCCGAGAAAGGTAAAGAGGGACTAATAGAAGAAATTTTGCGGAGAAGTCAAAAGCACTTTTCAAGCAGCATGCATCCAAAAAATTCTATGAAAAACCACCCAAACTCGGTTGGTACGACGAAGAAGCCAACAGGAGGGTACACTACATCAGGAAAGGGAACTCTCGAAGTACTACTCCAGGTGCACTTTCAGGAATTGGAAATTTAGCAACCGGAAGTAGCTCGGACACTACTTTACCATAAAATCCAGAGAACTGAATGGGCAAATACGAACCGAATAGTCAGCTACGAAAGAATAAAATGGAGTATAGCGACTTTTGAACTCTATAAAACGCCAGTCTGGATGCTATTTTCCCAGTATATCTGCAACAAGGGGTAGACAATCTGGTACCACACTTATATAGAATATATCGAACATGCACTGAGCTTTGTCCCCCAGGCATGGAGAACTGTAAATATAGTCGTCGTTCCTAAACCTGAGCAGGACACGTACACTGAAACAAAAGAAAATCGACCAGCCATTCATCTTTTCTGCCAAAAACGCTGAAAAAGCTGATAGACAGGCATATAAGTGAGAGAGTACTTCTAGACAACCCTCTACGTAAACATCAACATCTCTATCAACCAGAAAAATCATGTGAGACAGCTTTACACAACCGCTCAATAATGGTCAAATCATCGGTGTGTCATAAGGAGGTTGCCCTGGAACTTTCAATGACATACGAGGGGCTTTTGACAATGCATTCTTCGTCTCAATGATTACAACCTTAGAAATACATAGAATCGATGACATGGAGTCACCTTAGAAGGGAAGCACACCGCCACTGTGGCAGGGCTCATATAAGGAGCACTAAAGAGTATACAGCGCTGGTATGAGGGAGTAAACCTAAAAGTCAAGGCTGTATCTTCAGAGAGTGGATAAAAACCGTTAATGAGTACAAATATCTGGGCTTGATACTGGACACAAAATTAACGTGACAGAAACAAATTGCAAAAAACCTCAATAAAGCAAAAATATATCTCAAGCTGGAGATTGTCTGAAAAAACCTAAGGCCTTAAACCCAATATGGTGCTTTACTTATACGTCAGAGTTATTAAACTCATGGTTACATAGAGAGCAACAGTATGGGGGACGAAAATAGAGCAGAGAAAGATAATCACAGTGCTAAATCGGCTGCAGATGTTGGCTTGCTTAGGTTTCACCGGGGCTGTAAGTAGCACCCCCACCATATTACCACATTATAATTCTAAGTTAACACCTCTCGGTACATAAAAACTGAGGCAATAGCGCCTATCGAATGAGGACAATAACCTGTATAATTTGGACACTCAAGAGTTAGGCATTTAATCCACTACAAACTCATGGATATGCAATCTAATTGAATAAAAATGTTGTATAATTTCGAAAAACTCTATAGAATTGGGTGCTTTTCAAATCTATAGAGAATGACGCTGGCATATATGCAAAGTCTGGTCTATTACATAGACGCATCAAGAACTTCGAGCGAAGTAGGCGCTGTCATATACTCAGAAAAGCCCTAGTAGAGATTTAGCATTCCACTAGGGCCAAGTTCAACAATATTCCAGGAAGAAATTTAAGCAATACAAGCATATTAGACAGAATTACCGTAACCAAGAAATATATATCCTCTCAGACAGTCAAGCTGCTTAAAAGGCCTTAGATACATATCAGGCAACTCCGAGAGCACCACGGAGTCAAAATGTAACCTGTTAAAACGATTTTCCAGGAACAACGGGATTCCAGGACATTCAGGGAAAAATGGTAATGCAAAGGTGGACGAATTTGTAAAATTCGGAGATACAAAGCCATATAGAAGTCTCTGGTATACCAAACCAGATGGTAAACACAACAATCAACGGATGATCGTATTAGCAACATCTAGATCATTCGCTTGCAACATTTGGCCAAAGGCATGCCTAACAACTGACGTTCTTCGTTTAACATGGGCCCAGATAAAATTAGTGGTGTAACTGATCACCCGACACTGTCATATGAGAAAATATTTAGAGAAAATGTGAATCCACAATGGTCCCACAACGTATAAACTATGTGGTGAAGAGGAAGAAACCTCTATGCACATTCTATATAGATGTGCAGCTTTAACGAGGAACAAATATGAACTGTCCGGAGATATACATAGTGGCGATAAATTACCACACGAAATGCTTGGAAGGAAATTAACAAACCTTCTTAAACGGTCGATGCTCTTATAATCAAAAGAGGGAACCACAATAAGCTAAGAGATTGTAATATACAAACAGGCACAATCGCCTACCCCGCCAACAACGAACCAACTCTAAGTTGACTTTCTGTAAACCAAATGTCGTTACTTTTCCTTGCATTTAGACGAAATATGCAGATGACAGATATGCTTCTATTAAATCTAGAAACATGAATCGGCCGATTAATTCGAACAAAGAATTTCAGAACATAATAAAAGTTTTTTAAAAAGTAAAATTGATTCTTCATATGCCAATACAAATTACACAGGGGAACAGCTGTTTTGGTGTCGAGGTTTTTTGAGCTGATTCTATATCAATTTGATGTCCTGAATTCAAATAACGTATTCATTTGTACCTAGGAGCTCAAATTTTTAAGATATACAATTTTAGAGAAATATAAGTTACATTATTGTAACTCAAATCCGTAAGTGTAGTAAACAAAAGTAGATACGAAATTTTTATTTTAGTTATACAAAATACAATATTATGTCGTACTTACAAACAAAAAAAAACATTGAAGAAATGAAATAGTCACTCAACACTTGGAAAGCTTCTTTTCCGCGACATTCTTGAATGTTTTTTTAAACAGTCCCTTTTTAAACTCCAGCGGTAATCTGCCATCATGTGCATGTCCCATCTTCCTTGGTAGCGGTCCTCCATAACTTTAATATCTTGGTGAAATCTTTCACCTTGTTCCTCACTCATGTCTCCTAAATTTTCTGGAAAACGGTCTAAGTGGCTGTGTAAATAGTGTATTTTAATACTCATATTGCACCCTAAGGATTTGAAACTATTAAGCATCTTGTTAACCATTTCAACATAGTTTTGAGCTTTATGTTTGCCTAGAAAATTTTCTACAACTGCAACAAATGATGTCCAAGCTTCTCGTTCAACTTGATTCATTGAATTTATGAAGGCAGGATCCTTAATTAATTGTCTTATTTGTGGGCCGTCAAATATCCCTGCTTTGAGTTTTTCTGTGCTCAACTGATGCATTTTTACCCCTATATATGCAAAACAAGACCCATTCTTATCAAGAGCCTTTACAAATTGCTTCATTAAGCCCAACTTTATATGTAACGGAGGAAGTATGATTTTTTTCTCTTTCAACCAAAGCGTCGTTAATGACATTCTTTTCCCCAACGTCCATGTTTTCTCTCTGAGGCCAATCTTTTCTAACCCAGTGGTGTGTTTTGTCCCTACTATCCCAGAGGCACAAGAAACACGGATATTTCGTGTAACCACTTTGCTGCCCAAGAAGAAAGTTTACCATTTTTAAGTCTACACAAATCATCCATTGATGTTCGTAATACTTTATCTTCTGCAAGACCAAAGCTATGGTATTATATTCTTCTTTCAGTTTCGTTGAGTGAGCTAGTGGTATTGAACCATATTTATTCCCATTATGTAGAAGGACACATTTTAAACTTCGCTTTGAACTGTCAATAAATAGGCGCCAATCATCTGGAATATATTCAGAAAGTCCCATTTCTTTCATGAGTCCCCTAATTTCGTGACAAAATACAAGATTGTCTTCTTGAGAAAAGAATGGTAGCAGATCTTTTTCTCTTTTACGGTAAAAGGTAATTTTGGTTCCTTGTTCCAGTAAATTTTTGTCGTTCAACCTAGAAGCCAGTACTTCAGAAGCTTTTTTCGATAAATTGAGATTCCTGGTGAAATCATTTAATTCATTTTGATTGAAGCGTTGAGGAACTGATGACGTCCCCTCATAGTCACTGTTAGTTTCATTAGCATCAGAAGAGCGATCAGAGGGAAAATATTCGTCATCAGAGATATGTGGTAGCTGATGAAATGTTGGAATCGGTATTTCATCTGAGTGCGGGATAGGGCGTATTGCCGAGTCTAAATTGGGATAAGTCTACTTACTGCGGTTATTTCGATTGATTCCATTAGTATTTACTAAACAGAAATAACAATCATCGAAGTGGTTTTTTTGGTTTTCTCCAAACCATTGGTATGCCGAATTTTAGACATTTTCTTTTCCCGGTAGTCCACTGCCGTAAATGCTCTGTACAAGTTTTACATACGAGATGCGGGGCCCACGTTTTGTCCTGATCACCAAGCTTAACTCCAAAGTATCCAAGATACGCTCGCTTTACAAAGTCAGTAATAGTTTGTCTGTTTTGTTGAAACATGTATTCTCCGCATATATAGCAAAACACATCAGGTTGATTTACACAACTTCTTCTTGAACTGGGACCTGAACTCATTTTAATTCTGTTCAATAACACAAAAACACTCTTTTCTTAACATAAAATAACACGCCGAATTCGATCTACTCTCATTAGTAAGAACGCACAAACTGACGAGACTTACCCGAGTTAGGTGATTAAAAGGGTCAGTTCAGGTACCTGATAGGCAATGGTTCCACTATTTATAGATTTACCTGGAATTTACTCAATTACAGACTGACAATAAAACCATTGTACCTACATTAATGAATATATAATAATTTTAGAACTCTCATAAATGAATATACTGAATAAAAACCACATTGGTAGATAAGTTGATGTATCTAAAAAAGTAGAGCTGATAGAGAAAAACGGATTGCATGTATAGATTTAGCGTCCCAAATATAGTTAAAATCAGCTCTAAAATCCCAGGCACCAAAACAAAAATATTTTTTGTTGCCCTGTGTTATCTATTTATGAAATAAATTCAACAATGAGAAATTTCCGAAGTCCAATTAGTCATTTAACAATGTGTTTGTATTCTTTCTTTTATTGATCTCGTGGGTCTCAAATAAATTTAATTTATGTCATTTGTTTCTAACGTGTAAAGTATGGATATTATTATCAAGTACATGATTCTCTTCTATTAAATGTTTGGCATATGTAGAATCAGTTTTACTTTTTAAAAAAACTTTTATTATGTTCTGAAATTCTTTATTCGAATGTTCTACCTGTTTGTCCTATGTAGAGTTTATTCCAAGAATCACAATTAAGTTGATAAACAGCAGATTTATGGTTCTCCATTGTTGAATTTATTTAATGAATAGATAATTTGTATAATTATGAAGTTCATTTATTATCCTTTAGTTATCCTACTTGTAAATATTTATGTATAAAACCATTGAAAAATGTTTATTTTAATTTATACCCATACTTTTGATAAAACTAATGTTTTAGCGTAACAGGAGTCAAGTATAAAAAATCAATAAAAGTAGAAATTTTAGTAAAAATTTAGTGTTTTATTCTCATTGAATATGAATTTCCATGAAGTAACGGCCGAGTCAGTTGCTCGTATTACCTTTGCCACAAACGAGTGACTGAATCCAAAATGCCAATAGCGATTTCTTTCTAATTTGAAATTCTATAAAAATAGTTTAAGCAATCAGAATTCCACCAGTAAATGAGTGAACGGCGGGTAAATATATTAAAAATATAGTATCATTGTATTTACAATGGCGGTACTGAATCCTCATCATATGATTCAAACTCGCAATTGGCAATTCTTGATTCCTTATAACATTTCAATATTATATTTATACGAATTGTAAGATTAATTAATAGTTTAGTGTTACAGTAAGTAATCAGAAACGTACCTCTAAATAATCCTAAACTTCTTTAGCTTCTTCTAGACAATCTTTTTTTAATAGATCATATGGGCTTTCAGGTACAAACAAACCAAAAGTAATGTAGAAAAGAGCAATTGGAATAAGATTTATATAACTAAATACTCTTATAGATGTAATTTGCCCTACTATGTATGCCAGTAATCCTCCAAAACTGATGAAAACTGTCATTAAACATATGAAAAATCCTCTGTGTTCATCTTCTGCAACATCTGCGGTATAGCTTGTCATTGCTCCAAAAAACGAACCTGTGAAAGATATAATCATCATTTACCGGTATTACTTAGGTGTTTAAGTAATTAAATACCAGATTATCGGGTACCCGATTACCCATGCGTGGCAAACTCTATCATTATTTGAGAAAAAAGGCGAGTTCTAATAATAACATAATGATAGTATAATGGTACTGAAGGTATATATTTTTAGATAAATAATCAAATTTTTACGAAGTTTTAGAATTTTATGTTATAAATTGAAAATGATTTAGCTTATGACACGATCGCAACAGGGATCACATAAGTTGACCACCACGTAGTCCCGATTTTACACATATAGAATATTTTTGTAAGAATAAAAATACACAACACAATAAGAAGGTTACAGCAATATTTCATATAAGGACCGTAAATTAATTTTGAGGGATTTCTAAGAGAGGTCGTACCTTGTATTATGTTGCATCGGGGCATACTGTTGCTATATTCATGGAGAAGTACCATCATTAGACTTTAATATTTAGTATATGTTATTTTGCCAAAGTGTAAAAAACATATTTTTTTGGGCATTGAATATGTCGAATTAAGTGCCGACAAGACAAAATTCGCTAAAAGTCATTGATTACTGTCGGAAACCTAAGGTGATTATATTCCTTCGATAAGTTAGTAGTAAAGTACTGGTTTCGACGCTTTAAAAGTGACGATTTCGACACGGATGACAAAGAATATCCAGGCCAGCCGAAAAAATTTAAAGACGAAGAATTGGAGGCATTACTCGATGAAGACCCGTGCCAAATGGAAAAAGAACTTGCAGACTCATTAGGAGTTGATCGCACAATATTTCCAAGTGTTTACATGCACTAGGAATAATTCAAAAGAAAGTAAATTGGGTGCCGTATGAATTGAAACCGAGAGACATTGAAAGACGATTTATCACCTACGAGGCTGGTTTGAAAAGTCCGTGCAAAAATAAAAACTACTTATGTGTTTGGGGTAAACCTTTTTTATTTTTCGACATAGTCTCCTTTTAGGCTTATACACTTCGTCCAGCGATGTTCTAGTTTGTTGATCCCTTCCGAATAATAGGATTTGTCCAAGTCTGCAAAATATCCATTAGTGTCTGCAATCACCTCCTCGTTTGAATAAAATCTTTGTCCCGCCAGCCATTTCTTCAAATTGGGGAACAAATAGTAGTCCGAGGGAACCAAGTCTGGAGAATAGGGGGAATGTGAAACGAGTTGGAATCCTATTTCCATTAATTTTGCGACCACAACTGCTGAGGTGTGTGCTGGTGCGTTGTCGTGATGGAAAAGGACTTTCTTGTGGGCCAATCGCGGGCGTTTTTCTTGCAGCTCGGTTTTCAAACGGTCCAATAACGATGAATAATATTCACCTGTAATAGTTTTACCCTTTTCCAGATAGTCGATGAGGATTATCCCTTGCGAATCCCAAAATACAGTCGCCATAACCTTTCCAGCCGAAGGAACGGTCTTCGCCTTTTTTGGTGCAGATTCCCCCTTGGTAACCCATTGTTTAGATTGTTGTTTGATCTCAGGAGTATAGTAATGTATCCATGTTTCATCCGCAGTAACGAAACGACGCTTAAAGTCCTCCGGATTCTTCTGGAACAGCTGCAAACCATCCTTGCAACACTTCACACGATTCCGTTTTTTGGTCAAGCGTGAGCAATCGCGGCACCTATCATGCGGATAGCTTTCTCATGTCCAAATGTTTATGCAAAATATTATGTACCCGTTCAGTCGAGATGCCCACAGCACTAGCAATCTCACGCACCTTAACTCTTCAGTCATCCGTCACCATATCATGGATTTGATCAATGATTTCTGGAGTCGTAACCTCCATAGGCCGTCCAGAACGTTCAGCGTCACTTGTGCCCATATGGCCAGTCCGAAAATTTTGAAACCACTTATAAACTGTTCTAATCGAAGGTGCAGAGTCACCATAATGTTTATCAAGCTTCTCTTTAGTCTCCTGAGGCGTTTTGCCTTTCATAAAGTAATGTTTAATCACCACACGAAATTCTTTTTCGTCCATTTCTTGAAAATCACTCGACTTCCTTGATTCACACGAATGCCAAACACAAAGAAATAGACCAATATGGCTGAAACTTGGTGTGCATTCATTCAAGAGATGCTACTAACTAAACATGACCTCGATACGCGCCGGTGGTGCCATCTTTCGGACTTTGCACGGACTTTTCAAACCAGCCTCGTATAAACAACTGCTTCAATGGCACAATCCGAAAGGTTTTTTTGCATCGTAATGAAAAATGAATACTCTACGATAATCCAAAACGCAAAAAATCATAGGTGAAGCCCGGTGAACCATCAACATTCTCGCCAAAGTCGAAAATTCATGGCTCCAAGCTTATGCTGTGTATCTGGTGGCATCAGCTGGATGTACTGTATTATGAGCTGCTCCAACTCAACGAAACTATTACTGGAGAAGGTTACCGACAACAATTGATGCAATTTAGCCGAACGTTGAAGGAAAAATCACCGCAATATGCCAAAAGACACGACAAAGTGATTTTTCAACATGACAACGCTCGGCCACATGTTGCAAAAACCGTCAAGGAAATGCTAGAAGTGCTTAGATGGGATGTCCTACCTCACCCACCGTGCTCATCAGACATTGCTTCTTCTGATTATCACTTGTTCCGATCGGTAACGTATGTCCTATCTGAACAGCGCTTCCATTCTTATGAGGATACCAAAAATCGATTCGTGGATAGCCTCAAAAGATGAGTCGTTCTTTCAACGTGGTACCCATATGCTGCCACAAAGATGGGAGAAAGTAGGGACTAGCTATGGACAATACTTTGAATAATCAATTTGTAACAATATTTTTACAATAACGCGATATTTTTACCGAAAAATCCCTCAAAAATTAATTCACACACCTAATAATCATCGTAAAGTGACATATCCGATACGGATGTAGGCGACCCTCTCGCCTTTGCCTATGGTTGGTGCCTTTTTAAGTGTTCCACAGAAAAAGGGGACGTACAGTTTAATATTGGTTCCGAACGGCCAAAGAGAGAGGGCTTTACTAGGCATGATACTACGGGTGGTTTGCCATTGCCTTTCCGATCACCCCCACATAATATTAAAATGAAAAGTCTAGCAAGAGATGATAACGATAAACTTATCAAGCAGTGAGACAAGCATCAAAGTGCCATTTTTGATAAGGAAAACTGGCCTGGGATGAATCAAATGCCTATTAATACTATTAGTGTTTGTCAATTTTGCTTAATTCGTTCATCTATCATTTATAAGTATTGAAAATAGAACACTTATCATGACTACACCAAACACTTTATTCTTTGACGTGTATTTTGCTAATCATGTAAGCATCATCAATAGCGGTGTTTGACAGAAAATCATCGATCCTGATGGTACTAACATGATTAGCGAAATTCGCGTCGAGTATAAAAATAAAGTGTTTGGTGTACTGGTGATATCTGCTGTATAGTATCATTGTGCCAAAGATTGCAAAATCCCATCGTAGTTGAAAATAAAGGTCAGCAGAATATTAGTTTTTTTTGTATTCATGGCGTGTAGAATCCTAATATACTACTGAATGTATAGTTTGTTTTGTTATTGATACACCTTTCGTATCCTTTAATTTCAATGAATATTAATCCCACATTTATATTGGAAATCATACCAATGTTGGATCTAATACAGCAGTTATCATTTTGAATCTCATGTTTATCTATTGCTGATAGAGTTGATCCGAAAAAGGCATTCAGATGTGCTTCGCTATGTTACCAAAAGCAAATAAAAATAAGTAAATTAGGTTAGTGTCTTGTTAACTTAAAAGGCTAAAAATTTAGAGTTATTAATAAAATCTTTGTTGTTTTCAACACAAAAACAACACAGTGAACATAAAACTAGGACATAAAATAGGGAAGCGACTCCAAACATCAAAAGGCATATAACAAGGATGCTCTACATCCCCAACACTATTCAAAATATACCTCGAACAAACATTAAAAAAATGGAAGCAAAAATGTAGTGGAATGGGAGTCCCACTACGAGAAGATTACTTATATACTCTAAGTTTCACAGACGACCAAGTAATCATAGCGCAAGATGAGGAACACCTCAGTTATATGGTAAGAAAACTGAAAGAAGAATACACTAAAGCAGGATTAGCAATAAACTTTGATAAAACGGAATTCCTAACAACAAAAGAGGGAAATGTGGAGAATCTAGAAGTCGATAACGAAACAACAATCAAAGGAACCGATAGATTTAAATATTTAAGAATCATCATTTCAAAAAACGCTACATCAGAAGAAGAGATCAAAGCTAGATTAGGACAAACGCGGATATGCATAAGGCAATTAAATTCGATCCTGTGGGACAAGCACATTACAAAGAGAAACAAAACACGCATATACAAATCAATAATACAAAGAATAATGACATACGGGTCAGAAACATGGACGATCAACAAAATAAATAAATCTAAAATTAACGCGGTAGAGATGGAGTATTGGTGAAGATGCTGTAGAGTGACACGTATGGAGAGAATACCAAATGAAGAAATAAGAAGCAGAATGAACATCAAAGAGAACGCAATAAACACCATTGAAGAAAAACGATTAAAATGGTATGGACACATAAGACGGAGTGAAGATAATAAGTGGATAAAGAAAATAACGGAGTGGAGCCCTATAGGGAGAAGAAAAAGAGGAAGACCCAGACGATCGTGGAGAGACGATGTGGACGAGGCTATGGAGGACAGGGGTCTAACAGATGGAGACTGGGAAGATAGAAACGGATGGAATCAAAGGCTGAGAGAAGGAAGACAGCGTCAGCTGTAGAAAATCCTTGATATATATATATATATATATATATATATATATATATATATATATATATATATATATATATATATATATATATATATATATATATACAGGGTTACAGGGAAAGTCGTCCTAGATAATTAAGGACGTTATAGTTTAGGTCGTTTCTGACCGATTGGACTCTATGACATGATGTCCTAAACTTAACCGTTTTCGAGATATTGAAGTTTAAAGATTTTCTAAAAAAAAAAAAAAACATGTTTTTTTGCTTTTATATCGATTTTTTTTATTAGAGGTTCTCGAGTGCGATTTTTTGGTTATTTTTAGTTAGTCTGTATGTCAAGTATCAAAAATCATCAAAAAAATTTGAACTAGTTACTAACAGTTGCAAATGGCGGCTTGTTAATGTTTCTAAATTACGAATTTTTACCAAGTGTTTCCTACTTTAAATCAATAAAGAGAAAAAAAAAATGTATGGAAGTTATTCTGCAAATTATTTTAAAAACTTTTACGTCTTTTTAGCTATCTAAAACGGTATAATATCTACTGGATCTATTGAAAATTCTAAGAAAATGAGATTTCAATAGGCCCAAATGTAGAGTAATAATAGAATTTAGATACTACCAATTACCGGTTTACTACCTGCACCTTCGAACAATAAAAAGGGTTGGATAAGCATTTTTTTTTCCGGTCGGGGTACTCTCTGTGCGAGTGACATTTTCTGTTCACTAAACATTATTGAATGATTTTTAGTCTGCTCATGCGATTCGTCCGTGGTAGATGTGCTATACCGTGCTTTTCAAAAATATCTGTGTTTCATCTTCTGACTGTGTAAATTGGCTCGTAACTGGATTTTGATCTCTGCTTGTGAATATGGCAACGTATACCAATGAGGAATATGCTGACATCCTAATGTGTTACGGATTTTGCGAAGGAGTGTCGTCGCGTGCACGTGATGAATACATACTGCGATATCCTACTCGTCGTGTACCTGATGTTAGCGTATTTGATGGAACTTATCGAAGATTACGAGGAACTGGTTCCGTACAAAGACGGCGGACTGACATGGGACGACCACGTATCTTTGACGAAGACGAAGAAAACGAAATACGACGTCTCTTTGAGGTGGACCCAACCACATCTACAAATGTTGTCGCACAACAGCTTGGTATTTCGCAGTGGAAGGTATGGTTTGTAATGCATACTGTTGGGCAACACCCTTACCACTATACGCCCGTGCAAGTCATTGAAGAAGGGGATACGTTGCGACGATTAGAATTCTGCAGATTTATGCTCAATACCGATGTCGAAGATGCATCTTTTTTTAAGAAAATACTATGGACTGACGAGTCGAAATTCGACAAAGACGGTCTTACAAACTACCACAATGCCCACTATTGGGCTTCTAAAGAGGAAGGCAACCCAAACAAGAAAAGAACGAAAGGATCACGAACAAGATTCAGCTTAAATGTGTGGATGGGTATAATTTCAAATTATTTGGTTGGGCCATTCTTCCTGCCAGATAATTTGAATGGCGAGGAATACGACAATTTTTTACGGAACGACGATTTACCTAATTTGATGGAAGACCTACCTATTGGTTTGAGACAAAACATGTACTTTCAACACGATGGCTGCCCAGCTCACTACAGAGGAAATGTTCTTGCATGACAATTATCCCAACAAATGGATTGGAAGAGGCGGACCCGTACCTTGGCCGGCGAGTAGCCCAGACCTAACACCGATGGATTTTTATGTGTGGGGTCACATGAAAAGTCTCGTATACGACCAGATGACTCCTATCGAAAACGTGGATGTCCTAAGACAAAACATAATTGATGAGGCTGACGAAATGAGGCGGCATCTCACAACCAGCGTTGTGAAAAGTAATTTAAGAAAAAGAATGAGAATTTGTGTTAGAAATAGGAGCGACCATATAGAACATGAATTATAATTAATAAAAAACATTAAATTTCAAGGTTTTTTGTTTTATTTGTGTATTTTTCGTATTTTCACCTAGAACTAAAAATTTACCTTTTGCTACCCGAGCCCGCTTTAGGTGTCATTCTGTGTACAGTTTTCCTATTAAACTGCTAGTATTATACCTTTTTTGATAGCTAAAAAGACGTAAAAGTTTTTAAAATAATTTGCAGAATAACTTCCATACATTTTTTTTTCTCTTTATTGATTTAAAGTAGGAAACACTTGGTAAAAATTCGTAATTTAGAAACATTAACAAGCCGCCATTTGAAACTGTTAGTAACTAGTTTAAATTTTTTTGATGATTTTTGATACTTGACATAAAGACTAACTAAAAATAACCAAAAATTCGCACTCGAGAACCTCTAATAAAAAAAAATCGATATAAAAGCAAAAAAAAACATGTTTTTTTAGAAAATCTTTAAACTTCAATATCTCGAAAACGGTTAAGTTTAGGACATCATGTCATAGAGTCAAATCGGTCAGAAACGACCTAAACTATAACGTCCTTAATTATCTAGGACGACTTTCCCTGTAACCCTGTATATATATATATATATATATATATATATATATATATATATATATATATATATATATATATATATATAATAAAATCTTTGTGAATTAGCGAACCATTACTGGAAACATTTTTTATGTAGTTATTTAATTCTAAAAGTACTTACTAAGTCAATATTAGGTTATTTTAGCTAACAGAGGAGACGCAACAATAGTAATGGACAAGGACAAATATGTGAAGCATATCATCGAACTACTAAGAGACAACACCTAAAGGATAATTCAAAAAGACCCCACTGGAAAATTAAGATACAAATTACAAACTTATTTGAAGCTTCTAAATTTAGCTCTGAATCCCTCAAGCCCGGAAATCAATTTTGTGGACTTTTAAAAAGTCATAAAACTAATATACCTCTCCGTCCAGTTATCAGTGCAATAGATATCTTGTAAATACATTTTCACAGGAAAACCATTTATTAAAAATTTACATTTTATTGGAAAGTTGAAAACCATATAGTTTGACCCCAAAAATATATTGGTCAATTTTGAAGTTAAATTTCTACATTCAAATATTCAAATTAACCAGTTAGTTTCTATAATATAACACAAGTTTAGACATAACAACCTTGATTCATTTGTATTAGATTTAATAGAAACAAACTTTAGGAGCAGCATTGTGTTCTCCACTATATCCATTATATATGTAGTAGCGAGAATTTGCAGGAAAGCCTTTGAAGAGATTACCTTTATTCCAGGTCCACTAAATACCTTTTTAAACCATCTCATTCAACAACATTCAAACGTAAGTTTTACAGTAGATACCCTCTCTTTTCTAGATATACTGGAACAAAGGACAAATATTGTCATCTTGCGATATTCGATCTATAGAAAGCCAACTCATACTAATAAATATCTGGATGGTAATCAGCCTGTTATCGGTGCTATACAAAATCCTGACTAGAATCATAACATATCAACCACGGGAACAAGCGGTATTTAGACGGGAATACAGCACTTTGGACCATATTCAACCAATTAGATTACTAGCGGAAAACGCAAACGAATATAAGATCACCTTGTGGGTAGCATTTATTGACTACGAAAAAGCATTTGATTCCGTAGAGATACGGGCGCCTTAAGTAATAGCAGAGTCGACGAATATATGTACATATCTTCTTCAATACATATGTATATACAAAATGCCACATCACAAATAATGCTTGAAGAAAAAACAAATCAAATCAAAATTAAAAGAAGAAATAGACAAGGCGACTCGATATCCCCAAAGCTGTTCAAACTGACTCTAGAGGACATGTTCTCGCTAAAGTGAAAACATAAAGGAATACTAATAGACGGTGAACGATTAAATCACTTAAGGTTAGCCCATGATGTCACTCTGATCGCCAACACAACAGAAGAATTACAAGAAATGCTGATGAGAAAGTAACAACTTTCGAGAAATAGATCTAAAAATAAACTTCACCAAAACCAAATATTTAAAGAACATAACTAAAAATAAAAGCCAGGAACTATTAATAGGAGATGAAAGAATAGGAAAGGTACAAACATTTATGTATTTAGGACGAAACATCAAAAAACAATTTAAAGGCTGACTTGGATAGGAGTCTCGTTAGCTTGGTTTGCGTTCGGAAGGTTACAACCAAAATTTAAATTAGACATCTCAAATACAATAAAAGCCACTAAAACGTGGGCTTTAAATAGAAGTATAAAATATAAACACCATGTAACCCAAAGAGCAATAGAGAGGAAATGAGATAGAAAAAAGATCAAAAGTGGTGGAATTGGGTGGGTCATATCGCCAAGATGAATGATACCAAATGGACCAGAATATATAAAAGATATACTGACAAGATGGGCAGACTACATAAAAAGATTAGCGGGACAGGATTAGATGCAAAAAGTAAACAACAGAGCTCAGTGGAGATACACTTCGGGAGGCTTACATCCGACTACGGATGGAATAAGCTAATAGTGATGATGATGATGAATTCACATCATCATCCTTCTCAAATCAATCCACTAGTATTTAGAGCTTCATCAATATATAATGAACATCATATCTCATCAGAAACAGATAAACTGGCCTGCTCTTTAAAAAGTAATGGATAACTGACGATATTAACGGTTTTCTTTAAAAACTTGACTCCCAAACAAGATTAATAATAAGAATCTACTATTTATATACACGTTATTAAAGAAAAAATATATTTTTACACAATCTTCAAGACTTTAAGAAAATAAGATAATGCTGAGCTCACACACAAATCGTTTACAAACTGAAGGTGTCGTGTAATACAGTGTATGTAGTAACAACTGGAAGATCAATATCAACTAAAATTTAAGAGGGTAAAAGATGTATCAAAAACAAATAAGTTCGACTATAGCAAAACATCAACACTCTACCATTAATGTTGAAGAAACCAAAGTTCTGTCTCCCATTTCTATAGACGAAAGTATAGAGAATCCATAGAAATTTACAGCCTAATAACATTAATAGAGGCTCAGGTTAAAGTCTGTATCACAGATGGAAAATGATCATTACCCAGGGTTATGGTTGGGTAAACCTGGGTAACGTCAGTCAAGTATATTGATTGATCCATACTTGATTTGTCAGTACACTGAATATACCTCATGCAATCGTAGGTGAAACTTTGGAAAGTTACTTCAAATTGACACGGTCTAATCCCAAGAAACACGATTTCTCCTCTAGTTATTCAATTATTTTCATGAATTTCAAATGTTAAAATTAACATTTTTTTTAGACTTTCACAGGTTTTAACTTCTAAACATATCCATTTTTACCTCAGTTTTTCATTACTTATCTGACAAGAGCAAACTCTAGTTTAACCGAGAATGATCGGAATCAGAGTTTTCTTATTTTTAGAAGTTGCCCACTTCGGGTAGAAGATAAAAAACTGATTTAAAGAAACAATTTGTTTTTATCTGAAATAAGTTCAATGTTTGGATGTGAATATCTCGAAAACAAACAAATTTAGGCCTAGAATTGAGTATATAATTAAGTATATATATATATATATATATATATATATATATATATATATATATATATATATATATATATATATATATATCAATCGGTTTTATCACGTCTTCCGTCTTCCGATGCCTAATTTCCACTCCTCCCGGTTTCTCCATCCCTCCTCCTCCAGATCGCTCTCTAGTACTTCCTTGTTGATTCCTGCTCTCCAGCTTTGGCGTGGTCTTCCTCGCTTTCTTTTTCCATGAGGGTTCCAATTTAAAATCTTTTTAGGTAGGCGGTCTTGTGACATTCTCTGTACATGTCCGTACCATACCAACTGTTGGGTTCTGATTTCGTCCACTATATCGTGCTTTATTTCTAAAGCTCGCCTTATCGTGTCATTTGGTATGCGGTCTTTTCTGGCTACTCGTCTCCAGAAATCCATTTCTGTAGCTTTTAGTATTTTTTCTGTTCTTTCCTTTAATGGCCACACCTGGGAGCTGTAAGTTATTATACTTTTCACTATTGAGTTGTAAATTCTCTTCTTATTTTCAATGGTTATGTTTTTGTCCCATAGTATACTATTAAGCATTGCAATCGCTTTTCTTCCTGGGATATTCCTCTCGAATATTGCTTCTTCCAGTGTTCCGTCCCTAGATATTCTCGTTCCCAAATACTTATAACTGGCACAGTGTTTGATGGTGTGTCCTGTGGCCAGTTTCAAGTCCTGCTGTTGTTCTCCGACGCACATGTACTCGGTCTTTTCAATATTGACTTCTAGGCCCCATTTTTCATATTCCTGCATAAGTTTTCGTGTCATGTATTCCAAATCATCGATGTCCTGAGCGACTACTACCTGGTCATCTGCGAATGATAGCGTGTAGAATGTAGTATCGTCATCCAGTGGTAATCCCATACTGCTACATTTCCTTTTCCAATTCTTCAGTGCACTCTCCAAATAGATTTTAAATAGCGTTGGGGATATACAGCAGCCCTGTTTGACACCCTTTGTGACCGGGAACCCTGTTGTTATACCATATTTGGTTTTCACACTACTTCGTGCGTCTTGGTATAAGGATTTTACGGCTTTAATTATTTCGGTGCTTACATTACTCTGTTGTAGTGTTTCCCACAATCTCATTAGGGGCACGCTGTCGTAGGCCTTTTTTAAATCAACAAACAAGACATGGACTTCCTGATCAAATGCGGTTTTCTTTTCTAGGATTTATGTCAGTGAGAAGAGATGGTCTATTGTGGATCTTCCTACTCTAAAGCCTGCCTGTTCTTCAGCTTCTACGTCCGCGTATTCCGTTTCTATTCTATTTTTAAGTATTTTTCCGTATATTCTGCTAATAGATCCTGTAACCGTTATTCCCCTATAGTTATCGCAATTATTTTTGTCTCCTTTCTTATGAATTGTATATAATTAAATACGGGGTAATATATACGAGGATGGATTGAAAAGTTCGCGGCTTAGTGAAGAAAACAAAATAAAATACGTACAAAAATATTTTTATTTTTCGACGTAATCTCCACCTAGCTTTATGTTCTTCTTCGACCTGCTTTCCAAAGCTTCCACACCTGTTTGAAAAAAAGGTTCCTCAAGGTCTTCGAAATACTGGTTAACTGCAGCTTCGACTTCTTCATTTGATGAAAATTTCTGACCACCGAGGTGTTTTTTTAACTCTGGAGTATAGTGGTGAACCCAGGTTTCGCCCATTGTCACAAACCTGTTAAGAAAATCTTGCGAATCAGCCCCAAACAACTCCAAACAGTCGTGAGCAATCGTGAGTCGAATTCGTTTTTGTTCAACTGAAAGCAATCTGGGGACCCACCTAACGGAAACCTTAGAAAATCCGAGTTCGTTTTCGATGATGTTTTGTGTTCGTTCATACGAGATGCCTATAGTGTCTACAATCATCCTGATAGTTAATCTACGGTCTTTCAATATGAGATCACACACTTTGCCGATGTTTTCTTCAGTCGTAGACATCGTGGGCCGGCCGGGGGGAGCGACGGTCATCTTCTCTCTCGTCCACGTTTAAATTCTGCAACCCATTTTTTCACAGTGGTATATGACGGAGCAGATTCCTCTAGTATTGTTTTCGTATCATCGTGGATCTTCTTTGATGTTATTGATGACCGCACGTTGTTCAATTTTCTCCATTTTTCCAAAAACGCTGCACTTGGTCTCACTAAAACTTTACTCGTTCTAACCTAAAAACCACAAATTCTACAGCAACAAAATTTTACACTGTGACAACCAAAGAAAGTATGAACTTATTGAGGGTACTATAATAAAAATATAATTATTTTTTGGTGAGGCCGCGAACTTTTCAATCCATCCTCGTATTTAAAATTCCTAAATTAATACCGATTATGACATAATCTGGCATCACTGCCAAATATTCAGAATAATATCTTTTGTTCGCTGTATAATGCCAATATAAAAATAAGGCTGTTTAAACAATTTAAGTTTTAATTTCATTTGCATCGTTTTTAAATGCCCGAGTCGACCAGGATAGTTACACGTGGAAGCGGGTCAAATTTTTTATTAAGTATAGACAATCTACCTGTGGATAGTCCCATGAATACTCTGGCTACTATAAAATACCAATATTCCTTTCCGAAAGTACATAAGTAATGTGATATTAAAAGAGGAAGCCCCACTAATAACAGGGTCTTCTTTTTTCCTAATATTTCTATGCCTACTGCTCCCAGTATTGCTGCTATACTGGCGACACCATTTGTGCTAGAGACCATATATTTACTATTCACAGGCGTAATGGATCTTTTCAATGGATTAATGGATGTGTCGTTGCTTTCCAGCTGGGGAAGCAATATAGCTGACCAACTAAAAGAGGCTCCTAAAGAGAGTGATAGTAGATTTGCTGAAACAAAAATTAACCAGATTCCTGAAATCTTCTAGATCCCCGGTATGTCATTTTGTTACTTAATTATTACACCAACATGACTACCTACCTGAAAAGGCTGCAAAGTATATAAAATATCCGTTTTTTGGCTTGATCACTTGCATTTTTTAAAATTGTTTCTTTTTCTTCACGCTTTGAATAACAATACACAATAACTAGTTTCTAGGTAACGATTTAAATTCCATAGTAAAATCAAATCAGTTCATAATATTGTGATAAGATAATCGCCAAAGAACAATACTAATTTATTTGATTGATTATACTTTTGTTTCAAAAAAAATGTGACCGTCATAAAGGGAAAATCCCCTAAATAATCATGTTAGCCCCTTCGAAATTTGGGGCAAGGTAAACTACATAGGTTTGTCATTGCAATTTTAATTAAATTAGTGAAATATCTGTATAGTATGTTACCAATTAAATTAAAATTTTAATGTGCTATTGAGGCCTATCAAGAATCAACAAAACCTAGAGTGATTAACTCTATACGAAAAGAAAAGTTAAAACAGCAATAAACTAAGGCCAGCCCAAAGAAAATTATAGGTTAGGAAGGGAACCAACAGATACGAGTATGTACTCGTCTTATTACCTCCGTAATTTTATAGAAATAGAAAGGGCACATAATATATTCTGTAAAAAGGAGAGTTTCCTAGATACAATTACATAATTCTTTATCAAATCGCGTTTTAAAAGTCAGCTTTATTGCATATCCACAATTATACATTGTACAGGGTGATCATTTTTAGATGCCCGGTCCCGATTTATGGAAAATTGTTGAATATTTATTTTTTTTAAATGTAGGATAATATAGTCAATATCAAGGAGTATATTGACGTATGTGACATTTGGAAGTGAAAATGACGCTGGGCGCCGCGACGCCAAACATCTTTGTTTTTCCATCGACATACCTTCTGTAAAATGCATTGGAAAGCCCTATTTTTTCCTTAAACTATTTTTTTCTAATTTGTTTTGCAAAAAAATTATGCAGTAAAACCCCTCTAAAATATTATTTTTTAGTCATTGCGGTTGCCATGAATCGTATGCTACGTTAGGCGGTTTTCAAACAATTTATTTAGTAGGCGGTTGTCATACTTTAATTTGACAGTAATAATAATATTACTTAGTATACTGTTGAGGTTTTTTCTTTAATAAAACATCTTTGAACAAAAGAAACAAGAATACATTATTTTTATTAAAACTACAAAATACTATATAACTTTTAACAATACATAATTTAATACATATGTATAAAATTAAAAAAACAACAAAAGAAAGTTTCTATGTCTTCCTTCATGCATTTTTGCATTCTTTTCATTAACACTTGATGAGCGGTATTGTAAATAATTTCTTCTATTACACGCATCTGATATTTTTACCTTTAAGTGCTCAATTTCATTTCTGCGACAAATATATACAATATCTTTAAGAGTCCCACCACAAGAAAAAAATCTAACGGCTTGAGGTCTGGTGACCTAGGTGCCCATTGAATAACTAGACTACAAACCCCTCTCCATCTTCGTTGAAACCGTTCACTCAAATCCGGAGCAGCAATTGTGTGTCTTGTTTTCTTAAAATAAGGTGAACATTTTCTAATAAAACTGGTAAAGTATTAACCAAGACATTAATGTATCTATTTCCAGTTAGTATTTCTCAAAAAAGTATTGTCTAACCAAATGTCTCCCAATTATCCCACACCATATATTAACGCCAAAATGGCCCAGTAATGATATTTTTTTTTGTTAGACTTGTCGTTGCAGACAAAACGACTTTCATGTGTCCTTAATATGTGATTCAGAAAATAACGTTCTTCGTCATATTTAATCATCATTTCTGCTACAAAACTCCGTTCCGAATCAAATTGTGTTAATAACTGAAGATTATGTCTTTTATAGTCATGGTTTTGTTAACTTTAAGAGATTTCGGAGTAGCCCCAAATGATACATTCAATTACCTCCTTGCTTGTCTGATTGAATTATATGGATGGTTTTGAAAATATTGCATAATTTTGGCTACTTTTTCATATAACAGCCGCCTACTAAATAAATTGTTTGAAAAAAACGTGGCATATGATCCATGGTTATCGCGATGATCAAAAAATAATATTTTAGAGGATTTTTGCTGCATAACTTTTTTGCAAAACCAATTAGAAAAAAACAGTTTACGGAAAAAATGTTGAAAAAAATTAGGACTTTCCAATGACTTTTTACAAAAAGTATGTTGATGGAAAAAAAAGTTGTTTCGCGGCGCCCAGCGTTGTTTTCACTACCAAATGTCAGATACATCAGTATACTCCTCGGCATGCACTATATCATTATACATTTAAAAAATATATATCCAACGATTTTCCATAAATCGGGGCTGGATGTCTAAAAATGATCACCGTTTATATTATTAATGCTGCGCTGGAATATTTTTTATATTATTTGAAACCAAAATAGATATTTTATCCTATCTATTACCTGTTATCAAATGTGCAAAAAACTACATCATTTAGATTAATCCACTGCATTGTACAAAAATATGCACAAATATGCATTTAGGAATGTTTCTAACCAAGAACGCTTATCTTGTGCGCATGTGCATAAAAGACACAATTTAGGCCTTGCGTGAGTTTGGAAAAAACGATCTGCTCATATTTTCGGCATTTTGTTTGCTTTTTTATTTCTCTTAATCTTTTAAATCCAAAACAACAGATGAATGTGCGCAACTAAATTAAAAAAAAAAACTAAAAATAACAACTAAAATAAAAAATATTTGTACACTCGAACCTACTTTCCAAACACATTCCGATGCATACTTGCACCGTTTATCGTGGACAGATTCAGATTTCTTTACCGCTTCGGCACATTGGACTGGCCATATAGAGCCTGACGTCAAGGTGCATATTCAAAATCTTTCCGGTCCCCATGGATCTTTTTATCGTTCTGTCTATCGTCTGATGCGATGTTAATTTCAAATACAAAAATATATTAATAATTTTAATAATAATTATTTCTCCCCGGCTTATAAGCAGCGCCATCTCTTAATGTACAATGAAAAGTTAAACTAACAGCAGTAAACAAAGTATGCGCGTTAGGTTCGCCAGTTGTGATCAGTCAGTGTTAGAAACTAGACGTGGTAACTTGTTGTGTTGTGTTACAGAATTATGATGGACCAATGACTACTGATCACATTTCATGTTTAACTAGGTAAAGCATCTACGGAGATATTCCAGTCTACGTGGTTTAATTGCTTTAAAAGGCAGAAGTCGTCCGAGGATAATGCAAAGTTTTCAGCACATGTTCGGCTAACGTAAAAATTGCTAAGATTCGTAATCTCCTGCAAGCCGATGTCATGTCTCATGCAGATTAATCGCAGAAAAGCTCAACATATCTACGATATTGGCCGGAATGTTTGTGTGAAGGAAAACGTATGTGCGAAATTTGTTCCCAACAACTTGACATCTGAGCAAAAACATGCGTGGACGTCAGTCGTAACTTTATTGAAATAAAGAATGCGGAAGGTTCTTTTCTATAAAAAAAAACGACCAAGTGCAAGTTGGACTTGCGCAATTAATGTTCCGTACTGTGATTGCCTTAAAACAAAAAAAAAATTGTTACGGAGGTATAAAATGACCAATGACTTTACAAAACACATCCCAAATGAGTTTTCAACAAAGTTCAATCTACACCGAATGGAGAATATTCCAGTGTTTTTTCAAATTTTTTGATCAGTACTTTTCAGGATGAGGTGGGTGAACCCGGCTTTTTGGCCATTTTTTTAAAATAATACAAAGGAAAATGTGCGTAAGTATTACATAATATATATTTTTGAACTCGTGTTTTCATTTGACACCCCACTCGATGACCTAGTAATTTTTTTTCACTTGCGATTTCACCCCCCCCCCCCAAACATAACCCTTTAAATGAAAATTTAACTTTTAAAACTACACGGCTCTGATTTGGCCATCAATTCCCAAATTTGTGCCAAATTTCAACTTTTTTTGTCAAATAGTGTCGGAGAAAATCGGGTGTGACAGGCAGGTAAACAGACTGACAGACGGACAGCGAAGTGATCCCATAAGTGGTCCATCCGGAACACTAATAAGCACAGATAATGAGACGCGGTGTTTCAAATACGAATTTACTTGTTTCATAAAAATGCGCTTGCGCATGAAGCTAAAATTTTAGTTCAGTTTTTGCTGTGAAAACAGCTATCACTATCACCCTCCATATTTACCTAATTTGGCCCCGTGTGACTTTTTTTATTTCCTAAAGTCAAGCTTTGCATGAAGGGTCAGTATTATGTCGATTTAGAAGATAATGACTCTAGTGTAACGCGCGAGTTGAAGTTCTCAAAAGAAAAGTTTTCTAACACCACATTTCTCGGTTTTTATTAGGGCAGTCCTGGCAATTCTTGAACAGACAGTGTACTTCACTATCATTATTGGTTTCACTTTATCAAATAAAAGGCTGAATAAACAGAGAATAATTTAAAAGGGTAGGACACTCCTTAACCTAGCCAATTCCCAAAGGTTTATAAGTTCTATTTTTAATTGTTTGTTACTAATTTACCTTTTATAGGTAAGTTGAAACCAATTTTTCATTTATTACAATTAACCGATAATATTTGTATTTCTCCTTAGCATATAGTTTTTTTTTTTAATAACAAAACAAAATTATTGTCATTCTCTCATATCAGACGATAACAAAGAGAAACGTCGAGATAATAATATGAAATATTACAATGAGAATCTGTTGAAAAAATTTAAGTCGAAGTCATAATGCATATAAAGCTGCTTAAAGAATTTTTAAATTTTAATTATAAAAAAAAACCGGTCAAGTGCAAGTTGAACTTGCACAATTAGTGTTCCGTACGTTGATTGCTTTTAAAATAAAAATTTTTGTTAGGGTGGTATAAAATGATCAGTGACTTCACAAAACACACCCCAAATGAGTTTTCAATAAAGTTTGTTTCCAATCTTTACTGAAAACTGGTGACCTTGAAATTTTGTTTTTTTTTCTATACTAGATTTTTTCAAAATTTTTTGATCAGTACTTTTCGAGATAGGGTAGGGGACAGCGATTTTTCACGATTTTTTAAAAGTAATACGAAGAAAAGTGTGCGCAAGTATTACATTATATATATATTTTTTTACTCGTGTTTTCACAAGCTTTCATTTGACACCACACTCGATGACCTAGTAAAAAATTTTTTTTTTTACTTCCGATTTCACCCCTCAAAACGAATCCCTTAAGTCAAAATTTATGTTACGGTGATATAAAATGATCAGTGACTTCACAAAACACACCCCAAATAAGTTTTCAACAAAGTTTATTTCCAATCTTTACTGAAAATTGATGACCTTGAAATTTCTGTTTTTTTTTTATATACCAGATAAATTATTACAGGTAATGCACTCGTGATAATTTTCGTTCAATCTACACCCCGTGGAGAATATTCCAGAATTTTTTCAAAATTTTTGATAAGTACTTTCCGAGATAAGGCGGTGTGGACAGCGATTTTTCGCGATTTTTTAAAAAAATAATACAAAGAAAAGTGCGCGCAAGTATTACATTATATATACATTTTTTACTCGTGTATTCACAAGCTTTCATTTGACACCACACTCGAATACCTAGTAAAAAAATTTTTTTTTCACTTCGGATTTCACCCCCCAAAACTAACCCCTTAAGTCAAAATTTTACTTTCAAAACTACATGGCTCTGATGAGGCCATCAATTCCTATATTACTACCAAATTTCAACTTTCTATGACAAATAGTTTCGGAGAAAATCGGGTGTGACAGACGGACAGACGGACAGACAGACGGACAGACACCGAAGTGATCTTATAAGTGTTCCGTACGGAACACTAAAAAACCAGGCAAGTGCATGTCGGACTTGAAAAATTAGCGTTCTGTACCGTAATTACTGAAGTATTCATTTTCAATATAAGAATTACAAAGAATATATAAAAAGCGAGACATCTTTGTAGTAAAAGTTTGAAATAAATATTTACTACCTAAAGATTTAATTAATTATAAACAAATAAAATAAAATTACTTTGTCTCGGTACATATTCGTTGGTCACCAGTCATCATCGTAATTTATTTTATTTGTGATTGGACATATGCTTGAGACGGTAATGTACTGAAAAGTATATGAGTATGATTGCACCGAATACGTATTGATACTTCGTAGCTCTTAGTCCCGGTTAAATTCAAAACTTTCCACGAAAAAAATCAATCTACACTTTATGGAGAATATTCCAAGATTTTTTCGAAATTGTTTGATCAGTATTCTTAGAGATAAGGTGGGGTGACAGCGATTTTTAGCCATTTTTTTTTTAAATAATACGAAGAAGCTAACCATGTTAGCATCAGGAGCGATGATTGACTAAACTACAAATCTACCCTATACTTAGTCTAACCCTTGAATTACTCAGACGGAACTAATGGCACAGGCAAGGCTATCAGTTCCGGTCAAGTAACCAGTAGAGGGGACTATAAGGAATAGGCCCTCTGTCTTTATTTAAACTACTTGTACATTTTATAATTTCCATACTTTCGTATGCGTTCAACCATTTCTTATCAGATACATTTTTAATTAATCTTAGATTATCTAATGTTACAATATGATCAGCTTCAAGGGCATGTTCGGCAATGCTAGACTTTTCTGTTCTACTGTATTTTAAGTGTGCTAAATGTTTTTTAAATCGTGTTTTAATTGACCTTTTAGTTTGCCCAACATAGTTTGTCACAATCATTACAACTAATTTCATAAATTCCACTTTTCTCATAATTAGGAATCTTATCTTTGGGATTTCCTAAGATATTCCTCAGATTGTCTGATGACTTATAGACTAAGGTGAGGCCACCTTATTAAATACCTATATTTCGGATTATATGGTATGGAAACCATACTTGGTATTATCTTCTTCGCGTGTAAAAAAGGTGGAATTCTAAATATTTAACCTGAACTTATGCCTATTTATTAGCTTGTTTACATCGGCATAACCATTAACTCTAATCATATTTCTAATACGATTCCTTTCGTTATTAAAGTTTACTCTATTCAGAGAAAAAGTAACCAAACGATGAACTAAAAAATGTAATAAGGCTAATTTGTGTTGTTTGCAATGAAATGAATCATTAGGAATATATCTATCTGTTACTATGTCTTCCCTATAGATATCAAATTGTAATCTATTATTATTTTTAATAATTAAAATATCTAGAAAAGACAGTTGTCCTTTGTTCTCAACTTCTTAAGTGAATTTAATGGAATCATACCGGCTATTTAATTTGGAAACAAAGTCATCCATATTTGCTTTCTTTCTATCGAAAATCGCGAAAATATCATCCACATACCTATACCATACCCTTGGGAAATATTCAAATGATATTTTGGCGATTTTCGATGCAAAGACAGCAAATATTGATGACTTTGTTTCCAAATTAAATAGCCGATATGATTCCATTAAATTCACTTACGAAGTTGAGAACAAAGGACAACTGCCTTTTCTAGTTATTTTAATTATTAAAAATAATAATAGATTAGAATTTGATATATATAGGAAAGACACAGTAACAGACAGATATATTCCTAATGATTCATTTCATTGCAAACAACACAAATTAGCCTCATTACATTTTTTAGTTGATCGTTTGGTCCCTTTCCTCTGAATAGAGTAAACTTTAATAACGAAAGGCATCGTATTAGAAATATAATTAGAGTTAATGGTTATGACGATGTAAACAAGCTAATAAATAGACATAAGTTCAGGTTAAATATTCAGAATTCCACCTTTTTTACACGCGAAGAAAATAACACCAAGTATGTCTCTATACCATATAATCCGAATTATAGTAAGGGACTCAATAAGGTATTTAATAAGGTAGTCTATAAGTCATCAGACAATCTGAGGAATATCTTAGGAAATCCCAAAGAAAAGATTCCTAATCGTAAGAAAAGTGGAATTTATGAAATTAGTTGTAATGATTGTGACAAAAAGTATGTTGGGCAAACTAAAAGGTCAATTAAAACACGATTTAAAGAACATTTAGCACACTTGAAATACAGTAGAATAGAAAAGTCTAGCATTGCCGTACATACCCTTGAAGCTGATCATATTGTAACACTAGATAATCTAAGATTAATTAAAAATATATCTGTAAGAGATTGTTGAACGCATACGAAAGTATGGAAATTATAAAATGTAAAAGTAGTTTAAATAAAGACAGAGGGCCTATTCCTTATAGTCCCCTCTACTGGTTACTTGACCGGAACTGATGGCCTTGCCTATGCCACTAGTGCTGCCTAAGTAATTGAAGGGTTAGGCTAAGAATAAATACGGTAGATTTGTAGTTTAGTCAATCATCGCTCCTGATGAAGCTAACATGGTTAGCGAAACGCGCGTCGAGTGCAAAAATAAAGTGTTTGGTGTAGTGGTGATATATACTGAGTAGTGCCAAAATTTAACTTTCAAAACTACACGGCTCTGATTGGGTCATCAGTTCCTATATTTGCGGCAAATTTCAACTTTATATGTGAAATAGAAAAATAGAGAAAATCGAGTGTGACAGACAGATCTCGAAGCGATCTCATAAGTGTTCCGTACGGAACATTAAAAATTAAGATTTTTGATTTTTGTTGAAAAAATTTAATAAGTTTTAAAAAACTGCTCTAGAATATGAAATTTAAAAATTTAATAGTACGAGCATGTAATAAATAGCAGTTTCCAATGCTTTCAGAGAGAAAAGTCAATTAGCGCTATTCAATTTGTAAAACTAGCAACGCATTATTATTCTCATATATAAAATAAGTTTTATTGTTAATTTTAATGTACCTAATTAGTTTATTATTTGTATAGTACATATTCATAATTATTGTAATAATTAATGTAGTATTCGTAGGTATATTGAGATGCTGACATAACAATTTCAATTAAATAAATAAAACGTTTTAATTACATACATACATTTTGCAAAAATGTTTCTTTACCTATCAATTACCTCGCTAATTACGTCGCCCAAATAATTAAGTTTTATTTTTTGGAAATATGCACCCTTGGCCGCCCCCTGAGCAGAATCCTAGATTCGCCCTGGTAAGGAAGTTTAAGAAAAATAAGTTTTGTATTTGTAGTATTTTATTCTCTAGGTTTGAAATAATATTTCTTTATTTTCCCTATACGTATGTAGAAAAACTGCATTTATCATTATTACGACATTCCCGCTGGTATCCTCAGGATATGAAAAAGGGCAAAATCCCTACCCAGGCGGGAAGGTGAACGATAAAAAAAAATGTCAACAGTAAAACATTTTCTCTTTAAGTAACAGTTGTAGTACCAATTTAAGGTGCTATAATATTCAAGACAATTAAAAAAGCAATTATATTTAAATATTTCGTGTTTATATACATAAATTTTGAAATAAAATTATTACAGTTCTAATTATTCACGGGATTCATATTTGCGTTGGCATTAATTTACTTCCATCAATATAAACAGTGTTAGTCCAGTTGCCGGGAATTTTCAGATGATAATAATTTCGAATCAGAGATTGTCGTTGTAATAGGTAGTATTTTTAGAGTAAAAGAAGAAAAAAAAAATTGTTCTGCACACGAGCTAGTCCGAAAAATTAGCAGAAAAATCGAAAGATTTAAATACGTTCAAAATTACGTATCATCATCATCATCATCATCAGCTTCTACTGTCCACTGGTGGACGAAAGCCTCCTTCAAATCTTGCCACTTTTTTCTGTTCTGGTCCGCTTGTACCTAATTTCCAACCACTCTTTTCAACTCGTCAGTCCACCGACTTAATGGTCTACCTTTACCCAATAATCTTCGGATCTTGGTCGCCACTCTATGATTCTATTTGTCCATCGCATATCCTTAAACCTAGCAACATGCCCAGCCCAGTTCCATTTAAGATGTAGAATAAATTTGACTGCGTCTTGTACCCCCGTTCTCTTCCTAATAATATGACTTGGGATGTGATCTCTAAGATTAACGCCTAACATTGACCTCTCCATTTTTCGTTTCATGACACATATTTTATTGCTGTTTTCTTCGTCATTGTGAGAGTATCGTTTCCGTACGTAAGAAGGGGGAGTATGCATCTGTTAAATACTTTTCTTCTTTCCTAGATTTGAATACATAGGCCAGTTTACCATATGCAGGCCAGGAGAGATCTATTCGCCGCTGAATTTTATGTGTTTGGTTATCTCGTCCTATGGCGATATCATATCCCAAGTATGTGGTGCACTTGCTCTATCTCTACGTTATTCAGTTTTATAGTGTCGCTTAATACAAGATTTGTCATAAAAAGATTGATTTTTAGACCAACCTTTCCTGAAGCTTCCTGAAGCATACGTAGCATAGTTTGTGCTTCTTGCATTTGCCTGTTATCAAGACAATGTCGTCGGCAAAACAGAGGTGATTTAACTTTTCACCTTCAATGTTAAGTCCCATCCTTTCCCAGATTATTGATTTTAGAATACTTTCTAGAAGTATTACGAAAATCTTAGGTGAGAGCGTATCACCCTCCCGCACTCCTCTTTCGATTCGAAATTTGTTGGTGGATTGATTAGTTTGTGTTTTAACATAACCGGTTGCATTTTCATATATGTATTTAATTACATTGGAATATCGATGATCAATACACCACTCAGTAAGCGCTTCCAAAAGTCTCTGCTGATTTACAGAATCAACAGCCTTTTCGAAGTCCACAAATATGAGTACAAGAGGCTTATATTCTATACATTTTTCAATGAGGATTTTAACTGTAAGTAGATGGTCGTTTGTTCCATACCCTGAGCGAAAACCTACCTGTTCTTTTGAAAGGAAAAACACGAATTTATTTGCTAGACATTTGTAACTATTTTCGTGAATAACTTGTATACATGGCTAAGGAGGCTAATGGGTCGAGAGTTTGTAAGGTCTGGAGTATCTCTATTTTTATGCATGATGACAATATTTGCATTATTCCATTGCGATGGAGTTATTCCTTCCAGGAGGCATATATGGTATTGAATAACATTTTAAGTGATTTGATAATTTGTTGTTCTCCTTGTTTAATTGCCCCTACTACAATATTGTCTTCACCCGGAGGTTTGTTATTCTTCATGTCCTTCAAGGCTGATGTGATTTCTTCTTCTGCGATGTCTGGGATATCCTCCGACCCCTGATTTAGGACTTTTGGTATGTTGGTTTCTGTTCTTTTATCTTGTGAGGTATATAATTATTGATAAAATAATTCGATTATCTGTAAAATATTTCTTTTGTTTGTTATTACATTACCATGCATGTCCTTAATCTTGCAATGTCTTCCCTTCTAATTGTGGTCTTCCTTCTTAAGACTCTTAAGCTTTTATTCTGTTCTACTGTTTTAATTTCCTTTGCATTTTTTGTATTTTCTAATTTCCCTCGATATCTCTCTATTTATAGTTCTGTATTCATATGTAGTCTTATCTACCATTTCTCTCCTTGGCTTCCTTAGCTGTTTTCCTCTTTGATTTAATGTCTGTTCTTTTTGTTGTTTTAGGCAAGTGTTGTCATATTTTATGTCATTTTCTATACTATTTTTGATGTTTTCAAATATGTAATCAACTGCTGTATCTTCATTGGGTCAAAACATCAAAAATAGTGTAGAAAATGCCATTGACCCGAAACAAGAATAGGATATATATGAATATATATATATATATATATATATATATATGTAGTCATGGTTTTTCGGGTATCCCGTGTTAGCTTGAAGTCCCTTGATGGACAGTTTCGCTGACGTTTCGATGGAATCTCATCCATCTTTTTCAAAGCGTTGATCACTGGTCGGTGTCTTGGCGTTGAATGTCGAGACTGGCCCTGAGTAAGCCGGTTTTATGTACTCGGGGGTGTTTCTATTGGTCGGGCGGATCTGGCCAATAGAGGCTCGGCTTTGGCTGCGCGTTGTCGGTCCTGTGGTTCTTTGTAATGTTTGTGTTGGTGAAGTAACATATGGTTGAATTATTGTTTCTCTTGGTTGGACTTGGTACTGGGATAGAATATGTTTCCAAGAGTTCGGTAAACGTTGGCTATCATCCCGATTATTTAAGTTGTTGGGCCTCTTTTCTATTTCTATGGCTTCTTTGATTACCCTAGTGGATAGGTTATTACTTTTTTGTAGGGTTCTGGTTTTGTCAAAATCGATTTTGTGGCCGGTATTGTGTGCATGTTGTGCTAGAGAAGAGGTGGTGGATTTTTGTTTTACGGCGTTTTTGTGCTCGTCTCTTCTGGCACTAATTTTCCTGTTTGTTTGGCCTATGTATGAAAGACCGCAGTCCTGACACGGAATTTCATATACGCCTTGGTCTTCTAAGGCTATAATGTCTTTTGGTGTAGGTAGAATATCTTTAATTTTTTGGTTGGTTGTGTAAATGGTCTCAATTTGGTGCTTTCCTAGAAGTCTTCCTATTTTGTCTGTGATGCCTTTTACATATGGGAGAAATGCTTTTGTAGTATATGTCTTTCTTTCCTGTTTGTGTTGTTTATTTAGGGCCCGCCGGATCGTGTTTTGACTATATCCATTCCTAGATGTCTTGCTTCAAAGAAAATTAGATGGTTCTTTGTCTCACTCAGTATATAGAAAACCGACACATACAAATAGATACTTAAATGCCAGCTCACATCATCACCCAGCCCAACTCTTCTCCGTTGCCAAATCCTTAGCTCACCGATCAGAAACCCTAACAGACAAGGAACATTTGCAACAAGAAACCAAGCTCCTTCGAAACGTTTTACTTTCAAATGGATATAGTCAAAACACGATCCGGCGGGCCCTAAATAAACAACACAAACAGGAAAGAAAGACATATACTACAAAAGCATTTCTCCCATATGTAAAAGGCATCACAGACAAAATAGGAAGACTTCTAGGAAAGCACCAAATTGAGACCATTTACACAACCAACCAAAAAATTAAAGATATTCTACCTACACCAAAAGACATTATAGCCTTAGAAGACCAAGGCGTATATGAAATTCCGTGTCAGGACTGCGGTCTTTCATACATAGGCCAAACAAACAGGAAAATTAGTGCCAGAAGAGACGAGCACAAAAACGCCGTAAAAACAAAAATCCACCACCTCTTCTCTAGCACAACATGCACACAATACCGGCCACAAAATCGATTTTGACAAAACCAGAACCCTACAAAAAAGTAATAACCTATCCACTAGGGTAATCAAAGAAGCCATAGAAATAGAAAAGAGGCCCAACAACTTAAATAATCGGGATGATAGCCAACGTTTACCGAACTCTTGGAAACATATTCTATCCCAGTACCAAGTCCAACCAAGAGAAACAATAATTCAACCATATGTTACTTCACCAACACAAACATTACAAAGAACCACAGGACCGACAACGCGCAGCCAAAGCCGAGCCTCTATTGGCCAGATCCGCCCGACCAATAGAAACACCCCCGAGTACATAAAACCGGCTTACTCAGGGCCAGTCTCGACATTCAACGCCAAGACACCGACCAGTGATCAACGCTTTGAAAAAGATGGATGAGATTCCATCGAAACGTCAGCGAAACTGTCCATCAAGGGACTTCAAGCTAACACGGGATACCCGAAAAACCATGACTACATTTCACACCCGTGAGAACATTCGTCAAAACATATATATATATATATATATATATATATATATATATATATATATATATATATATATATATATATATATATATAACCAAAGCTATAGAAGAAGAAATTATCTACAAAAAAGGTCTCTACAAAAATGTCCGTAATATTTTACAAGATATTTGAAACACAAACGAACCATTCTAAAACTGCTCGCGAGAAACACAAAATATGAATTTCGCCGCGCGGCTCGACTAACATGCCTGTTACTCATTTTATATGCTACATATCGATCTAGGAACCATTTTAAAGAAGAGATCCGGAGTTTCCCATTCATTTATAATATAACTAGCCTTGCTCGCGGCTCCGCGCGCGTGGGCCTTTATTCACCTTTATCGTCACTGCTTAAGTTATATGTTTATATTATTATATAGCTCGAGGGGCCTTAGAGGCTCATGGCTTGGTCGCATACTTGTCTCCACTTCTTTTTGTCTCCTGTTAGCTTTTTCCAGTACGGGATTCCCATCAACTCCGGATCTTGCTTTACTGCCTGAATCTATATAGATCGAGGTCTACCCTTGCCTCTTCTTCCAACCACTCCTCTTATTAGGGCTTGCTTTGCCTGTCTTTCTTCCTTCATCCTTGCCACGTGTCGCAACCATCTTAATCGCTGGCTTCTTATGATTTGGCTTATAAGGGGTTTCGTATATAGGCATTTTAATTCGGAGTTTATTCTTTTTCTTCACAGTCCCTCTTCTTTCCTTCCTCCGTAGATTCTTCTCAAATCTTTCTTTTCTCACACCTCCAACGTCTCCTTTTTTCTGGCATTCAGTTTCCATGTTTCGCATCCATATGTCTGCGTGGGTCTGACAACTGTCGTATATATTCTATCTCTTGCTTTTCTTGATACATTCTTGTATTTCAATATTGGATTCATTGCCCCCAAACATCTCTGTCCTTTCGCTATTCTTTCTTGTATCTCCGTCCTTTCTTGTCCAGTCTCTGTTATTGTTACTCCCAGATATTTAAATTTATCTACTTTTTCAAACATATATCTTTTCCCTAAGTTGTTTATTATATCTAAACTTTTTTTGTTTTTATTATCCTTCTTCTTTGTAATTTCCATGTATTTTGTTTTTTCCTCATTTATCTTTAGTCCTCTCATCTTTCTCCTATCCTACTTATGGTTTTTTTTGAGGTTCTCTTTTGCTCTTGCAATCACTGCTACATCATCCGCATTGGCAGGTTTGTTGGTATATTTTTCCGGATTATCTTCTCTAGTACCAAATTAAGTAGACATGTCGACACTGGATCCCCCTCTCTTAATTCATTATCTTGTAGAGTCCTTCTCTATTTACGGAGTCATATGCTTCTCTGAAATCCACAATGACCAAGTGTAGTGCCAAATTTTGTTCTAAGCTACTATCTTGGATTTGCTTAATCGAAAATATCTGGTCTGTACCCGATCTATTTTTCCTGAATCCACACTGGTACTTTCCCAGAATAGATTCGGCTTTCTCTTCTAACCTGTTTTTGATAGTCACCACTACTATCTTGTACACGACATCCAGTAAGGCTATTGGTCTATAATTAGCACATATAGTTTTTTCTCCTTTTTTGTATATTTGACAAATGAGCAACTCTCTCCAGCTCACTGGCGTCTTTTCTGTTTCCCATATTTCTTGACCAACCGGCATATTTCATTTTCCAGATCTACTCTTCCAGCTTTTATCATTTCTGCTGTTATACAATTTCCACCCGGGGCCTTATTTTTTTTTGGGTTTTAAGTATTTCTCTTATTTCTTCTTTGCAGGGTTTGTTTGTCCCCTCCTGCCCCTCAGTTAATTTTGCTTCCTATTTCTCATTCAACTCCTCATTTTCATCTCCATTTAATGTTTCTGTAAAGTATTCCGCCCATCTATTCACTCTTTCTGCCAAGCTTACTGCTAAACTTCCATCTTTTTTCCTACATATTAGCATTTTGTCTCTGTTTATTCCCTTTGTATTTTATAAAAAAAAAAACACGTAAATCGGATAAGTGGTTCTTGTGCTAAGCGCACTAATGGACAGACAGACAGAGAGACGTTAGGTTTTATATATATTACATAGATTATTATTATTATTATATAATCTGACTAGAGAACATATGTATGAATTAAAAAAAAAAACACGTAAATCGGATAACTGGTTCTCGAGTGATAAGCGCACTAACGGACAGACAGACAGAGAGACGTTGCATTATATATATGTATATATATATATATATATATATATACATATATATATATATATAAATATAAATATATATATATATATATATATATATATATATATATAAACATTATAGAAGATTATAAATAACCTGGCCAGAGAACAAATGTATGAATTTAAAAAAAAAAACGTAAATCGGATAAGTGGTTTTCGAGAGATAAGCGCGCTAACGGACAGACAAAATGAGGGACTTTGCATTTTATATATATATTACAGATATTCTTTGCTACATGATATTGTTCCATATTTAATGGTTTAGACAGTGTATTGCAAGAGAACGAGCTAGCGGCAAACTTTTTTCCGACTTGATTCACTATTATAGTCACTACTTATTCCTTATGTTATTTAACGTAATAAAACATAGCCTATAACCTGGCCAGAGAACATATGTGTATTTAAAAAAAAAAAAAGCACGTAAATCGGATAAGTGGTTTTTCACTGATAAGCGCACTAACGGACAGACAGACAGGCAGGCAGACAGACAAACAGACAGAGAGACGTTACATTTTATATATATTATAGATGTTAAAAAAAATTCATTGTAAATGTAGGTTCTTTGCAGGTTTTCTACGAATTCGATTCACATATTTCTATGATTTATTACCGTCGTTATTTTTAACAATGGAAATTGAATATATTTGTTTGAACTGTATTTAATCAGTATGTCTTAAAATAATTAGTCAGTTTTATTTGTGGAAGATATGGGAGGACTTGAAAAGTAATTCATTTTTTAAAACTTTCTGCTTCGAGTGACTCCATTACCTTAATCAAGGAAGAACTACGAGAGTAATATACTTTATTCAATGATTAAATAGTGATTATAATGCTTGATTTTTTTATTTCCCTTATCGACAATTGAACATTTTCATTATTACCGGGAAAATTCTCTATACATATATATTTATGGGAGCATCGCTCGTCTGAATAAAATCATACACTATTTTTTACTGTCCTGATATTCTAACTCGACAATGTAAGTATTAATATTTGAATACATCCTCGATCCAATGGTTATATATACATATATATATATATATATATATATATATATATATATATATATATATATATATATATATATATATATATATATATGTATATATATATATATATATATATATATATATATATATATATATATATATATATATATATATATATATATATATATATACATATATATATATATATATATATATATATATATATATATACATATATATATATATATATATATATATATATATATATATATATATATATATATATATATATATATATATATATGTATATATATATATATATATATATATATATATATATATATATATTTACTTCCGGAAAGAATGAGCAGAGTTTAAATTCTATACAGAATTTCATGTTTAACGCCCGTCGGTGGTTTTGGTTGCTCCGTTTTTCGTGCTCAGATCAGTGTTGTAAAAATTGTAATTTACTAATTTTCTAAATAATAATTATTTTTTCTTTATTAGTAAACCAAATTAATTTTACATTAAAAGTAGTTATTAATTAGTTTTAACATTTAATTAAATAAATTAAAAATAACACAGGTCTGCAACAAAAATGCTGTCTGGATGTTTTCAACTGATTTCTATGTATTTAGGTGTTCTGAAAACTAAAAAAATACTCAAATAATTTCAGAACGTCAGGTTATTTTACAAAACGCACAATTTTATTATAAAAAAGGGTTTTTTTTGGGCTAACTTGAAGTCATAAATAAATAGGTACAATTTTATTTTGATTACTGTTTTTAAATGTATACAGGCCATAACTATCATTACTTTCTAAATAAAGAACGCCCTGTGTGAGCTAAATTAACAAACATAAACGTTGTAACCAGAACGTGCGCGCTCCGATAGTGTAGAAAGTGGTGCGGTACAATTACGTGTTAACTCGTCATTATTTTATAGATCTTGGTTCAATATAGTGCAATGTCATCTGTGCGGAAGTGTGTGAATTCGTCTGACAGTTTCTGTTATATTTGTGGCGCGAATATATGGTATTAAAGCAACAACTTAATATTACGGACTTTGTAAAAAAGTATACTTCACGTATTTTGGCTGAAAACTTGTAGATCAGGATAAAGTTTGGGCACCTCATAAAGTCTGCAAACGATGTGTTGAAGACCTTCGAAATTGGTTTAAGGGTAAGAAAAAAGCTTTCCGATATGAGATTCCTATGGTATGGCGCGAGCAAAAGAACCGTAGTGATGATTGTTACTTTTGTTCGTGTAATGTGAAAGGGTATAATTCAAAATGGAAGCAGTCCATTTCATACCCCAATCTGCAATCAGCTATTCGTCCCATCCCTCATGGGACCGAAATACCAGTGCCCAAGGCCCCTGCTACCTTGGAAGAGATTCCAAGTTCTGACGAAGTTGGTGCTGTACCTGAACCCGATGACAAGTCAAGTTTTCAATTTGAAGATGACAACAGTCCGAAATTGTTTTCCCAGGGCGAGCTAAATGATTTGGTAAGAGACTTGAATCTTCCCAAAAACGCTGCTGAGTTGCTTGGATCAAGGCTCAAAAGCAGGAACTTACTTTTGCCGGGAGTGTCTTCCTCCTGGTTTAGATATCGTGAGAAGCAGTTCACTTCCTACTTTGCCCAAGAGGACGAGTTGGTTTATTGTACCAATATCGAAGGTTTGATGGATACATTTAAGATCTCATACGACCCAGCACAGTGGCGTACTTTCATAGATTCTTTAAAAAGAAGCCTTAAAGCAGTTCTGCTTCACAATGGCGGTTTCTATGCTTCCATTCCTGTCGGTCATTCCGTACACCTCAAGGAAACCTACAAGAACTTGGAATTGGTTCTTTGCAAATTAAAATATAAAGACCACGGTTGGCAAGTGTGCGGTGATTTAAAATCTTGGGCATGTTGCTCGGACAACAATCTGGGTTTACCAAATTCCTTTGCTTTTTGTGTCTATGGGATAGTAGAGACCGAGCAAATCACTGGACCAAAAAGTGTTGGCCTCCGAGGGAGCTTAAAGTTGACGAAAAGAACGTCCTGCATGAAACTTTGCTGCCTCCTCATAAAGTTCTTCTACCACCGCTTCACATAAAGCTGGGATTGATGAAGCAATTTGTAAAGTCACTTCCAAGAGATGAAAATTGCTTCAAATACTTAATATCAAAGTTTCCAGGCCTCTCGGAGGCAAAGTTGAAGGAAGGTGTTTTCGTTGGACCAGATATTAGACGGCTTATGGCTGATCCACAATTCATCACAACCATGACAGATCCTCAAAGAGAAGGGTGGATTGCCTTTAAAGAGGTCATAGAGAAATTTTTAGGCAATAACAAAGACCCTAACTACAAACAAATCGTCAAAAGAATGTTAAAAGCATTTCAAGCTTTAGGTTGCCTAATGAGTTTAAAAGTACATATTCTTCATTCCCACCTCGACTACTTTCCAGAAAATTTAGGAGATCTGAGTGAAGAGCAAGGTGAACGATTTCACCAAGATATTAAGGAGATGGAAAAAAGATACCAGGGAAGATGGAGCGTCTCAATGATGGCAGACTATTGTTGGACGCTTCAGAGAGACCTTCCAGATGCTTCCTACAAGCGAAAATGTACCAAAAGGAGTCTCACTGGGAAAAAGAAATGTGTTTAGTGCTTACTAATGAATGTATTTTAGATAAAAAAAAAATAAGTTTTGTTACGCAATTATAAATTAAAAAAAATTTTTTTAGTCTTTTATCTTTTATTTTAAGATGATAACTTGTTTAACATAGATACCTACATTGTCAGAAAACGTGACGTTCTATGACAAAATGAAAGTCATATTCGGATTCAGCACACCCAAAAACATAAGAATTACGCAAAAAAACCAAAACAGCTCTCAATTTTTTTTTTTTTGCAGACTTGTGTAATTTATAATTTTAAAAATTTTAATTATTTGTTGTTACTAATTAACTTAAAGCTATTATTCAAAATTAGAACTTATTTGTATTTAAGTAACTATTTAATTAACGATTTAAATGATATTAATTATAAAATAATAAAATTTTTGATGAATAATTAAATTTTGGGAACACACTTTGTTGTGTAATTATATGATTTAATATTTATGGTACCAAAAAATTGCATATTTTTGGTAGAGAATTTTATGCTCTACAACTTTGTTCTTATGCATATTTTAGGAATTCTTAACCGTTTAAGAGATATTTCAAGAAAACGCTTTTTTCGACATTTTTCCGATATTTTCCAGACTAGCTAGCATATAAAACAACTTTTTTCCTTTTCTGCTCTAAAAATACTACCCAGTACAACAATAATTTTTAACTTTGAGATTATCCCCTTTTATTCTGCTCTGGCGACTGAGCTAAGTTGCTAACTTGTTACGGAAGCTTCGACGACGCTTAAAATATCAAACAACACACAACAGTATTTTTCCGATTAAAATGATAAAAATTTCAACAGAATAAAATTTTTTAACACAAATTAAACCATAAAATATTTAATAAATCTGTCGACCATGCTATTTTCGAAATCATACAAAGGAACTAATACAATAATTTTATACATCATACGACTCTGTAGAATTGACATCAGATAGTATTGAAAGAAAACACCAATAAGATAGAAATGAAAAGAGGGGTAGGTCAAGGGGACACCATCTCGCCGAAATTGTTTACGTTGGCTCTAGAAGATCTTTTCAAACAACTTCCATGGACAAGTAAGGAGGAGAGCAACTCAATCATCTGCGATTCGCGGATGATATTGTGCTTATATCTAACAACAAAGACGAATTGGAAGAAATGCTGAACGAACTTAACAACAAGTCCAGAGAGATTGGTCTAAAGATAAACATCGCCAAAACCATATTCATGGCAAATGTGTGATAAAGAAGCAGAACTAAACATTGAAAACGCGAAAATCAGAAGAATGGATTCATACGTATATCTTGGACAAAAAATAGTAATATCCAAGGAAAACTTGAAAGTGGATCTATCAAGGAGAATATCATTGGCTTGGTCGGCATTTAGCAGACTGTGAAACTTCTTTTCCAATATCTCAAATACCTAAAAGCGGACACATTTGATCAATGCGTGTTGCCAGTATTGACATACGGAACGGAAACGTGGGCTTTGAATCAAGACATTATCAATCGCCTCCAAGTAGCTCAACGAGCGATGGAAAGAAGGATGAGGGATAGGCTGAATAATGGAGAAATTCGAGGAAGGTCCAAGATAACTGATGTAGCTGAGAGGGTAAGCAAGTTGAACTGGAGATTGGCTGGTCATATCGCAAGACTCTGATAATCGATGGATCCATAAGTTAATCAACTGGAAGCCCTGGAATGAGAAAAGAAATAGAGGACGCCCGCAAACCCGATAGTCTGACAACATCGAAAGATTAGTGGGATACAACTGGATAAACAAGGCTCAAAACTGAAGAAGATGGACGTACTTAGGGGAGGCTTATGTCCGACGATGGGCTGCATAGCTGATGATTATGACTGGCTCAGCGATTCAGTTTAAGATACAAGGTTTTATTGATTTTAAGAAAACTATTAAAAAAACATACATGAAACTTTATACTGCTTAGTTCAAATGAATCAAGTGGGTGAGAGGGACACAACCGCACAAAACATACAACTAATAAATTTCTTATTAATTGTGAAAACTCTATAAAAATAACCGGTCAAGTGCAACTCGCAATTAGTGTTGCGTACGTTGATTGATTTTAAAATAAAAATTTTTGTTACGGAGGTATCAAGTAATCAATGACCTCATAAAACACATCCCAAATGAGTTTTCGAGAAGTTTTTATTTTATATACCAGAGAAATTATTAAAGGTAATGCACTCGTGGTAATTTTCGTTCAAGCTACACCCTGTGGAAAATATAAACTACACACCAATTCCTATATTAGTGACAAATTTCAACATTTTACGTCGAATAATTTCGAGGAAAATCGGGTGTAACAGACGGACAGATAGACAGATACCGAACTGATCTTATAAGTGTTCCGTATGGAACACTAAAAATTAAACTTTATGGTACATGGTACACGTATTGGCAACCTCAATCTACTAAAAGAAAAATATACAGGGGATTCCATTTGACAATTTATTTGAAAATGCCATGTTAATTTATTTTTTCTGGTTTTACATTAATAAATAGATAGAAGTTCGTTATTTCGATTAATATTATATCTTAAGTAATAAATAAATTAACAATAGTGTGGAGTTAAATTGAAGCACTGTGTATGTGTACATTTTCTTTGAGCAAACTATATATCTAATGAGGTATTTAAGCGAGTTATGAAAAATATATTACATTTTATATTAGTCAGTATTCCTTTCTGAGGTTTAAGTGTTTTCTCAAATTGATACTTGAAAAATAAGAACAGGGTAGAACTAATAAATCACTTTGGAGTCGAAGTAAATTTCCATAAAAAGAAATTTCATCGTTAAGTTATTAACATGCTCGGAAAAAAAATTCCTAGATTACAAAAGCCATATTCTATTCTTCACTCTTTTAATTCCGATGTCCTCTACTTGCATTTGTTTAGCTCTGTTTGTAGTTTTTCAACGAACAAATAACAATTCAAATAAAAAATATTTTTAAAAACGTGACAAGTTGATGTAATATCCCTAAAAATAATTAATCTATCTAATGACTAAGAATTTCCTGAATTTCTGCCAGCGTTCTACCTTTGGTTTCAGGAACAATATAATGAACAAAAATAAGTCCCAGAGTACAGCAAGCTCCAAACATCCAAAATGTTTCAGCCATGCCCAATCTTTCACTTAATATTGGAAATGCCATTGTTATGACAAAAGAAACGCCGAAACATGTCGATGATATCAAAGCTGATGCGCTGGCTTTAACATTATTGGGAAATATTTCTGTCATTACAGTCCACGGGACAGGACCCAGTCCTAAGTTGTAACTGACAATATACACAAGCAGACAGACAATGGGTAGCCACCAAAAATATGCCAACATACTAAATTTGTGCCTGTGCATAAAGAAATAAAGACCAAGAAATATAAGAGAAACTACTGCTCCAATTATTGAAGATATCATAAGAAATTTCCTACCAAGTTTTTCTATTACTGAGGCTGTAACTAAAACAGTTAGAACTTGTATAACGCCGATGATAGTGGTAGCAACTTGTGGGGGAACTGCACTCCCAGTTGCTAAGAATATATTTTCCATAAATCCTATTACTGCGTTTATTCCTGCTACCTGTTGGATTATTAATAAACCAGCAGCAACTATAAATGCTTTTCTGTTACTTTTGTTTCTAAAAATTTCAGCAACTCCACCTTTTTCCCGATTTTGGTTTTCCACCATGACTTGTAAATCTTTTAAGTCTTGTTGAACTTGATCTTCTGACTTATCTCTTAGATCCGACAGGGCTATTACAGCAAGATTGTTCTTGTTTGTTTTTACTAAATAAGCAGGAGTGTCAGGGCAACAGATTGTGAAGAAAATTACAAAGATTAGGAGAGGAAGTAAGGAAGATAAGCAAAACATTTTTATACTCAGCAGTGGTCCTATTGAAAAGGGGTAGAGAAGTCCTAAGGCAATAAAAATAGCAAATATGCAAGAAAATTTTCCTCGGTTGTGATCTTCTGTTACTTCACCTATATACATAGTTAATACTGTAAATACTCCTCCATTGCCCATTCCGTAGAGTAATCTAAAAAAATGGAAATATGTTAACTGAGTTATTTAATCTAGTAATAATCTTGTTTTTTTTTATTGAGATTCGTACGCTTTGAAACTTTTTGTGAACTTTGACCCGAGTATTGAATGTCAGTTGAATTTTCGTAGCAAAAACCTCTTTTATGTTTGATAATGATTGTGATACGCTTCTTATATAGAACACACTGCGAATGAAATTGAATTTTGAATGAAATCCTTTTTCAGAGTTTTTTTTTAACTTATCTTCATTCTGGATAACTACAAGCTTAAAACATTTAAAATTTAATATTCATAATAGGCTTAAGTAACTTTAAGAGATTTGAATATTACTTACCTAGCTAAATAGTACATTTTTACTTCATCTGTAAATGCCAGAATAATTAAAGCGGCAATCATAGGTACAGCAATGCAAAGTAAGGTCCATTTTCTGCCAATTTTGTCAGCCATAAGTCCAGATGGGAATGGACCTATTGCAGCTCCAACGCATAATATGGCAGCTATGATACTTTCTTGAGACGCATCCACTTTGACATTTAGGGGATTTTCCGGCCCATGAAGTTTGGGTAGCACTGGGGATGTCCATGAAAATCCAACGCCTGCGGCGAAACCTAACAAATTTGCTAAAAAAAAATATTGCATGAAAATTGAATTATCAGTTAAAAAGATATTAATCGAGTAAACAGATACTGTCATAAAATAAGTAATAAGCATTAAAAATTTTTAAAAAAATGCCCAAATGCAAGTCGAACTGGCGCAATTAGTGTTCCGTACGTTGATTGCTTTTAAAATAAAAATTTTCGTTACAGAGGTATAAAATGATCAATGACTTCACAAAACCCACCCTAAATGAGTTTCATCAAAGTTCTGATCTTTATTGAAAACTGATGACCTTGAAGAATACCAGATAAATTAATTATTAAAGGTAATGCACTCGTGATAATTTTCGTTCAATCTATACCCTGTGGAGAATATTCTTGAATTTTTTCAAAATTTTTTGTGTGTGACAAGCGAACAGACGGACAGAAAGACAGGTAGACAGGCAGACATCGAAGTAATCTTATAACTGTTCCGTACGAAACACTAAAAATGATGAATAGAATTTATTACTGCACGAGACATTTCTTCTGCAGACTCATGATTGAAGACCTCTAAAATGACAAATTTCTCTTGAAATTCTAAAAATCCAGAATAAAATATAAATTTTCATTTAAGATTTCTTTGGCTACTCATATTAACCTTTTATGAACAGGTAGATACTAACTTTTTAAGATTAAATGAAGATATTTTGTACCTTTTTCACTTTTTTGAAGTCGGTTTTTTTTTAAATTTCAGAGCGTGTATAAATTTCAGTTAAAGTTAAGATCTATATAAATATATATATATATATATATATATATATATATATATATATATATATATATATATATATATATATATTTATATATATATATATATATATATATTAGAAATATTAAGATGAATCTTTAAGAGTTGAAGAATGTCCGCCGATAATTTCCGAGAATTACCGATTATTACATACCAACATCAAAATTGCGGAACACATACTGGTTGAACTTCCAAGCCTTAATAATTTAGTGGGCAGAGCATCGGGTTAGAATGTCTAAGGTTCCGGGTTTAAATACCACTCGATATTTAGTTTAAAAAATTTATTTAAACGCCACTAATCATAGGTCAGTTTACCCCTAACTGGACTGTGAAATATTACTATTTAATTTTTATTCTACTACCAAAAATATAAAATATATTAATGATAAAGAGAATGATATTTGTACCTCTTTAACTTATCTGATGATAAAATATGTGTAAACATTATAATCCTCCATCAAATTGTTTAATCGGGTATTATGAATCGCACTGAAATTATCAGAGACTAAAAAATCTAAATTACAGTGTAATCAAATAATCTTTAACATATTGTTTGGAGTATTAAAGTAATTACCGAATTAATGGAATAATTCAAGAAAACATACCTATTTTTATTGTGTTTTAACGAGAAAATTGCACTCATATCCTGCTGCCAACACAGCTTTATCAATGTTAGGTAATAAAAAACATAAGATTTTCTCTGTTCTGCACCTAGTGGCATTAGTTATGGTAATAGGCTGCCTAGTAATTACTAAATAAGAGACCATGGACTTTTTGTAAGGATTTTTTTTTTATGGGTCTAGCACCCGTGCTGCAGGGAAGTCCCTAAAGCGCTACAGGAGCGACACGTGTGCGGAAAAAGTGATTCATGTTGTTCTTGAATCGCTGTAAATTGTACTCGGTGGGAAACAGAGCCCTGGGTAAGCCATTTCAAAGGGATGATGTTCTCCATATAAAAGACTTATACGAGGAGTAACAAGCTGAACCTCATACGGATGTGAAGTATCAGCGCGACGTGTACTTCTAACATGCACCGCTCTGGGAGGAATTAAGCGGGCCACATCCTTCGAACACGTTCCATGAAAGTACTTGTAGAATAGGCTCAAGTCGCCAACCGTTCTTCGATGTTCCAGCGAATCAAGGCCGACGGTCAGTTCCGGGTCTCCAATCAGACGAACAGCTCTTCTCTGAATAGAATCCAACAAATGCAGTGTATGTTTGGGAGCGGAGCTCCAAACATGGGAGCAGTATTCCATAGTTGGTCGAATTTGAGCTTTGTAAAGAATTAACAGTTGTTGTGGAGTGTAAAGCTTTCTGGTTCGAAATAATAATCCCAACTTTTGAGAAGCTCTCCTTGCTATGCCTGCAACATGTTCATGCCAGGACATATTTGCTCCCAAATTAACGCCCAACAAATTGAGTGACGATGTTAGAGGAATGGAGTGACCCGACATAACTATGTCGGGTTCAGCAACGTTAACTTTTTTAGAAAAAACTGCCGCCTGGGTTTTTGTAGCGTTAAATTCCACTTGGTTACTGTCACCCCAAGATAGAATTTCTTCCAGGTCTTTGTTAAGTTGAATGACTTCCTGCTGTCTGCTGATATTCGTCTGAGTAGCCGATGTCCGAGCGTTCAAAGTGAATGAAGAGATAAGTGTACTGTCATTTGCAAAGCTGTAGATTGGATTCTCGGTCTTTTCCAGCAGATCGTTAATGAAATGAGAAAGAGAGTAGGAGACAGTATGGAGCCTTGGGGTACACCGGCGTTGATAGTGAAGGTGTTAGAAAGAAATCCGTCGATTGTCACTCGTAAAGAACGCTCTCTGAGGAAACATGAGAGCCACAAACAGAACTTTTCCGACATACCATAAGAACGTAGCTTAGCCAATAGCCCATCGTGCCAAACACGGTCGAATGCCTTGGATATGTCCAGAGCAACCGCTCGAGATTCTCCAAAGTGTTCAATTGCATTGTTCCAAACATGTGTTACATAAGTCAGAAGATCTCCTGTTGATCTATTTTTACGAAAGCCATATTGGTGATCGCTAATAATGTTGAATCCTTCAAGATATTTTAGAAGATGCTAATTGATAGCCTTTTCTATGACTTACGATATTATTGAAAGCAGTGCGATTGGTCGGTAGTTTTTTGGCTAGGTCTTCTTGCCTTTTTTAGATATCGGCTGAACTCTAGCACATTTCCAGCAGGAAGGAAATATTCCCTTTCGGTAGGATAGGTTGAAAAGTCTACAGAAAACTGGTGTTAGTTCCCTCGCACAGATTTTAAGAATTATAGCAGGTATTCCGTCAGCGCCAGAAGCCTTTTTGGTGTCTAGCTTCATCAATTAATAATAAATATCCTTGTACCAAAGTCATAAAAGCAAATTGCAATTGTCATGTTCTTCACAACCCAGCTAGAAACGTTATGAAAGCATTAACATATAATGTGGAAAATTTGATTTTGAAAGTTTATGCCGAATTTTCGAACAGCGCAAAACGCACTAAAGAATGGCAAACATTCTTCGAAAAATTTGAAATTGAATACAGAAAAGTTTTACGACATGGGCCAAGCTGTTGACTGATTGATATTGTCGTGTCCTGCTGTATCAGCCTATTTTAAAAGTCGTGGTGAAGCAGTGTGTCATAAAGTTGTATGGAAATACGTAAAAGAGAGCGATTCTAATCACGCAGGAAATTTATCCACGTCTCCGAAGATAACACTACTTATATTTTATATATCACTACATGAATATGCTGACAGAAGCCATATTGTTGCTTAAAAAAAACACCGTGACATCTGCTGAGTTACATCCAATTATGAACAATGTAAAAGAGAAGATTGAAAGCCGACTAAATGATGAATTATACTGCGTCGAAATAATGAGAAACATAACATTTTTGAGGGTTTTTGAATAAGATCAATTAAAAAGAGAAGGTAATGAGGTATACAAAAGAACTGTTAAATATTTAAATAAATATTCAAGTATTCAAGATGTTCTCCAAATTTGATCTGAAAAGTGCAATAACTTACGAAGATGCTGTAAAAGATGTTGAATCTCTTGGGTCAAAAAATTGTAGATGAGGATCGGCTTTATGACGAGATGAATAAGTTAAAGAAAATGTGCCCACAATTCTGATTTTTCAACATTATCGGTTGATTTGATGGGTTCAATTATTCGAAGTCGTAAATTTCACAGAACTCCCGAAAAAAATTGGAAAAATTTGCTCAATGTTTGTTTTTGTGGAAAGCGTTTTTTCCTTAATGGGGAATTTATGGACTGACGGGCGAAACTGCTTATCAGTGAACATAGTGAAGTCAGAGTTAATTAGTAAAATTAATTGTAATATAACTGTCAAGAATTTTTGAAATACTTGAAAAAACCAGAGCAAGAAAAGTTACAGAAAAAATCACAAACGAATAAAAAATATTATTTAAAAAACTCAAGCTGGTCCTATACTCTATTTATTTGAAAGTGATAGCAATAAATCATCTAGAATTATGCAAATTTCCATGGAACAGTAGTAAGGGTCCCAGAGTTTTACCTACATTTTACCTGTAATGCAGCAGTTCAGCAACTTTATTGGGATACCATTGGCATCGGTTTACTATTCGCAATCTCTTGTTTGAATACAACAGAAAAACGACCCTTTTTTATTGTTTGAGGCTAAATAGTCTGAACTGGTTCTCGTCAGTGGTGGTGCGCCTAAGCGTTTACGTATTATTTGCGAATAGTATGAATGAAACAGTTTTATAATGTTTAAACATTTATTAGAAAAAAAAAGTAACATTTTATAATGAAACATTATTAATTAAAAAATATACAAATGAGGAAGTCAAACAACAATGAAAAAAATATTACCAATCTTCTATCTCCAACATGCTTGAAAAACTGTCATTTGAATTTACATGTATAATTAAAGGTTCAACAATGGCATCTACAGTCCACATTTTATCTTCTACCCTCAATATATGGTTGACTCATTTTCGCCAATTTTCTGGGGAAACATTAGATATGGCATTCTGAAAAAGGTTTTATACCTTTAACCTGTGCCCGTATAAGTTCTATCGGATTGAGCTCGCAATGATATGGTGGCACGCGATAAACAGTAATATTTTTTTTTCCATTTCGTCAGTGACGAAACTTTACATGTTCTAATAATTCTCTCTTGACGCTGTCTTTTGGAAATGAAATGTTTTTCTCAGTCCGTTTGATTGGGGACCCGGAATTGACCGGCGGCCTTGATTCGCTGGAACATCGAAGAACGGTTGGCGACTTGAGTCTGTTCTACAAGTATTTTCATGGAAAGTGTTCGAAGGATGTAGCCCGCTTAATTCCTCCCAAAGCGGTGCATGTTAGAAATACACGTCGCGCTGGTGCTTCACATCCGTATGAGGTTCAGCTTGTTACTCCGCGTACAACGCTTTTCAAGCAATCTTTTATTTGGAGAACGTCATCCCTTTGGAATAATTTGCCCAGCGCTGTGTTTCCCACCGAGTACAATTTACAGCGATTCAAGAACAACGTGAATCGCTTTTTCCGCACTCGTGCCGCTCCTGGAGCGCTTTAGGGACTTCCCTGCAGCACGTGTGCTAGACCCATAAAAAAAAAAAAAAACGTCCAAGATTGGATGTCCTTTTTCAACCAACCCAAGGCTGGAACTCGTTCTAATTTTTTAGAATGATAGCTTGCGTTATCCATTAGAATAACAGAACCGTCTGGTATTAAGTGTATCATCTGAGAAAACCAGTCTTCAAATAAATCGGAATTCATATCTTCGTGATGATCTCCTGTTTTCTTGGATACGAATGTTAAAAGACCTCTGCTTACAAAACAACTTTCGCTTCCAATATGTGTAATAATTAACCTACGGCCCTTACCAGCTAGTGGTTTGAGACCAATAGAGAGACCTTCATTGAATGCTTGGCTAGCATTTTTGATATTCCCATCTTGCCAAAATGTCTTGACTGGGTACCCTTCATTTATCCACGTCTCATCTAAGTAATATATCCTTTTTCCTTCAGAGCGACATTTTCTAACTTTTCATAAATCGTCTCTTCTCCAGTGTACAATTTCTTCACTTATGTATATCAATTTATCATCAATCAATTATATCAATAAAGATTTTCTTCCACACTTTTTTCAATAAAAATTCATATCTTTTAAAACACTCCATAGTTTTACTCTACTCATTTTCGGTATTTCTGGATAGCTTGTCGCAGCCTACAGGATCATATCTAAAGTTGGAACTCTTTTTGCATAAAAAAGTCTTGAACAATACGCATTATTGCTTATTTTATGTCAGCTGAAGTTCTTTTCTGCATAGTCTCTTTTTTGGAGAATCTATACCCCTCTCCTTTTGTTCTCTTAAAATTCTATAAACTGTAGCTTTACCAACTCCGGTCATTAAGGAACATTTTGTTACACAATCGTCCACACTTAAATCACAATTTTAATCGTTTTTAATGTAGTCAAATACATTTTTAACTACACGATTTTCATTATGGGTTAGCTGCCCGAATTTTTGGCGTTTCGCTGGAGAAGACATTTTGTTAACTCACTAATTGACTTGTTACTAGCTGGCTTAACACTTGGGTATGCTGCTGTAAATATGTATTTAAGTTGGGGCAACAGGAAGGTATGTAAATAAAATGATTTGATCGGCAATAAAACATCGTTACAAAAGTGCATTGTTACCGGAAAAATATCTGGAAATAGATAGCACGCCTCTATTATAGGACCGCCGGTCAGTCCACTGGAATTTTTATTACTATCAGTTTCAATAATAGTAGTGCGTAATTTTTAATTTAAGTTAAATAAATAATTCCAACAAAGAAAAATTTTATTGAAAAAAATGGCGATTTTTCCAAAAACTCTGCCATTTTTGACAGGTGGCAGCTCTAATGGTAACTGATGTGGTACTGTAGAAGTAGATGCTTATTAATGCGGTGACGTACGAGCCGATTTCGTTTCCAAACAAATACTGAAATATTTAGCGTAATCTAAAATATTTTATCCAAAATAGAACTTCCGTCAGATAATTTAAGTGTTTATATAATCGCAACACCTACTCTTGTTGCATAGCAACCGTATAAAGCTACTTTGATTAATATTTGTCGCAATTTAATTTAAACTAACTAAGTAGTAGCCTAGTAGGATATTAACATAAACAAGAATTTGCCACAGAGAATGGAACAAAAATAATTTAAATATACAAGACAACGAATGAGGGCGTACTAAAACAAAGCAAAGAAGAGGAGATTATTTTGAGAATTTTACAAACTGAACAGGACTGTCTTGCAGAGATATTGTAAGGCACAGAGGTGTATGACGTAGGTGTAATTAATTCAGAGGGAATGCATAACATAGATAACATCAGGAAAATAACTAGCGATTTAGTGAGAAGGAAACGAGCATTTTCTAAGCAATATTGTAAAAAAATCGAGCTTCAAAGCTGAAATTTGCGAAAATATTCTCAACTTGTTTGTTATGTTTGTCCTTACTTGAACTAATCTAAACTAATTAGGAAAGACCAAATGGAAACTATTCTTATAAATTTCATTTCTTAACGAATTATCCTAAATTCTTTAACTAGAGTTACTTACAAAATTTTGTAGAAAATATGTTATTTTGCTTTAATTTACGTAGACATCAACCTTAAATACAAATGTTGAAACGACACAAAAAAAATACACCATAAATAGAAAAAAAACTTACCAATACAAACAGTTCTATACAAAAACCAAGAACTTTCAAGTTCCACTTTATTTTCCGGTTTTAAACTCTGAAATTTAGGATCCCAAATACCGTCTTTATCCATCGTCGTCGGTTTATAAACAACTTCCGTATCATTATCTGAATCGACTAAGTCACGCTTATCGATATTAATACCGAAATTAATACGCAATTCCTCATTTTCTTGTAATTTTTCAAAACTTTTGCTAGGCATTCTGGAAAATTAATTTTTTCAAATTTCGTCGTCAAACTTTAAACATTTTTTCATGTTTGGTTGTGGCCCTCGCTGCTTTTTATTTTAAGGTGTAACTTAATTTTAATCTACATAAAATTAAATTTATTATTTAAATGAAGACGTGGTGTATCATGATTTGATTTCCTTTGTTTTCTAAAGCCTATTTCAAATATTATATTATGATGTAAGGATTTTAATTTTTATGAATTAGTACACACAAAAATAAGAATACTCAAACCGTGCATACAAGTTTTCTCAAATTTATTTACTTAGTTTAAAGATACGAATCCCGACTTCTATAAATAATAGTCAAACTATAATTTGCTCAAATAGTTTTTCTACATAAGTTAAATTTTAATTTCAAAATCTGCTATATTGGTAAAATTAGTAGTCTGTGCTAGTTTAAGTGAAAATATTAATAGAATTAAAAATTTTGGGGACTAATCAAAAATATTAAACGCTATCATTATGACTTCATTATAATTCGTTTAACTATATCGACTCTTATATTTTTAACATAAAAATGTATTATTTTTCAAATTAAAACAACTCCAGTTCTAGAAGAGTACGTTATTTTAAACGAGAATAGATTACACACATATTAACGTCGTTCGCTGCAAACGTGCCTTCATGGTCGGATTAATCGTGCAACCCGAGCACATTCTATCGAACAACGTCTGCAATCCGGCAACATGCCCTTACTTCTCCAAACCAAAGCGTGTCATATGTAGTAACTATTATGATTTACTATTAAACGTGACTGGGCAATCATTAGTAGAATAGTTCGATTTTTATTGTATTCTAAAGAAGCGAAGACGGATGACTATGGAAATCTGAATCAATTTTCACTTCTGAATATGAAAATATTTGTGTAATGTGTGTAAGTAATTAACAAAGAGAGAAATAACCGGCCAAGTGTTATTCGGACTTTCTTTTAAAATAAAAATTTTTGTTATGGAGGTATAAAATGATCATTAACTTCACAAAACACACTCCAAATGAGTTTTCATCAAAGTTTTTTTTCCGATCTTTACTGAAAACTGATGACCTTGAATTTTTTTTTTCTTTTTTTTAATGTACCAGATAAATTATTAAAGGTAATGCACTCGTTCAATCTACACCTTGTGAAGAATATCCCAACATTTTTTCAATATTTTTTGATCAGTAATTTTCGAGATGAAAGGGGGGGGGGCAGCTATTTTTCCCAATTTTTTAAAAATATTCAAAGAAAAGTGTGCATACATATATTTTTGAATTCATTTGAAATTTTTTTTTTCACTTCCGATTTCACCCCCAGACAAAAAATGCCGCCGCGCCCAAGCTTAAAGAAAACTATGTTAACCAGGAAAATGACATATAATTGAATTAAGACTATAACACTAATACAGATTTACGAAAAATTGTTTTATTAAAAAACAAAGGTTACATTTTTAACGAGCTAACGACAACGAATTTACAAACTAAAACTAGTACCTACTATTTTCAGAGATAATTTAAATATACTTTTAAAACAATGAACAAAACTAATACAATAATATACAAAGTCTAAACCTAAATTAAAACAATTTTTTTCTTAGTTTCATTTCTGCAAAATCGCGAATAATTTCTCTCAGATCTAATTTACTACTCAATTCGTGTTCAATGGCCAATATTGCTAACCCATTAAGACGATTTTGTGTAGTCATAGTTCTTAAATACATGACATTTTGAGTCTTCATGCTTTCTTAATACCTCACCAATATTTTTCCAGTTTCTATAACCCTCATTTGAAAAGGAACTTAATTTTGAGTAGTTAAAAAGTGTGCAACAAAAACAGAACACGGAATCTTTAAACACAGAATATATCAGCCAATCTCTCGCGACTTATTCTCCATTTTTTAAAATCCTATGATAGCGTTTTTTACTAAATCTTCGATTTGAATTTTGATTGTCAAACGGGAAATTGTAATGGAATAAAGGAGATATGAACCTTTTCTAAATAAAAATATTAGATCTGAGTCGCTTATACGATCGGGCCATAATCCTGGGTTTGATGATAGAGTTAGGTTGAGGCTTCCTTCATTTCTTGTGGTAGTATCCATTGTCTCAAAACTTGTTGAATTCTATTCTTGGCTGGGATAACTCGCAATTTTATTTTTATTATTGGTGTCGTCTTAATAATCCAAATCCAAATCAGAATTGACGGTAGTGTTCAGATCCCGGCAACCGCTTGGATCTTTGTTTTGTATGGAACTACTTGCATCTTTTAAGAAGCTATGCAATGCTCTTGCCTGCTTTTGAAGCTGGGTTTGCTTCTCCGATCTCTTTTTTTATATTGACTACCAGATAGCCCTTTTCTTTCGTCAGACATTCTAAAACAAAACAATCTATTTAAGTATCTGATACCGTAATACATCAAACGCATGACTCAAAGCTTAAAAATCGTCTCAACAGAGGGCCGAAGCTAACCATAAAATTTACATGTAACAATAACGGATTTATTAGAACATGTACAAGGTATTATTAACGTAGAAAAATCTCAAGTACGAAGATTACAATACGAATCTAAAGCCTCTCTTACCTTTTAGCAAAATGAAATCGCTACTTTCCACCCCCACTACACTTGTAACTAACTAACCCAAACTGTATCACTACCACAACCGGACGTTGATGCATAAATAAAGCATTGTTCTCTTATACATGAATGGAAAAAGCTTGTTGAATCCTGTCTGAGGTGCTAGCACACCTTTACATATTGAAATAACCAGAACTTCTGGGTATTTCTATAGATAGTTGTATTTGATTTTACTACTCAGTTATTTTCTAGATTCAAGTAATCGAAATATATTTTTGTGGGTTGTATTTATTTTTTTCCGCTCAAGTAGTTCAGGCGGTTTTATCGCCCCTAAATTTTGCCGCCGTAAGCAGTTGCCTACTTTGCTTACCACGCTGCCTGAAAAGCGTTGTACGCGGAGTAACAAGCTGAACCTCATATGGATGTGAAGCACCAGCGCGACGTGTATTTCTAACATACACCGCTTTGGGAGGAATTAAGCGGGCTACATCCTTCGAACACTTTCCATGAAAATACTTGTAGAACAGACTCAAGTCGCCAACCGTTCTTCGATATTGCAGCGAATCAAGGCCGCCGGTCAGTTCCGGGTCTCCAATCATTGCAATTAACAACGGATGTTCCCCTGACACTTTGGTTTTACTACTTAGTAAACAATTAAAAAAGAAAGCTATTTCTCTAGTATACCCAAGAACAAAGAAAAATGATAAAAAATACCCTTAATAACATATTTTGGAAAAAACAGAGAAAATTAAGCATTTTTTACAATAAAAATAATATTTTTTTGAACAAATATTTCATTAGGAAAATTTATCAAAAATTCAAAAGAAAAACAAAATAGTACAAAAAGATTTGGGATTTATTAGTTAACTTGTGGAACATGTCCTAAAATCTATATAGACCGGACAGTCTTTGGCAGTTCAAATTTCAGAGCATAAAAGAAAGAAGTTATTTTAAAAAACCGGTCAAGTGCAAGTTGAACTTGCACAATTAGTGTTCCGTACGTTGATTGTTTTTAAAATAAAAAATTTTGTTAGGGTGGTATAAAAAAATGATCAGTGGCTTCACAAAACACACCCCAAATGAGTTTTCAACAAAGTTTGTTTCCAATTTTTACTGAAAACTGGTGACTTTTAAATTTTTTTTTTTTATATACCAAATGAATTATTAAAGGTAATGCAATCGTGATAATTTTCGTTCAATCTATACCCCGTGGAGAATATGGGTTTTTTCAAATTTTTTTTGATCAGTACTTTTCGAGATAAGGTAGGGGACAGCGATTTTTTAAAAGTAATACGAAGAAAAGTATGCGCAAATATTACATTATATATATATATATATTTTTTACTCGTGTTTTCACAAGCTTTCATTTGACACCACACTCGATGACCTAGTAAAAAAAATTTTTTTTCACTTCCGATTTCACCCCTCAAAACGAACCCCTTAAGTCAAAATTTATGTTACGGTGGTATAAGTCACTGATCAGACTTCACAAAACACACCCCAAATGAGTTTTCAACAAAGTTTCTTTCCACTCTTTACTGAAATCTGATGACCTTGAAATTTTTGTTTTTTTTATATACCATATAAATTATTAAAGGTAATGCACTCGTGATAATTTTCGTTTAATCTACACCCCGTGGAGAATATTCCAAAATTTTTTCGAAATTTTTTGATAAGTACTTTTCGAGATAAGGCCCGGGACAGCGATTTTTTCGCGAATTTTTAAAAATAATACAAAGAAAAGTGCGCGCAAGTATAATATTATATATATTTTTTTTACTCGTGTTTTCACAGGCTTTCATTTGACACCACACTCGATGACCTAATAAAAAATTTTTTTTTTCACTTCCGACTTCACCCCCAAAACTAACCCCTTAAGTCAAAATTTAATTCTCAAAACTACATGGCTCTGATGAGGCCATCAATTCCTATATTATTACCAAATTTCACCTTTCTATGTCAAATAGTTTCGGAGAAAATCGGGTGTGACAGACAGACAGACACCGAAGTGATCTTATAAGTGTTCCGTACGGAACACTAAAAACAAAACCGACTCAGCATAGATCAAAACCACCTCTTCGATTATAATTTCAAAATTATACACCAAGAAAATAAAGGCATAAATTTAAAATACCTTAGAAAACCTAGGAAAAAATCAAATTGAACACACATACCTTGTCTTAACCTAACAAAAAAACACATGCCTTCCCTATGTTAAATTTGTATAACCAATAAAGTTCAAACTGAGATTTTGTATAATATGTATCTATGATTATGGACATAATTAGAAACCAGTCTTTAGTCAGATACCGTACGTATCGTAAGAAGTTGCTGTGTAACGAAACGCGTCATGAATCAAGTGTGGAAAAGTGAAAATTAGTGGCCAAAACAGTCTTTCATTACATATTTCTACTTTCTATTACTTTTAGACAAGAATTAGGTTACGAATACATAATTTGTAGCTCTTGTATATTAAAGAATAGTATATTTGAAGCTGTTAAACTTCCTTATGTAACAGTATGTTGCTATCTTAAAATTCTTCTTTATAAACACACTACGATGGGAACTGCTTTCAATTTCTCACTCAATGATTATCTTCTTGAAGTGCCTGCCATATCCGGATACGGACGTAGGTGACCCTCTCGCCTTTGCCTGTGGTTGATGCCTTTTTTAAGTGTTTCTATAGAGAAAGGGAACCGCTACAGTTTAATGCCGGTTCCGAACAACCGAATTGAGGGAGCTTTACTAGGCAAGATACTACGGGTGGTTTGCCATTACCTTCCCGAGAAAGGCGACAGTCACGTTGTAAATTTTTATTTTATTATTTATTTATCTTTTTTTTATTATTATTTGCCGTGCCGATATACGAACTCGGGTCACTGGAGTAGACAGCAGACACTTTAACCACTACGCTAATGTCTCCGACAATGGTTATGCAATTATAAATGCCTATGGAGTACTCTATTATTAGCAGGCTGAGGCAATAATTTGCCCTAAATATTTTTATTTTGGAGGCTAAATTAATTATCAATTTTGTGGCTTCCCTAAACACACTCTCTATCGGCGAACTAGACTGAAATCGTTGAATGTCAATACTAGCTGATAGAGGCTGCCAAATATTGTGTCAGTTGCCAATGTATGGTGTGGATTGAAATATCCAATAAAGCATCTTTTATTTACTGTTCTCAATCACACTCTCCCCTATCAACTATAATAACTAAAACATGCGTTAATTGTTCTACAACTTTTTCATTGGTTATTGGATCTTTTTCAAACTTTTAGACTTAGCACCATGAAACTATAAATATAAACCATGTAATGGCTGGAAATTTTAGACATATAATGATCATTTTATTTATTTATTAATTTATTTATTTATGAGCAGACCCATGTTATATATAGTTTCTACAGAAATTATACTAATACAACCACAATTATAGCCATACAACAAAACCAGCAAATATCCTCACATAACTCAGTCGACTGTCACCAGTTCTTTTTTTAAAACTTTTAAAGAGAGATTAAAAAAATCATGTTCCGTTTCACCAGCGCCATTAGTGATTCTAGTGATCGGCGAGAATAGGCCATAGTTACATCTATGGTACTTGGGGGCGAAGAGTGAGTGACCCCTTGTTGATCTTGGTGGAACACGGAAATTTATCAAACTCAGAAGAAACGGAGCAATCTATATGACCATTTACAAATCGAAATAAGAAACAGATATCAGCAACTTTCCTGCGTCTTGAAAGCGATTGTAGCTTGAGTCTTCGCAGCAGGTCCCCATAGGCAGTGTTGCTCCACTTAAATTTGTAAGAAACACATCTAGCACACTTCTTCTGAACCCTTTTAATACTTTCAACATGTCTAGCATATGAAGGCGACCATACACATGTCTGATACTCTACAGAAGGTCTTACCAAGACCTTATACAATGTATTCATGCTATCTACAGTCTGGAAATCCCTAGTATTCCTACAAACGAAGCCAAGGAGTTTTAAACATTTGTTAGCAATAAAGTCATAGTGAATATAAAAATGGAGCTTAGTGTCCAAATAAATGCCTAAGTCACATAATGAAGAGACTTTTTCCAGAAGACAATTATTGATTCTGTAGTCATAGAAAAGCGGAGTTTTCACCCGAAAGAATGACATTAACTTACATTTTTTAATATTAAGATTCATTTTGTTTCTTCTGCACCACTCACGCACCCTATCCAAGCCTCCTGTAGCCTCACAGCATCATCAACAGATTGAATTACCATAAACAATTTCAAATCATCTGCAAAAAATAGGGGCCTTGAAACAGAATCACCTCACGTAGGTCATTAATAAATACATTAAACAGCAACGGGCCCAGGTGGCTACCCTGTGGTACACCCGATGTAACAGATACCTCACTCGACACAAAGCCCTTTACTTTAACAAACTGTTTCTTATATCTAAGGTAACAGGTTAACCAATTCAGTTGTGATCCACAAAAGCCATAAGTTCTTAATTTCCTTATCAAGATATCGTGGTTGACAGTGTCGAAGGCCTTGCTGAAATCCATATAAACCAAGTCAACCTGACTATCTGCCTTCATTGCATCAATAGTACTTTGAACCAGCAAGATCAAGTTTGTAACTGACGATCGGCCCCCAACGAAACCGTACTGTTCCTGAACTAAAAAAGGTTTTATGAAGTCTTTTTTATCACAAACAATTTTTTCGAACAAATTTGGTATAGAACTTAGAACAGAAATAGGTCTATAATGTTTAGCGTCTGACTGATCGCCGGATTTGAATACTCTAGTAATAAAACTATATTTCTCCTGGTGAGGAAAAGCACCGCTCCCCAGGGACAATTTAAAGAGCATATATAGCGGTTTGACCAAAGCACAGGCACAGTTAACTAAAAATCTGGGAGATATACCATCGACCTGGCCCCTTATTTATGTCAAGTTTGGATATATGATCGAATACTTCCCCCAAGGAGACCTCAACAGAGGAGAATGTTTCACCACCATCCCCAACATCCCCCAGCACAGGATCACTACCGTCAGTATCAGACCTATAAACACCTCGAAAATGAGACTTAAAAATTTCTAGAATAGTCTGTCCATCCATCCCTGTTTATTCGTCTATTAAGGTAGGGATGACTTGCCCCCCTTTTTACTGTTAATGAAGTTCCAAAATTGTTTGGTGCCATAACTTATGTTTGTCTCAATATTTTTAAACGTACTACAAATAGCAGTAGCTCTTTAAAAAAAATATTAGATTGGGATCTTAACTCTGGAAAATTCTGATAAGTTTCCCACTGACTGGTTCTTTTGTATCCTTTGTGACATATCTTCTTTTTCAGAATAAGATTTTTAAGTTCATTAGAAAACCACTTTGGGAACTTCGGATTCTTTGAACAAACCACAGGGACATACAGACTAATCCCAGAATACAAAACTTCATCGAAGCCAGACTTTGCAGTATTTACATCTTTAACACCACCCATGACATATTCCCAGTCCACTGAGTAAATGTAATTATTTAAAATCATTGGTTCTAGTCATAATATATCCGACTGTTAACATGGATAATCCAAGAGGTTGTGTGATAAAATTTTGTTGTGGAATGTTTTCAAAGATAGACTCTTAGAGACTAATAATATTAGTTGCCATATTTAGTACACCTATACTAAACAGTGCAGATAAAATCAGTTACTAGGTCGTATAATTTCTAAGAACTAAAATAAATACACTTTTTACATAACTTTTTAAGCGAATTACTGTATTCGTAAAAAGCTCACATTCTTATGTATTTGAATTTCTTCACGTTTCAGGGTCCCTAGATCACGAGAAACATAGTCTAGAAAATTGGTCAAAATACTGGGCGTACGTGTAATTACATATTCTCAGGACGAACTTAGATGTAAGTGACATCACATACCACCAATCGTTATTGCTTTATTTCTTTATGCTTTCTGGTTTATCATTTTAGCTCTCAATACGTCCCTGCGAAAAATTATTTACATTGAAAGCGTGAATTGTAATAATGTTTGCAAGTATTACAGTTCCCTATCAATTCGAAGATATAAGAATATCATCATCATCATCATTATCTTATGCCATCCATAGTCGGATGTAAGCCTCCCCAAGTTGTCTCCAGCTTTGTTGTTTACCTTTTGCATTCAATCGTGTCCTGCTAATCTTGTCTGTGGTCTACCTCTGTATATTTTATGTTCTCTAGGCCTCCATTCAACTATACAGCGTGTCCACCTGTTATCAATCATCCTTGCCACATGCCCCGCCCAATTCTACCTTAATATACATATTCGTTGTATTACATCTGTCACTTTTGATCTTCTTCGTATCTCGGTGTTAGGAATACGATTTTGGAGTCTAATATTTAGCATTCTTCTCTCCATTGCTCTCTGAGTTACCTGGAGTTTATTTATTATACTTCTATTTAGAGCCTACGTTTGAGTGCCATATGTTAATACCGGCAATACATATTAATTGAATACTCTGGCTTTTATTGTATTTGGGATGTCTAATTAACCTTACGAACGCCGACCAAGAACGAGACTTCCATCCAAGTCAGCCTTTAAATTATTTTTTGTTATTTCGATTTTTTTGTCCTAAATGTATGAATGTTTGTACCTTTCCATTTCTTTCACCTTCTTCCTTCCAGGTCCTGGCGGTTATCTTCACTTTCGTTGTTCAAATATTTGGTTTTGGTGAAGTTTATTTTTAGACCTATTTCTCGAGACTTGTTATTCAACTCCATCAGCATTTTTTGCAACTTTTCTTTTGTGTTGGCTATCAGAGTGACACCATCTGCGAACCTTAAGTGGTTTAATCGTTCTCCGTCCATTAGTATTCCTATTACTTAACGATTTAAATATATCTTCTGGAGTCAACGTGAACAGCTTTGGGGATATCGAGTCCCCTTGTCTAATTCCTCTCTTACTTTTGATTTTATTTGTTTTTTCTTCAAACATTATTTGTATTGTTGCATTTATATATATATATATATCTATATATATATATATATATATATATATATATATATATATATATATATATATATATATATATTCAAGAAGAGTTGTGTATCTATATCTTCACAGAATCAAAATGCTTTTTCGTAGTTAACCATTACTACCCACAAGGTGACCTTATATTTATTTGCTTTTTCATTAGTAATCTAATTGTTTGAAGATTGTCCAAAATGCTGTATCCCCGTCTAAATCCCGCTTGTTCACGTGGTTGATAACTGTCTAATTTGTTCGTTAATCTATATCTTATGATTCTAGTGAGGATTTTGTATAAAAACTGATAACAGGCTGATGGGTCTATAATTCTCCAATTTAAATTTGTTCCCATTTTTAAAAATAAGCACAATTAAGGCGTGGACCCAAGGTGTTGGAATTTTACTTTCTATTAGGCACCTGTTAAATAGAGCTTGAAGAGATTGTATTATCGATGCCCCTCCATACTTTATCATTTCTATAGTTATTTCATCGTCCCCTGGTTCTTTGTTGTACATATGTTGTAGAGTGTTCATTATTTCATTCGCTGTTACATCGGGAATTTCTTTAGATCCCACATTTCTTACTATCACTCTATTTCCTTCTTCTTTTCCGAGCGGTGGTGATATTTTCGTGTCATGTAGTATTTAATAATATTTCTCTGTAGCTTCTTTTATCTCTTTGACTTATGCTATCTCTTGGTTATCGTTATTTATAAGTTTTATTACTTGATGTCTCCCTTCATTCATTTGTTTATTTAGTTGTTTCAAACATTTTCCCTCTTTCAAAGTTTCTTCTGTTTTCGAGTTCCTGTACTGTCTGACGTCTGATCTTTTTCTTTATTTTTTTTGTCAAGTTCTGTCAATTCTAATCTGTCATTTATAGGATCATTTCTTAAAAGTCTTCTTTGTTTCATAAGATTTTATGTCTTTTTACTTAATTTTTGTGTTTTCTCTTCTTTCGATGTTGCTATTTGTTTTGTAGTCATGAGAAGGCAGTTGGTTATTTGTGCGTTTAGTTCATCAAGTTCCGTTTCGTAATTTATGTATTTTATTTGATTTTCCAATGCTTGTAGATATTCGTCTGTGTTTTGCTTTATTATTTTTGTTGGTGTCTTTATCTTTGTATGCATTATCAATTTACGTCTCTTCAGATTTATTCTTATTTTTACTCTAAACATCCGATGGTTACTGTCAATGCTTATGGTGTTCAGGACTGTCGGGTCGATTACAATACTCTTGTCATTTAATAAAACATAAACAATTTCGTTTTTTGTTATACCATCTGGGCTTTGTCATGTCCATCGCCTATGTTCTGGCTTTTGGAAAAATGTATTCATAATATACAAGTTATTTTCATTTACAAAATTTGATAACATTTCTCCTCTGCTGCTCCTCGTACCCAAACCAAACTTCCCGACACTCTTCTCATTTGTATTTATATAAAAATATACTTTATTTTAAATGTATTATTTTACGTTTGAATCATTTTTTGTCTCGGCTGCATTAATTTGAAATTACTATGTTAAATAATACACTTTTTTCAAATTCTAAGATTTGAGTAATATTGTCAGCCAATGTCATGAAAAAATTATTACCTCACTATAAACAAGTTAATTGGTTATCCATATCGGAAAAAGTTAGTCCTGCATGTATACGCAGTTTTGTTTTACCGGCTTTTATGTCAATGATGACCTGACTATTCAAATTTAGTAAATTATATGTTTCCTTACCGAAATTGACTGCAGTGCAAAAGATACAAGTAGGAAAATATTTCCGAATTGTATTAAGCAATGATTCATTGCGTCCATTGCAACCACACCTGTTGAGAGAGCGAACTCGTTGACTGAACTCTTTGCTTCACATTCTACTGTCGATTTCCAAGGAAGAACACCACCTACTATTCCCATATTGCAGTCAAAGATGCCCGATGTTGTCTTCAGACAGCGTATCATAAAGCGTATTTTAATGAAGCTAGACACCAAAAAGGCTTCTGTCGCTGACGGAATACCTGCCATAGTTCTCGAAAACTGTGTAAGGGAACTAACACCAGTTTTCTGTAGACATTTCAACATATCCTACAGAAAGGGAATATTCCGTCCTGCTGGAAATGTGCCACAGTTCAGCCGTTACCTAAAAAAGGTAAAGAAGACCTTGCCAAATAACTACCGACCAGTCGCACTGCTTTCAATAATATCGAAAGTCGTGGAAAAGGTTATCAATCAGCATCTTCTAAAATATCTTGAACGATTCAATATTATTAGCGATCACCAATATGACTTTCGTAAACATAGATCAACAGGAGATCTTCTGACTTATGTAACACATGTTTGGAACAACGCAATTGAACACTTTGGAAAATCTCGATCGGTTGCTTTTGACATATCCAAGGCATTCGGCCGTGTTTGGCACGATGGACTGTTGGCTAAGCTACGTTCTTGTGGTGTGTCTGAAAAGTTCTGTTTGTGGCTCTCATGTTTCCTCAGAAAGCGTTCTTTACGAGTGGCGGCCGACGGATTTCTTTCTAACACCTTCAACGCCGGTGTGCCCCAAGGCTCCTACTCTCTTTCTCATTTACATTAACGTCGGCTGCTCAGGCGAATATCCGCAGACAGCAGGAGGTCGTTCAACTTAACGAAGACCTGGAAGAAATTCTGTCTTGGGGTGACAGTAACCAAGTGGAATTTAACGCTACAAAAACCCAGGCGGCAGTTTTTTCTAAAAAAGTTAACGTTGCTGAACCCGACATAGTTATGTCGGGGCACTCCATTCCCATAGCATTGTCGCTCAATTTGATGGGCGTTAGTTTGGGAGCAAATATGTCCTGGCATGAACATGTTGCAGGTATAGCAAGGAGAGCTTCTCAAAAATTGGGAATATTATTTCGAACCAGAAAGCTTTACACTCCACAACAACTGTTAATTCTTTACAAAGCTCAAATTCGACCAACTATGGAATACTGCTCCCATGTTTGGAGCTCCGCTTCCAAACACATACACTGCATTTGTTGGATTCTATTCAGAGAAGAGCTGTTCGTCTAATTGGAGACCCGAAACTGACCGGCGGCCTTGTATCGCTGGAACATCGAAGAACGGTTGGCGACTTAAGTCTGTTCTACAAGTATTTTCATGGAAAGTGTTCGAAGGATGTAGCCCGCTTAATTCCTCCCAAAGCGGTGTATGTTAGAAATACACGTCGCGCTGGTACTTCACATCCGTATGAGGTTCAGCTTGTTACTCCGCGTACGCTTTTCAAGCTGTCTTTTATATGGAGAACATCATCCCTTTGGAATAATTTGCCCAGCGCTGTGTTTCCCACCGAGTACAATTTACAGCGATTTAAGAACAACGTGAATCGCTTTTTCCGCACACACGCCGGTCCTGGAGCGCTTTAGGGACTTCCCTGCAGCACGTGTGCTAGACCCATAAAAAAAAAAAAATTCTGCCTACTAAATGATATATAAATAAGATATGAGAAAACATTTTTGCGTAAGTTAGTAAATATTCACCAAGTGATATCATTATCTCCAAATGCAACTTATGATATTTTAAGGGCAATTCAAAAAAATTAGCCAAAGCAGCAAAGAAAGAAAATCAATTCGTCAAATTGATTTTACAGTTCTATCGTGAACAAAGCAAAAGCCAGGACAACCTAAAAGTGATTTTGAATAAGATAATGACCAGATTATGTGGCGAAAAATATAGCAGTCAAAGGAGCAGGTATCCATTTCAGAATTATTGTTTGTTATTTAAATTAATTTAACGTATGTCATCAAAAGTGATGTGTTTCCAACTTTTGAAGAGTTAACTAAATTTCCTAGAACTCGGGACCCACGGACACAATATTTGTAAAAGACAATTTACTTCACATTCAAAAAATTATAATTCAAAGCAAAAAAAAACGATTAAAAGATATTAACTGAATGCTATTCAAAACTGGAATCATATCATGGAACAGATAAATGCTATGAAATAATCGACGTAATAAATTAGTTATTATTTACTTCATGTTTACGTCGATCATTTAAACCAACAGAATACTATTGTCTATAGAAGACTCGGTACTTTTTTTGCCGACTAAAACAACACAACAAGAAGGTAATAAAGGCAACAGAAAAAAATCCGATGATGAACCCTCCCATCGCGATGACGGTTGTACTTCAGAGGAAGATGATCGCTTCTAATTATAAATAAATAACTGTAATTTCATGAAATTACTAGGTGTATTTTATTTATCTTATTTACCAAACCAACAAGAATCAAACCTTACACATTAAGTATTAACCAGATCAAAATAAGTCGGACTTGCGCTGTTAGTGTTCCGTACGTCGATTTCTTTTAAAATTAAAATTTTCGTACTGAGATATAAAATGATATCAATGATTTCGCAACCCTAATGAGTTTTCAACAAAGATTTTTTTTTCCCACCTTTACTGAAAACTGATGACGTCATATATATATATATATATATATATATATATATATATATATATATATATATATATATATATATATATATATATATATATATATATATATATATATATATATATATATATATATATATATATATATATACATATATATATATATATATATATATATATATATATATATATATATTATAATATATATATATATATATATATATATATATTAAAGGTAACGCACTTATGATAATTTTCATTCAATCCACACCATGTGGAGAATATTCCATAATTTTTCCAAAATTTTTAGATCACTACTACAGGGGGGGGATTTTTCGTATTTTTTTAAATAATACAAACAAAAGTGAGCGCGAATATTACATTATGTATAGTTTTGAACTCGTGTTTAACGTCAAGCAAACCAGTGTGGGATCGGCTGTTTCTAAAAGAAATTAAATAGCTAATCACTTTAAACAAAATTTTATGAGAAAATATTTGGAATAAGTTTTTGCTTAAATAACCCTGTATACGTCCATCTATTTGTCTATAATTTCACGATAATTCTTGCACAGACAAAAAGAGCAAAAACCCTTTTTTCGTAATGGATATAATATTGACCACTAACTTTAGATGCTTTTTCTCTTATCTTACCAACACTATCGATTATATATAAATTAACAATCCCAGTGCCGAAATTACCATCGGCTTAGTCGAACAATTTCCGAATTTAAAAGAGAAAATAAAACTGATTTTTCAAGTAAGAATATGGCCGTTTTTAATTAGGAAAAGTGCCATTTTACAACACTGTAAACAGAAGGAGAAGTTGTTTATAACAACGAGAATTTGACGGGAAAAACAATACCTATCAAAACAGGTAATTAATCCAGTCAAATTCTATTTCCTCTTTTGATTGGTATTGTTAATCACGACAAATTTTTTGAGATAAACATCTTTCTCGCGCTCTATTGTTTGCAGTGTTGTAAAACCATGTTTTTTCTTAATTACAAAGGCCTATAACCTTATTTTGTGGTATATTATAATTCGGTCCGTTTATTTATTTTATATACTTTTTAATTTCTATAGCAATGAATAATATGAAATATTTCTAATATACGTAAGGATCCAAATCTAGCCGAAATATAATAATGTAAAAAAGAATGTCTAATAGAATACACAATTTAAATAATAACCGGCCAAGGGCAAGTCAAATTTGTGCAGTTAGTGTTCCGTACGTTAATTGATTTTAAAATAAAAAATTTTGTTACAGAGGTATAAGATGATCAGTGACTTCACAAAACACACCCCCAATGAGTTTTCAACAAAGTTTTTTTCCGATCTTTACTGAAAACTGATGACCTTGAAATTTTTGTTTTTTTATATACCAGATAAGTTATTAAAGGTAATGCACTCGTGACTATTTTCGTTCAATCTACATCCTGTCAAGAATATTCCAGAATTTTTTCAAAATTTTTTGATCAGACTTTTCGAGATAAGGGGGGGCAGCAATTTATCGCATTTTTTTTAATAGTACAAAGAAAAGTGTGCGCAAGTATTACGTTATATATATTTTTGAACTCGTGTTTTTAAAAGCTTTGACACCCCACTCGATGACTTGGTAAAATTTAACTTTCAAAAGTACATGGCTCTGACTGGGCCATCAATTCCTATATTAGTGCCAAATTTCAACTGTTTATGTGAAATAATTTCGGAGAAAATCGGATGTAACAGACGGACAGAACGAAGGAAAGACAGGTGGATAGACATACGGACAGATAGACCGACAGATACCGAGGTGATCTTATAAGTGTTCCATGCGGAGCACTAAAAAGAGACAAGGAACTGTTCTCCTTCCTTTCCTTTTCCTATTTTTCATTATTTTCGTTCAAGAATCCGAACCTAAGACTATAACTCTCGAACAAACAAAAGGAAAGAGATCGTAGTGAATGCCAAATTTATCACTTTGTAAGATTTCGATTACCATCGGCTTAGTCGAACGGCTCGGCTCCCGAAGTTAAAAGGGAAAAGAAATGTCAGTTTGCCAATTATCTTATTTCTTCAGAATACAAACTCATTTTGTAGTATATTGTAATCCAGTGGACCTATTTATTTTGTTATTACATTATTTAATAATAAAAAATGTTCCTAATGTAGATAAGGATTCTAATCTAGCCGAAATATAACGACGTAAACAGGAATGTCTAATAGAATAAGTTCCAAAGAGAAAAGGAACTGTTCTCTTTTCCTTTCCTTCTCTTTTTTTTTATTTTCGTTGCAGAATACTAGCCGGGGCATCGATTTCAACTTTAGTACACATATAACAATTGAAGTAGAAAACTGTACCCTGTAATATTTGGACGTTTTCTCTTCAAAGGAAGGGAGCGAAAGAAGTGGATAAATTTTCTACAGTTTCAATAGTAGTAGAATTTTTCCTTGTTTTTGGTTGCGATAATAAACAAATTATAAGCAATGTTGAAATAAAACGTTTAGGTGTCAGTGGTGGAGGACGAGGTTTAGGGTGGTTGTTTGGAATATATTATAGTATACGGCCTTTTCAAGATTCTTAGAGGTAAGGGTTCAATATTATAACTCTAATAGAAGAAACGTAGAAACTGCTAATAATATTGAATAAGGTGCTACTAAAAAGGAAACTGCAACTTAGTTGTATCTCGCATTACTTTAAAACTTTTAAAACATTTTTTAAACCACCCGATCTATAAAATATATAATTTATTTATATTTCTACGGCATTTTTCCCTATCAGTTACTTAGTTATCAGTATTTCGATGCAGCCAATAAAGGAGGCTTTAAAACAAATATGAAAAAGGAGTTTTGTACAATTTTATCATAGTTTTAATGTAAATAAGTTTCTACATATTTGAAATAAAATACAGGATATCTGTTTCACTGAGTTTATTCAGATCACTCTGACACGTGTTTCGGTCTAGCGACCATTTTCGAAGAGGTTTACAATAAAATTAAATATACGTTCTAAAAGATATTATGGTACATTTGGATAGTTAATTGGTACTAAATTTAAATTAAGAGATAATAAAATTGGTTTAATTACAGGTAGTCCATCTTAATACGGCGTCTAATATGGGAGTATTTCCACATTCTATTTGCGTGTTCGTTATTTTTATATTACGAGTATTTTTTACGGATTTTTTTTATTCTAAGAATTTCTAAACAATATATATGTTTTTCTTTTTTAGGATTATATAGCAACTTTACCCTTTCATTATATGGTAATTCAATTACTATTAAAGTGACGGAAATACTACACCTGTAATTCAATTACTGCGGAAATAATTTAACCACATTGGCAGCATTCAGTTACTAAAGAAGCGATTGAATTACTTCAAAGGTATGTCAGTTACTGATAGATAAGTTTAATTACGTAAGAATTTATATCAATTACTAAGAAATGACTACCAATTATTTTGATCTTAATGGCTTAAAAATATATTACAGTTACCCTCTCAATAACATAATTCAAGTAAAACAGTTGATTTATCAAAAGTAATTTAAGTACTTTTTTCAGTTACTACGAGTATAACTGAATTACAGACAGTTCGGCTTCCTAACTTCGTAATTGTTATTTTTTTTACTATGAAACAAAAAAATCTCTCAAGATTGATTAAGGGATTGGTTTTATAAGCCTTAAGCAATATTTCGTTGAAAGTAGAAGATTTTTTAGAGCATAACTTTACTAAGGTACGCTCTAGAAGAAAACGAATGCTTCAAAAAAAATATGATGATGATGATTATTACTGTCGTTTATCCAGGGCATTTATTATGTCGGTACTCACCAAAACAAACAGCTATATTAAAAAAAAAAACACTTACAGTTGTATTTAGTCAAGTACCAGAGAAAATGTTTAAAAATAAGACCTCTTATTATGCTCAATATCTGAGCGCAATAATAGTACTGTATTCGATTGACGAAAATCGGATCATGTTAAATTACTTAACGACAAGTATTATTTTATCTGTTTCCATTACCGTTCTTTTTAGGAGGCTTATGTCTTCAAATAAGCATAAAGCGATCCGAAATAACATCAATGGTGTCAATCCGAACTGTCAAGAATTTTTCTTAGCTATAAACATTCTTTCTGCGCTCTTTTTTTTGCAGGGTTGTAAAATAATGATCCTCTTAGTTACAAATGGGAATAATGCCTAAATTGTCCAACTCAAAAAAAGTAGTAGCGAATTAAAAACTACGTATTACTAAATTCCTATCTTGTCGCAATTACGTAAAGGAAGTTGGCAGACAAAAGCCGTTTCTCGTATATTAATAATAAAACTGCGTTTCAAATCCTTCACATTTTTTTTGAAAAATTGCCATTTCTAATTGTAAGACAGTTATAAAATGGTTTTCGAAAAGAACCATGTAACAGTAAGTACCATTTTTGCGAATCACTACTTATGAAATAACCAAAAAAGAAAAATAATAATTCTTCAAAATTTATTTTTTAGAGATGTGAATAATGAGTATATATTATTTTATTCACGCTGAAACACAATAGCTAGAAAATAGTTTTTTAATTTACAAAAGCATATCTACTATACTACTTAAAATTTAACTATTCCGTTTGTGAGTCTCTTTGAAATTCCAACAGTAGTCACATCGGGGCATCCCAATGGCCTTCTTGAAACCATTCTTCGATCTTTTTTATATCTAATCGAAGTGTTGTTGTTCATTACTCACGGCTCTAGGATTCAATAGGTAAACTCAAAAAAGCAGTTAAATGAGAGGGATTTAGATGTCCAAAACATACAAAACTATGTTTTAATGGTGCAAATAATTACAAATACTTAAACAGGTACAGTCTTTCAAGTAAGGACGTGACAGCTCGTATTCTTGAAAAAATGTGTTTCGAGAACACTGTAATATCTTATCACGGGCCCAAGCGAGCCGCTTCTCGACGTGATTTTCGCCCAGCAAAGGATTCTTTAACGGAATTTGACATGATAAGGACAAAGATGTTGTCGAATGGTCTCATGGGTCACATTCAAACCGGATTTTCTTAATTTTGCCGCTCCTTGACGCAGCGTTAATTTCGGATCCCGTGCAAACAAACACACGGTTTGTTATTGGACTTTTGGTGTAACTTTTCCTACCGAGCCACGTTTTGACAAGTCGTCGACATTTTTCGTCTCGTTAAAATGATTTATCCATTTCATCACAAACGATACCGACTTTATTAATATATTTAGCGACTGCGGAATGTGTAATTTTAGGCGCCTTTCGATGGAAACAAAGAAAGACTACCTCGAACCGACACGCAAACAAGTGACTCATTTTGGATTTTACGTGCTTTCGACGAGAGTTCGGAATCGGCTGATCTTTTTACTAAAATACGTCGTAGACGAGAGTTCCCTCTACCGATTTTTTGTTGAATCGCTAGAATAGCATCTACCAAAAATGGATTATCGCGGAAACGTTCTTATTTGACAGACTGTACATTTAAAACGAAATAACAGTTCCTCATAAAAATTTATACTTTCAAGTTTCAAATCTACATGAATTTAGAAAACAGTCCGTCAAAATTGCCTAATATAGGCAATCATCAAATTTGAAGGTCATTTTATAGCTTCCTTTTTTGGTGTATTATTGTGTAGGGAACAATAAAAATTAATTTAAAGTTTAACGGGCAGTAATACCAATAACTATTTATTTAGTATTGCTTGAACTTCCTCAATACTTTTGCCTTTAGTTTCAGGAATTGATAGAAAAGAAAATATCGCACCAGTGGCAGCAAAACCTCCAAATATATAAAAAGTTGCATAAATTCCTACTGCTTCGTTTAAATACGGATATATAAAAGACACAATAAATGTAAGTAGGAACATTGTAATAGAGGCCATATTACTACAAAAATCTAAAACGTTGGAAGGAAAAATGTCAGTTAAGAGTACCCAAGGAATAGGAGCTTCAACGTTAAAGGCTATTGTAAATATTATCAAACTAACTATGGGAAGCCATGAAATTGAATCAATATTAACTCCTTTTGATTTTAATAAGAAAAAGGTTCCCAGACAAAATATAGATAAAGCCATCAACAGAAAACTTAAAATAACGAGTATTCTACGACCGAGCCTCTCAACTAGTTGTGAAAGTGAAAATGTGGATAAAAATCCCACTACTCCCAAAATCATAACGGAATAAATAGATTTAATCGATCCGCCTGATTCGTCAAAAATAGTTTGGGAATATGCGCCTACAGCGGGCATTCCGCCTAATCCTTGTAAAGTTAATGTAGTTAAAATAATTGTTATTCCTTTAAGTAATGATTTTGTTTTAAAGATACTCATAAATAATTCTTTGGTTGAGACTTTATTTTGATCATGTATTTTTATGGATTCTTGCAGTTTCTTAAATTCATGGTCTATATCAGTTCGATTTTTACCTGCAAAAAAGAGAGAAAATATGGTAAAAAAAAACCAGAAAAAAAATGTAAAATGGGGAAAATGGATTTTAATGTGTACATTATACCCTTGTTTATTAGGGGAAGTTTTACTCGATTGTAACATAGTTTAAGAATCTTCGGGATAAGCTGTAGACTAAATAGGGAGTACTTATCTTACTGTTGTGATAGACACAGTGAATTGGAGTGCAATTTTTTTCTTCAACTAAAACTCTTTCGCGTTATTACAAGAAATTGCTGTCCAGAGTAGATTATTTTAAATTAATCTGCTATTTATTATCGTCGTTTACTCAGGGTGTTTCTTATTTTGATACTCACCAAAACCAATAACTGTATTTAAAACAGAACACCTATAATTGTACTTAGTCAGGTCCTAGAGAAAACGTTTAAAAATAAAATCTTACCTCCTAATATGCTCAGTATTTTAGCGCAATAATAGTCATCTATTCGATTGATAAAAATCGGATCGTTTCAAATTATTTAACGATCAGTATTATTTTGTCTGTTTCCATTATCTTTCTTCTTAGGTTCTTATTATTAACTATAAACATCTTTCCTGTGCGCTTTTATTTACAGTGTTCTAAAATGGTGCCCCCTTAATTGCAAATGAGAATAATGACCAAAGTATCCAACTCAAAATAGTAGTAGCGAACTAAAAACTACATATTATTAAATCTATATTTTGTCGCATTGACGTAAATGACATGGATAGACAAAAGTCGTTTCTCTTATATTAATGTTAAAACTGCATTTCAAGTTCTAAAGCATTTTTTTCCAATAATTGCCATTTCTAATCGTGCATAAAGAGGATTTCGAAAAGAAAAATGTTACAATAAGTACTATCATGACTTCTGGAATAACCGAAAAAGAAAAATCGTAATTTTCAAAATTTATTTTGGAGGGGTGAGAAATAAAGAATACACATTATTTTGTTTTTGTTGATAAACAATATGTTAGAAAATAATTTTTAAAATTACAAAAATATATCTGCTATCAATTTCTTAAAATTTAACTTTTCCGTTTTTGAGTCGATGAATTCGCCCTTTTTAAATGTCAACAGTATTCTCCCGTCATTACAGCATCCCAACAACCTCCTTGAAACCATTCTTCTATCTTTTTTATAATTTGTTAGAAATATTTTCCTTATTCAATAGGAAATATTCAAAGTGAATTTTCAAAGGCATTCTGGTTCCGAATTTTTGAGAGGTTTTTAACAACTTACAGACTAAAAATACCACGTTTTAAACTCTTCTTAAAATAATCTGTAATAATCTGTTCTAATAACGATCACGCAGCTAGTTCCTTTCTCTCCAGCTGTTGGTCACAAAATGGGTAATTCATACGATTTACATTTAATCTTCCGCAGACCAACCCGGTTCTTTTCGGCTAACCTTCATTAGGTAATGTTTATGAGGCGATCCACTGTCCCACAATAAAAGAAATGAAGAGAAATGTAATCCTAAAAATATTACTGTTACCTTTAGGTCCGTGCTAACTTTCTAATTGTATTTTTTGTGTTTATTAGTTCTAAAATTAATCACACTGCTGCAAATATAAACGAGCTAAATTATTTAACTCTTGGACCTCTGGGTATTAAATGGAAACTATATAATGTCCCGTTTTGAACAATGGCTTATAAGTTATCACTAGACAAGGACAGAAGAAAAGTTATCTCGTAAGACTTTTTCAGTTTATTTTATGTAGCTAATCTCTATATGGTTTAATCTATAGTAGAAACCATAAGTTATCAAATGTTATTTAAGTCTTGTATTTCAGTATTTAAATTTTAAATTTGGGACAGAGGTAAGGATTATAAAATTATTTTTACACACTCTTATTTAATAATTTGTAAATTAAATATTTTTTTTGCAAGAATTGTTGTTTTCTTGTTTGATTTGCACTAACCAGATTCTCAGAATCGGCGTTGGAGTATTTAAGGAAGATATGTAGAAAATAAAAATATTTTAAAAGAACAGATTAAAAAAGTGACGCTATAAATATTTTATGCATATCAAGTATCTTTTATAAGTGTAACCTAAATTAGCTAACACTATAGGAAAACCTTTCAACGTAGTGTAATTGCTATATTAGTAACTGCTGTTTTAAATAGATATGCTCATTTAACGTCTAGAACAAAGTGATTTCATAAATAATGTCATGAAACAGTTGGACGGTTTTGGTTTTTATTCACAAGTTGGAAATATTTCTGTAATATTGTGTCTCCAGTATTAAAAATAGAAACTCATGAAAATATTACAGTTTAGTCACCAGAGTGTACGGCGTGAGAAGTGCCTTTCATACATATTCCACGTTATACTATTATTTACTTGTTCTACACATCAAATAAACTTATTAATATCCTGTGTAATATATCATGAATATATATATATATAATATATATATATATATATATATATATATATATATATATATATATATTATATATATATATATATATTTTACCTGAACTAACCTTTATAAAATACTATTTAAAAATGGAACACGTATAGTATCTAACTTTGTAGGCAGTGGCTACAAAGTTAGATAGCATACCAACAACAGGCACCCAGACTATTTGTTCAGCAGTTTCCCAGGAATATTAATTAAACCTAAAGATAAGATAATACTATAAATTCAGAAACGTACGTTTCTTCAGTTAGTGTATACACAGATGTTGTAATATTCATTTAGTTTTAAGATTAAAATTGTAATTTGAATTTGTATATTTTTTAAAAAATAAGTTCTTCGAGTTCAAAACATCACTGGCGCAGTCGCACGGATTTAGTGAACTCCACTTTCAAAAGAAAATAGTGCCGATCTAAGGTGGCTTTTATTAGTGCGTGTTTCGAATCATCAATCAATCACTAATAAGAACTAAATCAAAGAAATTAAACAGCACCGATCTCAGGTAAACTTCGGTGACAAAAACAAGTATTTTAGAAGAAGGACGCACCGATCTCAGTTATCTTCAACAATACCACCGTTATGAAAGAGAAGAAAGCACCGATCTCAGGTATCTTGTTCGACGACAACCTTTGAACAGAAAACCTCCACATTAAACTCAAACCCATTTTTAAGGTTATTTCACACCCCCACGTGACGGACCCTTACCATATTCCTCATAGCCAAAACAGCCAATAAATTAGTTTCCACCAATAAGAACAAATCAATTCCTCAATAACTACCCGATAAATAATGTACCCAGACCAACTAATGTTGACCCATATTTTACGCAAAAACAATCAAGAGCAAACTTTTCAAATTACCAAATAAGACCAACCAGTTTTCCAAATTTTTCAAATAGATTTATTATCCCAAATTTCTATAATTTTCCCCAAAATCAAAACTGACGTCAAAAGAAAATAAATCAACAAAATAAACCCTAACCGATGGACACCACCTCAGCTAATACAAGAATATCTAGAATACCAAATGTTTCATTAACTGAATTACACCAACAGGATATTAAAGCTATCAAAACAAATTATACAAATCAAGAAAATTACAATTACCCAGGCACTGACGAACAAGACTTTCAAAATGAATTATCAAACCCTTTAATACAACCTCTCGACCAAAAGATGAACGAATACAATTACCTTAACCCTGATGTTACCCCCCCCCCCCCCCCCACACACATAATACCCCACAATATGTGAATAACCATATAGAGTACAATGACATAATCTATACAACAACTACGTCAATATTGATCAGCGAATGATTATACTCACAAACTTCTAGGCTATGAGCAATTCTCTAAAAACTTTCCATACCATATAATAATATATAATAAATAATCTTGACACAAAATTACCATATATTCATATTCCAGAAATAAACGCAACATTATTAACAGACGCAGGAAGCATAAAAAGGATTCCCTCAACTAACGTTGTAAAAAAATATTACCACACTCAAATAATTAATGAAAATTTCAAAATGATAAGCGCTCATAATTCCTCATATCATAATCAAGTTTTAGTTCATTTTTTCGAACAATTTAAAGTAAGCACTCTTCATAAATTTTATATTTTAGACTTTAGCAATAAATTTGATGGTATAATAGGCATAGACATATTAATTGAACTAGAAGCAAGACTTGATTGTAAGAAAAATCTAATAATTACATCTTAAACTATAATACCGACGATAAAAAATCATAACAGGGATATCAAAACTGACATTAACACAAATAACAACCAAGATATCAACCCATGATAATATCACGGACATCAACATTATTAGAGATGAAAATAGTATAATTGCCAGTCAAGCAAAAAGAAGGAAATACTAACTACATAACTTACGCAGAATTAGTTGAATCTCTGGAAGCGGTAGTTAAAATAGAAAATTACTATGGTGCCACTACAATAGACAAAAAAACTATTTAAAAAATCTAAGACTCAATCATTGCAACAAAGAAGAAAATTATACTATAAAGAAACTAGCCTACGAATATAGACATATTCTACAGTGACAAAGTACCGCTGATCTTCACCAGCCAAATTAAGCATAAAATAAGATTAACAGATATCCAGAAATACACAAACCAGAAGTTAAAGACCAAATAAATAAGATGTTAGAACAAGGAATAATACAAGACTCACAATCCCCTTGGTCTAATCTAATATGGATAGTCCTCAAAAAAATGGACGCATCAGAAAAAAGGAAATGGAGATTAGTACTAGATTACAGAAAATTGAGTGAAAATACCTTATCTGCCAGATACCCCCTTCCAAACATAATGGACATTCTAGATAAACTTGGAAAATGTCAGTACCTAGCAAACAGATTTTACCAAATAGACATTATGCATTCAAGAAAATGCCCCTCGGATTAAAAAATGCACCACCGGCATTCCAAAAAGTAATGGATAATATATTAAGAGGTTTACAAAACGAAGAATACGTAGTGTATCTTGACGACATCGTCATATTTAGTACGTCACTACAAGAACACATAGGAGGGCTACAAAAAGTATTTGAGAGACTTAGACAAGCTAATTTCAAAGTACAACTTAACAAATCAGAATTCTTAAGAAAAGAAGTCAGAGGACACGTAACTACTAAAGATTAATTTAGTGCGATAAAGAAATTCCCTATATCTGGAACAAAGGAAAAAATTAAAAGTTTTCTAGGACTAGTAGGATACTACCGAAAATTCATTATGGACTTTGCTAAGATCACCAAACGACTAACTAAATGTTTAAGGAAAGATTCAAAAATAATACGTGACCAATGCACTTATTTTGCAATATCCCGATTTTACAAAAACCATTCATATTAACAATAGACGCTTCAAACTAGCAATCGTATGAGCATGTAAATATTTTAGAATCTACCCTTTTGGAAAGAAATTCATTATATACACTAACCACCATCCTTTAGTGTGGCTATTTAATTTAAAAGAACCTAAATTAGTCAGATGGAGACTAAAAGTAGAAGAACTCAATTACAAAATAATTCATAGGAAAGGTAAATTGAACGTTAATGCGGATGCTCCGCCGAGAGTACAGATTAATGTTATCGAGAATAAATCAATGATAAATAATCCAGGGGATATCGATAAAGGTCAATTCGATACATTAGAATACCTCATAGATTTAGCCGAAAAACTTCTCAACTTACGAGATAAATGAGCCAACTACCTCAAAATCTAAAGAAAAAAGGAAAATCAACATATTATCGATATCCAAATTCGACCACCCACAGTGAAATCGCAAACACAACAATCTATTTTAACAAAATCAGAAACACAACATTCTAATCGAAACGAAACCACTAACGACGGAATTAAAATTTATGATGAAATTAGTAATAATAAATTAAATCAAATACTAATATTTACGAACGCCTACCCAAAACTAGATGTAAAACAAGAAAACTATAAACACCACCAAATTATAACATTAAAAATCTGCAAATTCGATAATGGAAAATTCACTTTACAATTTTTAAAAGATTATACAGTACACCAAAAAACACACTGTAGATACTTCGACAACGAAGACTTCTATAAAAAGGTTAATCAAATTTATTTAGACCATTTCTCTGAGAAAGGACCAAAAATCATACGCTGCACAAAATTGCTGGTAAGGAGGAACAAATCATGCTGGTAAAGAATTAATACCAAGGAAAGTTAAACCATCTATGTATAAACCAAACTTTGGAATATCTTAAACGGAATTACTATTGGATAGATATGAAAACAAAACATAACTCAGTATATCAACTCATGTGATACTTGTCAAAGAGCCAAATACGCTAGGAAAAACCGTATGTCCCTTTGATGATAATTGAAACACCTTCAAGACCCTTCCTGCGTATAGACATTTCATCTCATTCTTTTATAATAATCAAATATATTATTTGACCCTGGTAGAAGCCTTCACCAAGTTCACATAAGCTATACAAATACATGGGAAGAATGCGATAAGCATAACTAATACTCTAATTAAATATTTCACCTATTGTGGAATACCCGAGCGATTAATAGCCGATAATGGAACAGAATTTAATAACGACACAATAAAATAAATTCTAAATACACATGGTAAAAATTCACTTTACTGCCCCCTAACACACTTATAGCTTACAATAATTCTATTCAGCACTACTGGATCTACATCCTTTGAATTGACACATGGGCATACGAATGCAAAAAATCTTAACGGCATATTTATTGCCAAAGAATTTTTCAGCGATTTCACAGACAATCTCAAAAATAAATTGAAATACATATATGGTCAAACAAAAATCTAAATTGAAAATAATAAGGAAAAAGTAACCATCAAATTAAATGTAGAGGGGAACAAAAATAAAGAATTTACAATCGGTCAAATAGTATATAAACAAAGAACCAAAAAAAGTAATAAATTTCTAAGACGCTGCATAATTACTGAGAACCTAGAGTTACTATAGCTTCAAAAAACAACCCTCAAAATAAAAAAAATATACATTTAAGGAACCAAATATTGTTTCAAATGCTTAATCTTCAGACAATGCGAATTAAACGCACTCATATGTCATAGTATGACCAACAACCCAGGCCTACTACCACTTAAGTTACGAAAAGCACAAAGTAGAGTAAATACATGGTAATTTATGCAGATTTTTGATATTACTAAACTGATAGAAGGATTCGAGCGTTTCAAAACCAATACGTACTTATCCAAAATGCCTTTGAGAATTTAACTAATATAGCTGAAGTTATAAAGAAAATTTTTACAGCTCATATAATTTAACGTAGTAATTTAAAATTGAAATATTATTGCAATTAAGTCAATTAAACCCCTCAATAAAACAAAGACAAAAAAGAGGTCTAATAAATGGATTAGGTTCAATAATCAAATAATACTAGATGAAACAGACGCTGAAGAATACGATCGGGCAATCAAAACGTTAAGAAAAAATTAAAATAAAATGAAACTAATTGTCAAAAATAAAATATCCCTTTTAGATAAATCTATTAATATTTTTCACGCAAACATCCAAAACTTAACCCATAGTCAGTTATAAATTGTTAATTGAACAAAAAATCAATAAAATCGAAGATGCTCTGCGAAAACTCGAATCACGTAATATAGGAACATACTACTATTGCTACACTGAAATGATAATATTCCAAATAAATAATAAATTCCAAATAATTTACGAATTCTCAGAGAAAATAGAAGTAGCGATCACATTTTCTAAATTAATGGGGGAGACCTGTGTAAAAAAATTTTTTTGACTATTTTTTTTTTCATAAAAAGTTAGTTTAATATCTGAAGAATGTCCTCACCAAGTTTTCAATCGAAATTCGAACTCTAAATGTCATCGCGTCATACAAGAGACCGTCTCTGATCAGTACCGAGAACAGATATATAATCGCGCGCGTGAATGCTTCACCTGTAGGTTTTATGATTAAATAAACTACCTGTTTCACTATTTTGGTAATAAATGGTATCATTGAAGACGAATAGCAATATCTTTTCGTTTGGCTAGCGTCCCCAAGATAGCGCCACCAGGTGAACAACTGAGAGACAGCGTGCTTCAGTATTCCGCTTCTTTTTACGTTGAGTCGCTTTACGTGTTGGGTTTTTCATTTGTTTATAATGTTGGCTAGAAAAATTGATAAAAATGAACCTAATTATCTCCCAAGTCGCCCTCGCCAAGGAGATACAATATATTGAGTAAGAAGAAGTTGGACCAAGGGCATCGGCTAGGAAATTGAAAGTGACAGAGGCAGACATTTTTGTGGATTTCAGCTTTTGTTACCGTATAATAGAATTTGTCAGTGTATTTGCTGCTATTTCTGAAATTGCTGTTTGTAGAAAATGTAAGCAAAACTTATCCTTTGGACAAACAAATGACAGAGAACTTGGATTTAAAATTTCTGTGAAGTGTAGAAAATGTAGTACGGTACTCATTCAATCGGGGCCGTATATTAATAATGCTTATGAGATAAACAGAAGAATCGTATTAATAATGCGATTACTTTGTTTAGGTCGAGAAGGCATAAATATTTTTTGCGGCTTAATAGACACGGGGAAAGGATTGAGCAGAGACCCATACGATCTTATTATTCTGCATATTTACGATTCTGCAAAAAAAATTTTTGATTTTTCTTGCAAAAATGCTGTGAACGATGAAATAAAATTAAATCAAGAGTGGATTTCGCAGTTAGTGGAGACGGCTCTTGGAAGACGAGTGGGCACTCGTCTCTTTTTGATGTCACTACGCTCCTAGCTTATTACTTACTACAAAGTAATAGATCTCGTTGTCAACACCAATTATTGTCAAGTATGCACTTATTTTAAACAACTTGATTCTTATGATTCAAATTAGGACTATATCGAACACCAAGAAGACTGCTAAATAAACCACGAGGGGCCAGCGGGCAAGATGGAGGTTGTTTCTAGGGCCGAGATGTTTCTGAGATCCTGGGAACGGTATGGAGTTAGATACACCACTTATGTCGGAGACGGAAATATAAAGACTTTAAAATACTCTTAATAATTCCATCATCATTCCATCAATGAGATAATGAAAAAAATTGAAGCAATAAATTTGTATTTAACCCAGGAACAATTACCCTTTGAACCTAAAATAAAAAACTTATTTATCTTTGAAAAATTACAGAAATTAAAGGCTATGACAAACATAACCAAATCATTTTAATAATTGAATTACCAATAGTAGAAAAAAAATATAACTATTTTAAATTATATATGTTGCCCATTCCCAAAAATAATTTATTCTATTCAATGATACCAAATTCAAATTACTTAATAATAAGTGAGCCCACTTACTTTCCTTTCAATACACGTAATGAAATACCCATGTGAAGTGCAATTACTAAAATGTTCTAATTTAAAACAAAATTGTCCTTCGGTGTAACAAAAATCGCAAATATAAAAATTCAAATAATTGAACAAAATAAATAGATCGTGAGAACACTGGAAAAAATCTTAGTGAATCAAAAATGTGATAAAGATAGTGGAAACATCTCCTTGAACGGAACATATGTGATCGAACTAATTTCACAGTACGAAGTTGAAATTGACGGATTCGTAATTAAAATCTTTCAAAATATTAAAACCAAATACCAAAAATAAAAAATACCTAATATCAGTGTCACCTACCTCATATATAAAGTGGAGGATTGTGAACCTTTAACCTAAATGATAGTAATTTAAATGAATTAAATATAACAAAAACTACTTTAAAAATAATAAGCAATTGATAAACTCGCCCAAGACGGATTCAATATTAACCAATAAAAGCAATGACTGAACTATCCCTACTTATGTTTTCACCTTAATAATAATAATATGTATAATGTATAAGATTTTCAGAAATACACCAAAATATAAAGGGAAAATCAGAAGACAAAATAAAGGCCATCAAAATTCCGAGATAAACTCCAAGTTTTGTACTTAAGGAGGAAGGAGTTATGGAACCCCTACATACCAACAACAAGGGAAGACACCTAGACTGTTTTTTCAGCAGTTCCCAACAATATTAATTACAACTATATATAAGATAATATTATAAATTCAGAAATATACTTTTTTTCATTTAGTATATACACAGTTATAGTATAGCATTAGAGACTCATATAACATGTATCTCAAGGTAATTCACACAGAACTATTATTTAAACTAAATTTTATAGAATTTATGGTCTTAGATTCAAACACACGTGAAAAAGTAAAAACAATAATACATAAAAAATATTTAGAACAATATGATAAACTACAGTATATTATTCAACAAAAACTTATAACAACACAAAATAAGAAAGAAAAAGAATTTTTTACTGATCATCAATTCTTTAATCGATTTATTAACATTTCCAACACACCTTTTTCGGACAGGGAAAAAATCTTCTAACAAAAGGTTTCAAACACAATATTCAAACTAACTTCAATATCAAAGAATCGAAGACATTAGGTATTGATACTGAGATAGTTTTGAAAGATAGTCCTAACAACATATTATCAAAATTTCAAACAGCCGAAATTATTAAAAAAGAATTCATATCTAATAATAACAACATCAACCAAGACTTAAGGACAATAAAAACCATTCAGAGTAAAGCATAACAAAATGATGTAATCTTTACCAAAGCAGATAAAGGTAACACAGTAATAGCAATAGACAAAATCGACTATATTAATAAAACGTTAAATTTTTTCAAAACAGGGAAGTACGAAATTTTAAGTAAAGATCCAACAAATATTTTTCAAGAAGAAATAAAACAACAAATTGAACAGACTAAAAGTATCATTCACGATAAACATAAATTTAAACTGATAAATATGAATCCCCAAATTCCACAAGTTTATTCACTCATAAAACTACACAAACTTGACCACCCAATCAGATCAGTTGTTTCCTATATGGCTGCTCCAGCATATAAGACGTCATCCTTTTTAATTGATTTAATCAAATATACCAAATTTGAACCTAAATATAGTATCAAAAACTCATACGAACTCGTGAATAAAGTTAAGAATATAACAATACCAGATAATTCTAAATTAGTCTCTTTCGATGTCAAAAACTTATTTCCAAGTGTTTCCCCAGACGAAACAATAATTTTAAAAGAGAACCTATTAACAAAAAACAAAGTAAATGAAGTTATAAAAATAAACATAATTAATTTATTAAGAACTTGCCTACGACAAAATTATTTTTCATTTAACAATACATTCTAAAATAGTAAGGAGGGGTTCATTAAGTCCATTACTTGCCGAAATTTTCATGGACAGTATTGAAACAATGATATTTAACAACCATAATAACAATAGTAATAATTGTCCATACTGGTATCGATACGTAGACGATGCTTTACAGGTACGGACAAACAATTAACTCACTTTTTACAGTACATTATTCTTTACATAGAAATATCAGTTTTACAATGGAAGAAGAAGTCGAAGGGAAAATCAACTTCCTAGAGTTAACAATCAGTAAAACCATAAAAAAACATGAATTTGCAATATATCACAAAACCTTGTCATACAGATACCACAATTCACAATAGTTCTCACCACCCTAACCATCATAAACTCGCAGCTCATCAGAGTTTTATACATAAACTAACTAATATCCCCTTATCAGAGGACAATTTTACTAAAGAATTAAACTACATAAAACAAGTAGCCGTTAGCAACGGTTATTCAGTTACTTTAATCGATAACATCGTTAAGAAAAAACTTAGAAACAAAGCAATCTCAGAAATATACCTACGTTTTAAAAGACAGAAAAACCACATTTAAATGCTTAACCTATTTCGGCAAACCAACAGAAAAACTGGGAAAATTTTTAAATCAAAAAAATATCAACATAGCTTACGAGACTAACAATATTATAGGGAAATATCTCAAAAACTACAAACCACAAATCAATAAAGACAACAAATCAGGGGTTTATCAATTAACATGTGGGTCATGTCCTAAAACATACATAGGACAAACTGGACGTACATTTATACAAAGAATTACAGAACACGAAAACAGTTTCATCCATAGAAAGTCTAATTCAACATATGCTAATCATCTTTTAACAGAAAATCACAGTTATAACATTCATTTAGTTTTAGAATTGAAGTTGAGTTCAAAACATCACTAGGTTTATGGTTATATAGGCATATCGCGAATAAATAATTTTAAGAATATTGAATTGTGTGTTTATAAACCCTTTGAACACGCCTAAACCGCGCAAGATTTAGCACTACAAATCTGCTAAATGGGAAGATCTCATGGAATATTTTCGAACATTCCCTTGGTTAGACGTATGTTTTCAATCCGACAACCCATCTGACTGCGCCAGGGAGGTTTCCGATGTTATTTTGGCCGGTATGGAGGCTTACATTCCTTTTTCGAAGAAATGCCCTTCCAACGGCAAGCCTTGGTTTGACCGAAGATGCAAAGAAGCTTCTAAACATCTTGCCTACCCACAATGACGTAAAAATCCTAACACCATAAACCGTAACATCTTTGTTCGTGCTAGGAACAGATGCAAAGAAATTATCGACGAAACCAAGGAGGCACACAATTGACGAATTAGAAACAAACTTCTCGCTTGTCCCAACAATGCCAGGTCCTTTTGGTCAGTCGCTAAGGCAGTTAGTCAAAATTTCACCATATCCACCATACCACCACTGACACGTCAAGATATTACAACGACACCTGTTGAGAAAGCGAACTTGTTGGCTGAACTCTTTGCTTCACATTCTACTATCAATTTCTAAGGAAAAACACCACCTACTACTCCCATAGTGCAGTCAAGGATGCCCGATATTGTCTTCAGACAGCGTATCATAAAGCGTATTTTAATGAACCTAGACACCAAAAAAGCTTCTGGCGCTGACGGAATACCTACCATAGTTCTCAAAAACTGTGCGAGGGAACTAACACCAGTTTTCTGTAGACTTCTCAACCTATCCTACAGAAAAGGAATATTTCCTTCTTGCTGGAAATGTGCCACAGTTCAGCCGATACCTAAAAAAGGCAAGAAGACCTTGCCAAATAACCACCAACCGATCGCACTGCTTTCAATAATATCGAAACTCGTGGAAAAGGCTATCAATCAGCATCTTCTAAAATATCTTGAAGGATTCAACATTATTAGCGATCACCAATATGGCTTTCGTAAAAATAGATCAACCGGAGATCTTCTGATTTATGTAATACAGGTTTGGAACAACGCAATTGAACACTTTGGAGAATCTCGAGCGGTTGCTCTTGACATATCCAAGGCATTCGACTGTGTTTGGCACGATGGGCTGTTGGCTATGCTACGCTCTTATGGTATGTCTGAAAAGTTCTGTTTGTGGCTCTCATGTTTCCTCAGAGAGCGTTCTTTACAAGTGGCAGTCGACGGATTTGTTTCTAACACCTTCACTATCAACTCCGGTGTACCTCAAGGCTCCATACTGTCTCCTACTCTCTTTCTCATTTACATTAACGATCTGCTGGAAAAGACCGAGAATCCGATCTACAGCTTTGCAGATGACAGTACGCTTATCTCTTCATTCACTTTGAACGCTCGGACATCGGCTACTCAGACGAATATCCGCAGACAGCAGGAAACGATTCAACTTAACAAAGGCCTGGAAGAAATTCTATCTTGGGGCGACAGTAACCAAGTGGAATTTAACGCTACAAAACCCAGGCGGCAGTTTCTTCTAAAAAAAGTTAACGTTGCTGAACCCGACATACTTATGTCGGGGCACTCCATTCCTCTAACATTGTCCCTCAATTTGTTGGGCGTTAATTTGGGAGCAAATATGTCCTGGCATGAACATGTTGCAGGCATAGCAAGGAGAGCTTCTCAAATGTTGGGAATATTATTTCGAACCAGAAAGCTTTACACACACTGTTAATTCTTTACAAAGCTCAAATTCGACCAACTATGGAATACTACTCCCCATGTTTGGGGCTCCGCTCCCAAACATACACTGCATTTGTTGGATTCTATTCAGAGAAGAGCTGTTCGTCTGACTGGCGGCCTTGATACACTGAAACATCGAAGGACGGTTGGTGACTTGAGACTATTCTACAAGTATTTTCATGGAAAGTGTTCGAAGGATGTGGCCCGCTTAATTCCTCCCAGAGCGGTGCATGTTAGAAGTACACGTCGCGCTAAAACTTCACATCCGTATGAAGTTCAGCTCGTTACTCCTCGTACAACGCTCTTCAAGCAGTCTTTTATATGGAGAACATCATCCCTTTGGAATAATTTGCCCAGGACTGTGTTTCTCACCGAGTACAATTTACAGCGATTCAAGAACAACGTGAATCGCTTTCTCCGCACACGTGTCGCTCCTGTAGCGCTTTAGGGTCTTCCCTACAGCACGTGCGCTAGACACATAAAAAAAAAAAAAAAAAACTTCATAGCGGTATTAGAAAAATTATTCAGTTAGTTTATTATGGAAAGCTTGTACCCGCCACTTATATAAATTGAATCATTAGTAAGTAATGAAGGGTATAAAAAAGTCACAGAACTCCCATTACTCAGTTATCTTCTACTAACCCAAATTAATTTCCTACATTGCGATAACAGTTGTTTAGCCCCCACCGTTTCGAAACTGTATAAAGTTTTGCCATCTATATAACACTTAATTAATTAGGAAGGAGCTGATTATAAAAAAATATTTTTTTCTACAAACTCATTTAGCAAATTCGAAATAGCTTCACAGATGCTGCAATATGTAATAAGTTTTAATAATATATATATATATATATATATATATATATATATATATATATATATATATATATATATATATATATATATATATTTACTATAATATGTTAAAAATCTACAAATTTAAGTTTGAATAAATACCTGAAATAATACAAGGTATATTATCCGAGGGTCTCACGAAGTCATAATTTGTCAGTGTAATAATTTACCTGAACATCGGCCTCCGCCCTAAAATTTGTAATGATAGTTTTGATTTTATAAATAACAATGATTAGTTAAATAAATATTTCTATTACCTCTATAAAGAGCCAAACTTCTTTTAGCTTCCTCAACACAATTTTTCTGAAGCAAGTCGTATGGAGTGTCGGGCACGAATAATCCAAATAGAGAAAACAGAAGAATTAAAGGTATAAGAGTTATTAAATGAAATAGTTTGATAGAAATGAAAGGTCCAAGCCCATAAAGAAATAACCCTCCAATACAGACAAATAAGGCAAGAAAAGATGCCAGTAATCCTCGATTTTCGTCTTCTGCAACATCACCTACATAACTGGTTATTACTCCAAATAGGCATCCTAAACTCAAACCTAATGTAAATCTTGCTACTAGGAACATCCATACTCGGGTTGCAAAGGCAATAAGGAGATTACCTGAAAAAAGAGATATGTTTATTGTTTGTAATTTCTAGTAGTATTATGAGATGGGATATGCCAATAAAATATAGGAACTAAAAAACTAGTAAACATATAATCGAAAATGTACCCTAATCGAGATATGACAAATATGTCCTTGAGAAGTTTTATTTTGTCGCAAATTTAATTATTTTAGTTCTGAAGCTGTAACTTGCTAATTACTCTAAAACTTTTGACAAGAGATATTTTAAATGATGCTTATTACTAATTTTCATCATTAAACACAAAAAATAGCTATTATTATTTATTAGTGTGCCACTATTAAGAAGAGAAATACGTTTGTAGGAGAAAATTTCAAAATAAATTTTACAAAAATTTGTTTTTTTCAAAACTATTCCCCAATATACCATAATTTACTTCCTAAAAATAATCGTGAACAATTGTAGTAAATGTGATCACATTTATTTATTAATAATAACAGATTTAATCTTAGATTTATTACAGAGAACCTGAGAACTAAGGAACAAAACAATAGCACGTAAAATGTGAGATAGATGTATGTCAAAACAATAAAGATCATCAAATTTTCTTCTTTGTTTATCTGTTTCACTCTTTATCAGCTCCCTTATGGATGCAGTATTGCTTGCGATTGTAACAATAACTTTATTCTGTACAGTTTCGTTCAGTTTACTTTAAATACTCGTGCGAATCATTAGTTTTATACGTACATTTTCGATTGTTTTCGCTAAATCAACATCCGTATTCAATAAGAGAAGTCGCCGACATTTCTTTTAATTACGAAAAGGCTCACAGTAACCCTACTTTAGCTTGTGAATTGTATACTAAACGCACATGCCGTGTAAACAAATTGTTTTTAAATTTATCACCGACAAATAAGACAAGTAATTGTAAATATCAAAGAACAAATCCTGCATCATGTCGCCCACCAGCTGTAATCAGCAACAATAAGGATAACACTGTGTCGAAATGTATCAAAGTGGAAAATTCGAATAAAACACTTTGGAGCGATGAATCAAAACGGGAAACGGGACAGGATTTAAATCGTCATAATCACTTAGGCTGAAAAAGAGCTGCTACAAACTACATCCTAAGGGGGATTCCGAGCAAACGTGTGGGGGGGAATAGTGGAAAACTGATTAATAGATATTCGCATTTCCGGCAACACATTGAACCAACCAATCCTTCATTTTTATAACATGATCTCGCTTTTGGTTAGAATATATGACGTCAGAAACAAGAAGACAAATAATTTTCTAACAAGACGGAGCAATATTACACTCGATCGTCATAATAAGAAACTTTTTACAAGAAACCGTCGGTCAACGCTAGATCGGTAGTTTCAGACCTATCACCTGAACCTCGAGGAATCCAGATCTTATTCCACTGAATTTGTTCTTATGGGAAATTATGAAAGAAGTTGTATATTATTTTGAAACAATTTCAAAGGAACAACTTACACAAGGAATTCATCAAGAAGTAGAAAAAGGACGGATAAAACTACAAACGATAAATATTTTTTTTTTAATTATTGTGTTCAAGCAAATGGTGGATATCTTAAACAAATAATAAAATCAATAATTGAAATAAATTTTTGTTTTGCTTCTGCAATCATTGGATATATTTAAAATTTTTTAAAAAATGGTTAAACATGTGTGATCACATTGATATAGCAATGTTACATGATTCCTTTTAAAACCTAAAATGTGTTAATGACTGGGAGACAAGTTTTAGAAAAATAAGTTTTTTAAGAACTAGTTGGTAGCTATTTTTTACTGACAATAGTGGTTTTTATTTCACTGAAATCTATACATTAAATCGCGAGAACTAAAGTACGTAAATTTCGACTGACGAAAACTTACTTCTTTAAAACAAACATCGTTGGCTAAATGCTTATGAGTGTTTTTTCCTTATATTTATAAAACTTAATTTTAAAACGGTTTAATTGTGCTGTAGGTATCTCTTGACGAACTTCTACTATAAGTTCATAAGAAAAAACTTCTTAAATTTGAGTATTAGGGGTTTTAATTTTTGTTTTTTTTGATTAATAAAACAATATAATTTTTAGTTCTCTAGTTTCCATGTTAACTGATTTCATATTTATTTTAAACAGAACACCATTATACATTTGAACATTTCGATTCTCCTATCGGTTTTAAATACATACTGTATATCTAAATTTAATGCATCAAAAGGCACATGTTGTGCACTTCAACATTCTGTATCATCTAAGCGATGCATTTTGGATAAGAGTTAATTTCCTGACCGAAAGGTAGAAAGTTGACTGTATAACGAAACCAAATGTTGGCATTTTTTATTAGTAAATGAAAAAATAAGGTGATAATACTGGCTGTTAAAGTACTTCCAGATGTCAATATTTCGTAAACTACTTAATTTGAGTATGTGAGTAAAATATTCTCTTGGGTACCCTAATGTCTTTTTGCACCTAAAGGAAATATATAATAGTAGAATAAATACAAAAGCAATATATAATTAATCTGGCTATATTCCTGTAAGTAAGAAAACAATTGTTTTTAAGTAAGAAATATTGCTTTCGTCCTCGCTGCCCCTACTGATTTCTTACCTAAGAAAGGCGGTATTCCCAAAAATAGTATTGATTTTTTTTTTCCTAAAGTAGCAACAAGAAATCCTCCACCAAATGGTCCGATGATTGTTCCCAAATTCATGCTGGAAACTATCCAGGAACTTTCCAGGATTGTAGGTGGTTCTGGCAATGGGTTAATGGAAGTGTCGTTACTTTTTAGTATAGGAAGCATCGTCGCTGACCACATAAATCCTACTCCTTGAGAGAATGAAAGTAGGTTGGCTAAAAAAATTAAGACTAAAATTTGTAGCAGTAGTAATAGCAGCTAATAAATGAAAATGTACATATTAACATCAATTTATTTGAAACTCGGGGGTAGTTCCCAAGAACAAGCCTATTTGTTTACGACTATAAGAGTTGATACCAGACTCCATGTGTTTTCTTAGACTGCTTTATTTTTTAAAGACGACTTGATAGTTAACTGTTTCGATGAAAGAATAATCTCAGCATCCCATAATATGCCTTAAATTTCCATTCAAGGGTTCCTTTTCCTAATTCACCGTTGACAGTGTAAAATATTTTTTAGATTTATGTTTTTTTTCGTTCTGAATTCCTAAGCTTAAATAAAAAAAAAACAAAAAATGTTTTCCCTTGATTCAAAATATGTTTCATTTTAGATTAGAAAAATAACCTTTAAACTTAGACTGTATCTTGAGTTTATGACTGTGCATCAGTAGTAAAAACATCTTAAAACAAAATTCTGATATTTTTATTTAATTGTAAGATTATATTTGTAAGAGTTAAGAATTCAGGTAATTAATGCCAGTAAATAACATATACATATTCTTAAATTCTAACATACACCGTGTATCTGACTTAGTATGTTTATATCCCTTTTAGATTCAATTAAAAATAACCGGTCAAGCGTAAGTTGATTGCTTGTAAAATAAAAAAATTTTGTCACAGAGGTATAAAATGATCAGTGACTTCACAAAATACACCCCAAATGAGTTTTCAACAAAGTTTGTTTCCAATCTTTACTAACATCTGATGACCTTGAAATTTTTGTTTTTTATATACCATATAAATTATTAAAGGTAATGCACTCGTGATAATTTTCGTTCGGAGAATATTCCAGAATTTTTTCGAAATTTTTTGATGGGTACTTTTCGAGATAAGGCCCGGGACAGCGATTTTTCGCGAATTTTTAAAAATAATACAAAGAAAAGTGCGCGCAAGTATAATATTACATATATGTTTTTTACTCGTGTTTTCACAAGCTTTCATTTGACACCACACTCGATGACCTAGTAAAAAAATTTTTTTTTTCACTTACGACTTCACCCCCCAAAACTAACCCCTTAAGTCAAAATTTAATTCTCAAAACTACATGGCTCTGATGAGGCCATCAATTCCTATATTATTACCAAATTTCACCTTTCTATGTCAAATAGTTTCGGAGAAAATCGGGTGTGACAGACAGACAGACAGACAGACACCGAAGTGATCTTATAAGTGTTCCGTACGGAACACTAAAAAAATAACTATACTCGTACTTAAAATTATCTTTTCTTTATAAGTAAAAACTAGAAAAATATAGGTCACATTTCAATGCATTCTACCAGCTATTTCCGTTAAAATTGGAAATAATGAGGAAATAATTAAAAAATAACATTGTTTCGAAATTCTTATGCTCCAAGATCCCCAAGAAAAAATACATAAAATAGTATGTGATCGGGAGTGTTCGTCCTCTAACCTTTATATATTGTATTATAAATAATTTTGCTTAAATCGTGTTCTTCATTTTAATCAAAAATATTGAAAATTTCTTCTAATGCCTTCAAAATGACTCGACTCTCAGCCCTATTTCTAAATTATTTTAATATATTTTTTTAAGATTATCATTGTTTTTTTAAGTAGATGGGTTTCTGAGTTTATTTTTTCATATTACCTTTTATGTAATATTTTTTTATTTAATTTATTCCAATTATGACATCTAAAAATTGTCTACAAATAATAATTTTATTATATGCAGCTCGTGATGTTACAGTAATTCATTTCTATTTCTAATTAATTAAAAATGTTTATAACTAATTTTAAAATGTTACAACATACAAGTACTTTGTAATGTTTTGTTTTTGTGCAATAGAAACAAAGGTAAAGTTGATATCCCACCCCGATTACGATATACGAGGGCCACCTTTTAAGTTTTTATAAAAAAAATGTAAGAAAAAAAATTTTTGCTACAAATCGTTTTATTGTTTCTCAGAATATTTACCTTTAAGATTTATATACTTTTGCATGTGTTCGAACCAATTCTCGAAGCATTTTTTCCACTCTGAAGTTGGTACCTCAAAAACATGGTTTTGAAAGGATTGAACAGCTTCTTGAGGTGATGAAAATCGCTGTCCACGCGTTTTTTTTTGACATTCGAGAACAAAAAGAAGTCGTTAGGCGATAAATCAATGAGACTTTAATTCGATGTCATGATGAAGAATAATGCGACATTTTCGGTTGTTTTTCCTGATTTCATCGATAACTTCTGGCAACAAATTGTTGTAAACCGTTCAGCATTAACTATTCTTCGATCCTCTAATGCAATGGTTGCAACATGTCCAGTATAACCAAAGAAAAAAGCGATCATTTTCTTAGAAGTGCGTCGTGAACGAACCACTTTTGTTGGATTCGGTTCACCTTGGAACACCTTGGATCTTTCCTTAGTTTCGAGCTCGTACGAATATATCCAAATTTCATCTCCTATTATAATGTTGTATACGCATTTTACATATCCTCGGTCGAATTTTTTGAGCATATCCTTACACCAATTGTCACGAGCCTGTTTTTGAGTTTCGGTCAAATTATGCGGAATTCATGGGGAACGAGTCTTTTTCACAGCAAAATCGAATATAGTGCAGTCTTCGCCTAAGGATGCCTCTATCTCATGGTAAGACACATGCCGATCTTCTTTTATCATGTTGCGCACAGCATCGATGTTTTTTGGAACGACAACCGATTTTGGTCGACCTTCACGAAAATCATCGCTGACGAAAGCACGACCATGACGAAATACTGTAAACCAATTGTAAACAGTCTTTTCTGATCGTGATTCATTGCCAAAAGTTGAACGAAGCGATTCGAGGCCTTCACGTGAAATTTCCATTTGTTCACAAAACTGTTTTTTTAACCGCACATTGTAAACAAACTACTCTGCCAGTTTCTGAGCTGCAACTGTTTCAACAATAACAAATGTCAAATTTTACAACAATGGTAATGTCACATCTCAATAGCTACATCTAGTGGCCGTATAACCGTTCCATCTCTATTAATACATATTGTAGGCTTGGTCGATCAAACAGTTGCAAATAAGTCCAAGTCAATAAAAAGAGAAGAAATCTAATTTGCTTCTGAATGGCGTGAAACTGTTTTAAAAACAGACCTTATAAAGAGTAAAATATACACTTTGAGTATTTTTAGGATTACGAATCCCAAAAAGCAAAAAAAGAAATCGTCATGTGTATACCTATATCAGCTTATCCATAACAGAAAACGTAAAAAATATAGTAAATATAATAGTACCAGGCCTACTAAAAATAAATTAAAATTTGTTTGATTTATTGCGTGTGAACAACATTCTTTGGAGATTGGATTTTTATGGAATGTTTTTATGCCACTATCGCGTGGCAAAAATGTCTCAATCAATATTATTTGCCCCTCAATGAAGCCTTAAGATGAATCTAGCTTGAATGGAAGTTGTCCTCGGGCAACACCACCAATGACCTTAAGAAGCGATGTAAACTTGGAGTGCATTCGAGTAGTTCGCGAGAATCTCAACTTTTCAGTATACAAACGATCAAAAGCCATGGATGCGCCCACAAGATACAGCTGGTGCAAAACAGCTCCACTTCGTTCATCAAATGTAAATAATTTATTTCCAAAAGAGATGATAAAAGATAGACCACACTTAGCTCTGATTTGAGGCCTATAGATTTTTTGTTGCTAAAATTTCTCAGAACTCAAGTTTACACTAGCAATCATCGCTCCCTGAAACAATTAAAAGGTGGCGAAAAAAAATGTCATAAAAATAAGATGTTTTATGTGACACTTTGAGTTATTAATATATTTATTAAGCCCTGAATATTAAATTTTATTTCCATTCTCTTATTTCCTTTCGTTACGCATTTCTCCTAGATTTTATAGTAAGCATTTTTGTGTAACGTGTGTGTGTGTGTGTGTGTGTGTGTCTAGCAAATAAATTGGAGTTTTTCCTTTCAAAAGAACAGGCAGGCGCTTGGGGTACAGAACAAACGACCATCTGCTTACAGTTAAAATCCTCGTTGAAAAATGTATAGAATATAATAAGCCTCTTGTACTCATATTTGTGGACTTCGAAAAGGCTTTTAATTCTCTAAATCAACGGAGACTTTTGCGACCGCTTGCTGAGTGTCGTGTTGATCATCGATATTCTAATGTAATTAAATACATATGTGAAAATGCCACCGCTCTCATGTTAAAACCAATCCGCAAATTTTGAATCGAAAGAGGAATACGGCAGGGTGATACGCTCTCTCCCAAGCTTTTCGTGACACTCCTAGAAAGTACTTTAAAATCAATAAACTGGGAAAGAATGGGACTTAACATTGATGGTGAAAGGTTAAATCACTTCTATTTCGCCGACGACATTGTCTTAATAACAGACAAAATACAAGAAGCACACTACACTACACAAGCTTCAGGAAAGGTTGGTCTAAAAATCAATCTATCGAAGACCCAGAGTATGACAAATCTTGTAATAAGCGACATTATAAAACTGAATAACGTAGAGATCGAGCAAGTGCACCAATATAAATACCTGGGACATGAAATCAGCATAGGACGAGATAACCAAACACATGAAATTCAGCCGAGAATAGGTCTCTGGGCTGCATATGGCAAACTGGTCTATCTATGTATTCAAATCTAACCTTCCTATCTGTTTAAAAAGAAAAGTATTTGATAGATGCATATTTCCTGTTCTTACGTACGGAGCCGATATTCTCACAATGACGAAGAAAACCATCAATAAAATATGTGTCATGCGACGAAAAATAGAGAGGTCAATGTTAGGCGTTACTCTTAGAGATCGCATCCCAAATCACATTATCAGGAAGAGAACAGAGATACAAGAAGCAGTCAAATTCATTCTCCACCTGAAATGGAACTGGGCTGGGCATGTTGCTAGCTTTAAGGATGGACGATAGACAAAGAGAATTATAGAGTGGCGACCAAGATCCGAAGCCCATCGCAGTAGAGGTAGACCACCAAGTCGGTGGACTGATGGTTTGCAAAGACTGGCTGAAAATTGGGTACAAGCGGCCCAGGACAGAAAAAGGTGGCAAAACTTGAGGGAGGCTTTCGTCCAGCAGTGGATGGTGATGATGATGTTGATATTTGTGTAAAGTCCAACTACTCAAACATAACAATAATAATACAAAAAATGTATATACCTTGTACCAATAAAAATTTAAAACGAAATATTTTAAAAAAATTAGTAGTCACTAAAAGTTGACTCAGGTCATAAAAATATTGTAGTATATGTCAAAACATCCAATAATATTAACATTATAATACTAAACTATTATTGTGAAAGTAAACTTACTTGGATGCTAGTTTACGTTGCGCTTATTTGAGAAATAATTTGTTATGTATGTATATTATGCAACTCATCATGATATCGAAAAATATCATGTATATATGTTATTAGAAAGACAACTTTCTGTGGATTATATACAGCGGTAAAAAAAATATTTTGGTTTACATTTATAGCAGCGCAGTAAAAGTTAATTACTGGTCCGATCTAACTGAAAGTCACTTCCATCTACGCATCCATACAAAATGTGACTTGTATATCTATAATATATATAAAATGCAACGTCTCTCTGTCTGTCTGTCTGTCCGTTAGGGCGCTTATCACTGGAGAACCACTTATCCGATTTACATACTTTTTCTTGAAAACATACATATGTTCTCTGGCTAGGTTATAGGCTATATTTTATTACGATAGATAGCATAAGGAATGAGCAGTGACGTAAAATAGTGAATCAAGTCGGAAAAAGTTTGTCGCTAGCGCGTTCCTTTGCAATACACAGCCTAAACCATTAATTATGGAACAATATTATGTAGCAGAGAATATCTATAATCTATAATCTACAATATATATAAAATCCAATGTCTCTCTGTCTGTCTGTCTGTCCATTAGTGCGTTTATCACGCGAGAACCACTTATCTGATTTACCTGTCTTTTTTTAAATTCTTACGTATATTCTTTGGCCAGGTTATATAATAATAATAATAATCTATATCTATAATATATATTTAAAATACGTCTCTCTGTCTGTCTGTCTGTCCGTTAGTGCGCTTATCACTGGAGAACCACTTATTCGATTTACGTGCTTTTTTTTTTTTTAAACATACCTATGTTCTCTGGCCAGGTTATAGACTATATTTTATTACGTTAGGTAACATGAGGAATAGGCAGTGACGATAATAGTGAATCAAATCGGAAAAAAGTTTGCCGCTAGCGCGTTCACTTGCAATACACTGCCTAAACCACTAAATATGGAACAATATCATGTAGCATAGGATATCTATAATACATATAAAATGCAACGCCTCTCTGTCTGTTTGTCCGTTTTTTCTGCGCTTATCACTGGAGAACCACTTATCCGATTTATGTGCTTTTTTTAAAACATACGTATGTTCTCTGGCCAGGTTATAGGATATATTTTATTACGTTAGCTGACATAAGGAATAAGCAGTGACGATAATAGTGAATCAAGTCGGCGAAAAGTTTGCCGTTAGCACGTTCTCTTGCAATACACTGCCTAAAGCATTAAATATGGAACAATATCATGTAGCAAAGAATATAATATATATATAAAATGCAACGTCTCTCTGCCTGTCTGTCTGTCTGTCCGTTAGTGCGCTTATCACTCGAGAACCACTTATCCGATTTACGTGTTTTTATAAATTTATACATATGTTCTATATAATTCGATATAAGCCTAGATAATGGGAGATAAGGTGGGATAATGGGAGATAAGGTAAGATAATGGGAGATAAGTATAAATAATGGGAGATAAGGAGAGATAAGCAGAGATAAGTCTAGATAATGGGAGTTATGGTGAGATAATGGGAGATAAGGAGAAATAATGGGAGACAAGAAGAAATATTGTGAGATAAGGAGAAATATTGGGAGATAAGGGGAAATGATGGGAGATATTTTATTACGTTGGGTAACATAAGGAATAAGCAGTGACGATAGTAGTG
>CM032455.1:102022912-102027495 GCA_019049505.1 Pachyrhynchus sulphureomaculatus | reverse complement strand
TAAAGGTGTTAAGTCACATGATCGAGGGGGCCACTGAAAGAATCCATCCCCACCGATCTATTTTTGTGGGTAACAGGAGCTCCGTCTTGTTGAATCCACATTTGTTCCCTTTCAAAGTTATCAACTTCTTCAAGAACCTGGGGTAATTCGTTTTGCAAAAAATTTAGATATCTAGGCCAGTTAAGCGGTTCGCGGAAGAAATATGGACCAATAATTCGAACATTTAATATTCCACACAAATTTGAATGAATGGCTCTTAGTACTTTAGCTCCGAATTTTATACTGAACGCGAAACATTTTCGGGTAGACAAATTGTTCTTAAATTTATCAGCGACAAACAACCAAAAAGATAGGTAATCATAAAGACCAAAGAACAACTCCTGCATAATGTGGCCCACCAACTGGACAAATAATTTTCTAACAAAACGGAGCAACACGACACTTGATCGTCATAATAAGAAAACTATTTACAGGAAACCGTCGCGTCGGTCAACTTCGGATCTACAACCTGAATTTCGAGAAGTCTTTCCTTACTAGGTCTATTTTTGTGGGAAATTCTGAAAGAAGATGTATGTTCTGTTGAAATAATTTCAAGGGAATAATTAATACAGGCGGAAGCAGAAAAAGCACACATAAAATTTCAAACGATAGATATTTCAACTGAGTTAAGAAAACTATTCCATTATTGTATTCAGGTAAATAGTGGCTGCGTTAAAAAATTAATAAGATAAATTATTAGAATAAACTTTCGTTTTGTTTCAGCAATCGCTGCAATTCAAAACTTAAAAAAAAATAATTAAACATGTGTGATCACTAAGGACACATATGCAATATATGCAAAGCGCATATATTGCATATTTTGCATATTATATGTATTTTTCTAAATATTTTAAAAATAGCATATATGTACATATTTGAAGGAATTTATAATAATGTAGGTCTTTGGCGGGAGTTTTCATTCATTTTTCGGAATAAGGGTCAATGTTTAGGCCGCCGCCGCCGCGACGGTGGTTTTCCCCAAATAAATTTTATTATTTTATGGTCAGTAAAAACCAGTCGGTAAACCCCAGACGGCCATCAGCGCATACTTGTATTATTAATTTATTAGATTTCATTTTTGGTTGTGCTTTTAAAGTGGTTACGTCGATTTGTGCTTTTTATCTTGTGAGTCGTATTTTACTACAGTGAAATGCCCAAAGCCAGTAGTGTGCCAGTGTGGATTAAACCATAGAAAGAACTAAGAATAGATATGGCAAAAATCTACTGTTCTGCATGTGTTAAAATTGTAAATATAATTTTTGAATACCTATTGAATATAGAGGGTATTTCATTTTCGTTTAATATTTAAACATAACGAAATTTTTGTCAGGATTTTGCCGGTAATGCTATTTTCAATGTTATTTAAGTTATTTTTGTTCCATTTAACGAACAAAATATCTATTTAACGAAACCACGAAATAGAAATACATACGTAAACGTATTTATTTCTAGGTAATCTAATAAGATACAAAGCAGAATTTTAATTTTTTGCCTGCCCTAAGCACCTAGTTTTCTATTTAACGAAATTTCTATTTAACGAATTTTTTCCTTGGGATTTTAATTAAATTTTCTTTTTTTTTGCAGATACTGTACGATAAAAAATTTCAAGTAGAGCAACACGTGAAAACTGCTTGCCATATTGCCAAATTGAGTAAGACGAAACCTGAAGATAGGCCACAACACACATTAATGCAATGTTTCCAACCAACGTACAAAAATAAAGAGCTAAATGAACAAGACATCTTTAACCGAGATCTATGCCGTGCAATGATGACATCAAACATTCCGTTATTGAAGCTACGTAATCAAAACTTTACTTCCTTCCTCCAGAAGTATTGCAAATTTAATATCCCAGGTGAAACAACAATACGGAGAAATGATGTAAGCTCCTTGTATTCACAGGTAATTGAGGAAATTAAAGGTAAAATTCGCAACGAACATTTTTACATATGTATTGATAAAACCACCGATTCAAGAGGACGATTTATTGCGCATTTATTGATTGGAATTCTTAGCGACGATATTTTGCCGAAACCTTATCTGATTGCTTCCAAACAGTTAGAAAAAACGAATGCATTGACAGTGGCCAGATTTGTTCAAGAGGAACTATCGAAGTTGTTTCTTCCTACGCCTGTTCCAGGAGATAATTTTTTGCTTATTTTGTCAGATACAGCACCGTACATGATAAAGGCCGGGCAAAATTTGAAAATTTTTTATCCAAACTTAATACATGTAACATGTCTCATACTTTAAATAGGGTTGCTGAGGAAATTAGGAACTATTTTCGGCTTGAGAATAGCTTAATTTCGAACATGAAGAAAATCTTCCTTAAACCGCCTTTAAGGATTCAGTTCTACAAAGAAAAACTACCAAACACTCCTCTTCCACCTCAGCCGGTTATTACAAGATGGGGCACTTGGTTGGAAGCAACATTTTTTTATTGCGACAACTTCTGTCAACTAGATGGTCTAATTGCAGAATTATCAGACGAATCTTCCCAATCCCTTACAGAACTCAAACGATTATTCAAAAACAAGGAGATAAAACAACAACTTTCCTTTCTTAAAACAAATTATAACTTCGTTTCTAAAACCATAACTCAAATGGAGGAATCTAATTTGCCATTAACCCGAAGTGTTCAACTAATAAAGCAATGTGAGGTCGCTTTTGAAAATGTCGCAGGTAAAACTGGGAGCAAAATTTTTCAAAAATTGCGGAATGTTATGGAAAAAAATAGTGGGTTTTAATTTGTCGGCCAAGTAGTTAATGTGTTAAAGGAGGATTTTACTGATTCCATTGATTTAGATCCTATGCTATTAAATAATTTTAAAAATGCCCCTATTACATCAGTTGATGTGGAAAGGAGTTTCTCAATTTATAAATTTTTATACAACGATAGAAGACAAAACTTTTTAATGGAGAATTTTGTGAAACATTTAGTAGTTTATTGTTTTATAACTAACGGCGAACCTGTCTTTTGCAATATTTGCATATTTCCGCTTACTTAGTTGCATCGCCCTGTATGTATCAAATTTAAAATGTATGTTTTATTATGCTGTTTACTACGTATATAAATTTTTAAAATATGTACCTACATTATTATTATTATTATTATATGTTCATCTTTAAGTAAAGTAATAAAATACATTATTATTTATATTTATTTTTTACTTTGTATAATATTATATTTAGATTTAGTTCATTCGCCGTGTATATTGAAAATTTAAAATGGGTTTTTTATTGCTACATTTGTATAGTACTCGTATCATGTAATGTGAAACAATAAATTTATATTTTTCAAGTCTATTTCGATTTATTTACTGCATATTTACAACATGTATGTGCATATTTTGAGAAAATTATTTGCATATTTATTTTAAAGTTTTTCACTTGCATATTTGGGTTTCCTTAGTTCCACGATTCTTTTTAAGACCTAAAGTGTTATGTTGTATGTTAATCACTGGAAAACAAGTTATAGAAAAATATGTTTTTTCTAAGAATTAATTTTACTGACAATAGTGATCTTTGTGATTAATGGTAAACTAAATGAAAAGCAATCGTTTCAGATATATTTCATTGAAATCTGTAGTTAGTCTAATGGTATTTTGGGTACAATGCGATTTTATTTTTTATCATGTTGGGAGGTCCAAAGTTAGGTTAAATTTGTGTTTTCGGGGTCGAAGATACACCCATTTGGCCTCCATATTGAAAATTTTGTAAAGAACTTTATTGTAGATTATATAATAATCTACAACGTTTCTGTTTATTTTTACTTCAATAGTTGAAGTTATAAATTTGGTAAAAGATGCATCAGAGCTTCTTTATAAAGAATTTTATAACAAAATTTTTTTTATGATTTTGTCCGTCTGTCACATCCGATTTTCTATGCAACTATAGGAAGTTGAAATTTGGCACAAATATAAAAATAACCTAATCACAGCCGTGTAGTTTCGGATGTTAAATTTTGACTTAGCGAGTTAGTTTTGGGGGATAAAATCGGAAGTGCAAAAAATAATTACCAGATCATCGAATGGGGTGTCAATGAAAGCTTTTGAAAACACGAGTTCAAAAATATATATGATGTAGTAGTTGTGCACACTTTTCTTTGTATTATTTAAAAAAAAATATATAGCCAAAAAGCCTTGACCACCCCACCAATCAAAATATTTTGAAAAAATTCTAGAATAGTCTTCATAAAGTATAGGTTGAGTGAAAATTATCACGAGTAATGATTTATCTGATATAAAAAAAAAACTATTTGACCGCCAAAATCTAATCATTAACTATATATTTTACTGAATTATTAAATATAATAATATATATATATATATATATATATATATATATATATATAATATATATATATATGTTATATATATATATATATATATATATATATATATATATATATATATATATATATATATATTATGTATATATATATACATTTATATATATATATATATATATATATATATATATATATATATATATATATATATATATATATATATTTATATATATTTATATATATATATATATAT